>CAJRST010003335.1:10753417-11063912 GCA_907169785.1 Menidia menidia
CTTTCTTTCTTTCTTTCTTTCTTTCTTTCTTTCTTTCTTTCTTTCTTCTCTGTCTTTTCTGTTTTCACTCAAATATTCTGCTTTTAAGTCATTTTGAGTTGGTAAAACTTACATATGCAATGTGTCTTCCCAATAGGAATGATTCTATAAACCAAAGCGGTAGGAATGCCACTATTAAAACAATGAATAGTGTAATCCAGATTGAATTGACCTCGGGGTAAAACTTGGAACTGGACGGGGCCTGCTGGCACAGACTGGAGTTGTCATTGTTCAGCCAGGGCATAAGTACCTGCCAGGGCCTGTCAGAAGCTGGCTGTAACATTCTTCCACGCTGAGGAACCATACTGCTTTCTTTTCAGACCAAACGTCTCTTGTGGCACACTAAAAAGCCTTCTTCGTGAAAGCTTTGTGACACAGAGAAGCAGAGGGTGAGTGCCACTGTTTCAGACCTCTGGACTAGCCCGGAGTACTGACTGGATTTTAGCTTTATGCACATTCCCGCTCGTCAGTCCACTGTGGTACTGACGCACTATTTTGTCTGTCGGTTCTTTTTTCTCTTTTTACTTATTTTTTCCATAACTGTATTTAGAGTGTTTTTTTATGGTAAACACCTCATAACTGGAAAGAGTGCCCCATAGATGATCCAAAAGATGAAAAGCAATTATATGAAGCATTTATCACATTTTCTAATTCTCCTGCTACAGTCAATCCAGCCAACCTTTTTAAAGCCCTCAGAAAAAACACCATACTGGCCCAATAGCCTTCCTGGACATTAAATGTAATGTACATTTATTTTCAAATGCTATTACAGAAACAACATGGGCTTGTTAATGTATTTAAGAGAAGAAAATAACAGTAGTGCAGAGGAAGAATGGCAAATATTTCCAATAATGGAGGAAAACAAGCCATTAATTTGGCGTTGGTGGTGATGACTGAGAGGTATCAGTATGTGAAGAATCCGTTCTTGGAAAAAGAAAAACAATATCAGATATGGTCCATGTGTTTTGTCCATGATGCTTAGCAAGAACATTCCAAACCCCCCTGTGAGGCGGAAGAGGGAGAGTAATGCC
Organism: Menidia menidia; assembly: GCA_907169785.1. Classification (NCBI taxonomy): domain Eukaryota; kingdom Metazoa; phylum Chordata; class Actinopteri; order Atheriniformes; family Atherinopsidae; genus Menidia; species Menidia menidia. Next base: position 10,754,488 of record CAJRST010003335.1, read on the forward strand.
CTGGTTTTACTAAAGAAAAGCTTTGATGATTAGCATGTTTTAGCAGTGAAGTCACTGGTCGCGTGATTTTGCAGAAAGGCTTTTTTTTTTTTTTTTTTTGGCTGACCTTAGCGCTCTATTGGTGCTTTAAAAAACCTTCTGCTTGATGTTTGTCAGATAGTGTTTCTTCTTTTTTTTCTGTGTGTTTGTCTGTGTGTGTGTCTGTGTGTGTGTGTGCGTGTGCATATGTGCACAACTAATAGCTTCCAAAGTGCTGTCAAGGTGATGCAAGACACGATCAAACACACACAACATCAGGGATATATGTGTGTATAAACACTGACCCCTGCTGGTGACACTGCCTATGTCAAACGTATCCATCTACTCAAATCAGATATTGAAATGATTCTTTAAAGTCAAAAGCTTTATCCACATAAACACTACAGGCAAACCAAAGTAAATCTTATTGCATTTGTGATCAGTGTCTAAAACTGCTTCATGTTTGTTGTTGTTCCTATAAAAGTCAAGGGCTGTGGCTGTAAAAAGCTTTTAAATAACATGCATTGTTTGTAGTTTGATCATTCTGAGCATGAGCACAGAGGGAGAATGCATTTTAAGCAATTTAAGAAATTATGTGCGCCTGACTGTTCTGAGATGCAAAACTTTGATTTTCTGCCCCACTGTCCACATCATTTTACTGTTTTTAGCCAGCTTTGTGGGTTTATGATGGTGTCTTTGAGGCTTCTTTAACAGTTGTACCTTTGCATCGCTCACATAGAGATAAAGTTTTATTATGGCGAGGTTAAATGTTTCTGTTTAGTGTGCCTAAGTTACCCAAACTTCACTGAATTTTTGGGTTGTATGAACCTCTTGCTAAATCTTAAACTAAAATCCTCCAGACAAAGTTACAGTCATTCATAAGATATACAGGATCACAAAAGAGTTAATTAATATATGTAGTTAGTTAGTTATCTGATGGTTGTATTTACTGAATAGTAATAAAACCAGTAAAAACATATACAATTTGGACATCTTAATACACGTGTATAATGGTGTTGCACCTGTCTGTTTCAAAGGTTTGGACCTATCACTGGTCTTCTGATTTATTCCAGCCAACCGTAAAACTAGCAATGAGCAGCTTAGTCCAGGCTTGAAATGCACCTGAAACTAAGTGGCACTATTTTTTCCTACTCCAAGGGGCTCTGGAGTTCCCCTTCCATTTCCTCCCACACATGGAGAGTATCTGCCTTTTGTTTGTGATAATTCCAGCATACATACTGACACTCTAACTACGCAGTATCAGTGTCTATCATATTTGATGTAAAAAATTGCAGAGGGTGGAGCCAACAGCAAAAATGTGCTGTTTAAACGCTGCTAGTCTATGGCTGCACCCAGCTTCAACCACTCTTTGTGTATGCAACCACAGTTTGAGGGATGTAAGAAGGCTTTCTCTCGCCTTGAAAACCTGAAGATCCACCTGCGCAGTCACACCGGGGAGAAACCCTACATGTGTCAGCACCCGGGATGCTACAAGGCTTTCAGCAACTCTAGTGACAGGGCTAAACACCAGCGCACACACCTGGACACAGTGAGTGGCATCCAGCATAAACATGTATAATTACAGATGTTGTTTGGGTTGTGTGCATCGGTGTGGACTCCAATTTGTGTTTGTATGTCTGTGGTTGTACAGAAGCCGTATGCATGCCAAGTGCCCGGCTGTGCAAAGCGCTACACTGATCCCAGTTCACTGAGGAAGCACATGAGGTCCCATTCAGCTAAAGAGCAACAATTACGGAAGAAGGCAAGTATTGTGTGAAAACTCGCCCCTTAGTTTTAACTGCGTTTCCTCCAGGTTCCAGAATATGATAAATTACATTGTAATGTTCTGGGATTTTAGTCACTATCTATCTGATGTTTGCATTTGTGAGTTTAATTTCACAAGCAGGCTTACCTTACTTAATATCACAAACTTGATCAGTTTAAGCCCCTCCAATATACTGTATGTCACATATTTTAGTTCATTGTGCTTTCTTTCATCTTAATTATCTCTCTGACAACTTTGCATCCCACTATGTTAGCTCTGCAAAGGAACCGTACACAGATGATGTTATTACCTTTAATTAAAGGTGTGCATACAGGTAGATGGTTAACAGGGACAGAAATAGGCCTTGCAAAAAAAAAAAAAGAAGTTCTTAATTATGTTGGTTGTCATATCGTCCCTCTGATCCCGCTTTCTTCCTTTCTTTTTTACTCACTGGGAGCCACTTCACAGCACGATGCATCAGTTAGGATTTTAACATATGTGTAATAAATGCTTTTTAGCTCTGGGGTTTATGTCACCATAGATACGAGGGAAAAAAAGAAGGTGGGTTGTTACTAAATAAAGTGATAATTCACAAAGTCTCCTGCACAAAAAACTTCTATCATATGAACCTACATTACAAATGTTTGTTGTAATTTCACGGGTGATTGCTGGTAATATTTGCTCCCTACAACGATCACTTCATCTTAGCCTACTGTCTGTACACAAACCCTTGTAAGCATGCTGTCTGCCAGTCTCTGCCAATAAGTCAGAGCGTAGTGTGCATAAAGCAGAAAATGCATGCAATTGGACATAATTCTTCATTCTGTATTCTGTGTCGTGCCTGTAAATGTGAGAAGGAAGTAGACAGAGTGTTATGACAAGGCGTGTTTTAAAAAAAATGTAGGTTGTCTTTCATTATATTTTCTAGGAATACTTAACCTACAACTAATATACTGACCAGCCATGTGCATATATTTTGATGAATTATAATTCTTAGTATTCTGTGTAATAATATGAATGAAAATGAGTTTTAGAAATCATTGAATGTTTATATTTCTGATTTTTACCGTCCCAACTTTTCTAAAACTGGCACTAAACTGTAACTGTGGTGAAGGATGAAAGAAGATCAAATCCTCTGCATCCAGCGCTGTCAGCAGTAGAATTAGGTTTTTTGAGGTGAACTAGCTGCTTTTGGTCCTTCCTCAAGAGCTAAAAGCTTTAATAAGGGTAACTCCGCTTGTTCCTCTTGGCAACCGATCTTCTTTTTCTTGACAAGCAAGAAAAATATGTGCGGCTGCTCTTATTCAAGCTCTTAGGATTACCATGACCTGTGTGACAGAGAGTTTACAACAATTCTCTTAGACTGAGAAGAGGACGTTGACATGACTTTTACAAAGAAATAACTATACTCTCCATTCACTCTTTTATAACATGGCTTGTGTGCTTATAGTCTTTATCTTGTTTAATGACTCAAAAAATAAGACAAACAATCCAAGGCCGTGTGGAGCCAACAGGGCTCATCCGTCTTACTGCTACAGTTGTCTTTCAGAGATGGGCTAAAATTATTTTAGCTTGAAATGGATTATATTTCATTCAAAACCTTTTTCTAGCAGCTTCTGGCTTTTACGTTGTTTCAGACAAAGAGCATCGGTACTAAAAGTGTAACGATGCTAGCATATTATGCTAACAATAGAATTGTGATGCTATCTGAATTTTCTTCTTTTTTATGCTGCTCATCATTATTTATGCCAACATCTGTTGTGTGATTTCTCTAGATGAAATCCTCTGCTGATGCAACCCAAGACACCCTGACAGACTGTTTAACCATCCACCCCCTACATCCCAACCTCACCCCTCTGGCAAGGCTAGACAACAACTTGAACTTATCTCCCGGTGCCTCCCATGAGTCATACTCTTGTAAGTCTTGCTTGGACTATTTGCATGAATGTGTTTGATGCGAGAAAAAAAAATTAAATAGATTCATAAGTGTATCCCCCTGCAACCATGTGCACATAATAGGTTTATCCATTAGATTCACAGCCCTGAAGTGTCTGTCATCCCTGTTCCTCAGCTGCACCGCAAGAGCAAGATTTCTACAGCAGACCTCACCTGGCCCTGTCCTTCCCTTCACCAGATAACTACAGGTACTAACGATGCGCTGGTTGGAATGTAAATTGAATAATGTAAAACAAATACGAAAACATAGGTCATCCACATAGTTGTATTTGTCCATTTACAGGAATTTTAACTCTTTTTTTCTTTTTTCAGTACTGTGCTGTAATTAGAGAAGTTAGTGCTACTCAACCATCTCATCTTTGTAATTTTACTTTAATTCAAATGCTTAGCAGATGTTTGTTTTTTAATCTTTTGGTGAACTGGAACAAGAAAATAAAGAATTGGTTGTCATGGTATCAAAATTATAAAATTGTACTTTCAATTCTATTTTGCACCTTGATGAGCTCAGGAAGAGGCTTTTTTTAGGTTTGAAATGGCCAGCAGCACATTTTGCATGTTAACTCATAGGAAAACATCTCTTCATCTACACACTTCAAAGCATGTGATAAAGGATTTCTGTCATCCTGAGCAGCCAGATGCTCATGGCTCCTCGCTGGTTTTGATTGTTCTCATATCAGCAGTAGGCCAAAGCATTCACTGCAGGATTCTGTGCAGACAATCGGCCTGGGAGAGCAGACCTCGGCTTGCCTCATTGGTCTCAACCTCTCGCATCAATGGATGCTATAGTCACCGACAAGAGCTGCTGAGGAATTCAAAGAGTGAATCATAAAATCTGGAAAATGCAATTTCAGGTCCAATGGGAGAGAATAGAGGGTTGTAATTACTTTCTTACATGTTAAATCAATTGTGAAATCCTTGTTGCCATTTTTCGTACACTTTTTTCTTTGAGTTCCTGCTTAGGTTTCTCTGTTTTGAGAAAACTTTTGGGTTGTTTAATATTCTTGTTATTTTCAAGTGGACATGTTAAAGTGTCACTTGGCAGCGCCTAACAGCAGGGATGTCAGCTGCCATGGCCGCTGGATAGCATCAGTTTAATTAGCCCTCTCAAAGAAGGAGTTGTGTTCTTCTGAGAGAATATCCATATTCCTTTAGATTGTTGAATGCTGTAGGGGCAAAAAAGCACCACTCGCTACAAGGAGTGAGAAATGAAAACAGTTTACCTGCTGCGAAGGGAAGTGGAAGAAAAGTTAACCGTGCTGCTTGTGTAAAAACATGCACATCATAAAAATTATTTTTACCTCATTGCCATGAGGCAACTGTGCTAAACTCTGCACCACAACACAATAACCTGGACGTCTTTGTGTTTTCAAAAGGCTGCTGTTGTTTTAAACTTCTCCTGATTCGTTTAAACTTCAACATCTACCATGAAAGGTTTAAAAACAGTTTATACATCCATCTATTGTCTATAACACTTGCTTTTATTAGGGTCTCGGAGGGGCTGGAGCCCATCCCACCTGACACTGGGCTACACGCACTGGACAAGTGACCAGTCCTTACAGGGTCACACAGTTTATAGTCTTCAGTTAACTTAGCATGCATGGTTTTAGACTGTGGGAGGATGTCGGAGGACAGGGAGAGAAACTCCCAAACTCCACACCCCCGCTCCCTCTTGCTGTGATACCATGATGCTAATCACCACACCCCTGTGCAGCCCTTTAAAGAGCAATTATATCATTCAAATATAGAAGACCCACTAAAAGTGATGTTCTTCTATAGCTTATTTACCATATCAAAGAAACTGAACTTGTAAAAAACAACATCCTTTGTTAAGAACAAAACAAAAAAGCCTTGAAATGACAGCATCAAGAATAGGTTTAATTAACTCAAATGTAAGCCTCCAAGGTTCTTTGTGCCTTTTCAGTAATTACGTTTCATTAATAATAAAAGATGTATTTTGGCAAACAAGATTGTTGAAATATTGTTTGAAATATTTCAGGTTTGTTGATCCTTCCCCTCATCAGCTTATCCCAGGGGACCCATGTGGGCCTTGCTCCTCCACCTGCCTCCCGCATCCTCCCTGTGGACCCTCCCTACAGCACATCTGTGATCTGAAGCAGCTCGGCCAGCCTCCTGATGTGGCAGATCACAGCCCAGGTACTCAAAGGTTTAGAATCACCGCAGATTTCAGGTTTGCCCAGATTTTGGGTTCATAAAGGGTTTTTCACATGAAAAGAAATGTGTAAGCTTCTCATGTGAAGAGCCTATTAACAAAAGAATATGTGGTGTAGCAGTCTGTCTGAACAGAATGTTTTCCATGCAAATCAATAGTAAAGACAGGGATTATTTTGGGGATATTGTATAGCAGGAGACTGACTATTTTTGTATACACATAATCGAGAACTTACACTTCTTACACCTTTACAAGGAACCCTGCAAAACAAGTATTTGCTGTTCAAAGTTTTACTTATAGGTATTGTTTAAAGATAATAAGCTGAGTTTCTTACTTACTGTTAATGTTAACCTTTCAAAATGCCTTATCTATGCCACTGCATTTTCAAATATAACCTAAACACAACTGATCAAGGATGAGCCCATTATTTCAAATGGATTTCACAAGTCTGTGCATTCATGTATGAAATCATAAATGTATATTTTTGTCTGCTCATCTGCAGAGTATGGTATCCACTTTCAAACTGGAGATGGATCAGCAAATCAAGACTTAGAAGACCGAAATTACTTCACTGTAGACCATGGCACAAGTGAAGTCTCATGCATCTACACACAGGGATGATACTGCTCACACAGAGACATGGCTGACTTACCTTTGCACTATTTTGTATTCCGGATCTTTTAAATGAGACATTTCACAGCGGGAGCATACACATGGCAAAGCATCCTGAAGCACGTTTAATTTATAAAAGCATATTATGTGATGAAACTATCTGAAATCCTAAGAATGGAGAAGTCCATTTTTATTCCTCATGTCTCTGTAAATGCATAATCTGACTCAACACCCTTGGTTCTTCTCCCGATCAACGCAATGACTGTCCCTTCAGGGTTTTGATATTTGCTTTACCAGTTTCATGCATTTTCTGTATAACATGTTATACATCTGGTAGTTTCTGGTGGCATTTTACACAATGTCAATACTGCAATCAAAGCAAAGTGTGCAAAGGATAATTTATTAAAGTTTTTCTTAGAACCATATCTTTGTAACTATAGTAACAACACAGCCTTAACATTTCACTGTAATGTTCACACGCCTTACCTTTTCTTTGAATATACAGTACTTATGTGGTATGATTGCTCCTCTTCCTATCATCAGAAAAATGTGTACGTGATGGAACCAGTGCCTTTGAATGTTTTTCGTTGCAGATTATTCGCACTTTGCATTGTAGTTAGCCCTCTGGAGGCGTGGCAAACGGCTTTACATAGTTGGACCTCTTTGTTTCCATTTTATATGCATATGTTTTAAAAAGTGAACAAGATGAGGCTTCAAAAGCTGCATTAGACTATGTTCAATTAAGTGTAGCTGCTATGATAGTTGCCTATTTCTAATCTGTAGTTTAAAGTGCTGACTTAACATTTTTTACTGTGGCCATGGACATAACACAAAAGAAACTTTCTATCTGGTGAAATTGTTTCACAACTCCCAGTGAAAAATAGAAATGGCCTTAATTAAACATGTTTTAGCTTAAAATGAGTTTTTACGCTAGTTTTTCAATAGAAAATCTGTCAAAATGGTCAATTTCCATTGCGGTTTCATGCTGCTCATGGTTGTGGGTGAACCTGAACCAGATGTCAAAGGGTAAGAGCACCATTTCTTACGTGTATTAGCTCATTCTTTGGTTAAGGAATAACCATTTAAAATAAACTTGCCTTATGCCAGTCAGTAAGTGTTTATTTTCAGGAATAACCACATCTGTTTCCTTAATACAAAGATTTTGTGTGGGTCCAGTTGGCACTCCTCTACACAACAGCGTGTTCTTCTTATCTAAAACCGAAAGGACAAACTGTTTTACTTGAAAATAATTCTTTTAGCTAGAGTGTCATGCTTCAGACGGGGGTTTCGCCAGTTGCTTAGCAACAACAACAACAGCTTTTCCAAAAAGCATCTGTTTAGTAACTGCTAATCAAATAAAAAGTGCTGTGCAGTGGACACAGGTGGTTGGTTAAGCTTTTTGTTCAGTAAGATGCCGCTTAAAAACTCTTACTTTGTTTGCTCACTATTAAAAGTTTCAAAGTATTAAATATATTTTTCTCCTCCACAGCGATCTGCAATGTGGCAAAATCATTTGACTTTTTTAAAAGTATATTTCTAGTTTTACTACATCTGCACAATCATTCTATCCACTCCAACTACTACTCGCTTGCATACCTGGTATCACTAATCATAACTAGTTTCATAAAAGGGAAAGTAATGTGACATTTATTAGAGGTTTAGATATAGAAAGAGTAAATATGACCTTTTTTTTTCTCTTACAAACCTGTTTGCCATCGAGAAATGTAAATAGACAAAGCAAGTTGAAAATTAATAAAGAGGAAGGATTTCTTCATTGTGAAATTGAGAATTGTGTGGGGGAAAACGCAACATAATAGTTAGGAGAAAGGAGAAGCATGGGGTGGCCTATCACCTTGTTCTGTCATCGGAAATAGCTGGCACTGCTTGGGCACATTTTTGGTAATGTGTTGGCACACAGCGTGGGGTCTGACAGGTTAAATAACGGCAACAATTCAATCACTCTTTCTTGAAGTGATATTTCAGGAGTTTCAGTAATTTTTTTTATTCCATTGATTTTGTAGGATTTCTTTATAGCAACTGAAAAAGTGGAGACTGATCTTGAGTTGGGCAAAATTCGGAATCAGAAATGCTCAGTTCTTAAATCTGATAAATAAAAAACACAACATGTCATGTTAGAACACATGTAAGATCAGATTTCTCACTTAGTAGCAAGTCTTTTAAAAAGATTTTACCTCTGATGTAGAAAGTTTGAGTGTAATATGGCTATGAATAATGATTCAACTGTTCAAAATTATCAAATTCAAATAGTTAGTAAATGATCTGCTATAGCCATCATATTTCATAATTGTATCAGAAAATAAATCCCCACTAAACATAAGTGAAATAAGTAAGTTCTATTAGTTTTTTCGGACTTCACAGGATCATTTTCTCTGTCTTGAAGAACTTCACCCTAATTTAGAATTCACCACCTCCAAAATAATCAGACCATACGTGTTATTATGGCCAGTCATGAAAACATACTCACGGTGCCTCCTAAAGCAGATGTATTTCTGTGTGATTGCGGATCTACTCGTGTTTATGTGCGCTCCTCCCACCTGCCTGGTAAGGCTGCGCGCTGCCGATGAGTTTTATAGCAACTGTTGCCCAGTGAAGCAGCGCCATAGTCACCGTAGTCCTGGCGACTGTAACCCACCAACAACAACCTCTCGCTCCATCATTACCACCTCCTCCACCATCCTCATCTTCATCAACCAGTCCACAGCTCAGGTTTGACTCAATTCTTTACTCTTTTAGCCTGGCGGCAAGTGGCTTCTTGCGTCTCGTGGTAGGGGTTTTATGAGCGAGGTTTTTCTGCGCTTGTGGTTAATGTTTTGTGTGCTGCTGAATGAAGGCTCGCTGGGGTAGTTTGCTAGCGAGGGTGTTTCTTTGTAACGTGTTAGCCTGCTTGCTAACGTTCCCTGTGGATACTCACTGTGGTGAGAGGTCCTGCTCGCCAGCGGGGTAAAGCTGTTCACCCTCACCGAATGCTTCGAGGCTAAACCTGACCAAAATTGTTCAGTTTTTATTTTTTAAGTCTCTTCTATGTATAAGTTATCAGTCTGAACTTACCATGTTGAGTAGTAGCAGAGGTCCGGGCTAGTGAATGATGCTAACTGGTCAGCTGGAGCAGGAGCAGGTGTCTGTTGTTGCTAGGTTGCTAACGCAAGCGATGCCTTCCGACAACGCTTGCTGGTGTCCCATTTTTTAGGCTAATGTTGCCGTAATGTTCCAAGTCTGTGTTTTCAGCTCTCGTTGGTCGTCCAAAACGCGTACGCCCAACTGCAAATAAAGTGCACTCAGCCAGCCTTCACCTCACCAACTGGTTGACAATAGCTAAGCCATTACTTTCCCTTTTGTCTTAGGGAGCAAGATAGCTTCGCTAGCTCTCCATATGCCCTCTTTGTGGCATCAGACTGCTTTGATAAGGTTTGCGATAACGCAAGGTTAAGTTTTGCAAGGGCCAGCTTGGAGGAAATGTCACATTAATAATTGAATATTGTACAGTTTTGCTCTTCGGGTCGTTATCGTTTTTCATTCTGTATATTAGTGCAGTCTGATTTCCACATAACAGGCACTGAGCAGAATGATGGAGTAGAAGTTATGGATAGTGGTTATTTTTTAATAATTGTGTTTGTATTTACCTTGGGTGAGCAAGAAAAGGAAGTAGAATAAGTGTGTGCGATCTGTTGTCACTGGATAATGGTCAATTCTTGATAGCTCCAATTTCTTTCCCAGTCTGATCTTTATTTAAAAAAGTATTCTACATATATATTCCTCCTATAAAGAAAATCAAGAAATCTCATAATTTTCTTAATCATATTGGCGTTTTACGGTAAGCGTGTTTCTCAGTGTTGCATCACCTTTACTCTTTGGTCCACTGGGTCCCCGGGTCACCTGCACCCTCTGATTCCCATTAGGGGAGAGAACAGGTGTGTGTGTGTGTGTTTGTGTTGTGAGGAGAGGAGAGGCAAAGGAAGGGCAGTGAGAGACTTAACTACCCAGACTTATTTAAACGTTCGAGTCATTCAGAGGTAAACACACTAAAACTCAGCATCATTTTTAGATTTTTATTTTCCTCTAAATAATGTCAGTTGTGGCTCCAGAAGTAAGTTTTGCTGGGTTGGACCTGGCTGCTCCAAAGCTATACAACAAATTTGGGTCCAAATACCAAATGTACATTTGTTTTTGTGCACACTGTCGATGAAGCCCCAAAATATATATTTTAGCTCTTGACATATTCAACTTAAATGAGGTCACCCCTGCCACACGCACATACACACACATTACAGGATGTGAGGAACTGCCAGTTATCAGATCATGTTACCACTTACCTGTTGTCCAGTAGGGCAGAAATAGTACCATGCCACCTGCTGCCTGGATCCTGTTGCATTTCCAATCACTTAAAGAGGGCTGATTAATTCAATTATTCTGTCGGCCATTTTCATGGCTTAGCTGCATGTTGGGTTTGTAATCTGCAACTGCCTTCTATGTTTATTTTAAATTATTGCCCCTAAAAAAACCCTACAAGCGTTTCCTAAAAATTCATATATCTGTTTTGTCATTCATTCCCAGAATCAGTCATAATGACACATTAATACTCATGTAAGGTGTTGTTATGACACACAGTCTGATTTAATGTTTTACCTTTCAACACCCCATAAGCTGATGCAGAGTTTTTGGCTTTAAGATTGCCGCCAGCAGTCCTAATAATGAAAGTCCCCCTCAGTCCTTGTTGTAATCTTAAAACCCCCTCTTGAACAAACACAGTTCCCTGCATACCCTCTTCATCTGCAGCTTGCAGTGAGTCCTCCTTCCACCTGTGCACCTGCAGTGCAAACCCCTGATGACGGCCCAGTGTGTGCCAGGCTCTCCTCTGATACACACCGCCTTGTTCGCTCGCTTTTGTGTCTTGACTCAGACCATTAGATTCCAACTTTGTCATACATGATCATTAAGAGTGGAAATTATAGTTCTTTGCATTTCTGGGAGCTGCGACTGTGAACCTTTTGTGTTTCACAATTTGTGGCCTGGGATGTTAGCAGGAGAAATCGAAGGGAGAAAACTCAGGGCGAGATGTTGCTCTCCTTGGTGGCTTTTGTTCCTCTGTGTCTTTGTAGGGCTTGCACTTGCTCAGTGGAGCACAGCGTTTAAGTGGGCCACAAGGGAGCGCCTGAATAGTGTGGCAGGAGGTGTGTGTGTGTGAGTGTGTGCATGTGTGTGCGCGCGCGTGTGCGTCTTTTGTGGAGGGGGTTGAGGTGAGGCAACGGGGATGAGCTGTGATGCAGGGGCTCTTTTCCTCGATTAGGTGGGCTCTGTTGGGGCCATGTGCATTAGCTCTGAGTGCCACGCGGAATATAAGTCGAATAGAAGTTCTCACTGTCTTCTCAGTGGAAACACATGTTTGTGTCAGGGAAATTTGGAGTTAAGACTCAGTTTGGCTTTGCGGCAAAACCTTTTTTTTTTTTTTGTGTGGTGCATTCACTGGCTTTCAGTAAAGAGCACTGACCTCGTAGGTTAATAAATCTTTCATCAGGGTGCTTTGATGTCAACTTATTGTCATATGCGCAGCGTCTTATCAGAATTAGAGAACACAAATATTTGTATTGGACAGAGCAATTTGTAGCAGACCGTGGCCTGTCTGGCGCAGTCTGCGAGGTGCTTGTAGATTCATCCCCCACCCACAGGTGTTTGAAAACTGTCGCGCTGAAAGTAAAAGGCTTTCTGCTAATTAATGCTGAAGGGAAAATGCAGGTTTTGTTAGTGGGGTCACTGCATACCCGGATATGAGCTCGGTACCCCAACATGAGCTAAGTATTTTCCTTTTTCGAAAAGGGGCAGTGCAATTTAGAAGGGAAAGGGGCACGTTATCCCTGGAGTGATCTGAAGCCGTTAGGAGACCTAGCTTAATTAACCAAGAGAGGCTTGCTCATGGAAAGTGTGGTGGGGAGGAGGTGGCCTTTTCCCTGGAAGGAATGGGTGATGGGAGCCACACTATTATTAACTCACAAACACAGGTTCACCAGAAGTGTTTCCTCCCACTCTTGTCTTTCTCCTCAAAATGTTTCAGTTAAGCCAGGTTTAACTTTGAGGCACCCTGAGGCATTTCTTTTAATTGTAATTTAAAGCCTTTTGTACAGATGGAAATTCAAGTGTCTTGCCTCTCGTTTTTGTTTTGTTATGTTTTTGTTTGTTTGTTACCGTAGTTGTTGTTTTTTTAAACACCCTTTTAGTTACAGATTCAGGGGGTCTTTAGTCACAAGCAATGCTGAGCCTGTTCAAGTGGGAATTGGCAGAGCAGCGAAAGGCAGCATCTATTTAGAGTTTGTTAAATATTAACTTGTTTTATGGCAGTGAATGTGGAGACAAGACCGTGTGTCAGTGATGCATGAGTCTCTCAGTACATTGAGTACCACAAGGCTGAACAGGTGCTCGCCTGCAATTGGTCTGGAGCAGCTTTAGTGGCATTGATTGGGGGGAAAACAGACAACGGTCTGTGATCAAACTTCATTCTTCCTGTTAAGCCTAGATTAGTTTCACATTTAGACATTTATTGTCTTGGTCTAATTAAACTGAGGATGATTGCTGAATTACTGGACAAAATATTCTCTAATGTAAATCTTAATTTATTTGTCTTTTATCGCATGCAGCCCATGCTGGAAACATGTGAAGCTCCACATTCATATTTGTTCAGTTAGTTTCTTATTTACTGTGAGCTAGAACCATGTAACAAATGTCTTGTAAGTTAGCAGTTTGTTCCTTATACCTAATAGATGAGCACAAACCTGTATCTGTCAATGTAATCCGTTTGTTAGGCGAGTTATCAGTGTCAGCTTCATGCTGCTCTGAGATTACAATTTAGTTTTTATTAAGCCGTAAAGTGGGCCAAAAGCCTGAGATAGGGCACGGCTACGCTACTTAGGGCGTTATCTAACCCCAGTAAACCTGTGTTTTGTCTCTCACCCAGGCGCCATGCAGACCCCTGAAGCAGGCGCTGACTCCACCTCCACTGTTCCTCTTCAGACCACTGTGCCTGGCCAGCCTACTGGCTCCACCCAGCAGGTGCCTGTCCAGCAGCAGGTACATCCTGGCACCCAAATGTGTATTTGGGTCCATATTCTCCCGCACGGTTACACCGGCATGTCGGCAAGTTTATCTGACCTAATCGTTCACTGGAAGCCTCTGCGTTTCATTTTTGACAGGCCCAGACTGTTCAGCAGGTTCAGCATGTTTACCCAGCACAGGTGCAGTATGTTGAGGAAAACAGTGGCGTCTACACCAACGGCAACATGTGAGTCAGTCTGCTGCCCAGCACTGCCCGCACATCACTCCTCAAACGTTAGCGCTACGTCCCTGCAGCCTGTTGCTCCTCATTCATGTCACAAGCACATGATGCTGTGGGAGCCCAGTCATCTTCTATGGTTTCTCTTTTTCCCTTCTTTTCTTCTTTGAATGGGTGTCTGTCATAAGTATGATTGTGCTCAGTCACCTGAACATGACCAGAAGTAGGCCCGTCTTTGAAGCGTCAAAGGGTCCCCAGTGCCTGAGCAATGGGGTTGCACTCACAATCCAGCCCAAGCTGTGTGTCTCCTACTGCGGTACACTCATTCACATGAGGGCTTCACAGAAACGGGCTCGGTGACTTCTACTGCTGGTGGAAACATTTTTAAAAAGGGTGCCGTGCTGCCGAAGCTGTGCTTAGTTATACACAATCAGACAACCAACAAACCACACACAGAGACAATATTGAGTGAAAATTGTAGGTAAAAAGTCACCCAACACGTCCGGTTCAAATTACAGTCCCACAGATATGTTGATCAATGAAAATGATTTATGAGGCTTCGTTATGGTCAGACTATCTGACTGACCTCTCCTCTGAACAGAAGAAGCTACTCGTACTCAGAGCCGCAGCTATACAGCCAGAACAGTGGAGGGAGCTACTTCGACACACAGGGCAGCTCATCGCAAGTGTCCACTGTGGTGACATCTCACGGCATGACCAACAACGGAGGAGGGGGCTCTGGAGGAATGAGCTTGGGTCTGGCGGGGGGTCAGGTAATCGGCAGCAGTTCTGGGGCTTATCTTATGGACAACTCTGGACCCCATCCTGCCACCCAGACCACACGAGCCTCCCCAGCCACTGTAAGTCGCACAGTGCCCTCTGAGTGGGGCTTTCGCTTACCTTTGCCTGCCTGCTTTTGTGTGTATGGTGAGAAACCTTCTGACTTGTAAAGCGCTCTCCGTTGACTTCGATGTAACTTGGAGATCTTCCCTTGTTCAGGTCCACGCTGCTTTTAAGTTGCCTTTCCTCTCCCTTTTTGTAAGAAAGCTCCTCTTCTGTACCCCCTTATTGACGTGCTCAGTGATGTGAGACAAACTGTGTTTAAGCAAATCATATTTGTCATTTTGACAAAGAATGTCAACGTGCCCAGACAGTCCACTTATTCTGCCTTTGAGACTGTCTGCCATGCAGGAATCTATATTTATATACATGCAGTTCAATGCACAGAGTGTATTTATTGTATAATTTAACATTAGTCGTTTACCTACCGCAGGGTTTATTTTTGTCTGATTTCCTCATTTGTTGAGACAGAGGAGAGAGGCAAAGACCTGAGACAGACAGGAGGCAGGCTGATCAGGGAGTCTGAGCTCTACACTTATGATGACAGTTACATTAGCATAGTTTGGTTGGACATCACACAATTACTTGCATCCTTTTTATAGGTTAGGTTTGGCTGTAAGACTTTTTTTTTAATTCCAAAGATGACTAAATGAGTAAACTCCCTGCACTTTACAGCTTTCTGTAGGTTCCATGCTGGCACAGTGATTTGAGTAGTCTTGAGTTTTGGTTGTGTTTATTAATGCTGGTGAAGTATCACTAAAGTATTGTGAAAAGCACTGAAAAGTATCAGATTTAGTTCTAACTCTGCCTTGGTCTTTGTTTTCGTGGTGTAGTCTGACTCTTCCTCTGTACATGATAGAGGTATAAGTGGATCTTTTCAAAAGGAGTCCATAAGGGTGGTGTGTGCTCATTGCCCTATTCGGGCAGATGTCTTCCCTGCTCTGCTTGGGTTTGGTGGTGCTTGCTTTGGTTTCTTTTCTAGACTGTATTTTGTTTATTTATTTATTTATTTATTTATTTATTTATTTATTTATGTATTTATTTTGGTTGTGGCCAGTGATGCCTCTACTTCTACTTTTTAGCTGTCCTGCTTTGGTTTTGATTTCACCTCTTACATTTTGTTGTCCTGTGCTTCGTGGTTTATCAGATTGAAATGGCCATTGAGACGCTCCAAAAATCTGAGGGTTTATCCAGTCAGAGAAGCTCGCTGCTCAACAGCCATGTAAGTTGCTTTTCTAAATGCTTGCCTTTCCCTAATCTTAACTTTTTGCGATTCCCTGCCTTGCTGGTCTGCCTCTCTGAAATCACTGTACTTTTGATTTTGGTGTGGTGCTTGCTGTTTGATGTGCCCGTTTCGTCTTTTTTATTGCTGCTTTGATATTACTGGCTGCTGTAGATGCTTTTGCCCAAGGTGCCTTGCCGCAGCATCGAGTTTACTGACTGATCTCATAGACCGGTGTGTAAATGGAGTTTAGGGAGTTAAATGTGTGTGTGGGTGTTCCCTGTTTTAGCTCCAGTGGCTGTTGGACAATTACGAGACAGCAGAGGGAGTAAGTCTACCACGATCCACCCTATACAATCATTACCTGCGCCACTGCCAGGAGCAGAAGCTTGACCCTGTAAACGCCGCCTCTTTTGGCAAACTCATTCGCTCCATCTTCATGGGACTCCGCACAAGGCGCCTTGGGACAAGGTTGGCTCCCCCCCCCCCAAATCCTCTTCTAATTACTCCACATTTCTGTACACATACAGCTCTGTGAATATGTTTAACTTTTGCTGTTATCCTGCAGAGGGAATTCCAAATATCACTACTATGGTATACGCGTAAAACCAGACTCCCCCCTCAATCGACTCCAAGAGGACATGCAGTACATGGCTCTCAGACAGCAGCCCGTCCAGCAGAAGCAGAGGTCAAACACGCACTGCCCATGCCGTATTTGCTGCATTTGAAGTTTGTTTTTGTTTTTTAAGACAAAAAAAAAAATTCTGTTTCATTCTTGTTTCTCTCTATCCTTTAAAGGTTCAAGCCGGTGCAGAAGTTTGATGGTGGCTCCGGGGACAACTATTCAGCTGGAGGCCAGCACCACCCGGGGGCAGCAGAGCAGACGGTCATCGCACAGAGCCAGCACCACCAACAGTTCCTAGGTGAGCACACTTTTAAATTTGATGGAAAATGTGAAAAAAACGGTTATATTTGCAGATTTTTATTTTATTTACTTTTGGGGTTTTTGTTTGTGCCCCTCCCCCCCCCCCCCCCCAACAGATGCATCACGGGCCCTCCCTGACTTTGTAGAGCTGGAACTAGGGCAGAGCAATACAGAGAACATCAACCCAGAGGATGTGAAAGCTCTCCAGTCCCTTTACAGAGAGCACTGTGAGGTCAGACAAATATCATCTGTGAAGCTGATTAGCTGGTTTATGAGTGGAAACACAGCCTCATACACCGACTCATAATCAGTACAGCTACGTAGGCACAGTGATGAGACATCTGCAGAGATTCTCTCATTATCGTGTCACCCCCTCTGCATCTGTAAACTTGTAAGTTATTGAACTCAGGACTTACTTTTACTCTTCTTGTTTATCATCTGGCTCTGTTGTAGGCTATCCTGGACGTGGTCGTCAACCTCCAGTTCAGTCTAATTGAGAAACTGTGGCAGACGTTCTGGCGTTATTCTCCCCCTGACACTGTAGAGGGAGCCACTGTAACAGAGAACAGGTGAGCCTGAGCTGATTATGTTTACACCTCATTCAATTCAGGGTTATCAGAATCCATGAATCTTTAATAAATTGGGTTTGTTTCCTCTACAGCAGCATAAGTGAGATTGAAGCGCGGCTCCCACGAGCACAGCTGTTGGTGCTTTGCAGAAACGAAGCAGTCCTTAAGTGGATGAGCACCTGTGACCATTTAATGTACCAGGCCCTCGTGGAGATCCTTATTCCTGATGTCCTGAGACCCATTCCCAGTGAGCTTCAGTCATACAATATCGTGATGACTTCATTTTAATGTTTAAATGTTTTACAGTAAAATTTACTCGCCGCTTTCGATTTGTTTTTCAGGTGCCTTGACTCAAGCCATTCGCAACTTTGCCAAAAGCCTGGAAGGTTGGCTTAATAATGCCATGAATGCCATTCCACAAAGAATGATCCAGACCAAGGTGCACTCAGTGAATCATTTATTGTAACTGTGTGGGAAGGCCATCCGTATTAACCCCCCCTCTAAACACACACACACACACACGTTTGATACCATCATTGACTTCAAATGGGCCAGAGTCACTATCCCCCTTCTTAGATTATGGTTGACAATTTCCTTAAATTTCAGCTCCTCTCTTATATTCAACTTTGCTATGTTGAACACAATCAAACCACAAATGAAAAATCATCTATTTTGTAGAGCTCTTTGAAACGCAACTATTATCTGTAGAAATGAGACACTTCCATAAATCTATCCAAAAAATACCTTCACTGACTTTTGCCAGACCGCTGACAGAAGCAAATGACCTGTCATTATGTGAACTACCCATTTTCTCCGCTTTGTCTTTAATAGCTGCCTTCAGCGGAACAAACATCAGTGATTTTGGTAACAGGCCATGAAACATAAAGCCCGTAACAAGGATGGTGGGAAGAGAGACTATCTTCATACTGCCTTGTTTACGATGTTCAGCAGAGACCTAACCGACTTGCTCTGCCGATGGCCAGTTTATTTACAGTATGACACACTTTATTTGGCATAAACGCTTTGCAACATTTCGAATGGTGTTTGTGATCAGAATATACTTCATATTTAAATGGACACAGTGGTCTTTGCCAACCCTCACAAACATGTGACTAAATGCGGGTTAAGGCACTTTATTTGACATTATGTCGTTATGGTCTGAAGAAACCATAGATACATGATAGCCAAATGATGATTCTTTATCTTATATACAGCAATCCCCCTGGAATTCTAACTTCTCACATGAAGGTCAGTTGACGATTCTCCCACCCCACGAGTTTAGGCGACCTAAATCTTGCTTTGCTATGGAGGTCATGAAATCCCACACATGTGAAATGTGAGAGGGTTGCCTACCAACTCCCAACTTCGGCCCCTGCCCTGTGACCAAAAACGCAGGCACGCAAAACAGATAGAGGGATTAAAAGGCTTGTAACTCTGCTGCATTTGGAAAGGTGTCGTTCATATGTTACAGTGTTGTGTACATCCTGAGGGGTAACTGTGTGCGTTCTTGTTCCAGATTGCCGCT
The DNA here is from genome assembly GCA_907169785.1 of Menidia menidia. Lineage (NCBI taxonomy): Eukaryota > Metazoa > Chordata > Actinopteri > Atheriniformes > Atherinopsidae > Menidia > Menidia menidia. Next base: position 10,773,369 of record CAJRST010003335.1, read on the forward strand.
GTTAGTGCCTTTGCGCAAACGCTGCGCAGATATACATCACTGAACCACCTGGCTCAGGCGGCGCGTGCTGTGTTGCAAAACACATCACAGATCAACCAGATGCTGACTGATCTCAACCGTGTTGACTTTGCCAATGTACAGGTCAGACCACTGAGATATTTATTTTTCCACCATCAGATTGAAAAAAACGACGGCGTACGAACCCTTCTGTTTCGGTTTTTCTCCCTCTGGCTGCTGTATAGGAGCAGGCATCGTGGGTGTGCCAGTGTGAGGAGGGAGTGGTTCAGCACTTGGAGCAGGACTTTAAGGCCACCCTGCAGCAGCAGAGCTCTCTGGAGCAGTGGGCAGCCTGGCTGGACAACGTGGTCACTCAGGTGCTCAAGCCCTACGAGCACAGGCCCAGCTTCCCCAGGGCGGCGCGGCAGTTCCTGCTCAAGTGGTCCTTTTACAGGTAAGGGGGAAAAAAGCTCTCCATGCAGCCAGAGCTCTGAGAACGTTTAGCACCGGGACGACGCATTGCGGTGGCTTTATCTCTCTGCAGTTCTATGGTGATCAGGGACCTGACCCTGCGCAGCGCGGCCAGCTTTGGTTCCTTCCACCTGATTCGCCTGCTCTACGATGAGTACATGTTTTACCTGGTGGAACATCGCGTGGCTCAAGCTACAGGGGAGACGCCCATCGGTGTCATGGGCGAGGTAAACCTGGATTTTCCAGGCTGTTTTTCTTTTACTCGACATTTATAGATTGACGTTTGGTTCTGCCTTTTCTCTCTGATGTTTATCATGATATGTCGTACAGCAGAGCAGGCGCACTGTTTGTCAGAGCAATGTAAACCATTAACGGCTCTTCATTTATGGCTTCTGTTTTTCAGTTTGACAGCCTCAGCGCCCTGTCCCTTACTAACATTGATAAAGGTAAGTCAGTCAGAAATCCTGCTTTATTGGCATCAAAACAGAGCAGCAGTACAAAGCCTACATTAGGAAGCCATAAACCAGTTTTCCGTCTCTTTCCTCCGTTCCATTCCCCACCACCAGACACTTCAGGACTCATTAGACAGGCACAGCCTCCATAAATACGTATCCTAAAGAATTGCTGTGAGCAAATTTGGATAGAGGACAAAAAAAAACTGGAAAATGATCAATTGATGGAAAAGAAATGACGCAATGAAGTTTGTCCTACAAACAACTACGCCTCCGTTAATGGCCCGATTAAAAGTACATGGGTAAATGAATAAATGGGCAACAACAGAGCTTTATTTTTACCAAGAGGCCAAAAATTCCTTCTGCCCCACATATTCCGCCTCTGCACTGAGTTATAGCAGAATGATTAGGAAAATGAAGTCCACTGAGGTGTGTGAATGGTGTGTGACTGCGGCTCTGACGTGGAGGGAGGAGGAGGAGGGTCTTTTGCTGTGGGCTTGTTTCTACTCAGGCCTTTTGAAGGCAATTGCTGAGAAAATGAGAAATGGGCGGATTATCTGCTTCACTCCTTTGTTGTCACGGCTGCCGTTCCTTCTCCTCATTGAGTTTAGAGCTCATCCAGCTGCTGGGGCCTCTGATGCTTCATCCCAGATAAAAATGGACATGGATTTGTTTACAAACAGTAATAACAATAATAACTGTCCCTGCAGTATAGCCTAAAGTCAGCAGATTTGCTATGGAGCAGAGGCAACTAATATTTAAAAAAATTAACTAATTAATGAGATATTAGACATTTCGAATGCTCAGCCAATCAGAGAAACTGAACGTAGCACACCCCAGGCACATGGCAGCTGGCTGAACAGAAAGAACTGATGCGATTTCATCTGGGACTCTCTCCCGTTTAGATGAAACGAGTGGCATGGACAGTGACTTGGAAGAGGACACCGAGGAGTCCGGGGAACCTCTGGCCAAGCGAGAGAAGTCGGAGCACGAGGTCATCCAGGTGATCCAGGTGGGGGCTCTGGAGGACGGCTCCCACCCTGTGGTGGGCGTGGTGCAGCCGGGCGTGCTGCACTCACTGCCCCAGCCGCCCCAGGACCACTCAGAGCACATCCTCACCCCCTCCGCCGCCACCCCCACCATCCGCCACTGCAGCGCCACGGGCAACACCTACGCCTCTGTGTGAGGGGGGGGTCCGGGGCCGGGGCCGGCGCCGGCCGGCTCAGGTTTGCTGTCTCTCTCTCTCTCTCTCTATCTCTCTCACTCTCTGCATATCTCTTTTTCCCGTAAGTCTGGATGTCGCCGCCGTTTTCACGCATTGTCTCCGTTTGCACTCGTGTGGACATGCTCTCCCCTCCCTTTCCAGCCCGGTCAGTGGAGGGGGGGGGGCCACTCTGGCCAAGATGTGCTGTCTTTGTCTGACTGTTTAGATTCTGGGTGTGTAGTCATCCCGTAAGCCCCTGCTCTAGCCCGGTGTGGCAGCTGTCGGGAGGGACCTGGAGGAAAAGGACGCCTCTGGCTCCTGTAGATGTTCCCCGTGCTGGCACGATGTCCCTCTTTGTACACAGATAGGTTTTTTTTTTCCCGAGGGAGAAGTAGCCTTCAAACTTCTGATGCCTCAAAGCTCAAATCCATGTCACTAGTCCCAGAAGAGCAAATACACAGACACATGAATCCAAACGTTCACCCATTGTACATAGATTTGCTTTCATTTCATTTGGTGTAACTTAAAGCTTATGGTGCTATGGCTGCTTTTGTTTTGATTTTCCAGTTGTCTCACAGTTTTTGTGTGATTGATGTCAAAATGCATTCCAACTGCTCACACGCTCCTGACTGAACGAGATCTTTTTTTTTGTTGCTAATTTGCATAAAGCTTAAAAAAAGAGAGACAACTTTCCGTTTCTGTTTGACATTTAACTTAGAAGCATAGTGCTGCACTGTTTGACCAGTATATGGTAGCATGCAGCTTTTAGCCAGAGTGAAGGAACTCCTTCAAGAAATGTATGTGCTGCTGTCCCTGTGCGTAGAGGTGAGATTGAGGGGAAAAAGTTGTTTTTAAAAAAGAAAAAAAAATCCTCAAAATGTTAGCTTTCCCGTGCACCCTGTGCACGGCGCTTGCCTTTGTCCATTTTAGATGCTCTGTAGTTTAGGTAACAAGCTGTGATCTTGAAAACGACTTTTGTGGACGTGTTGACTCTTGTTTTTTTCTTCTTTTTTTTTTTAGTTTTTGACTTTTAATGAAAATTTTTAAGCTCGCAGTGGACCAAATGAAAACAGAAAAAAAGAAAAGGAAAAAAAAAAAAGGAGGACTTTTTAAGAGTGAGCCACCCGGGCCACACAGAAGCTGTTTGCTGTCCCACAGTGCCATGTCGCAGAGCAGAAGGAATGTCAGGGATTTAATGTACCTCGGCTTTATCATAGTGCCTTATCCGCAAATGCAGCTGTCCGCGTCGTCCCGACTGTGGGCTGTAGAGAGCCCCAGCCCCTCCGCATCGCCCCGGCCACAGATTTGGCTTTCTGGTGACTTGTGGCTGGATTTGGGCTGGCTCATCAGTGCTGAGACCTGCGGGGTGCAGGCCTACACACACACGCCGTTCTCTCGGGATCGGCTCCTGGAAACCCGTAACTCACCCGGTTCCGGTCTGGGGCCTTGCTCCTGCCCCCACTCTGCCGTCCCGAGGCCTACTCTTGCATTAGCCTTTGTCATTTGGGTGAAGCGTGCGTGTCGTGTGTCTGCGCGTGTGTGTACGTGTGTGTATGTGTGTGTCTGTGTGACTACGGCCGCATAGATCTATGCTGTGCTTTTATGTGCATATGCTCTGTGTGTCTGCGTGCTTGTGTGCGTGTTGGAACACATCCATCAGTCACCCTACCTCAGACCAGTGGTGCCAGCCCTTTGATGCGTGCAGCACAGTCACCAAACCTTATTGCACACACACACCACTGTACTGCACAAATCTCAATGCGATAGAGAAAACCCGCGTTGCTTTTCTCTCACCTCTGATACCTTTTCATTTCCGTTTTTAGCCCATCAAATGCTTCATCCTATGTTCCCTGTTTAAAGATCATCTTTGTACAGAGGACCAAAAGTAGATATTTTCTGATATTCAAAGAGATATATGAATATATATAGAAATGTATATGTATAGTTTATAAAAATGATGATACATGGCATATATTTGTTTCCTTTTCGTGGTTGATCTGATTGTCAATATGTGAATGTTTCTTTTTGGTAGGACATCTGAAATTAGCTCATAGACTGTGAAATAGGAAAGGCATGGGGACTAACTTCTGATTCCTTAGATTGCATCTATACTTGAACTGTTCTAGCCTTCTATGTCGTGGGGAGTTTTGAGATTAATCCTCTAAATGGGAACATTTTGTTACTAAAATAATTCTGCTCTTACTTTTCATGCCTGTTTGTATGGCCTATCATTTCTCCACAGAAATGTTTATTTATTGATATTTATTGTGCTTTTGTTTGAAGTGCTTATGCATATGTTATAATGACTTCTGAGGATGAATCCTGAATTACACCACTGCAAAGCGCAAACCTACTGTACAGACGGAGAAGCAAAGTTTTTTTTTTTCATTTAATCCATCTATGTAGATCTGTACAAGGTGGGAAAAAGGGGAGGAAAGTTTGGTATTTATTGATTGCAGCCCTTAAAATGAAAAAGTTTTTTTTTTCTTTTTTTTTCTTTTGCTGTGTGTTTTTTTTTGCCTGTGTACATATCTTGCTAAACAGTTAAAAGAAGAAAAAGAAGGGAGAAAAAAGCCTTGGAAAGTGCAAATAACCGTGTGTCATTTAGGCTGCCAGCTCAACAGCCTCATCCAGATTTTTGTTTGTTTGTTTCTTAGGGGAAATCTAAATCAAATGTATATTCAGGCGTCCCCACAGCACATGTCGACCTTCCTCACAGACATTCGAAAAGTGTGTGAGAACACACAAAGTGCACTGTAACCAGCCCAAGTGGACGGTCTAAGGCTCCGTTTTCCCTTTAGTGTCATGGTAATGATTTCCCAAAAAATGAATGGACTGAGAACCGTTTAGCCCTGAATCATGTCCTTTGCTTCTATCAGATCAGCAGCATGTCTTCACATAACTGCAAGATTCACACTTGCCAGATTTGTTTAAGAATTTTAATGTTGTCAGTCTGGGTTTTACTTTTAGCGGTGGAGGTTTTGCAGCATATATTTCTCTCCTATGGCTTCTTTCCCATTTTTCTACTCAATTTTTTTTCTATTTATTGAAACGTGGTGCGTGTTCACTATACACTTCAGACGGTTATCTGTATTATTTTGTGCCTAAATTGAATGGCTTAAAGATGTTTTCTTTACATCTAAATGGTCTGCTTTTTTGGATTGTAAGTGCTTTCTGGTCTTAAACAGCTGCCATGTGCTGCTAGAAACTGTTTTTGTCAGCCTAGCTCTTTCCATTTTTTTTTCTTTTCTTTTTCAACCAGTGCCAGACAGCGATTAAGCCTGCATCTCCAATCCTGCCTGGCTAACTGAGCAATGCTTATGCTGCCCACACAATTGTTTTTCATTTCTTTGAAATTAAGAATTCCAATGTCTTTGTAACGGCTGCTTGCAAATAAACCCCACTTTCATCCAGAAATCTGAAGACATAAGCTACACTTGCCTCTTCATGTGGATGACCTGGCAGCTTCTTTGACCCATAGCAAACTCCTGTGCCTTTCATTTTTGCCCCGGCCGCAGCAGATGGCCCGGGTGACTACTGGGTCTTTTTGTTTTTTTCTTCTTCTTCTTTTGGCAGTAGAGCAGACATTTTGCTACATGGGTGCTGTGGAAGCATTCAGACCTATTCCCAGACTGGACTGTTGATTAAGTTACTGGATAGGACCCCCTCAGAACACACACTTTCACACAAACACACCACTAACTTACGGACGAGTACCTGCAAACAACTTTAAACATGTATAGAACTGGTAAACCAGGAGAGTCACTGTAAGGGAAATGCTCTCAAGTTGTTTTTCTCATGATTGTGAATTCTTTTGTCAGACGATATTTTCTGAATACTGTGACCTGTTTGAGATTTTGTAAGTGCCATTTGACAGTCTAGTGAGTCGTGGCCATCTGTAGCACGTTCTGATGCAAGCACAAGCATTTGGCTGTGGAATTTGGGGAAGGCTTCTGTTTGAATTCACCTTTGACAAAAAGCAGTGTACATATATCAAAAACTGAAATGGTATATTTATTTGTGTCCTAATTATTTGTTCTTTTGGTGAACATCTTATCTGATATGTTTGCTTAAATGCTTTTGTGATTTAATTTCTTCTTTGTATTTTCTTGGGGAGGGGCGGCAATGTATAGTATCTGATATAATATATACGAACAGATTTCATGTGACTTTCTTTTTGTGTGCCGTTTGCTACAAACAATGTATATTCTTAAATTGGCGAGCAAACCGTGTGTAGGGTGATTTGTATTGTGTATTTTACAGAAAAAAACAAGGATGATTGGGGGACTTTTATATTTACAAAGACATGATTTAGTGTGTCGTATTGATGATTATAGAAACTATTAAAAGACACATGTAGTTTTGTTTTCTGAATATTTCAGATCTGAGCTCAGGCTAGCTTCTTAGTGTTGTTTTCTTAAAATTTGTGACTCGTCTTTGCAGTAATAAACGTTTTCTTGTTCAAAGCCGGGGTCTTTTCTCAGCCGGTTGACTTGCACACTAACCCATTGACTTGTTAGTCCATTAAATTTTATTCATACATATAAACATCAATATCATTCAAACGCCATATGTATTCAGACTGTATGACATAGTTTTAGGGATTAAGATTATGTATGAATTTGCATTTTTGGAAAACACTTTTTCTCTTTTCCTTTTTTTTTAATCACCAGAATGGTTCAGAAAGAGTATAAAATACTGCCATGGCTGTAGGTAAACAGATTTAAAGTCTAAAATATTGTTTGATCAATAGTGCAGAGCATAAATAAAGGGTTCAGATTATTCAAATCAAGCTTTTAGAAGCAATGGAATATTGGAATGACTGCAGCCCTAACCTTCAAACACTTCAGAAAGACTATTTGGCATCTCAATGGCTTAAGCTTCCTCACAGCTCATCCTTTAATTACTCAGTTTGTTAGATTACTTTTGAGCATAATCCAATTGATTCACAAATAAAGAAGATGGTGGTGGCGAGCCATTTCTTTTAAAGTGCTGCAAGAGCCAGACCATCTTATTTACCAAAGACTTGACTAAATACATCTTTCAGACCTGTTGAGACTGTTTGACACAGAAAACATGATTTTAGCCAGACAGCACAATAAGCCACAGTTTCTGAATCATTAGCAACAAAAAAAAAAACTATGCTAGCAGACCATAAGAAACATTAAAGTAACCAACATGAGACTATGGAGCAAAATATAAAATAAAGTGCTAATAAACAATAAAAAAAGACAAAATATCAGTGTAGGTGTGTAATGATCTTGTTTAAAATTCCATCATATGAATAAAAAAAAAGGTTGTGGTAACAGATCTGATGCGAAAAGATTTGTCTCTAAGGGTGTGAAAGGAGATGCTGAACTTTAATGGATCATTATATTCTCCATTCAAATAAAGAATAAACCACACCCCTTGCCCACCACCACAAAAAAAAAAAAAACTTTTCTGTGAGCTGGGGAAATATTTTTAAGATCACATCTTACAAGCACACAAATAATGTACAACTGTTCATATATGTCCTGATCAATGTGGGGGTGGGGGGGGGACAACTCCAATACATTTCTTTCCAGCCAAAAAGAGTAAATATAGGAGAACTGGGCCGGCAGTATACTCCAGGAGGGAAAACCAGGATGTGCAGACAGGGTAAGCGGCTCTCGATTAAAAGTAGCTGATATCAGCACTGTTAAATCCAGATTGGGTAAATTAAAAGATCCACACTGAAGTACAGCTGAGAGACTTCTTGTTTGACATCCTTAAACCTCAGTGATGCATTAGTTTTCCCACACAACGCAAATCCAATTACAAGATCATTTGCACCTAACCTCTGCTCCGTTTTGGAGTGTCACTGTTCAGATTTAAGAGGCATGAGGCTCCATCTCTGTGGGCCGGCACGCAGGTGCAGCAACACAACAGTGCAGAGCACTGGCTGCACGTTTGGTTTGGAGATGCTAACAGGGCTACTGGAGTACACTGCCGGCTTCTTGGTCCTCGTTTCTAGTCATAAAACCTGTACAGAGTCCATGTGATTGCAGTCCTCCTTCAGCACTGCAGGCCTGTAGGTGGGGTATTCTGTTAAAAGTACAGCCATTTGTTTTTTTATGGAGTTTTTTGTATGTGTTGTGGTCTGTTTTTTTGTACAGTTAAAGTCCTTTCATTCGATCAGAGGTTGCGGGTCAGCTATGGGCATGGTGTGTAGAACTTCATCCAGTAGCTGCAGCGCTCGGTGCAAATGGATCTCTATCCAGCAGGGCGTCTCCTTGATGCTCTGGCGGGGGTAGTCCGGCCCCCAGCCCTTCACGAAGCTCATGCGCAGGATGCACAGCCTGCGCAGGTCATCCACCCCGATGCCCGCGGCCGCAGACAGACCTGCGGGGGATTTTACAGCGTTTGACTACAGACCGACTTTGGACCGTGAAGTGGAGCGCATGCATCTTTAATCCTCACGTTCCCTCTGAAAGTTCAGCAAACACGTAAATATTTTGCCCTAATCTGAGCTCAACCCCACAGCACATAGAGGGAATGTTTCAATTCAGATTTTGGTAAAATGCAGTTTATCCACAACTTCTCCACAGCTGAATTATAAATGCGTCGATCCTAAAAAAGGATGTTTTAATTAGCTATAGATCCTAAATCAGCTCATAAGCTTAGAAAATCCTTTATCAATGTCAGTGTATCACTAAAATGTTGATAAGATGGGTCTATTTGGCTCAAAATAACCACATTTGTTTCCTCTACTTAAAAATTCTCAATCTTAAATGATTTTGTCAATACTCAATGTTTTCCTACAACCCAGATTAAGTCAAATTACTAAAATCCATCAGCTTGTATTCATCTGAAATCTGAGTTTGAGTACGAGTCTATGGTAGCTATTTGTGACAGCTATTTGTGGAGAAATCTTTAAGAGATGTCTAGTTTTTCTTTATCTTTTGTGATTGTGATGCCTTCCGGTGGCTTTTCTAAAGGCTCATGCTGATCTAAAATGCCCTTGGCTGCTTTGCTGTGCAAACCATAAGAGCTATAAGGAAGTCTTGTTATTCAGCTCGAATCAGCCCTCCTCACCCACGACACAGCCCAAGAATGAGAAGCAATCACAGTAATACACTTGTTCAAGGCTAAGTGCGGCAGTAAGAGCACTCACTGATGGCAGGAGCGATGCCTCCCACTGAGCCCGGCCCTGGAATGTTCCCGGCCACTGCGGCGGCCTGAGCCGCAGCTGCAGCCTGGGCCGTCGCCGCCTGCTGCTGCATCTGCCTGTGGCACTGACGCAGGTCGAACACCTGGCAACGGGCCACAAAGCGCTCAGAGTCCAGCTCCCACCATCACACCCCATATAAGAAACCAGTCATAACCCGCCGGAGAAATGACGGGGTAAACTTTTTGGACGAACCCGGTCGGAACGTTTCGTTTTTCTTTTTTTACACACAGGAAGAAGGTAGGTGCTATACCTTGATGTAAGCGCTGGGGTAGATTTTGTGGACGGCGTCGCCGGGGGCGCGCCCCGCCTCTCGGTCCAGATAATAGCTCTGCACAAACACGGCGTGATCGCTCAGACAGCGCACCCACACGTCTCCCTCGCCTTTGCACTCCAGCTGCACGCCTTTGCCAATGTGGAGTCTGAAAACACCAGGACAGAACCGATCAGCAAACATGTTGATAATTAAAACGCACCCATAACCTAAATCACTGAGTATAGTCTTTCAGATTTGTTTTAAACTGGATGACTGAACCAACTGGAAGATGAGTACCTGGCTCTCTCTATGTTCTCTGTCCTGTGGACATTACTCAGCTGGCCCAAGCAGAAGCGATCCCCTCCAGATGGATCCACATAACCATCCACTGTCACTATCGGACATGTGGATGGCACCTTAAATGTCTCTCCAACCTGGACATCCATCTCAAAGTATGCGATGGAGCACCAGTACTCCGGAGCTGAAACGAGCATCCAACTGTCAACATCCTGCTCTGGTGACGTATTTGTGGAACAGATGGCTTGATACTCACCAGGGTGATTGGATATGGGGGGCTGGAATGCAATTTCATTGGTAACAGGCCCTGAAAGAGACATGTCAATCTTCATTTTGGAACATTTTCAAATCAAATCCAGAAACAACTTTAAACTAAATCACGATATACAGCCGGTGAAGAAAAACATGAAAATGACAAGAAGCAAGTGATCGTCAGATCTGGAGATTTGTGGTCAGGTTATGGTTGCTCTTTAAATAAGTTTTACCCCAGCCCGTCAGTATTAAAACTTCATTTTCTATTTCTAAAAAGAAGTTAAATTATCCAAGGCATCAGCTTACGGACTTTTGAACATATTCAAATCAGTATTCATGTTAGATCAAAACTACAAACTACTAAAGTTACTAAGTTACTTTACTAAACACACCCACTCCTTTGGTTTAAAGGAGGACACAGACTAATGAAGTTGCTTTGTTTGGTGGGTTTCATATTTCGGAGCTCACAGCAGTTATAAACGGTTGTGTTCTCCAGCCACTCACAGTAATGCCCCGTGTGAGGCATGGGAGGGTGGTGCTGTAGATGTCCATTCTGGTGCTGAGGCACCGCCGGGGTGAAGCTGCTGTTTCTGCTCCAGTTCGGGGGGGGGTCTGGGAACATGGCGTCAAGACACTAATCTTAATGAAACAGTTTCTCTGCAGACGTCTGAGCGCATTACCTAGCGGCGGACCTGACTGTAAACACTCACTTGAGGGACCGGCACTGATAGTTGAGAACGCCGACGTGGAAGCTGAGGTGCTGCCCTCTGTAGGGGGGAGGAGAGCAGGGCTGCTGAATGTCTCCTGGGGGAGGGGTCGGGACGGCGGATGCTGGATCGTTTGCAGGTGGCTGTCGGAGCTGGAGTGAGACTGTTGGTTATCGTAGTCGAACTCGTCTTTTACGATTAGCGGACCTGGTAGGAAATGGCAAACATGATTAAAAAGATGATCATCCACAAGAATCTCGGAGAAGGAAGAGTAAAGCACAGTACCTGAATTTGAAAGGGTCAGTGTTGACAAGTCTGCAAACATATTAACCAGAAGACATATGGATCAGTTTGACTCTCACAGTTTATGTGGGTTGCTAATCTGAGTGGAATTATTCCATCTAATCAAGACTAAGATTCCTTTTACCGTCATTGCATACACAGATCACACCCGAGATTCAGATGCACACAAATCAAAGTAAGCATTCGTAAGCATACCATTCACTTCGATAGATGAATGTATCTAAAATATACCACCCTATTCATTTAAACCTTAAACTGTCTTTTAGATTGTTTTGTTTGCCGAAAAAGAGAAAATTCTTAATGTATAGATCACACCTATAAAGGCGTCCTCCCCACTCACCAATTCCTGGAGAAACAACCCTCTCGTAGTGGTATGGGTTGACACAGACGTTGTCACATTTCAGGTCAAAGGCATACTGGCAATATTTAACGTGTTTTAGCTCGTTCTTGTGTAGATCTGGCCATCGCCACAATCTGGCATACACCACATGGGGGAAACCTTTACGTCCCGCAACCTGAAGCACAAAAGAGCATTCAGTTAGATTCCAAATGCCTCTCAAATCCATTCCCTCCAATTCCACAACAACTGAACAATTGACTATACCTGCAGACGCCCGTCCAGAGTGCGCTGTATGGTTACACACTTGCTGGGATGAGCTCCATTTGTTGTGATGGCTGTGATGAGAGAATCCAGCTCATCTTTCTTCTCCTTCAGCTTCTTGACAAGACTCTCAATGGCTCGCTTAGCAAAGCTTTCACTCTCCCCCCCCTGTCGATGGCACATGAGGCTGTGCACAATGCTCAGGCAGGCATCGTTGCTTGTGGGAGTGTTTGTGATTGACATCTTGCTCCTGGAGTTTCAATGTCAGGCAGACGTTGCAGTTGTCTTCTCTCTGCTTTCAGCAGTAAAGGTGTCACGCTCAGATGTGTGTTGCTTCAATGCAGACCACGTTCAGCGACCTAAAACAGAGAGATTACAATCTTATGAGTTTCTGCAGTGGATTTAATTGACGGAAATTAGACTTTTTTTAAGGAGAAATTCAAATATAAAAAAAACTTCAATATTTGAGCTTGAATGGAAATTACACTTTTGAAAATATACTCACCTCTATCTTTCTACTCTAACCAACCAAAATATCTTAGCTAGCTTAGTATATAGTTACCGAGGAAGTATTTGGTCTCATTTTCAAAATAAAATGACATAATTTTTCAATTTTGCATTTCCTTTGTAATTATAAATCATTATAATATAAAAGCACATAATACCTTCATATACTATATTGACACACACAAATATTTAGTTTCAGTACTGTAAGCCTACATCACAGTTCACACAGTCTCACAGCTCTAGATTGCAGTCTTCTCATTCTAGGGTGCTTTCTTTTCTAAGTCCAGAGGAATTTCTTAATCAAGCTTTCCTTGGGCTCTGACCTTTACGTCAAGGTCAATGAAAATGGTTAAAGATGACGTGAACGGAGACCATCTGTCGGATTATTCCATTATTGATGGTTCTGTACCAGACACATCACAGTTAAGTGTTCCCATTAACCACATGAACATTTTTTTTAATTCATCACACTAATAAACCAAGTAGAATAGTTACAGTTTAGATTAATTTAAATACAAATTATAAATGGTTTACAGAGGTAGATTTTATGGATGCTTTGGATGTTTACATAATTTTCTAAACAAGTGTGATGTCACTATTAAAAAGGTCAAAAAGGTCAAGAAATCACAACCAGACTGACATTTAAAAAAAACACAAATATAAGATTGAAAGAAGTCAAAAATTTACATTTTCTTAAATGTAGGAGAATATGCTATTCGCGCTTTCCCGGGATAATTCAGAACAAGCCATGTTAGAAAAAAAACAGTCAAGTGTATTTAGATTATTTAATAACTGTGCTTACAGTCCATCACAGCTCAAAGTCGTGCATAATACACATCCATACCTATTCAGTCTGACTGCAATGGAAATAGTCGGCAAATAATCCCAAGTGATAACGAAATCGATTACTATATACAACCATATTAGAGCATTCTCGCGCAAAACTTTGTTTACGTTAGCCGTAGTTCATTTCAGCTGTAAAAGAAAGGCAAGCAATACTTTTGTTTCCAAGCACCAGAACTGTGTCGTTCAAATTGATCCAACACACTCTGCTTTGATTGCTCCTGCAACAAAGCGGTTAAATAAATGCCCAGGTTGTCTAGAAATACAGTTACTGTAAGGATATGGATTTAACTAGCTTTGCCACGCTAACGTTGAGTAGCTTCAATAGCATTGGCATCACTTTGCTAACGCTAATCTACAAAACAAAAGTCCATGTATTGCATGCACAAACATTGAACTCATTTGTTTACTTACAGTGATTTTGCCGCAAAGAAGCGTTACTCTCAGTGGTAAAAGATTATAGGTGATTTGATTTATTCAACTGAATGGCGATATGCTATCTTTCTTGTAGATTATTTCTGGCTAGCTTGCTAGCAGACACGCTAAAAGACGCTCATCAACTTGTCGCTAGCTCGGTGCTAACCGTATTCTCTGATGTCCCCAAATCCTCAGCTTCGCTGAATTTAACGGTATTATAATAGTTACGTTGACTCTCGTTCATAGGTTAAACAACTTACACTCAATTTCTGTTAAAAAACCGTTAGCTTTTATCAACGCGTTTACTGGCTAACTGGCCACGAAAATAAACAAAAAAAATCTCCTCCACCCACCACGCTCTGATTGCGCATGCGCACACTAAATGCGAGGCATGGCGCTGCACCGCAGCTGTCCTTCTCTTACATCTCACTTACAGGTTTTCAAAGTCTCGGTGATCTGCAAGCAGTGTAATGGATTGTCAGATTGATTAACCATGAAAAATTAGGGGGAAGTATAATTTCAGTATCAAACTTGTAATCTGTTTCTGATCACTTCAAATCTATTTTCACTTTTCCTCTTTTACAATTCAATATCACTGTTTATATGGCATTGAGAATACATATCCATAGCCGTTTAGAATGACTGATCCAAGGCCTTTCTCTCAGTTTTTCTTCTATCACCTTCAGCTTTTTCTGCTCAGTTTCATCATCGTCTTCTGGTCCAGTCATTCAACAAAAACAGCTCTTTCTAGTTAGATAAAGGTTTTTAAAAGCAATATTACCTTTGCAATAGTATTTTCTACATATCTCCACTACAGTACAGTTTAAAAGAAAATCCCAGATCTTTAATACTTTGCCATTTCTCGGCCCTGCACACGTGATCCATGTAAATCCACACACTGGGTCACGATCCTGTGAAAATAGAAAGCTCCACAGCATTATTCCATCATTATCAACTTCTGACTGTTAACAGCAGAAGGTAGGTGACGATGTGACATGTTTTTTTTTCTTTTTTCCATTTGTGCTGTTGCCATGGCCATGATAAGAGCATAAGCATGCCAGTGTCAGAAAAGGGAAGTGGGAGGGCACAGAGTGCACCAAGCAACCTGATGGCCGGATAGTCAATAGGACATGTTGGCGCTTGAGACCAGGAATCTGACACCACCTTTTCACAAATACTGCCACTTGGAGTGGCGTCTCACCCTGAGTGATGGTCTACAAGATTCCAGGCTCTGACACCTCTTTATCACTATGGTATGGAAGCGGGCAGAGAGAGGCTCGCCAGGCATGTGATGCTGGAGGGATGGGGATTAAAGCCCTCGTTGGGGAGTGTTGTGTAAACCTGACAATGAAACAGTTTGTGAAAAACACCAAAGACTGTCAAAAGTGAGAATATTTGTTTTCAGATATTTATTTGTACATCTATAGTAGCACTCCCATTCACATGTGTGAGGAAAAAACAGGATATGAATGGCTTGTATAGCGAAATAATTCAGCTGCAGACAGCAATGTTACCACAGAGATACAACATTTCAGACAAGAGTTCTAAGAAACCGTTAAAATCCTCTCCTGGTTGAAAGCCCTCAAAAAAATACATTTTCTGCAAGTCTGGCAAGCAAAAAGGAAACAAAATGTCACAGTCTTTAAATCATCCCAATAGCTCCAAAATGCCACAGGGCATGAATGCAAATCATAAATCTGCAGCATGTACATCTCCTTCAAAAGCATTTTGGCAAGACTGTTATTTAATAACAAACAATGCTTTTCATATATAATGAAAAAGCCACCCGTGCTTTCAACTTTACTTTATACCTGTTCTACATTGTGAAACTTTGCAATCAGGGTGCATCTGTTTTTTTTAGATATATCTCACATACCCAAAGGATTTCACTTGAAGCTGTTGTCAGTGCTGCAAAGTTTAACCCTTTCCATTTTCTACTAATGATCCCTTCTTTTCTGAAGAACGCTGGGCAAGAATCTTTGCCATCGAGTTTAAATATTTTCTGTCCAAACTTTTCTGTTTCTCCTTTTTCAGTGTGTTGAATGCATATAACATTTTTCATGTACAAGGAAATGTGGGACTTGTAAAACGATCTAAAAGACAATAATAATTAATAGTAATAATAAATAATCCACCAATCATGGCATCCTGTTTGACAATCCTTACAGCACTGGTTTAGAGTGTTTTCTATTTCAAATCAACATAGTATTCACTGATTTACTTTTATACAGCTCCACATTTACAGTATGTGTTCATCTCTAATTTACAACTAAGTATGAGATCTCTGATAGTGTGGAAAATAGCACATGAGAAGAAACTAGACAGATACATTTAGATCTCCATCTTTTCAGTCTTTATCTCTGAGTAATACTATCTACAGCCACATTCTGCCACCACCATTCCCTCATACTTGTGGTTGAAAGTGATCACGCCATTATCATGGTAAAGCAGAGAGATTGGTTCCAGTTTTGTGGGCACGCAGCAGGCACGAGATGCTCTCTCAGGGCTCTTGATGCTGAGTCGTGACTGTACTATGGCATGTCTGGTGGGTGATACCTCGGAGGTCAAAGGCGGGTTGCACACACCGTTACACTTGTATGCTTCATACCCCAAAGGCTGGATGATCCATGAATCCCATCCAATGTCTTTGAAATCCACAAAGAGAGGTGTCCTCTTGCATGGCTCACTCTTAACATTGCGACGGATTCGAGGAGGTGTGTCATAGATAAGGTTGGACTGCAGCTGCTCGGCGGACTGTTCACCGGGCTCGTCATGGCTAGAATATCCAGAGTTGTGATTTCCGTCCCCCCACAAAGGCTGCTCACTCCTTCCCAAGTTCTCAGGATGAATATTCTCGTGTTTCACCATCTGATTAGGCTCTTGTTCGTCCTGTTTGTGGTTTTCGCTCTGATCATCTGAGAACACAATCAGCGCTGAGTTGTGGTTCCCTTCCAAGCCCTTGTCAATATCAATCTCAACCAAACTTTGGCCCTCATCTGTGGTCTCATGTGTGGCATCTGCCTCCTCTGACCCTAGATTTGCGATGTGAACTTCCAGTCGATGAGTTCCGCGCCCTGACTTCCGCCAGGTTTTAACCATATGAGTGAGGTCAAACGACACCCAGCTTTTATCTTTGGCATGGATATCCTTTGTCACCAGTTTCTCCAAATCCTTCATCTCCAACACCTCCTCTTTATCCCTCCCTCTTCCTTCTTTCCCCACCTCTTTTGTCCAAACAACACCCTCATGTACTTTGTAGATAGTCACCTTGCAGTCAAAGCCAGGGTGTGATCTTTGGGCCTTCCGCACCAAAGTGAAAAGACGAAGCTCAGCTAATATTATGTTTTCATTGTGGGGCATGGAAATATTAAAAAGCAGGGGATGTATCCTTACACCGTTCTCTCTTATGATGTAGGAGGAAGAATCTGAAATTAAAATACCAAAAAGGGCATCTCAGTGCTTCTTGTGTGAGTTTATGAAGTCATAGCATTTACTCTAACACTTAATTTGTATTTTTTCATCTGTTTCAATACCACAATTTAATGTTGTCAGAATGCAACAATTTGAAACAACACCAACGAGCTTTTACAGTATGACTTTAACATCTACTAATCACTATTAAACATGTCAAATGTTGCCTCAGTGAGAAGAAATATAAATCTTTAAATTGAATTTGTTGCTAATTTTCGCTAAAAGCGCAAATGTTAATGAAGAAAAAACTATTTGTACCTTCATTCTTGAAACTGCGCACAATGTTTGCAGATGGTACAGTCGAGCGGTCATTGGCAAATCGGTTGTAGAGTTCCAACATGTACTCCGGCAGTGGCCCGTTATGAGCAGCAAGGGGCCTGGTCTGGGGCATCAGTCTGGTGAGGTTCAGTGTGGACAGAAATTGGCTCACAAATTCCTGTGCATTGAGAAGCGGATTGTCCCCCTGATCCACACCAAGTGATGTCCTGTGGTGGCTCTGGGGGGGCTGGATTGGGCTGCTCCAGCTCAAACCCATCCACACCAGAAGCACGGCATTTAGAGTGTGAATAAACCGAGGACTGAAGAGAACTAAGGCCATGGTTGAGAAGAGGAAAAATTTAAATCCAAAGACTACGAATCAGACAAGAAGATGTAGATCTCTTGAAGATATATACCTGCAGATCATCCGTTGTTATTGAACTACAGGTTGCTATTGGGGCCAACGAGAAAACAGCTTTGCCCTTGTTGATCATGCGGTTTGGTTCTAAGGGCAGGGCTGCGCTGTCCAATGTGGTGTGCTGACATGTTTGGAGATGTCACTAAGGCCCTGCTCTCCCCTCCTCTCTCTCACCCCTCCAGACTTATGACCATCCACAAAGACCTCTGATATTTCCTCATTTTGATACCTTACTGATTTTCAACTGGTTAAACACCGGTCTTTTGGCACATTTTAGTTTGTAACTTAATCAACCACACCTGCCGACACTGAAATCTAAAGACCAAGCCCCAGATTAACTGTTTTTAAACAGAAAAAGAATGTAGAGATATAAGGTAATCACACTCCAGTCGAATAAAAAACATTTGCCTTCCACCTTTCAGTCTAAGCAGAGCAATCATGAGTTTAGAAAAGTATTGATTCATGCTTTGTTAGTTCCACAAGAGGCCACTGTAGACTCAGTGTCTTTACCGCTCCCTGATTTTGAATTACATTTTTAAATGGGGGTAAGAGGTGGACTTCTTGTTTTGAGAAAGTTAGGCACTATATAAACACGGAATACATCACATTGACTCTTAATCATACTCATGGTAAAGAGAGACATTTAAAAGAATAACCTCAAAATCCTGTAAGATCCTGTGAGCCGTGTTGAACTGGCCACAATGTGCCTATAATCTATGAAGTGAGCAATGGAAATGGAAGTGGAAACAAAGAGGACGTAAATATCAGCATATAAATACGAAAAGATACAAAGAAATATTAGAAACTAAGCACAGCATTTATTTTAGTTTTCATTTAACATCGCAATGCAAAAAGGACCACTGCAAAGCAGAGCTGTATCACTTACTGATATTGGTTATTTCACATAAATAACTCTTGATAATAACATGGGTATTACTATAAATGTTACAATATAAATGCCTTCACTTGGAATATTAACAGTCCTTTGTTACACATGTACAATCCCATTTTTCCAATCATGACAAAAATGTTATAGAGACTTGTAGAGAGAAAAAAATGACACAACAGTTTACTCTTATTTATCAAGATTAAATTCAGTCCTAAATTGTCTGGGTAATTAAGACAATAGTAGCCTTAGTACTCCTAACTGCATCAGACACTGAACAAGAATGTTTCAAGAATTATTTCAGAATCAGTCTTCATCCTTGAATCGTGGAGGTGGACAACAAAAAATCCACATGCCATTATAAGTGTAACTAGCCTTGACAAACTAAAAGTATACCATAGATAAGCAGAACAAAATCAAATTATATATGTCATATATTCTTTGGAGTCATGTTTCACCACTATTTGCATATTTGGGTTACCTTATCATTTATCACACATAATCAGTCATGAGTTGAAATGTACAGTATATCGTCCTAAATGAGAAATCTATAAAGTCTACTCTCAAATAATCTCCATAATAAATACTTGTAAATGCTTGGCACATTTAGTCCTGTAAACAAAGGAGTTTTTGTTGTTTTTTCTGTTTTTTTTAAACTGGCTTTTTGTCTGTACAAGATTGATCGGATGGCACATATCAAGATCTGACCAATGGAAAGTGTCTCAACTGGCTGGCCTGGATGTGTTGTTACATTTATACCCAGGAGTCCAGTGGTGGAGGTTTGTTATCCATGAGGCCCACTGCAGGCCTGCCAGCTCTGATGAAGTGTTTTCTTTCGCTTATCGCCTGTGTCAGGACACACAGACAGCATAAGTCAATTAGCAAGAGAGGCACAAATCACAAGGAAAAAATTCTGAAACCCAAAATACTGCAACAAAATTCGTCAGTGCTAGTCCTATGTAGTAGAGATAAAATAATATAATATCCAGATACGGAAGGCTAAATTTGTCATTAGATATCATTTCCTGTCAAGCCACTGTAATAAAAAGAAAAAGCAAAAATGGTAAAAAATCAGTAAATAAAGCAGAATGATTACCTGAAGAGTGTCTTTTTCCACAACAGCTGCCTTTCCATCTCCAACCCTGTCATTTGGCTCTAAGGAGGAATAGACATCTGCAAACAAAGGTGATGATAACAAATCAGATGATAATTAAGACCACTGAAAAGAAACAATCAGGAATCATTAACGTATCAAACTGCATCATTACTGGCATCTTCCGGGCTAACAACCACAATGCTAACACTAACCAAACGGGTCAACTTGGAATCACCAGTAAACCGTACATGTAATTTCTTCCTCTGAGGACACCACGCCACTTTAAAGCTCACACTGTCCTCTTTAAAAAAGTCAATAAAAACAGTACTGTTTGAGAGAATGCATGTAGCTTATTTTAGATGTTTGAAGGGGAAAAAAATTTGTGGCTTTCTCCAATTCCAACAGACGACAGCCTTTGAAGAAGCAGGAACCCATGTCTATACCTCCATATAAATGTAAATGTCCTGATTAAGTTTAATTGAAAAATCTAAGAAGTGAGGCTGTTCAATGCTGTTCAATGCAGAAAAGCACTCATGGATTTACCTCTGAAAATATATTGCTAAGAAAAGAAAACTAAAGCTGACTTTACAAGACCGCAGATTTAAAGCCTCAGAGTGCTTCAACTCACTCTTCTATGGGTCCTTAACATGTGTTCATGGCAAAGAAGGTAGCCTTGAGAAAAAAATGTGCCTCTTAGTGGAAAGCAAGACGTTACCGTCAGTGTGGTAAAGTTGGTGAAAAATGTTCAAAATAAATGAGACTAGTAATGCTTGAGCCTGCTCTGCTCTGGGAGAGATTATTCAGGTGCAATGACAACCGTCACAGCACATCACTGGCCATGTTTCTAAAGAACTAATGAAAATACTGATCGCTTTGTCCACGGTTTGACGTGAAGAACTTCAGTACAATAAAAAGGCCTCAGATGTTCCCTGAACTGGAGGATGCTCAGTTTATTCAGATAACTGACTCACACTCCAATGAAGGAAGGCAACACATTTCTCACCTTGGTTTTTGTCCATGAGAGGCAGAGTGATGTCGTCACCGCTTTGCTTTCCACTCTTAGCTTTTTTTGTCGCTCCAGAAGTTGTGGTCTTATAAGAACAAAAAAGAAAGTAATTACTTCCATGAGCAGTGGTACAATTGTTTTTCATTAGCTTTTGTTTCTTTTGAGTACAGTACATTTAAAGCTAACAAAGCACATAAAACCATGCATATGGCACATCTCGTATTATGGTTCTTATTGACTAATTGTGCGTGGGGTTTTCTGACCTCTGACCAAGCCCAACCATTACTGTCCCCACTTTTCTCCTCCTGAGGAGACAGAAAATTTGCATTTAAAATGATCAAGAAAAATACCTTAAAGTGGCTCTTGCTCCAGCCCGCTTTGTTCAAAGTGGTTCTCAGTTCCTTGTAGCCCCATATTGTCTGAAGGACATGGGAAGCCGCTTTGGTCTCCCGAGCGGATTGGCTGGCAACAAACCAGTGTTGTAATATAGTGGTAAACAACAGAGATTAGCCCTAAGACATCACTGTCCAAATGATTAGAATGAATGACATTTGATACTCATTATGTCATACCACAATAATTCTCTCATTAATGCAGGCAAACATTATGCAACTTGAATATTCAGTATTTAAAAAAAATATGTATACAATTAACATTTAATCGATTTTATTATTCAGTTTAGTTTGGAAGCAAAACAATCTGTAAAATGCATAGAAATTTAAAAAAAAAACTACCATTTCCTTTTGAAAATTACCTGGACTTATTGATTGCTACCAGTTTCTGCACAGCATGACCTTGTATGAGAGCTCGAGCATTCTCTGGGTTATCTGTGATGATCTCATGAATTGTGTTGAGAATAGACACCACTGTATCTCCATCCAGGTTCTTGGCCGGGTGCTGCTGCCCACACGGCAGGTTACCGACCAGATCCCTCAGAGCATAGCTTCCTGTGACAGCAGACAGGCACACGCGACAGAGTTACCCTGCAAGTCTACGCTCATACATGAAGGCAGTTATCAGACGGCCGTACCAATTAAGTCCTTATTCCTTCTATCAATGGCCAGGTTGCGAAGAGCAATGGCCACGGCTCGCACAACTTTGTCCGCATCAGAGCGCAGCAGCTCCACCAGGATGGGAAGCCCTTTCTCTTTTCTGACGGTTGCCCGAATGAAGCTGGACCACTACAAGTGAAAAAAAAAGCATAGTTTGTCAGCTAACTTATCGGCTGGCTTTTTAAAAAATCGCTTTCAATAACTGAATTGCAATATGTATATTATTTTTTAAAAACCATAAAAACCCAGATAAAGTTGGTATGCTTTTTTTTGTGACACGAGATTTCAATGCTGAAAGATTGTGCGAGCGCTGTAATCTTGGAGCGGGCTTCGTCTTAAATGACTGTGACATTTGCGTCTCAGCACATAATGAAGGAGACATATGGAGCCTCTCACAGCGAAATTCAGAAGAAGCTAGTTATTTTTGATCATATGGGCTGGTGACAAGGTCACTGTCATTAAGTTGATTAATGGCGTTGGTGCAAAAACAAAACCAACCAACTGAGAAAAAAAGCCTTGGGCACGCAACCCCTCAAATGAAACCCTACAGAAGTTGTCTTGTTTGACCTTGCCACACCATGCAGGCTGATTTACATTGAATTCACTCATAGTGCTTAGTTACAGCACGACTCTTTCTGCACCACAGACAGGATATTTTCAAATGGCAACAGCAGCTGTGGGGATCTTTCCTACATGATTCTCAGTGGTGAGCACAACAGTGTAATAAAACTGACCTTATGTGCAATGTTTAAGCAAGTGTCATTTGATGCTAATTCAAATGTTTTTTATGCATGCTTCATGATTACGGCCCTGTAGTTACGAGCAAGAATAGTAACCAGGAACTGCCCGATGCACTCACAGCCCAGTGTCCCGCAGCGAGGTTCTGCAGCGCCCCAGCGGCTGCCTCCAGAGTATTGTGGTTGTGACTGCATGTAAGGAGAGAAAGGTACAGCCTGACCACCTCTGGCTGGTACAGCAGCTCCAAGCCTTGAACAGGAAAGCAGAGAAATGTGAAAAAACGTAATACGCTGTGTTATTTTTAGAGCCAATATTTTCTGTTCAGTTTCATTAACCATTAGCTTTAAATGCAAATCCAAATTTTCGAGAGCAAAGATATTTTTAAAAGTATTTATTTCAGATACAGATTTTGTTTCCTCGGCCAGTGGGGGTTGCTGGATGACTGACAAGTATTGTAAGACTGACCCTGAACCATAACATGATTGTCATTCTGATCTGCATTCACTAGCTGCAGTGTGGGAGGCATTAGCTAAGCTGTGATCTCTGTTCCAGTCGTTGAGATGCACAGAATTCAGGCCTGCAGTAGTGATTTTTCCTTATTCATACAGCATGCAAGGCCAAGTTAAAAGAAAGGAAAAAATAGCAGGGAACATTAGTAGGTGTAGACATAATCTAAAGGTACCAAACAAAAGCATGTGCACAATATTGGACATGCAGTGTTTCGTGCAAATACTTGTACCAGTCCTAAATTGCCATCGTCCTCCAGGTACTGCAGGGTAAAATGTTATCTGTCTTTAAGGTGATGGGCCATTTCGTTTTTGTAATGAAAGTCTCCTGAAGTGGTGCAGCTGCCTGTGTATGGTGTTGCATTTAAATGACTTCTCTTCCAGGCCATGCCAATGTCATGCTTCTCAGCAAACAGCCAAACAGAGAGTACATAGAGGGCTGACACTTAATAATGTTACTCCATAACAATTATACATGATGGCTACTCTATTTACATTTGATCTATAGTAACAAGTACACAGCTCAGGCGTGCATGCTGCAGTCTATGTGTTGAATGTAAAATGCAGTGTGAAGCTGATGTTTCTTTTCTTTTTTTCAATTATACCTTTAATTTGGTCTGTACGTTTTGGTAAATCCAATGTACTGTACTTTCTGTCCATAAATCCATTTTTCCAACCTGTACATCACAGATACACACACATGCACACAAACACCAGTTTTAATTTCACTGCACAAATAGACAATATCATCAAAATCACTGAAGGGGGTAATCAAAATATCGCTTGTTTGAAAATATTCAGGATTAATGAGCAGACTGACCTTGACTGAACCACTCCTCTGATGAATATGGTTTGACAGGAAAAGAAGAAAGATCAATGTCAGAGATTAGATTATCCTGCATAAGGACACAGCAGCAGAAAACACACAGCTCCTCCATGTGTTTGGCTTTGCTCTGTAGCCATGAAGCTTGATGTCACCATTAAACGTACCTCATTGTTCCTCAATGAAGGCACGGCATACATACAAATACACCGTAATTTAATTCAAGATGTATTCAAAATAATAAAGGAATAAATAGTTTAGGGAATAAGTTAAACACCAGTAGGTTTTTAATCATTTTTAAACCCAATCTAGGTATAAAATCCGTTTTTATGGTGTAAAAATACCATAAAAGGTGAAACAGGAAAACATTTCCAGATTTGAAGCCTGGCATCCCTCCTGCAGACCAAAATCTATCATCAGCCCCCCCCCATGTGAAGGGATTTGAATTCTCCATCCTGTCAGAGGCATAAAAGCCAGTGTAAACAAAAAAGTGAAACCTGAATGTTCAAAACAGAAAAATGCCGGCAGCAAATGAAAACTTTCAAACTGAGAAAATGTTTGGTTTCACAATGTCTCCGCAGATTCTTAAACTGTAAGGTGGGTCTGTCTCATGCTTTGGGCTGCAATGCTGTTATATTAATAACTACTGAAGACATTTCTGGCTGTTTCTTACATTTCGTGTCGGGGAAAAAAGCCTCGTATTTACTCAGTCAGGACTCTACTTGCCTAATATCCACTGTCTGAATAGTTATACTGAATAATTAATAGATTTAGCAAGTCTATTTCAAATTTAAAACTGTATATTATTTCTACATAAAAATTGAAACTATCTTAAAATTGGTCTGCAAGTCCGCAAGTTAACATGCCCCTCTTGTTTCAGAGCAAAGAACATGAATATATTTTTTCTGATTGTCAGTGGTTTTTATCATCATTGATCATTTTTCCTGTAACGTGGTTAACGCACATCGCATATTCATGTATGCAGAAAATACAGTGCACGTCAGCGTAATACATAAGAAAATCAACTGAAATCAAATATGATTGAATTACAAAATATAAGTCTACCAACCTTTGGGTCTTTTCCCCGTAACGGTCTCTGGCTCCTCTTTCTTTTTTTTCTGATGTCCCACTGATCTCATCAGATGACCAGTGTGGGGCTCCTGAAATCGCTCAGCTCCTGGTATTTCTTTGTGAACATGATAGGACAGGTTTCGAAGAATGCAGACGCAATTTTCCACCGACTAAATTGAGAGCAAAGACAGAAGATTTCAATCAAAGACATTGCACAGAAAGTGAACACATGCTGATAAAATTCTCACATCCCTCTTTGAAAGCGTGTTGGTATCCCTCCTCTAAAATCTGAATGACTCTGGAGAAAAATATTTATACCCTAAACACTTTGATGACTCACATTTATTGTTGGAATCTGATGTTTTAATCAAGCAAAATGTAAAAAATTTAAAAATAAACGTAATGCTTTTGGTGCAGTATTTCATAATATCAGAATCTCATTAAGATTTTTATGACATCCTGATCAACCTTATTGTCGGTGTCCTTGTTGATGACTGCTGACTGCAGGGCGTGAAGGAGTGCTGCAACCAGCCCATCGCACTCCCTCAGCCTCTGTCGAGCCTCTGCCCCGTCTGAACTGACGTTCCTGTGGAAACAATTCTGTCAGAGAAGCTGCCCAAACTCCAAAGCGTTTGCTATTCAGCAGCCGCCGGTACCTCAGGCATCCCGAGGTGTTCTTAAACACAGTGGTCCATTCGGCACTCTGCAGTTTGGAGGAGTCTGCTGAGTGTCTCCTCCTCCAGCCTGAGTGTGGGATGATGATTTCATCAGTCAGAGTCTGAAGTCCCTGGTTGATGACTGTCATTTTGAGCGGCTCGTGTGATGAAAGGTTCCACAGAGTGCCTGAAGTGCATACAGAACAACGTTGTCAAAATGACTCAAAAAGTTGCGGGTTATCGAGCTTGGGGCTTAAAAGTTCTGATGTACCTGTGGCTAACTCTTTGACCTCCATGCTGCTGGACTTCCTCAACAGTCTAACTAAAGCTTGGATGCCATCGCAGACCTTGATTGCCATTTTGTTATTGTGGTCTTTTCCGTACGATATGTTGCGCAAAGCTCCACAGGCCTTGCGATGGACTTCAGCTTTAGGGTGGTCCAGTAACTCCACCAAGATGGGCACTCCATTTAGCTGGCGCACCTCCTGCTTTATCCGGTCGTTCTCATAACACAGATGCTGTAGGTAAGCAGCTGCATTGGACTTGACGGGGTCCATGGGGTGGCTGAGCATGGAGATCACCTCATGCAGGTTGGGGTCTCTCCAGCGAGGGTCTCTTCGGATACTGTCCAGGCTAACCATGCTGCTGCGTTTGTGGGGCATCTGGAGGGTCTGTGCTCGGCACATGGCCTGGAAAAGAGGATTCAGGTTCCCCTCCAGCTGGGCCATGAAGGCATCATCATAGCCACTCCTGCAGAGATAAGGGTTGTTATGTATATCGTACAGATACAAATGGGTAGATCGGTAGAAAAAAAAATGTATTCGGGTAGAAGATTCCTTATTGTGTTGATCACATTTTGAGAAATGTACTCAGAAATGTGTGTTATCCTGTCTTTACCAGGACATCAAATGAGGTAAAGACAACCGTAGCAGAACAGCACATGAGTGATTGCATCATGCCTTCATTCTTGAAAATCTTTTAAAAATTCAGCAGCAGCATGAGAAAAACTGTATCCACACTGCTACTGTTTTTAGAGGGAATTAAGAGTTTAGATTTCAGCCAGATACAACTCATCAAACATGCCTAAGTGAGCACTGCTATCTGTGCAGAGGCTTGGACCAGAGCCTCCAGGTGTGTGTCAACACAACACCAAGTCTGAAAAGCATCCGTAAAGTGATTTAAAACATTTGTTCCCCAGTAATCTGTGACGGGATATAAGTTCATTTTTAGTCCATCGTTCTATCATTAGAAAGTAGAAAACATTCAAAACATTTGGAAATCTTCCCAGATGTGGATGTCCAAAAGATGTTGGCCACAAGGTCAAGTTGTGAAATGCTCAATTGAAAACACAAAAGAGCTTCATCTCAGAGTCAAATACGATCATATTTAGTTTATTTGGAAAAAAGCCTCTTCCCCTTAAAGAGGACATCTTCAAGCTAAAGGCTACCAAACTGAACATCTGCTTGCCCGGTGCCCAGGTAATTAGTCTCCCATAATGCCTATATAAGGAAAATACATATTCCAGAGTCAGATGTGAGGTGCTCTGTGAAATCAGTAGAGCTTGAACTGAAATGGGTTCTGGCAATATACCAATGATT
This sequence comes from Menidia menidia, assembly GCA_907169785.1. Lineage (NCBI taxonomy): Eukaryota > Metazoa > Chordata > Actinopteri > Atheriniformes > Atherinopsidae > Menidia > Menidia menidia. The sequence continues at coordinate 10,800,444 of CAJRST010003335.1, forward strand.
CCAAGTATACCAGCAGATTAGAGAGGGAAAAATCAGCTGCATTTCTGATTAGAACCATAGTCCATCTTTTAAAAACAGTTTTATCATCCCATATGAGCCACAGAAAGGATTCTGACAGGCAGTAATGGTAGATATCTTTCTTTTTGTATCCCTTCTACAGCAGGCTGCTATCACTGATTGATACCGGCTTTGACTTAACTGCTGTCAATCTGTCTTTCTATACAGTGTCCACGCTGACTTACCAGAAGAGGGTGGCCTCATCTGAATGTTTGTGTAGCAATCTTTATTATATGTTTTTATCATAGCATGTTTGAGAGGATTAAATTAGCAGTCATGATTAATTTAGACTGAAACTGTTGCAGTATGTGACATAACATGTTTTATATTTGACGCTATAATGTCTGGCTTGTTGTTTCAGTATATCTTTATCTAAAAGAGTAATAAAAAAAGAGTAATATTCAAAAGCTCCCCATTTTTTATGTGCTATTCAGCAGCATCTTGCACCCTTTTTTACATGATTTTTTTTGCTTCCAACAGCAGTTTCTTTAAAGACTCCCTCTTCAATAGATCAGGCCATGTTCAAAAAGTACAACGTCTTTTATACAATCTTTTTGAAAGTCCTATTGCTTCATCTTGCCAGAAAACATTATGCACTCAAGGAAAGATTGCAGATGGTTCAAATTGGAGGGGGGGCCTGATGTTTGGAATCGTAACAACAATCAGACGCATAATTAGTAGGTGATTTGATGGGCTGTTATCTCCACTGCTACTTGAAAACAATTCACTGTCTTCAGGTTTTCACAACAAGCTACACTTGTCAAACAAAGCATGTACCTTAAATCTAATTTGGCAATGAAAGAGATCGTCCTATTCAAAGAACAACCAAAAAAACTGCAGACAATCCACACTAAGCTGCAGCGTGGGTATGCTGTACTGAAACGAAGTAACTGCCTGAATCAAAAACTGCTTTTGATACTTTGTCTAACAATTACATCCTGCTGTTACATTGAGATACTGTTCACATTGGGATAATTAAATTAAAAGATACTACCATCAAATACATGTTTTGGATTCTTTAAAGGAAACAGCTACTGCAGTGACAGACTGCTAAACCTCATCCTTCCAATCTCATATTTAAGAAAGCTTTGATAGTTGCAGCCACATGGAACTATGGGATGAAACTATCTGCCATGTCCTGAGCAGAGAATGGCCCTGTTCTGTGTGATAAGAAAGGAAGTACTATGATCCTTTACTTAGCATTTGGGAAATTCAAACAGCTCTCATTTTACTTCAGGGTAAAAACTTCTGCTGCAAATCATCAGAAGCATAAAAAGACTGGTTGACCAGGCAACCAGTGTGTTTTTTTTAAAGAAGACATTTTCACATGTAGGACGTCAAACGGATTAATTGGCACCCTGCACTTGACTTTGGGTGACGGACTGCTGTTGTGCATGCTGGTTGATTGAGGAATTACCCTTTCTATGTAAGCCTTAAAGTCATTCATTTAACCTGTGCATTTCAAGCTGTGACAAGTCAAAATGTCCGCTGTGAAAATGTCCTGTGGAACATATGATTGACCAAAGTGCAAAGCAGCACTTAAACTCAGGTGTAAATGTAAATGCTGGAGCACAATTTACATGTTTGAATTAACGTGTGTGATCTGTATAACACAGAGTGTGCTATTTAAGCATCCGGTCATGTTTGGCTTTCATGTTGTAAAATTCTTAAAAGCTGACCACTGAGCAATGATACATATGTTCAGACTTAAGAATTAATGGGAGCCATCCCAATCATGTTTCTGAGGAAAATACTCAAACTACCTAGTTTGAACTGTGTTTAGCAAGTATCTCAGAGTCTTAGAAACCCATATAACCATTTCATCTAGAGAACCATTCTCTTACCTGGTTCTGGAGGGCTCCCGGAGGAGCTCCATGGTGGTAATTGGCCTAAACTGATGGATTCCACCAAGAGTTGAGTAGGTTGCAGCTGAGAGGTCTGTCTTCATGTCCAGCAGGTTCTCTCTGTCCTCTTCTGTCTGGTTGCCAAGGCCAGTGGACGCAAAGCTGTCCCTGAGGAAGGGTAAGGTGTAGTGAGCCCCAGGCTGGAAGTTTTTGGTGGGCAGGTAACCGTGGAGAGTATAGCGAGAAAGGCTCCCATATCCAGCACAGAGATCGCCCCCAATGCCTCTGTAGGCATCCGAAATGGTGTACACTCTGCTCTGGCTGTCTGTGCTCACTGGCAGAGTCTCCGCAGGCTGCAGCACCAGCTGAGGCTGTGGAGCTGATGCAGTGGTGCTGCTAGCTGTGGTTGAAACAACAGACTCAGGGGGCTCAGCCTTTGCTTCGAACACAGGCTGCCCGGGGGAAGTGTTGTCCTGCAGCTCTGGAGCTGATGTGATATCAGGTGTATCAGGTGTGTGGACATTCTCCTGTTGCAGCTCTGACGTTTCTTGGGTCTCACTCTGAGCCTTTTCTCCATCTTGATCCACAGCTTTGGATTCCTAGAAGGATTAATGCACCACCACAGTTATATGCAAGGGTTTGCTGAAGAAGCATGTCTCACCACTCTCCTTTATCTTAGTGATCTGATCTCCTGTCATTTTAAATGCCACCAAATTGGTATGTTTGCATTCAGTGCAGAAGGTATTTAGCAGTAATTTTCTTGGAATTGATCAAACATGCACTGTGTATTTATCACTGACACTGTTCAGTCTATCTCTTTTGTTTAGTTGTGATCAATCATCATCATTTCTAAATATTTCTGGCTGCATGAACCTCTGATTAATAAAGAATTCTTCTTTCCACCATATAATAATGAGTTCCCTTTTGTTGAAAATTAGTTTATATTGGACCTTATATTGGACTCTGATGAAACAACTTGAGGTCCAGCCACTGTTTAGAAGAAGAACAAATTACAGGAAATTCAATTGTCTGCTGTAGCAGATTGATTTAGATTTTAGCTCCCTTGTAGTGGAGAGGAAGAAAACAAAAACATGCTTTTAGATTTTCTTATATACAAATACAAAGTTATATATATAAAAGAAACATAACAAAGTGACAAGTATTAAGTGAATGATTTAAACAGTGATTAACAAAATATTGTAAGTAAGTAGGTGATAACCTCAGTGTCTGTCTGTTGTGGGGTGTCGGTTTCTGTGGAGCTTTCGTTGGTTGAGGTCAACACAGAAGCGATGGAAGTGGGCGTGTCCAGTTCATCAGTGCTAGTAGGGGTTTCCTGGGTCACCTCCTTAGCCTCCTGGGGCAGGGAGAGTGGAGGGGGCCCCTCCAAACTCTGATCCTTATCAACACACATATAAATCCACTGATGAAGCTCTGTCACTGAGCTGTATAATTCAAGCACTATTTGTTTGCAGTGTAGACACATTTGCCTAAATTGTAGATAAACGCTTAGATTAATCCACAGCTTTGGTGAAACTGCATTGCCACACACGATGCTGGATTGTGAGGAGAGTCACAGCTCAGAGTGCAGCTCCATGGTCATTGAATCTGTGCATAATGTGACATAAATTCAAGCAGCAAGACATACCTAACTACATATTAACAAGATTGAAGGGAAAAACGAAAGCCTTTTTTTAAAAAAACCTGACAACACAGCCCGAAAAAGAAAGAAAAGAACTCAATAAACCATATTAAGATTAAGATCTTTTGACATGTTCATGCCTATGCTGATCAGCTGTGAAGTACAGAAATCGTGTCCATGATGAAGCCATTTCTGATTAGGAATAATGTTTAGCCCTAGCAATGAATAATCATTGTTAGGGTAAACATTATTCGCAATAATTATTCCTAATCAAGTTATTTTGACTTCTAATCATAAGCAGCAGATGTAATTTCATAAAACCTCCCAAAGTGTCACGTTTGGTCTAAACATTTTGGGCTGTCCTTACACGTCATCATCATCAGTCATTAACCTGGCGTCCATGATGGTGAGGGCTGGATTTCATTTGTTTGCAATTCAACAACCATGATCATTTTTCGCACCCAACTGATTATAACAATCAGAACAGGTAGGACTAATCATCACCCTAATTTAAACTGATGAAGGTATCACCAAACTCTCTCAGAGGCTATTATAGCTTTAGTTTCCATTTCCAGTACAAAACTAGATTTAAAAACATGGTGAAAACTAGATTTTGAATTGTATCAAAAGTGACAACCGGTATCTTGCAGGATAATTTTCAAAAGCCAAACAACAGAGAAAAGAATAGAAGAAACAAGTCAATTATGTGACATATTTTTTCTGTTCCTTGCCCTCATCTTCGACAACACGCACAACAGGGAAAGATAAAGCAGCAGGTTTTTAGATGAGTGTGTCTCATCTGCTGGGTCTCTCAGGTATAGTTTTATAGGTTAACTCCACTGTTGCAAACATAATGTGGGAAATATTTGTCTGGTTGTCTGCATCTCTGTCTGACAAACTGAACATATTGGTAACTTTGAATAGAATCTGCATGTTTTTGCGATCCAAGAGCCTGGTGACTCTCACTGTGGTATGACAACATCTATAAAGAGGTTCCCTTGACAAAATACAGCAGCATCGTAATGAGAATAGATGTGAGTCAGTCTGTTATTGTCATTTACATACAAGTGACTTGCTGAGACCTGATTCACCACCACTGACTCTCGAGTAAATGATCCAAATGCTGCTGCTCATGTACAATATGTGCTTATTTTCAGTAATTTCCTCTTTAACCAGAACTTAAAAAATAGTCTCCTACTCAAAATAATGCATTTAATTTGACAGAGAGGATTAATTATTCAGAGTCTTGGTTTGAGAGAGCCAAAGGCTATTTTTAACAGCAAACACATTTTACACTGAGTTTTTATAAACTTCAGCTTAATTTGTCAACAAAAATGAAACTTATTGCCCTATTGATCTCATTAAATAACTAATTACTTTTATAAAACAACAAAACCAAAACAATAGAGCATAGGTAAAGGGATTCATCTCCCACAACGCTTTATTAATTAATCATTTTAGTGTTTGAATTGTCTATTCAGTGTCTAAATCAGTTTTCATTTTGGCAGTTATGATTCACACGCACACAATCTCCTCTGAAATGTGTTGTTGATACACAGAGAAACATTGTGCTGAAGATAATGCTGCAATGAAAAGCAGATAAACTGTAAACTCTCAGTGAAGACTCTCACAACAAATTCTGAAGCTGTGGAATAAAACCAAAGCAAACTGCACGAAACCAAGCTGCAGACAACCACCGCCTGAATGTAGAGAAGCAGAGAGCTACGCTTTCAAACACCTCAACAAAGACAAGGGTCCCTCATATCCATGTACAAAATGTGTTGGAGGAGAGAGGAGATGAAAGGCTCTGGAAAAGCCGGCAGAAGGGAGATGATCCTGGCTTGAACACCTTTGGGGGAGCTTGATTGGATTTTCTTAGGCGGAACTAAATGAACGTTTGGCCAAAAGACAGGCGAGGTGCCACTGTCCTCTCCAGACAGCTTGATTAAGGATTTGGAGGATGATAATAGGCTGGACATGGGCCTGTGTGCTGTCTCTGTCTGATTCAAGCTCCAGGGAAGACCAGGCCACTGTGAGTCAAAGCTCATTTAAATAACTCACTGCACCATCAGTGAATATGCTCACAGAGCCAAATAGGTCAAGATGATGCCTCTGAATCTGACTTGGCTTTCGGAAAGAAAATATCAAGAAGCAGCACATAGATGTAAGGTGCAGTGCTGCAGGAGACAGAATGACACAATTAGCATCTCGTTCCTGTCAACTTCCCGGTATCAAGGCCAGCTGCACGGGTATTATTTTAGGAGACATAGAGCCTGATCTAATGCAGAGCAAGTTGAGATTTGGGTGGCCAGCTCAAGGGTACATCAAGCGAAAGCCATGACTCAAACCTGTGACAAATCTATTTTAAAGCAATTGATTTGAAAATTGGGCCCCCGGATAGAAATCACAGGAGTGGGGCAAAGCTATTTTGGAATGATCCAGACAGAACATAAACGGGCTGGAACAGACAGCTTGTCTTTATCAAAGTGTGGGATTGAAACTGTGATGCCTCTACGGGATAATAAAACATGACATCAGCCAACTGATGTCAGAAATCATTAGTTCCAACTTTGTCACAACTCCTCTGCCTTCTGCTATCTGTTGAATCAGCAGGGCAGACGTTTTTAGCTCGGATTCAGAGAATGCATGAGCTGCAAATGGAAACTGCATTGAAATAGTAGATGCAATGAAAAACTTGTTATACTGTAGGAAAAAAACATCGAGATATATTTTTGCAATACATCATGCTTAACCTCAACACGATAGGCAGCAAAAAAAACAGCTTAGAATGACATTCCAGGGAAAAGGAAGAGATATCTTTCTCAAACTTTCCATTTCTCTGAGCCTCAAATGGTTAAATGCTGCATGGTCAATTTTAATGCCTCACTGATACATCATGGCAATGCACTTATCAGAGTCTGTGCAGCATTAACCCCTCAGAGAAAGACACCCTATTCTCGAAACGTAATCAAACTTATCCCCCTTTCAGGTATTCGCTGCGTATTTGTACACACATACACATTTAAGATGTAAGCATCATGTCACCATGCACACAAGGGGACCGCACCAGCCAGCAGTTAGAGGTAAGGGAGTGAGGCAGCTGATGCCTCCTTCATTCATCATGACAGAGGCAGAATGCAAAGCTGTGCAGTCTTATAGTTCTCTGCAGGAATACAGAAAAAGCAAAGAACAGTACAGAGCGGATAAAGCCATTCCAACACACACTTACCTCTTTCACTTCTGCAGGCATTGCCAAGTCTTTGCTGTCTCCCCACAAATGATTAACAGGATGCGTCCCCCAGTGACATGTGTGTTTTTCTCTGCCTCTGCTGAATTTCTGCCTCCTTTTTGAGCATGTGAAGCAGTTTCAAACATGAGCAGCCATCCTTCCTCTCTGCTCCCACCAACACACGTCCGCTGCTTCTCTCCCTCCCGCTCTCACACTCCCTCTGCCTCTATCCCTCCTTCTCTCACAAACACACACTGGACGCACCAAGCACACATTTGCTCAACACAGACGTCCCTCTCCCTCTCTGGTAACGGCACTCCTCCTCTGATCTGTGCTGCAGTTAATGTGCGCGCTATTAGCAAGGTGCTGAATCAACTGTGAGATGCTGAGCCTGTGAATGGCTTAGGTAGGTGCAGAGCCCTGCAATCCCTGTGCTCACCCCCCCCCCCCCCCCCATATTTTTTGGCCACACTGGTGCACGGGTGGCGTGCACGCGCCCCTGCATGCACACACGCACACACACACACCATTCCCTGCGGGCACACAAGCAGATGCAGCTGGAGCACAGAGCAGCCCGCACTAGCTCAGTCCTGTGTCACCCATGTGCGGCGCATAAAGGAAAAGAGGAGACTGAGGGACAAAGGGGGGAGGGAGTGGGGTGCATAAGCACTCCATGCAGCAGTGGGCTGGAAAACACACTTCTGCTTTTGCTAAAGATTTTCTCTCCAAAAGTGAGTTACACAAACCCTTTTTCATCACCCATCACTGTCCGCCCACAAACCCACTTCACAGTGCACCTGCTCAGTTCATTCTGCAAGAGTTAAACAATCAGAAAATGTGCTGTAGATCCTATTACCGTGATCATGGTACTGCTTTTCACAAAGGTCACTGCTTATTTGGACTTTCTTCAGTGGCGATTTTTGTGAAAATGACCGCTGAAACGAGAAAATCTATTTGGCTGGAGAGTTCTGGATTAGGATCATATTACCCTCTAACATACGCTGTAATACCAAAGCACTTGCTTAGAGACTGCAGTGGGCCATGTAAAAATGATTGCTATCACCAATGTAGCACTGCTCTTCATCATCTGTGTTTCTTATTGATTTAACCGAATCCTTCAATATCACTGATGGATGTTGGAGCATTCGAACTTGCTTCTGTAGGATTCTTTTGACAGTCTACACTTTGTCAGTTTTAAAGATCTCTCTTCTTTTTCATTTAATCCCACCATTGTATTGGTTATTCAAATTCACTATGTCATTACGATCAAAGGACGCATTGGTAATGAGACACTATAAAAGAAGTCTTTGTTCCACTTGTCAAAAGATCGTTTATAATTCATCTAGAAATCATTTACAAAAAATATCTGATGCGTACTTTTTTAAATGCTTTCAAAATCAACATTCCTGGAACGTTATTTTCTCATTTAAAAAATTCTCTGACATGTGAAAACTAATCCAGTGATCCAGAAGACATTTGTGATTCCCTTCCCTCCCATAGTTCCTTCGCTGCAACCAAAAGCTCAAGCTAATGCAAAATACCACTCTCTTGATGTGGTATTTTTGAACAAACCAGCTTAATTGGAAGATTTTGTTCTACTTTTAGAGCTGTCTAAAGCAAACAGGTTTGCTATAAAACCAAGTTCTGTCAACAACAGTATTGTGAGAATTTACCATGACCTAAAGCCCTGTTATTGTCAAGCACTCATCAGATGATGCATAGCACTGTTAATGGATTTTTAAATAGCTCATATGGCACCTGTCTGCACTTTATCAAACTTGCTGCTAACAGTTTTTTTGCACAACTTTTTCTCCACATTCTGTAAACTGAGATAGACCAGATTTCCAAATACAATTCTAACAGAATGAGTTGGAGACACTCAGCATGTTCAGTAGGATACTTAAACTGCCTCACAAAAGCCTCTGATGGCTTTTAGCAAACGTGTCTTTCAGTTGCTGTTTTTGTCCACTCTTCTGGAAAAATTCTTCCTGTCCTGAAAGTTTTGTGGCTCACAGGGGCTGCTGAATAGATATAATATAAATAGATATGATATAATATTCTACCCCAATCTTCTAAACCCACAGTGTCCCAGAAATCTTCCACCAAAATTGAAGAAAATAATGTACGTCATACATTAACCAATTTTCCATTTTCCATTTTTCTCCTTTCAAAATGAACAGAAGACAAGCTGGAGGTGAGGGGGATTTCATTCTTGTGATTCGTATATTGTGTTTATAGGGACTTTAGGCAGCTTTGAAAAACATCAAGCTTAATTAATGTTATGCTACATTCTGACAGTTTTTTGCACCTTTGAGACAAAATGAAGACACTTTCCCCCATGTTTTCAAAGAACACATTAAACATGCTTAAATCACGTCTCAGTCATCATGGACATCACATCCAACAGAGCCACATGCTGACCAGAGAAACTGCCTATCAGTTGGAATAACAGAGGCGGTGACTCAGAGCCTGTATCCACCTGATGCATGCATATCTTTGAGTGTGTGAGCTTGCATACAGACACGGCTGCTTTTATCTTGTGGGCATTAGTAGGAGCCTGTAGGAACCCTTTCACACTGATCTCATTACTCAGTCAATTCAGTTAAGTGGACCTTTCAGATTCAAACCCCCAGTGACCATTTACCCTTTATCACACTAACACACTAACTACCCTCACGAATGCCAAGCATTGATGCTGAATACTTTTTAGGTTTTTCCCTGCTGGCTTTGCTAGATGTTGAGGCACTGTCTTTCATCACATCTGAAATTGACTAAAGCTTCAGTCTCGGCCATTCAACAACATCATTCACGACACATGCCATTTGTTCATGAGTTTAGAGCTGCTCAAGGACACCTCACAATTCATCCATTTATGATAACACAATAACGCAAAGTGTGGAAGGCCTAATTACCCTGGCTCCATAAAACACATCGATAAGTGCATTCCGTGTTTTTGAATTTACTGCTAAATTCAGTCAGCATGTTAAATTGGAGAGTCCAGAGCTTCCAGAGGCTCTGGCAGTGCTGGTGCAGAGGCAGTCAGCACGGCTGCTGAGCATGAATGTCAAGAGATGGACAGAGCATAGGAGGAAAGCCTGGCAGGTATGAAGGAGCCAGATTATAGAGGGCTTTGAAGGTAAGAAGTAAAATCTTGTAATGAATACATTGATGATCCTGGAGCAAGAGGATCTGGGCGAAGAAGGGTGTGATATGATCAAAGAAAAGTGTACTGGTGAGTATGAAACCAAAACCTTTGATACTTAGGGCTTTTCAGACTGGACAGCCATTGTTAGAAACTCTGAAGAGAAGAGTTTGTGAAAGTTTGGTCTTTGAGCCTTTTATTTAGTCAAATCAAGAAAGTTCGACAGCTGAATGTTAATAGCCTGAAGACAGTCTGCAAGGACGGAAAAGTGGGGAGGATGAAAGGGTTTGGTTTACTGGAGACATTTGTGCATCATCAAGTGTAACCGTGAAAGTTTATTCTATAAACAGAGAACATTTTCAAAGGGATTCGTAGTAAATATATGCAGTGCGTAGAACAATTTTTATCCTGACTCAACATTGTTACCCTGTCAAGGTATATTACACAGTGCCCGGCGCTGGTCGGATATCAGGGAACACAACACCCCACTGGTTTTATTACACTTCATCCCCTGGTATGACGTTCATTATTTAAAGTTCCTCAAGATTTATGTGCATGGCAAATGTTTAGCACCAAGTCAGAGAAAGAGACGGACAGGCAGGAGGCTCTGTGGAGGTACACCATGCTTAGATTTACACAGCTGTAAAATCTTCCTGTAGTGTGTCTAAATGTGGTTTAAAGAGAAAAACAACACAGAGGTTTTGCAGACAAGCGTGCTCTGGTGCTTCAGATCCACACTTATTAAATCTGTTTAAGAATATTTTTAACTGTAGACTCACCACTTGTAAAGTTTGACTACAGTTTTTTTATTTTGATAAATATTTTTCTAATTCTTTTGCATTCTTAATTGTTTTTCATGAGTAAATTAATCATTTCGAGATGGTAAAACAGTCTTCTTTTTCTATTGTGGTTCCTGGTGTTTGAATTCAAGCCAGCTGTAGTGGCAAGAATTTAAAGTGCTTCAAACTACTATATGTTTGTATGCACAAATTCATATCTAGTGTTCATTTCTAAATCTTTAACAAAAGTTTTCTTCAGCTTTCAGTCTTTGAAACAACTTCCTTCTTGCGATCTTTGTAGAAGAGAGTAGTTTGTTTTTTTCCATCATCCATCATATTCCAAACTATGCTTGTTTAACAGTGTAAATATGACGACTGCAATAATAGCTGTGTAATTTTCATGCCGTCCCACAGTATCCCCTCAGGCTATTTTGATGGTGGCAAAAAACTCATTTTAGAAAATGGCTCATATTACGAAGACACTCGTTATCCAGTATAAGATAACATTCTGGTACATTACATACAAAAGGGATTCAGTAGTGTCAAATCAGGGACACACATCCCACTATCAGAGAGAAACTGCAGAACTTGCTGGACTTCTAGAGTGGGATTTCAAAGGTGTTTGAAAAATGGCCCTTTCTCCTTGTTCTATCCTTTATCTGTAATTTCATTGCTATTGCATGGACAACCTTGAAGAAAAAACATAATTACCTCATTTTATCACATCCATATGTCATTGAAAATCTTATATGTCTCAAGAAATACACCAGAAAATAACAACGAATACTGGACTGATTGATAGAAAATGATAGAAAATGCTTCACTGCAGCTTTGTGCATTTCTGAAAAGACTCAATTTCACTTTGAGATAAAGCACCTAATAGATTTAAGGATGATAGTCCTTTCCTTATGAATGTCTAATTATGGATAAAATCCTACTCACAAACAGACAAAAAGGAGGACATAAACATTCATGGCATATCTCCATGAGCTGAAGCTTTCAGGTAAACAACCCCTTTTTTTGTTGTAACACGCAGCTGGAGCATCGTCCCCTACTGCTTGATGTCTCCTATTCACTCAACAGGGTTTTCTTGAGAGAACTGATCAAAAAAGTTGCTTATCCACATTCCGGCGAGCAAGGACTCAAAGCAAGATTCTTTTAATGAGGGCTGTCAACGTCCTCTACAGTTTCACCCATGGAATCTTTTTGTTGTGTGGCTCTCTGCGCATTTTGGTCTTATTTCCCGTAGATGTTTCTTCTGAGCTAAGATTTTCCCCAAAACTAATGTTTTTCTGTCGCATGTGCTGGATTAAAGTGTAAACAATGGTCTTTTGTTGCTGCTTTACAAATGATGGCCGTTCTGCTTCATCACAGCAAAGAGATTGTGAATTGCTTCGGCCATGTGGCAAAAAATGAATGTAATTATTACTGCAATTACTGATGCCTATTATGTGTACACACATTGAGATGAACAGAGGGAGCACAGTCAAGTGAAGAGTGCCGAATGTGCCGACACACACCCACAGAGAAATTGATGTATAACATTACAGTATGTATGGTGGTATATTAATTGCAACAAAATGCCCACACAGTGTTTGGGGCTCAGCAGGGCATTTCACATCCCTTTCCTGTGGTCTCTGCCACACTGAGACACAGTCAATGCAGATTTTTGTCCTAATTAAACCCCCGCACTGCCCACTACTGTTCTGTTTAGGCTCACAAGTGCAGCTGATGGTTATTTATTTTAATGCAATTACAAAAAATAACATCTCAGAGGAGTTTGACAGACGCACAAAAAAAGAAACTGGTGCCATTTATTTCAGATGGCACTGTCACACAGACAAGGCATGACAAAACTGGAAATACCAGGAAAGGTCAACACATTGGCCACTGAAGAAAAAGGTCCTCTTTCATTTTAATATTCATACATTCAAATGGGTTCTAAACATTAAGAGGTTAAGCTCGGGGAAAGCTGGAATAGGGAGCAAATGCTGCTGTTTGTGGAAAAAGATCCCGTCACAGTGAGAGTTTGTCCTGAGACTATAAATGACAAAGCAGCGCTTGACGTCCTGGCTTTCACATTGACTTAATGCTGCTCTTGCTTGGCAGCCTTTAAGAGCAGCAATATCTGCCAGTCAGATCACCCGTAAATAAAAGATCTTCCCCCAAAAGCAGCGTTGCAATGCATCCCCTCCCGATCAGATAAATAATTCATATAGTGTTAAATATCCCTGATGAAACAAGAAGCCGGGGTTTACTATTAATGCAAATCCTACTTGTCAAGTGTCACAGCAGAGAGTGCTTAATCACGCCAAGGGACAGCCCAGAGAGGAAATGGAATGCATCAGTGGCACTGCAGCTGAAAATGACAATCAGCCAGTTCAGCGATGCCTCCGATGATCAGGCATATCAATGAGGTGAGAGGAAGAGGCTGAGAGAGGCACACCCACAGCTACAGAGGGGAATGTAGGTCAGTCTGCAGTGTTTGAAGGCGAGTGTGTATTTGAAACCGGTGACGGAGAAATCATTTCATGTCAAGAGGTTATCATAAGTTCATGCGGTGGGAAGTCCCCCGAGGAGACACGCACAAACAGCACAACAACAAAAGTCAGAGCACAACAGCCGCACAAAAGCCACGACAGCAGAAGGTGTGTTGATGTAGCAAACACTACAACACGGAAACACAACTTGATACAACAACTTGATAATCTTTAAGAAAAGAATCATCAAAAGCTTTCTTTTGTTTTCTTTCTGAGCTGTTCTGATTTGCTGATGTGGTTTTATGAAAATTTGCTTTTCCACCATGATGTTCTGTGAACAATACCATTTCAACTTGTCTCTCCCGAAGATTTGTGTTGCTTGGATTTTTTTGTCTCTCTGAAACATGTTATCTGTATGTATATCTTTATTGATCTAAAATTATATATTGTGTTCATGTGTTTATTTCCATTTATTCTATTCTTAACATCATCATTCTCAGCCTGATTTTCTCTGCTGCTCACCACAGACTCAGTGTACAGTATGTGCTTCTCATTTGCAGCTTCACATTTTTTTCCCTTTTTTTTCTTCTTTGCTTTGTTCTTCCTAACTTCATGCATTTGGATTTCAGGAGAACCATGGCAACACAGGCATCTGCAACCTAAAGGTATCTGGATCCCTTAATGATGCTGTTGTTAAGGTTGTTGTTCATGCAAGCTTGATTGAGTGTAAGAAATAGACTACATTTTTCAAATGTTTTGAGATGACATTTTTAACACACATATTCAGTGTTTGTAATCATCAGGTTTAGTTATTTAGTTTAGTAATTGTATCAGTTAAATAATTGAAATAGCTTATTAAGTGCAACTTTAGATGAAGCTAAGATGATGATGAATCCCCTCTTCCATTATACACTGTATATATTTGATGATGAGACATGATGTAAGATGAGAAGCTTTTCAGACACCACAGCCTGCTCAGATCCATCCTAATAATTTAACAACCTGCAATCCCTCTATTCTGCAGCCACCTTGTCATTACCATCTTACCTTCTATGACCATTTTAATTCAGAAACAGGGATGGTGGGAGTGGTGAGTTAGGGGGTAATCATGGAATAGTAAAAATAACCAAAGTCATATAAAGTGTTTTTTATGCATTAACGACCAACAAAAGCAGTTTAAGTGTGGATGACTGAAAAATCATATGGATTACAATCAGACATACCAGATAGGAGAGAGTGTGAATGCATGATGTTTATGTATTCATGTATAATACATTGCAAACATGAAAGTCAGCATGTTTGCTGCTCTGCACACCAGTCATAAAGAATGTGATGGACTTCACCATGCTTTAAATTTTGGTTATGGTCTAGATTTATATGTTCAGTTGTGCAGAAGACGGTAGAATCTTTTTTTATTTCTTTTGGCTTGCAACTGAGTTGTAAGCTTGAATAATTCGGTTTCCACATTTGGTCCACTGTGAAACAGCTGCACAAATGGCAATTACACAAGTAGTGGTTTCATTTGGAAAACAGCAAAACCGTGCATGTCAGTCCACATCTGGTGAATCATTTTATAATATTGAGGTCATCCAACAAAAATCAGTGCCATTAGTCAGAGATAAGGAAGGCTAATTTCACTGCTACACATCAACTTCCCCTTGCTTTTTTGTAAGGTTCTTTTTGGATAAAGAAGCGTAGTCTGTTTATAAAGAGGACTGATAGTCAGAGAAAATATAAATATCCTGAATTCATCTGTCTTGTTCTGGGCGGTGGGGCATGCTGTCCATCTCTTACATCTGTGTGTGTGACGGGAGATCGACTGCGCTGTGGAGTCTGTCATGACTGGCACAGTAAATTATTCATTACTTCATTTAGTCAGGCTGTGTTTTCTGTGCTCTCGCGTTAGATTAACAAATCTTCGACACCTTAATTGCAGTGGTTTTATGAAATGATGACAGTGTGAATGGATGTTTTTCTTAGAAAGCTCTAGTTTGAGAGGCAGAAATGAGGACTCAGAGAAAGCATGATTCAGAGGAATCCACTTTGGCCTCATGTGATGCACTGATAATTTGCAACCATTTGCGAATGCTGACAATTTTGGAATTATCTTTGAGTTTCTGAAAGAGAAAATCTTTTAATGATAAAATGGTTTTATACTTTTTGTATGTACAGTCCGTACAATGTGGATGTGGATCTTTGTATCACTATATATCATTTCTGAATAATCTGAATGCGGGTCGTTGCTGCAAAAAAACGTGAATGCTGAATAAACATTCCTGTTTTTTTATGGTATAGCAATTTTCTTGGCATAAGATTCTCATGCCAACTATAAACTACAGGTCGTCTAACTGAGTTCCCCACAGGTCTCAGCACTACTTGCCTCCCCAAACACACTATGCTATTTTGTGGTGTTTAACACACAATAGCATCATCTGCTGGATATTTCTGCCAAACAGATATCATGCCACTGCTTAAAATTGTTCACTAGAGGGTGCCACAGACAAATAGACATCAAGCAATTGAATAGTGCCACACACTTTTTCACAGAACTCAGATAAGCCTTTTTTTCCATTGCTACCAAAGCCGATGCATTTTATGTATGGATTTATAGATAATCTAGAGTAAAGGGCACCACTTCTGCTTTTAGAGCCATTCTCCTCACAAGAACATCTAAACAGATATGGAAATTACAAAATAAGTTTATTCATATAAACAACTACAAAATTCTGTTAAACAAGGATTTTTTTCCTTACAGATAACAATTAGATAATGTGGTGTTACAATGTTTCACAATATCAAAACACAAACACAGATAATATGTTAATCTGCATTATTGACATCGTTCTGCTTTCATTTAGTCCTAAGGGTCCCTTCTGTCTGTAGGAGGCAATGATATCCTGAGATCCATAGTTTTTTTTTTGATTGTTTAAATTTGGAAGAACATTTCTGAGTTTATCTTTACTGTGTTCTAGCTTTCCACACATACTCTCATACAAGTAGCCTCTAATAAAAAACAAGATTTTGGAGCTGTGAAGACAGAGACTAACACTGCATAGATGATTCATTCACATCATCAGAAACATGGAATGAGTTTCATTTCAGGGCTCGCAGGGTGACAGACTCCTTCCCCTCCGAGGAGAATGAGAATGAGGAATGTTTTGTCGTTGCATAGGAAGGGTATGGGGGGGCAGGGGAAGTGGTAGAAGACAAACGGGGCAGGGTGGCTGTGGAGGAGGGGACTCCCTGGCTCTGCCTCTCAGGAGGGCCATAGGCTGGAGAAGAAGACCTCCCCTTGCTCTGGAGGCTGCTGCTGCTGCTCTGCAGGGGAGAGCTGGAGGTTTTCGGGCCTCGCGTCAGAGAGGATGTGGAGGAGCTGGACAGCGTCGAGTTCCTCATGCCATAACCCAGAATGCCTGTGCTCATCAGAAACTCTCTGGAGCCGTAGGCCGGGGGGGTCGGCCCGCGGACGCCTGGCGGTCTACTGTTGTCGGGTGGCAGGCTCCTCCTGCTGGGGATGTCGTAGATTCCTATTTCTGGACCGTAGAGTGCCTGGGATCGAGCCTGTAAATGGAGCATCCGCTCTCTTTCCTCCATTTCCCGTCTCTCGTGGATGGAGGCCATGATGGTTTTTGAAAAGCTGTCGTAGCGCGCAGCGGCCGACTTCGGGAGCGTCATATCCTGGGAAGAGAGATCCCTAAAGCTCTCTCGGAGCCCTTGAGAAGTCAAATCTCGCATTGCCAAACCTGGAGGGGGAATGTCACGTGACATTATGCTTTGGGTTTGGAGGTCTCTTGGAAGTAGCCCTTGAAAGGAGGGAGAGGGGTCTCTTTGAATCAAACCTTGGAAAGAAGGTGAGGGATCCCTCGAGGTGAGACCCTGCAAAGATGGTGAGGAGTCTCGAGGCTGAGGAGACTGTCTGGTGACACCCATAAAAACAGGACTGTACGAGTGAGGAGACGAACGCTGCACTGTCCCATCTGTCCCCAGGGTCATAAAATGAGGGTGGTAGCTAACTGCCGGTGCTCCCCTCTGAGCCATAAACTGGGGTTCTGCGGGGTTGGTGAGATTATCATAGTAAGAGCACCCATTGCTGCTGCCGCTGCCGTGATTAGTCAGCAGGCCGGAAGCAGATATGATCCCCACAGAAGGATTAGATCCAGACCCATCAACATGCATGGCGGGCAGCTGGGATTTGCTGCCATGGCGACTGCCGTGTTTCAGCGTAAGAGAGCGGGAGTTGAGAGTCAGAGAGTTGAACTGCAGCGAGCTGGAGACAGTGCCGGGATGGAGGGCTAGTTGGACGGGCAGGCTGGCCGGATGGCCGCCTCTTTTGGGGCTTTCTCCAGACCCGGAGCAGAGTTCAGGACCTTTGTTGTTCCCTTGCTGCTCTGATGTCTTCAGCAGCTGAGCAAGACAAGACAAAACAGACAGCACAGTGTGTCAGACAGCCAGAAAAAGCATGCATTGCATACTCTTGTCTGAAATAAGAAACAGGGCTGAACAAAAGCCCCGTGTCAGAGAGGATGACGAAAAGGGTCACCTGCTCTGGAGGAATAGGTGATGATCCCCTGGATATAGCCTCCAGCACGGGCCGTAGCTGGGGCACAGTGGGAATAGACACAGGAATGATGGATTTAGTGTAATGTCCCATATCTGGAAAAAAAAGAGGTCATCTTGTGATTAAGTGCTATCGTGTGCAAATGTATAGGATAAAAATCTGCGAACACATTCCAGCAATGAAATCTTAAAGGGGATGGTTAAAGTACTGTTATGATTTGAAAAGATCAAGAATATTTCTGTAGACTTCAAATAGTCTTTCTACTCTA
Source organism: Menidia menidia (assembly GCA_907169785.1). NCBI lineage: Eukaryota > Metazoa > Chordata > Actinopteri > Atheriniformes > Atherinopsidae > Menidia > Menidia menidia. The sequence goes on from CAJRST010003335.1 coordinate 10,818,440, forward strand.
CAATAAGCACACTGTGAAGATGTAAATCTTTTGAAGAGGTAGCTAATGCATGCACTTGGTGAGGTTGCTGCGGTATTAAATTTCTAGAGATGTTATTTGAAAAATCTGCTTGTGATGGAATAACTTGCAATGGGAATTTCTGCCATGAAACAAATATGAACTGTGTGTTGAAAGAAGGTTGCTGCAGTGTCTGTTATTTATAGGTTATATTTGTATGTAAAGCTATGATACCATCTAAAAGAGCGACTTGACTTTTCAGCAGACCCCGGTCTGGTTTTGGAGGCAGTGGGGGCAGAGACTGGACATCTGACAGCCCAACGGCTCCAGCTAAGGGTGGCTGGCGAGAGAAAAAACACACAGAGACATTAGAGACATATCTCATGTCTCTTGACGACTGAGATCAAAGTCTTTAGACAACATCTGAGAAAATCTTTAACTGGTTGCGCATACTTTATTTTGGAGTGCAGGATTATGTATCCCGTTGTCCCCGACTTTCACTTGTTTTTGTTGATCAAGCTCTGGTCTCAGGAATGGAGGCTGAACATGGATGACTGTTTTCTTACAGGGTCTCCCTGTATAACTAGAAACCGGGATGGAGGAAAACAGAAAGATGTTTGTAAATTATGTCCAAGCCAACAATGAGGAGGATCAATACAAAAAATGTTGTTTCTTACACTGGAGAAATCGGACTGCAAACCAGGTACTCCATGTTGTTACAACAACCCCTCGTAAAAGGGTTTATTCCTCCTTGAAACTTCCCAGTAACCTATATTTGACACAATTGTTAATGTGTAAACTGTGAATGTGCAAATACTGAGTCAGATATCATGGAAATCAGGAAAATATTGCTCACTTGCTCATTGGTGGTGCGACCTCTGGACACCAGGTACAGGTGGAACCCAGTGAGCCCAATGACAGGGATAAGAAACAGCCCTGTTATACTTATCACTACCAAACTGGAAAATCTATTCAGGAAAACTGCTTTATATCACCATCCGTCAAACAAACCCCTCACTCAGACACACTCAGACAGCAACAGGTGCTGATCATGTTTCAAGGATACGTCACAGTGCAGTGCAGCTCCCATAAGTCGTCCATGTGGCGGAGGACATATATGAGGCCAAATGTGAAGACAGCAATCATGTGGATGGTCAGAGACAACAGAAACAGGAAGAAGAAGCGGTAGTTTCGCCTCCCGATGCAGTTGTTTACCCAAGGACAGTGATGGTCAAAATCCTAAGTAAAGAATCAGAAAAAAAATCTCTGGCCTTTTGCAAAAATGTTATGGCTCTAAAATCCAGTATTATAACTTGTGCTATAATCCCCTGTGCTTTAAACATAGTTTGCTTCCTGTGCCCTGTTTAAATTGTGTTTCTACAGTGACAACAAAGGATCTGAGAAAAGGATTAACCTGATTATTGAGATATCAGCCTCAGTCACCCTCTGTTCAGCAGTTATCATGCAGAAATTTCCTTCACTGACTCTCCCCATGCGTGTTGCTACACTAGCTCATAAGCATTACTCACTTAATTTTCTCTTTGTTTTCTTTCTTTTGCAGCGTCTTATCTGTCTGTGTACTCACCTCTACACAGTGATCACAGACACTGCAGTGCGAACAGCGTGGAGGTCTGTAGAAATGGCACGATGCACACCATTTCATCCTAACCTGGACACCCTTCACATCCACATTCTTGTACAGCGGCGCGCGGAACTCGTCGTCCTTGTCTTCATCCTCACTGGCTGAAAAACCCACACAGGCGTCTTCTGAAGTAATGCTCACTAGTGAAAGAAAATTCTGTTTCCTGCTTAAATCATTACATGACTTTGCTCACTAACCCATCGGGAGAACACCAGCATCCATAAAGGTTGCCATGGTGAAATTGGCAAGCACGAAAAGGAAAAGGATGGCACAGCATAGTGGCACAGCAGGGCAGATGGTCACAGCCAGCCACGGGCATCTGAATAAACACATGCAGGGGAAGAAATTAGGAAAGACTCTATCCTAAGACAATTTTTGTCATGAAAAGAGAGTTTTTAAAGGTTAACACTTACTCACTTAATCAAGGCTGCAGTAAAAACTATAAGGGATCATCTACATCCTATTTATTTCAAGGGAAAGAGCGGATCACAAAAGTAATTGTTTCCAGTAAGAGATAAGCATGTATTGGTGTGTGTACATCGGTACCAACAACATAAGATTAAAAGAAGGCCTGCTGATCCTCTTCTTACACCCTGCAGCGGAGCAAAGTCTCTCATTGTCTTTGTGTTAAACAACGGTAGGTGAAAGATCATCACCAAAGATTCACCGCCTGTCAATATGCTGATTGGTTCTAATCAAATGGAATTGGACGTGACAGTTGTAAAGTGATAGTAAATACTGAAACTCAGTCATTAGTTTCTGCTTGATGATTTCAAACAGTTTGTCTGCTTGGCAGAACCGTACAGATTTGCGTGAATATAGAACATAAAAATGCACAAGAAATCAATGCATTTGAAAACATAGTCTTCTGTATTGCAGTATTCATGTAACATGGGCAGTATATTAGCTTTGTAATGCACGAGCAAAAAGAATTTTGCAACAGTTGTGAGTCTGGTTGATGATGACGGTAGCAATAACTTAAATAACAACATCTTCCATGCAAGCATATCTGTTTCGAAAGTAGCCCTGCCAAAAGGCCCCTAATAAAGCCCTGATTACATAGAAATTGTAGATGTGAATAGAATTTCTTACTCCTAATGTTCGCCATATTCTGACGAAACCCTTCCTAGCTTTACTCCTAAAAACCCATCCTTACTTAAAGCTGCTCTGATAACTTACCGTGTCACTGACCTGTATCAACACAGTGCTGACCGACTTAACCTACTTATTTATAAGACGCTCCTCCTTTCCAGACACTGTAGATATTCGTTTTTTCAGCCTTTTAATCTCTGACAAACTGAAGTGTGCTGCTAACAATACAGAATAAATAGCATGATCTTAGAAACATAAAATTTCTCACTTTCAAAATTTTGTAATAGTTTGTCCGATTATTTTCAGTCATGTAAAAGACATGCATGTCTTCAGAGAGACAGATCGGTCTATAATTTGCAGCTGAATCATCAACAAAGTTTTTAAGTTTTTTCTTCCAAATCTCCAGGTCAGGTTTGGGTGGTCATTCTAAACTACCGCAGGGTAACATCTGTAGTCCAGTCTTGTTTCTATGTGTTCTCCCTGTGGCTGGCCGGTGGCCTGTCCAGCATGTTCCTAGCCCCGCCCCACGAACCTGCACCTGGCACAGAACATGGATGGATAGTCTTTTATCTGACTATGCCATCACGGCCTTGGCTGTAAAAAAACATCTCACTTTGTGAAGGCATGTACTCGATATATATACGTGTGTGTGCATGTGTGTGTGTGTTCTGAATTGTACGTGTGAATCGCGAATGGGTGAGATTAAAAGGAGGGGCCGTGTAATCAGGTTACAGTTGTAGACAGAGAGGAAAAGAATCACGGGATTATCAACAGTGTCTATTTAACCTATATACGGCGTGAAACTTCTGTGAGCGGCACTGGGTAAAGGGCTGGGTAGAGAGCTGTGCAGCCTCCAAGGCTACAGAGAAACAGAAAGACATATATCACTTTCCTTACAGTTTCCTCACTAACTGTCCACACGTGGGCAAACGAATGAAAAGGCTGACTGAAAGGGAAAATACAAACAACATTGTTTGCCTCATTTTTGCACTTCATCCCACTTCAGCATCAATCCCCAAACCCCGGGGCAGGTTTTAGACGATGGGGGGGAGGGGTCCCTCTATAGAGGAATGCCTGCTGATGCCATGCCAGCTGCAAACCCAGTAATCCCTAGATTATGAACTTTGGATTACAGACCATTTCTGCCAGTACCGTGCATTGTGAATTCTTCCCATCAGATGCTAAACACAAAGACAGCGGAGTCAAGGCTTACCATATATTACATTGTGGGTTACTATATATACCGTCAATTCACTCTGGGCTCTCTTCAGCTGCAGACAGCTCTCTGAGTCCACCAGGACACACTGCAAAGTCTGCAATCATTTATTTGTAGATTTTAAGAAGTTTACCATATCAAAATATGTCAGCCTTGCGTGATTCCTCCGCCAGGCCTCAATTCTGCTGTTCAGGATTTGTGTCCAAGCTCCTCTTACCACCTGTGTTCATGTTTGACATGTACTTAAACTTTCATAGCCGATCAGTTACAGTAAGCTGTGCGATTGAAACCGGTTTCAACAACACTCGAGCGAGCCTTCACTTTCAATTCTTGAAATTAAAAATAAAGCACTGAGTAATAATTTCTCTTTATGAATCTGGAAATAGGTGTGGACCAGATTACAGAGTAGCTGTTTCCGCTTGGTCGACGGGCCTCCATCATTGGTCTGAGACCATCTGGACGGCAGAGAGGGAGACAGTTCATTACGCTGCAAGACAAGCCCCACCTAATGAAACAGCGAGGGCAGGGCTCTAATAAATCACACTGAACAGTAAGCTGCTCTGCAATCTGCACACTGTCCTCATCCCCACAGTGGGTCAGTGGCACAGCAGACTTCACACCGAGCAGCCAGTTAAGCTGAAAGTTCAGGTCTGAAATGCTGAAAAAACTTTCAGATGCATTAGTGACGCCACAATCACTTAAACTCACAGATTCCAAGCGACATAGCTGCCGAAAACAATAGTTAGAAAACGTCATTTTATGCTCTCGCTGTTGGCGTTTCAACCTTTCCTTAGATGATTTGTGTCATCCATGTTTCCCGTCTCCTTTTCTAAATGTGTGTCATCTAATTAGGACAAAGGTGGTTAGGAAGAAAGAAGGCATGAATAAAATGGGTTATTCAGTGGATTTTGCTCTGATGCATCAAAATCAAATCAGTAAAATGTTAAAGAAATTTAAAAGAAATTTCAGTCCTTCGTTTAGAAACTACAGAAGACAAATTAAGATAAAACAAATGATTTAATGATAAAATGAAGCCTTGCTCATTTCAATCCACTCAGGGGTTTTACTACCTTACATGGCCCGTTATGACCATTAGCTAATGGAGATTAACATTAGCTAATGTTGGCCAGCTTTACACATATAATACAGTCTAACAGGCACAACTTAGAACCGCAATATTGTTAACCTGATGTACTATAATATTGCCATTTTGCATAATAGAATTTCTCTTTTTACATGACCTAAAGTACCTTTGGGGCACACTAATTCACCAGCAATCTATTGTGTGCCTTTTATGAACAATAAAAGTGTCTATTGTTATAAAATAAAGACCGCTTTTTTTCATAGAAGCAAACGCATCACGATACACGGGGGGAATTTTCCTCTTTTTACAACTCCATGTCCTGCCATGGGGCTTCCAAATGCACCACACCTTAATGGCTCCCAAAACACAAGTTCACGGCCAGAGCAACAAAAGCAGGAAACCGCCAACTGATTAATATTATCAGGCAAAGGAAGACAAAAGCGCCCCCACTAATCTGAAGGTTGCTCTCTGTGTCCCGCACCTGCAGCAGAAACTGACTCGCGCTTTCATGTTCTACGCTACCAACGTGCCCCTAAAACTGCTGACACTGATCATTATAGGAATATTACCAAAAGAGAGGAACGACGGCTTTATGTATGTAACATCCCTGCAGGGTTTTTTTCCCCCCTCTGAAAGGGATTCAAATACACTGTGTGACTATCATTAATATTCACGTAGCGCTGAGCAGGAATATACTGCAAGGAGGCAGGACTTTAGCTGCACGTATGTTCAATATGCACAGCAACACTGATGAGGACTTGTTGGTAACGTGGCAGAGGGAAGACAACATGGGGCCGCACGGCGTATGGCACCAGCTCATCAACTCATGAAGGGGGGTTTAGTTGCTGCTAAGGCTTTTGAGGTACAAAATATCAAACGAGCCATACATACTAAGTCGAACTTGGTCAGAGAGACTCAACCAATTCACCTCAGCAAGCAAATATTTCTGGTGAAAGCCAATATAACAGATAATCCAGGACCAGACTGGAGGAGCAAAGATCAGAGTCAGTAAAGTACTAATTTAAAGGAAGGTATTAAAGACTGCAGCTGCAGGCATACTGGATCGAAAGATCAATGTAAGGTCACAAGGATACAAGGAAATTCACAGACGGATCCGGCCATTTAAGATCTGTTCTGCAGGAAAGATTCTAAAAGCCATGTCCTAAAGTCATCTTAGCTAAGATGCAAACCTCGTCCCCGGAGGAGCAGAATCATCACTTGTTCACTTAATCATCTGAAGCGTCCTGGTTTTTGCTGGTTTAGCACTGCAGCCCCAGTTAAGTAGTTGCTATTCAATCCCTCACGTCAGCAGCGTGTTTTTGTCTCCCCTCTCAGTAAAGATGGAGTTCATCTGGAGAGATTCTCATAATTTTCTGGCCCGAAGTGTCTGTCTCTATTTCCCCAAAGTCTCCCAAAAGTCTCGGGCCTGCAGCTTTAAGACACCGATCAGCTCGTCACTGTGACATATTTTTTGTATTCTCTCATGGAAACTGCTATTCAGTTTAAGGCGCCCGAATGGAGCTTTAATCTAAAAATAAATCATGTCCTCATGAGATATTTAATGAAACAAAGCAAGTATAGATCTGTGTTACATGGCTGTGGTATACCTCCAAACAGCTGAAAATAAAAGTCAAACACTACAGAGTTTATCTCTCCAGACGGGGGATCACACTGCATCAGCCCGAGGATCTTAATCCACATCCCCTCAATCTGGTGTCAGATTCCTATGGAAAGACTGCGCGGCTGGAGAACGCAGGAGAAACTAGGACAGATGCAGCTGCAGAGGTCGAGGATCAGAGGACTGGCATAGAAATGATGGGGTGGGAGCCGTCAGTCAGTCGGTCAATAGTTATTCATATACATAAAAGGCTTAAAATGCTGCACAGCTATGTCAGACGAACCCAGAATGATCACTTCAATTGGACTCTCAGGCATTACTGGATATATAATATGATTATTATAGTTAATCTTTTTCTCGTGCATGTCAATTTTCACTTGAGTGGGGTCTTTTTAACTGCACAAATAGGCCAAAACAGGAAGGTCCCAATTCCTCCCATTCACAAATGTGAAACTTCATAATGGAGCTTTTGGAAGCCAGTGTATTTATTCCATTGACATGTTATATTTACCGTGGTGGCACGCATCTACATGTTGATACTGGGTGGCTTAACCCCTCAACTGTGCTTACTCTAAGTCCTCGGGGTGCAGCGGGCAGCCACCCAAACCAGCCCAAACTGCAAGCCAACCAGGACAGATGTTTGCCGCTGCCGAAGGCTGTGCCAACAGGGCCAAAATTCACTGAGAAAGCTCTTTTTTAGAACAGCTTTTTTTACGTCGTCTGCAACTTTTTCCAGAGAGATTTTGCAAGACGCTTTTAAAATACGTGTGCAGAACGCTTCATTTCAGTTCCATTAAGCAGATTTCTACATGTGCATGTAGATTAGATATCATTTCTTTTTATCTTTTTTATGCCACAACGCACAGTCGTTTGGGACTGTGTTTGGGACGCGCAAATGAGCAGACAGAAAAAATAAAAAAATACGCACGTTAACGCGTGTCCCCACTTTTCCACGGCCACGGTCAGAACTTACGTGAAGACGAAGAACAGGGAGGTGGAGCCCACCAGGAGGCAGGCGGCCGTGCACACCGGCACGAAGGCGCTGGCTCTCAGCGAGTCTGCGCCGCTGGCCGGCATCCTGTCCGCGCATCAGAGTCCCCCACCGCCCACAGCCACGGCCAGGAACGTCGGAAGAAGCCCCTTCATGAGCTGCAGACTGCAAAAGGGGGCGGAGGGGGGGGGGGGGGGGGGAAAAAGAAAAAAAAACAGGGGGGAGGAGGGAGAAGAGGAGCGCGTCCCTCTCCGGCAGGCAGCAGCGCGCAGCGTCTCCTCCGTCCCAAACGCGCTGCCTCCACCAGTGACGTGAGCCGCTACCACACCGACTGAGACCTCCTCCCGTGACCTGCCGGCTGTCCGAGCCGCTGGAGTTCTTAATAATGGAAACCCCCCCTCATTACGACGAGCCCCCAAATGTATTCGATCAGAGATTCTTGGACGTTTTTTTTATTAGTAAGCCTTTGATGCCCCATTGCGACTTGCAGGAAGAAGAAAAGATACATTTAGAGAATTAGTTTTAGGCTATCAGACCACTCGTGTGGTTGTTTAAAGAGGTGGTTTATGGATTACCCTGAAATGATCACATTTAAAAGAAAGTCAAAAATAAAGGGGAGAGAAAGGCGAAGAGCTTGATATGACCAAATCACTTAGGGAAGTTTAAAGGGGATTTCTATGATCTCAAGAGCATATCAGTGCCCACTGTTCTCAATTACACCTGATATCAAGTAACATTTCATTGAAAAAAGCAGAAACAAAAGTGACAAAAGATTTCAAGGTGAACAATAAGACACATTTAAGCACAGATGTGGTACATCTGGTGAGGTGGGACACCGCCTGGGAGAGCATGTCATGAGAAAGCTCTCCTCCCTTATTCATGGATCATCATGACGAAGGTTCAATGAGAGAAAACGGCTCCACAATTGGGCAGGACTTCGAGTCCTTCTCTATAAAAGACAGAGACCAAAGCATCCTTTGGACATTACGAACCCCTGTGAGGTCTCTTTAATCGGGATACGGCTGTGGCTTGACTGTGAAGCAATGGACGTAGAAGAGTTGATTGAATCCATCATCCGAGCGATCATGTTTATAGCAGGAATAATTGGAAACAACTGGCTGGCTTTGGTCTCTATGCCCAGGCAGAAATCTGCCATTCGCACCAATGAAATCCTCTTCATCAACTTGGCCATCTCCAACCTCATCACCAACTACCTGGTGGACCTGCCAGACACCATGGCAGACTTCGCCGGCCGCTGGTTCCTGGGAGAAACCTTCTGTGGCATATTTCGCTTCTGCGCTGACCTCTCTGAAACCAGCAGCATCTTCACCACCCTCTTCATCAGTGCTTACTGGCACCAGAAGCTGGTGGGTTCCCTGAAACGGGGAGGGGCCCCGGTCAGGCTGGACAGCCTGGGGCTTGTGGGCTGCCTGCTGGCTGGGAGCTGGACGGTGGCCGTGGTGTTCAGCGTCCCACACTTTGCCTTTGTGTCAGTGGTGGGGAAGAACGAGAGCCATGAAGATTGTATAGACGTATTCCCAAATGCCGTTGCCAGGCAGACCTATGAGATCATTTATCTCACCGTGGCCAATGCTTTTCCTGTTGCCGGAATCGTGTTCGCAAGTGTCCAGATTGTTTTCACTTTGCTCCAGAATCAAAAACGCATTGGAAGCCATTGCTCCGATCCCAGCAAAGCTATGGTTAAAAAAGAGAACGACAGAGACATTAACAGCGGGTCAGTCTGTAGTGTTTCCCATCCAGGCACCTCCAGGGACCCCAAAGTTTCTGCCTCCTCGACTCCAAGCGAGGCGCCGGCAGGCGAGGGCCATCAGGCCTCTTCCCTAAAAAGAGAGAACGACAGCAGAGTTTCAGCTCAGTCCAACACTCCAAAGCCCGTCCAGACGGCCCTGAAGGGCGGCTCCGGCTCCGGCACTCAGGAGAGAGCGGCGAAGAGCGTGGTGGCCGTGGCCACGGTGGTCCTGGTGTGCTGGCTGACTCATCTGCTCCTGCGCATCACCAGCAACATCCAGACTTCCTCAATCGTGGTGGAAGTGGCCAGCTACATCGCGGCCTCCTACACCTGCATCATCCCCTACATATTCCTGCACGGAGTGAAGAAACTCTCCTGCTCATGTAAGAGACAGAAGTAAAAAAACGAATGTAAATTTAGGACATTTGGCTCTGACCGTCACTGGACCGTTCGTCTACGAAGCCTTTGACTGATCCTTAAGATTCCAGTGTTTCCTTCTCCCTGCTGTACCTTTCATTGAGCTGTTTAACGTCTGCTAATTGCTACAGTAGTTCTGCTTTATTGCACCCCTAAAAGCTGACAGTGTGTAACAGTTTAGCGAGTGTTGAACAGCACTCATTATGGGAATTTTTATGGCACTGCATATTCACACTTTTTATGTATTCTGACAAGAACTGAGCCCAGATCGTCTGCAGGAAACTAAATGCAGGCTGAGAGTTGTACGTTTAACACCAGGCTGGCAGCAAGCTGCCTGATGCACTGACTGTGGAGTGATTTCAAAGCTGTGCTGAAGCTTATCAGGCGGCGTTGCTCTTCTTCAGGTGTTAACTCCATTCTCTATGAGAAACCCTGCAATAAATGGAATCAGTCAAACAGAAAAAGGCCAGTCCACAAAAGGGATGAAGTGCCACTGTTTCTACACCCAAAACTACCAGGCTGAAATATTTAGCTTCTTCAGGCAGTTTGTTGCTAGCTGTTGCAAATATATATTATTTATACCAATTTCATTAGTTGTTCTTTAGTAGAAATAACAATAAATGCAGTTCAAAATACACGTTTACAGGAATTATATCCCAATTGTAAAGGATGTTAATGTCCCAAAAAGGTGATTTCCAAAAGAGCTATTGGCCGAAATGAGGTGTATCTCAGAAAAGTGCACACTATCAGGCCTAATGGAAAAAAAGAGGCTCTCGCTCTGTTAAAGAGTATTTGAAGGTGACACCCTTAAAAAGTAAAACTGAAGAAGCTGATCTAACTCCCGGCTGCGGAGGCCTCATCAGAGACGCTCTCTGTGGTAAAGTGGCTGTCAAAAAGCCATTCTTAAGGAAACAGGAAGAAAAAGCTTAGTTGTGACAAGAACTGGACTAAGAATAAAACCGGTGATGGATCCTCTTAAAAGCCCAGACCTCAACATTTTTTTAAGCAGCGTGAGATCATCCTAACAAAGGAAAGAATGAAAGTCAGCCAATATCCAAAGTATAGCCTCAGTATATCCTTTAAGATGTCTGGAAAACTATTCCTGAAACCTACTTAAAGAAATGGCAAGAAAGCTTGTCTAAGAGGGTTCGTTTATGACACATCTTATATTAAAAAAGATAAAGTGCTTAAGACTTTCACACACTGCTGTGAAGCATGAGGTGCTCTTAAAGCTTTGTTTTCTCTCCATTTGTGTTGTTTTTTGCTTTCCAGCAGTGAAGAAATGGACAATAATTCAATTTAAATTAAATGAATGGATTTGATCAATTGATTCCAAATGCAGAATTTTGCTGCTTTTAATATCATTATTGAAACACCATGCCTGGTATGAGAATAAAGTTTGAAAATAATCCAAAACATCCTGAATATTAATATGTGAACTGGCCTGACTTTACAAAGTCCCTACTCACACTAGTTTTATAGATGCTACACCCAGAAAATGATGTACGGATCACCTCACATAGACTTGCGCTTGCTGATTACCTTAATCACTGGAAAAAAGATAAATGCACCATTAAATAGATTTTTTTTCCCTTCATGGGATCAAAATGAAACATAATGATGCACTACAGCCCAAAGCCAACTAGAGACCGTCAGCAATTAGCACCTTGTTAGTCAGCAGAGTAACAGGCCCTGAGTGCTGGTTTAGATTAAAGATAATTACACGAACCGTCACATCATCAACAGCAATTTGATGCTCCTTTCTCCTGATAATTACTTGTACACATTTTACACATGGCTGTAATTCATTCAAAATTGTGAGAATATTCATACAAAAACCACAAAACATGTTTTTTTTCGGTAAAAATGTTTTAATGTTTTCCTCAAACGAGGGCCAGAAGGTTCAGTGGAGGGTAAAAACGTATTCTGCATTCAAAAGGGTCACAAAATCTCTCATACATAACGGCACTGCTTTCCAGTCCAAGAAGGCAATATGCTCACTGTAAATAATGCACACCAGTGTGTGACGAGCTTTGGCAGAGAAGATGACATTATGGCCAAGTTCTGTACATAATTACAACATACAACGCTTCACTCTTCACAGGCAGAAGTTGAAAGAAAAAAAAAAGGTGTTCAGAAACAGGCAAAATCAGGTTTATTTTTTTAACTATGGTGAAAACATTGTCCAAATTTCGGCCATTTCAATATATGCAAATTCACACATAAAATCCATCTGTTTCATGGTTTTTCTGCTCTTTTTGAGATTAACAAAGGTAGATCCACGTGTTGCCATTTTTTCTATTTCCAACAGCTTTATGCACACAATGCAATGTTTTTCTTTCAAAGTTCTGTGTAAGCAAAACACACCCTATCAAATAAGTTATGAAGCCTTGCTTCTTTCTTCCTAACTTTTCCCAGGGAACTTTTTTTCGAGCTCCCTCTGGAGCCAGGTGGACTGAAAGAGGCTAACTGTACTACTAAATACAAACACAATCAAGTTGTGCTTGCTGTTGTACTTTTAATCAGGCGTTTCCATAAAGCCAGCGGTGTGTGATCCAGAGCCGATCTGGCACCTGTGGCGACGCTTTGAGGGGAACCTTCAGCGTCAGTGGAGTTTCTCCAGTTTCGCTTGTAGTGACTTGAAGTTTCCGATTGTTTGTTGAAGGGCCGAGTTTGGGCTCAGAGACTGCAGTTCCACCAGGTATCCGCAGATGTTGTCGAGGCAGACGTTGGTGAATCGGCGCCTGAAAAAAAGTGGAAAACATTCAAACTCGGTCAGGCTGCAGGATGTGAAACTGTGTTTCTCTTATTTTTTTCGCAAAAAAAAAACACTGCCAGCATTTCAGTCAAAAGAAAGAGCAGAGACTGAGGGCAGAGTGTTAAAAGTTTACAAGTCAGCAGCTGAAGCGACGGTAACTACCTGTCGTAGGTTGGTACTCTGCTGGGGTCATCCACATATCCCGAGAGAAGCACGTGGATACACTCCACCAGGTGTAGAGGCTTCCTCAGCCGCTGCCAGCAGGGATCCTAAAACAAATAAATAAAAACAGTGAAGCGACATAATCCTCAGAGAAATGTGGAACGAGGGTGAGGAACAACGTCTGAGAGTGAAGTGCGTACCCGAGTTTTAAAGAGCTGGTCGTAAACCTCCAGCAGACGCGGCATCTGGACTCCAATCTCCTGCATGGTGGAGGTGACGAACCCCACATCCCAGTTCAGCCGGCAAACTTCCTGTTCCAGGAACTTTACCAGGAACTCTACAATCACAGGACAAATCTGGGTTACCTCTCAGCGCAACAGAGTATATGAGAGTAGCACTGATGTAAAGAAAAATCGGGGAGGGAAAAAAAAGGTCCCTACAAACACGACAGGTTTAAACACGCTGGGCGGAAATGAAGAGCTCCAGCATGAGCAAACAGAGCTGCACCCCAGAGGCATCCCGACATAAATGATGCAGAAGGGAAGGCTAATTATCCCACTGTTCATTAAGCTGTCAGCACCATGCACGGAAATTCTAACCAGACTAAACGGAATACACTTAAGAGCCTACCCAGAGGGAAATATCTCGGTGTGCCAGCGTATATCTTCCCCAGTGACACCAGTTTAAGATTGAGGGCCCTCATCCTGTCAGCTGGACTCATGGCCGCACTGTCTCCCATCTCTGGAACACAAACACATTAGCGAGTGCCGAGTTGTGCAGGATGCAGATGCTGCAGATGTTCTTTTCCCACCTTTCTCTAAAATTTCCTGCCACAGTGAGTGCACCAGGATTGGGTCTGAGTGTCCGGCGCAGTGAATGATCGCCAGCTTGCACTCAGACAATTTGAAATGGTCAGCAAACTCTCCGTAGAGCTGCCCGGCAAAAAAGAGAGTTGGAAAAAAATAGATAAATCAATAAACACGTTTTTCACAGTGAAAATAAAAACACTGAACCTGACAGCGGGTTGGTGTTGCGGGTTACCTTTGTGATGTCCATGAGTTCAGAGTCCAGCTGGGAGATGGCATTTTTCACCGAGGGGTGATGGGAGTACTGTCTCATCAGGGTTTCCTGGATCTGCACCTGGATGCGCACAAGCTAGAAGAGAGGGGAAGCGCACATTCAGGAACCGAGGGGCTGCTGTAATTCACAAGATTCCCCCGGTCATCGCTGGAACCAAAGTACCTCCATCTTTTCTTCCAGCTCGTGCAGAAACTCTCCGTCAGAGGCCTGAGCGGAGATGCAGGAGGAGCTCTTTGCAGACAGGATGGCTCGGGCGATGTACTCCAAACGCTGCTGTAGAGAGATCTCCGTGCTGCACACCGAAAAGTAAATGGGTATTTTAAAAAACGGCTCGGCGAAAAACTTCGTTCAGGATTTGTACGGTGCATGGGCGTATTCAAACCTGTGCATGTCAGCGAGCCGGGCCAGGACGTGAGCCGCTTTCCCGAAGTTGCGATTCCTCTCGTAGTAGCGCCACAGCAGGTCCATGTTATGAACCTTACTCTGATCCTGTTTGATCATGTGCATCAGGTGCTCCTCCAAGTACGGAGAGTTCACCTGGAGAGAACCAAAGAGAGAAGGAATCAGACAGATGAAGTGCACGCGCGTGTGTTGCTTCATGAAAATATCATGAAAGAGGTTAAAAGTGAATTTCGCTGTCCCTTTATAAATAGCAGAAATCCCATTTGTATCATTAATTAATTATATTCCCTTTGCAAGGCCAGGTCACTTAGATGAACATTTGCATTGCATGTAGGAGCAGAGCAGTACCTCCAGCAGCTTGTCGGTCAGGTCGGCCTGGATCAGCCAGTTGTACAGAGCGATGTGAAACAGCTCGTCCTGGGACCTCTGAGCCAGACCAAGCATCTGCTCAAACTACAGGGGAAAATGACCGGCTTTTCATTACAAATTCAGATCACGCAAAGTAGTTTGACGAAAAAAATCCACCGCTGTCTCTCTATTTTTTTGTTCTACTCACATGAGCAGTGGCTTCTTCATTGCTGAGCATGTTTGGGTCAGAGGTCATGACAGGGGGCCCAGGCTGCTTGGGTACACTGGGGGACTGGGGGGCTGCTTTGCTCTGGTTCACAAGCTCCTGCATGGTGTCTGTGATGCACTTGTAACACGACAGTCTGGCAAAAAGGACAAAGGGATTATATGTTTCTGCTTCCAGCTCTCCCTCTAGCTGACATTTGTTGCTCCTTGCTGCGTTTACCTTTCCTGGAAGGCTTGCTGTCCCACCCTGTCCTCCTCTGGCTCTCCATTCTTGTAGAAGTGGGGCCCAAGTCTCTGTGGATCCTTTTTGTCTGCTGCTGTGAGGCACAGCTCAAGGACTCCCTCGTAGAAACGCACTGAGAAATGTAACCGCATTAGGCGGCGTGCCAACAACACAAACTGAGGCGCCGTGGTGCGTGCTCCTACCTTGCCTGTACTGAGAGCAAACGAGTGGCAGGTCTGTGTGCTGGCTGATCTGCTGGTAGAGCCGTAGAGACTCCCTCAGAGTCCTCTCTTTATCTGCTTTGCTCTGGATCTGCTTAGAGCTCTGCAGCAGCTCATTAGCCTGAGTGTAGGACCAAAGCAAATCAATGCTGCTGGATCAATAACATTTTTAGCACGTGGCCCTAATTTTTCATGACTGGGAGACACAGAGATGTCAATAAAACAGAAGTGTGAGGAGCCGAAGCAGTGATAAATCTTACTGTGCGCGCAGCAGATTATCAAAACTCTACACCCGCTCGTACCTTGGAGCAAACGCTGTCGTCGCTGCTGTACAGCAGGGGGCAAAGGTCACGCAGATGATTGCTGATGGCATCCACTGAGGCACTATCTTTGATGTAGACATTAATGAGGCCGGTGACCAGGGCTCCAGACAACTCCCTGCAATGGATCACTACGTCCTTAAAGCTGGCCCCCTTCATCTGCTCTTGAAAATCCTACAGAAAAAAAAAGAAAAAGAAAAAAAGAAAGCACAATGAGAGGCGAGCTGGCATAGAATAATTACAATGAATGCATTACTGCACGAGCATCTGTGAGAAACACAGAAGTATTTGTGCCCACAAGTACCTTTGGCAGCTCAGACATAATGAGGCTGAACTGATGATCACAGAGGAGCTTCCAGAGAGTCAGAGTCTGATAGGAGCGATGCACCAACTGCTGGATGCCCTGCAGGGACGCTTTCTCATAAACCTGAGCCTTGGCTGGATTTAGAGATGGAGACAAAAGAGAGATTGATTTAACAGAAATGTTAATTAACAAAAGGCATTAGGGTTCAGTGGAGAGTTTCAAACATCAAAGAATTTCAAATTTCCCTTTTTGCCAGTGTGAAAAAAGCTCAATGTATTGTGTACTTTTTATAAAACGCAGCGGAAAAAATGCGGAAACTCACTGTGATACTTCCTCTGCAGCTCCTGCTGGACCTGCTGCGAACTGGATCCATCAGGACGCATAAATCCCAGCAGCCTCTGTGGCACGTTGGCAGGGGAGGTGAAGCTAACAGGGGATAAAAAGGTTTAGCTGGGTTGTTTTTTTGCCATCTGTTTTTAATTATTTTTTTTTTAAGTAATCAGAGAAAATTAAGTCCACCTACATCATCAGACTAAAATATGTTTAAGAAAATTGTCTTAAATGATAGTTCAATGTAGTTGACCTGACTAAAAGATGAGAGAAAATTACAATCACTGATGTGACAGCAGAGTTTTTTTGCAAAACTGATTTGCCGTGCTGAGGAAGTCTTACCTTGCCGCACCAAGAGAGGAAGGACTCAGCTGAGAGTTTTTATCGAGAAACTCCTGCAAACCAGCGAGCTCTAGGAGGACCGACTCCAGCTCAGACGAACTGACACTGCTCTCCAACTGAGAGGACAGCCGGCAACAACAAGCGTTAACGTCTCAATCGAGCATTTTTTAACAGTTTAACAGGTAAATGTGTTTGATACTTACAATGCTGAGAGTCTGGTTTCCATTGCTCATTGTTTTCTCAACTGCAAGGCTCCCATCCCAAATATTTCTGTTTTCAGCAGAGAGCGAGAGAGGGAGAAAGTTAGAGGACCTCATCACCAAACATCCAGTATCCAGAACCTCCGAACCAGAAAAAATGTGTTTAGCTACCCGAGAATGCGTGCAAAGTAGACGCAGATGCCGTCGTGCTTTCCTGAGAAAATCACTTCTGGGCCGGCCGACATGGGAGTTATGGGGGCAGATCCAGAGTGCATCTGTGCAAAGGGGGTGGCCAGTGCAGGGGGTACAACACCTGAGGGAGAGAATAAAACAAAGGACAAAATCGGTCACTTATCAAATATTAGATATCAAAATATGTTTTCTATGCCTTATTGATTCTGCATATTTCAAACGTGTATAAAGAATGACCCCCCTACCCACCTGGGGCAGGAGAGCTCATCACAGGTCCAACGGTGCTTGGGTTTGCCATTGCTGCAGGAAATCTCATCTGTGCTTCTCCTCCATATCTGAATCCAACAAAAGAGAAGGAAACGCCTTTAGTTTGAGCCCACTGTGAATCAGTGGGAATTTGGACCTGGAAGCACCATCCTCTGACCTGAAGAAGGCTCTGGTGGCCCACTGCGAGACCTCTCGGTCGGAAGCAGAACTGGAGCAGGCCAGGATCAGAGCGGTGGCGCAGGCCTGCTCTTCCTGGACAGAAAAGATCACGCTTTGTGGTGAATACATGAGAGACGAGCAGGCTGTTTGGTTTAAAAAAGAAAAAACAACAAACGCCCAAATGACTGTCTAGCACTGTACCCTGTGCAGCTTGAAGAAGCGTTCGATCTCGTCACTTTCTCCTCCGGCGCAGCTCACGAGGAGGTGGCGAAGCTGGTCCACTGGCCTCAGTTTTTGGAAGATATAACTCCCCTTCAGGACAACAGAGGGTTGAAGACTCAGTTAAAGATACCGTAAAAAAATGGTACTCTCTGTGTGTGAAATGTGAGGAATGGTGACTGGGTTTTTAACCTTTGCTGAGAGAAGGACGAACTTCTGAGGGGGGATATTGTGCTGCTGGACCACCATCGGCGAGTCAGTGATGGGGATTAGGTCTTTGTTCAGGGGAGTAAAAATCTTAGGCGGCCTCTCTTCAGTAATGGAACAGAGAGCCCAAGAGTGTCCATCGACATTAGACATCATCTGCAAAGCACAACATAGAAAAGAAGGTCATGGTTCCCTGGAATATGATGTCAGCCTTTCAGAGAGTGACATTTTTAATTCATATACACAAACCTGTGTCTCCATTAAAGGTTTTTTGAAAGGAAAGGAGTCATGATTAATACACCAGAGGACGTCGCTGTCTTCAGTCTCAGAGGCAGCCATTAGCAGAACACCTGTAAGAGTCAAATTTGTTAAATAATCAAATGTTACTGTACAGAAGGCACAGCTGAAACAGCAGGAATTGAAAGAGATGAATTGGGGACCGGTTTGAACTTTCACCTTTGCTGTGTAGAGCCTTATGCACCTTTGACGGTTTCTGCAGGGTGGAAGAGGCAGAAAACCCCGGTGGCAAACGCACGTGGACCAGAGCCAGCAGGCTGGGCCGGACCGGAAGGTGTTTCTGGTGCTGCAGGGCAAAAGGAGTGGTGCTGAAGTACAGCCGCACGCCTGCAAGGGCAGAGAACTGGTGAGGAGTGGGCAAATGTTATGAGCCAAGAGCACGTCGCCGCAACGCTTCTGAACACTTCACCTGCGTGAGTGACAGCGAGCAGGTGGCAATCTGAGGACTCGGATCTGTCAACCACAGAGATCTGCACAATCGGTTTGAAGACGGAACGATCGATCGTCCTGAAAGGGGTATTAAAAACAAGACAAATATCTCACTGTCAAGTCAGGGCAGGATATGTCACACCAAAGAAAAAACAACTACAACATACCTGGCAATGTTTCCAGCAGCCGCAACTATGGAGCTCAGGGACATTGTTGCTACGCGACTCATCCCCTGACCATCAGCACCCAGGTCGTACACCTGAAAAGCAAAGCAGGAGATAAGGAAACATTCCAACTCACTGCCAGTCAAACCAATTACTTTCTTTCCGATAAGAAAACTCCATTGTGAAACATTCTGATAGCTGTGAGATGTCATACCTGCAGGACGCCTTTCTCAGAGCGCGTGTAGAGAATGTTACGAGAATTATCAACAGCTATTTGAACAATAGGATCTGTGGAGCAGAGAGGAAACTGTGTTCAGCGGGGAGGGGGGGGCACGTCTCACTCCACATGAAAGCATCAGCTCTCGCCTCACCGTCCTCGGAGAAAGAGAACTGGAGCACAGACGGGATGAGGAAGGACAGGGAGCTTTTGGAGTGGTTGATTTTGCGGCACCGCTGGCTGAGCCAGCCGGCCTCAGCCTGGTAGGCGATCTCATAGAGGCAGCCGTCCTTTCCGGCCATGAAGATGCGCCCCAGGTCGGTGGAGGTGATGGACAGGATGTAGGTGTTGTCCGTGGGGATGGAAAACAGGGGGTCAGGCAGAAGCTGCATCCCACCGGACATGCTGTCATTCAGCCCTAAAAAAAGAGACATTAAACAGTTAAACAGTTCCACAACCCACTCATGATTCTAAACAAATAAATGCGCCGTGCAGGTTGTCGAGGAAAAACTCACCTGCTTGGCTCTTGGGGAAACTGAGCCCCAGGATGACTACATCCACAGACGTGGCCAGCACCAACAGGTAATGAATGTGTGGCTGCAATATCCCTGAAAAGACAAAAACAAACATGTGGGCATTCTTCAACACAAACCAAGTGAGGAAAATAAATAGTAAAGGACCATCTGATTCATTACCTTGTTTCGGTTTAACAAGACCGACTGCCAAGATAGTTTCAATCAGGCCATCAAAGTAGGCCACGTCTCCTCTGCGAGGAACAAGGAGAAAGGGCCGTCATCAGCCACAGCTGAGCCAGTTATATGTGCACTGTAATGTTCACACTCGTCACTGCTCGGTTACGCACCCGTCTTCGTAGTTCCACATGAAGATGTCGTTGTCGATTGTGAGCCAGGCTCGAGAGATCTCAGGAAACACTCCCATCATGCAGTTAAACTGCATATCTATAACCTGGTTAAGCAGAAAGCCTCGAGTAGCAAAAGCAAAAGTCAACAACTCCCCCGCACCGCAGCCCCCTCGTTCTGTCTGGTGGAAACTTCTGGCTCTATCAGCGGCTCCTAAACGAGCGACAGGATACGGCTGAATTGCTCCACCAGCTCCGGGGGCAGAGGGACTCTGCGGACAGCGCTGAGCTCTAGCAGGTTGGGCACGCTGAGCAGACCGGGGCCCTGCAGGGGGTAGTCCATGTCCGACACGCCGGAGAGAGACGGCATGTCTGGCAAAAGAAGCACAGAACGAAAACTCAATGTGACGTTGGATTTTTGAAGAGTGTAAATTCCGAATTTTAGAGCGTGTGAAACATGAAATGGTAAAACCCACCTGACAATAAAATAATAATAAAAGTACAGCGTTAACTTAACTTAAACAAGAAGAGCCAACACTTTCAGTTAAACGGATTCAAATACATAAAACTTTAATTTAGTTGTGCATTGTATTGTGCAACTCCTAATCCAGACCAGCAAACTCTTACGATAGAATTTAAAGACTAAATGAAGTAATTGAGTTAACAGGGATTTTAATTTAAAATCACTTAATATACAGGTTAAAATACATATTTTTGGAAAAAAAAAACTAACTGGCTCAATTGTGGGTTTTAAAAGGCTGATGGTGGTAATTCAAAGAGCAGATGGCCGATATGTAAAGCCGTCAACTTGAAATAAAATGAACCTAAAAAGCATAACATTTGTTTTCAATTCTATTTCCACAGGCACACGGTTAGAAGCCTGGAATGCTCCAGAATTCTAACTCATTCATGGGACCTAATGTGACATCAATGAGAACCCCTGTACGTTCAGAGTCCAGAACCCTCAGCAGGGAGCTTCGCTCCAGCTTGTGTCACAGGTCCTGAGAGGAAGCTAGCCTTTTCCCCCCTGCTGAATGAAATGATGACTTTCGTTTGTTTCTGTCAGTTCTGTAGGACGGTGGAATCTAAAGATGAAGATGAAGTGAGTACAACCAAGCGTTTGATTCTGCACAGCGCTGTCCATGCAGCATGCCCGAATCAGCAGTGGCCGATATGCCAGACAAAAATACCGGATAAAATAATTAAGTGTACTGAATCTGTGCCGAATGAACAGCCGCACGTACTAATGTTAAAATATGTTTTATAGCACAATGCTTTAGTTCTGAGTTGTAAAAACATCTCAATACATTCTCTACCTCACATATGACTTGGTTTTAAACATACATGTTAAATAACTAACAATTGTCATTTCTTATGCACCACACACAAATTAAAATATTTTACAATCTATAGGGGTCGAGCGCATGAAGCATAGGATGGAAAATGACAAAAAGACAGATGAAGATCTCAGCATCGGTGCAAATCAGAGATGCCACTAAAAGATTGGCAGCTCCTGTCAAACCACCTCTTCCTCTTCTTCATTACAGGACACGGCACACCCTCCTGCTGATTTAAGCGGTCAGTCCGTCGTCCAGGATACACCAACGCCTCAAAAGCAGGCTCTGGCTCAGCGAGTCGAAGCGGCATGCTCCTCGGTGAAAGCGAGCGCCAAGGCCGTGCTGAGTAAGCTGGGATTCCCCGCCCGCCGCGGGTCCCCCCCCACAGCCCAGCGGCGGCCGGGGTCTGAGCCCAGGCCTGCCAGCTCGGTCAAACGGCGGAGAAACAAGCCCGTCGCACCTATTCTGCGCTTTAGAAAGATACGTAAAGCAACACAGACGACGCCGATTCCCCAGATCGGCCCCGGTCTGCACGACACGGACGCCAGGCGACCGCATCCGGGGACGGGCTGGCCCTTCAGCCCAGTGGCGAGCTCCGACGACTCCCTCAGCCTGGTGGACGCTCGCACTCCCAGTGAGCTGAGGGCCATCCCGCTCATCTGTACTCCCGATGAAGTATCACTGCCCCCCACACTCTCCACTATATATCCACCCTCGACAACCTCAGCTGCATCATCGCCCAAAAGAAGAGAATTCCATCTCCCTGTGAGGGGGGTGGGCATACGGAGAAAAGGTCAGTTCGACTGTAGAATAACTTACGAGTCTGAAAGCCCACGGTTTCAATCAACCCACTTCATGTGCTTTACCATAAGCAGGGATTGCATAAATGACCATCTATCTGGATCTTAGTTTGTGCACTCAAAGACGTGGGAGGAGGATACCAGCTGCTGACGGCTCAGCACCAGCTGAACGTGGTGCTACGAAGACTGGAGCGGCTGGACCTCAGCTCTGCAGCCTGCGTGACCCGAACCCCCCCAGCCCCGCTCAGCCCGACTCCTTCCCTGATATCAGCCACGTCCTCAGAGTCGGAGGCTCCTGAAAACTCTGCCCCGGACACAACGTCGCAGGCCGAAGACGGCAAAGACCAGAGCGGCCTGCTGCCGCCGCTTTTGCGGCCCCAAAACGGCCTCTCTGAGTCTCTCAAAGACCTCGCCTCTCTGATGTGGTAAGTCTGACACGTGGAGTAAATGCGTCTGATTTACTTCCACTTCAATTGCACTTATGGTTTGACCTAAAAGACTTTGTTTTCAACCCCGGAAATGTTTCATAGTAAATTAAATGCAACTGTGTTGGCAAATGGTGAATACAGAAGTTTCCTAACAATGTTGCTTCAATGTAGGGAGGAGAAGGTGAGAGGGCTTTCTACCATAAGGGCGCTGGCACAGCACCACCCAGAGATTCTGAAGCTTAAACTTCACAAAGTGTGCCTGGCTATAATAGATGAGGTATTTGCTCTTATTTCCCCTCACATGTATCTATCGGACACTAAACGCTATTTATTTAACAATAGAATCATTGTTGAATCAACCTTATATTGCAAAAGGTCTGAATTTTCTGGACATCTTGAATATGATGGAGTCTTTTTAAGCTCCATGTTAATGAGCAATTTTTGCTTTCTGGCACGACAGATTAAAACTACAAAAAAAACTACACACAGCATCACGAGCCCCCTTTCAAAAATAATGGAATGAGAAAAGAATAGAAATTTTCAGTGCTCTATAGGTTTTAGAAGATTCTGTTCCCACTGACAACTCTCTGGTTTCCTGCTAGTCAGGAGCGAAAGCTTTCAGCTCAGAAATTATTCTCTGAACAGACTGGTTGATAGAAATGGTCTTGTAAGGGTCCTTACAATGTTTCCCTCCATATCATTAGTTAAACAATCTCATTAATGGAATTTCCGTTTTTTTGTTTTTTGATGGGGCTGTAAGTTCTGTAACTAACCTTCATTCTTACCATCTAGATTAAAAACATGCGTTCTATGGTAGCCAGTGCAGCCATAGAAACCGTCACCTCCCTTTTTGTTAATCTGAAGAGAGACATGGACAATGAAGTGGAGGCAATGGGAAGTGCT
Source organism: Menidia menidia (assembly GCA_907169785.1). Taxonomy (NCBI): domain Eukaryota; kingdom Metazoa; phylum Chordata; class Actinopteri; order Atheriniformes; family Atherinopsidae; genus Menidia; species Menidia menidia. Next base: position 10,841,640 of record CAJRST010003335.1, read on the forward strand.
CTGCTGGTCAGGGCTGCAAATACGTCTCAAAATGCCTCTTTGCTGGAGAGTCTTAGCATGTCCCTGAGGGCCATGGTGGAGAACTGCAGCCCGCCCCGGGTGCTAACTGTTCTGTTCAATATAGGACTCAGGTAAAGCCACTCTGAACCATCCAAATCCGTATATGAACTGTAGTAGCAGCAAAGATCTAAGGAACTGCTTTTCTCCTTTTTTTTCTTCCAGCCACCTGAGTTCACCGGTGAGAGCCGTCACAGCTCTACAGCTCCACCTACTGGCTGACAGGCTGGGAGCAGCTGCAGCGTTGAAGGCAGGTCAGAGATTCACCTCACGGTTCCTCATAGCAGTGAGTAAGATGTTGATGGATGCCACAGCTCCAGTCAGGTCAGTTATCAATGCGTGTGGCTTGCATCACTCAAGATGAACGCTTTCAGGCGTGCTAAACAAGTAGCACATGTGTGCAGGGCCCATGGACATGCAATACTGAAAGAACTGGCCAAGCAAAAGGACTTTATAAAGCTGTGGAAGCAGTACGTCCCAGAGAAGGATCAGCGCTTTCTGGAAAAGACCGTTACGAATGCCGTCCGAGCGGCATGTTGACAGTTTGATGTATGCTGTCACATAAAGATTTTCAATATGAAAATAAAATTACAACAAAATGTTTCATTTCTTCCATACACTTGTTAAGCTACTGTTGACCAAACTGTAAGACAGCTTGTGGCCTCACATTTCATCTCTGATCCAAGACAACAGACCTATGATTCAGATGGAAGGTTCTTCCTGAGTTTTTCTTTCTACATATGAACACTTTAGGTGCACAAACACAGGCTGTAAGTGACTGGAGATTAAGTGTTTAGAAAGTTGATATTTTCAGTAAGATATTTCGAGGTGCTACATTTATGGCAAGCCCACAGAGAAGTAAACTGTGTGTATCAAGTCATTGAAAAATAAATATAACTATTATTTCAGGACATAGGACTAATTATGGTCATTATTAATAGTTAGGTTATATTTTTTGAAAAATTGTATTGGATATTATATTTGTAATTAAAAGGATTACAATTCTCAGGTGGTCAGTTTGGAAAGTGGTCAATAATTGGTGGATTAAAGGGGGATATAAAGACCAGCTGCTGGGTCTATGAGTGTTTTAATATTTTCTGTAAATTTCTACCAATCCATGCCCTTTTTAACTGGCTAACGTCAGCAGGGGCAAAATGCACTTCTAGCTCTTCTGCACCAGTCACAGGTATAAATATCAACACATGTGAAGTTATACAAACAAGGAGGTAAACAGTAACTTGTCTGCAACAAACACGACAGAAACTGACACACTAAGCAAAGGGGTAAAAATGGAGGGCCATTCAGAGAGTTAGACAAGTCTGACATGTAATGAGCTGAATCTATAGAGCACCTGTAACCTAAACTCCAATGTAAACAGACGTAAAGCTAGTTTACGCCAGGTCTTCCCCTAAACTTTACTCACTGTGCGAAGGGACGCTAAGCAACTCTGAGAGGTCAGGAAAGCAGCGGTCATCCTGCAGATGTCTGTCAATCAGCCGGGATGAGTTCTCCAGCGCTTCGGCGAGCGCTGCTGCGGGGCTGCTGGGTCCGGCGCTGGACGGCATAGCTGCGGCTACCACCGCCGCTGACTTACCTGCAGGATGAGAGGTCAACCCGAATGTATGTGAATAAAGACCAAGTCAAACATGGCTTGACTAGATGCTTGTAAAACAAACAGAATCTAAAAAGATCTCGCAAAATGATAGTCCGAGCCAGTGCTAGCCCGTGTTAGCAAAGAGGTAGAACACCGGTTACATTGTTACTATCATTTAGCATGTAAGCTAACAAGTAGCTAGGTCTAAAACAAAGTTTTTGAAAGTAAATTCATAGATTTACCCAAATGAAAAGATTCCGATTAATCCTGACTTTATCCAAAAGTTGTGCCAGTCACCTCACAATTTTGAACAAAAACATTCAATACACACATGCACCAATCAGCCCGCCAACCTCATGCACTGGAGGCAGTGAACGGTTTGCTTCCGGTGTATTCGCGTCACATTCTTCTTCGATTGTTAATTTCTCACAGACGTATGTTTTTGTTGCCTCCCTCTGGCCAACGTATTCCTCCAAAACGAAACACAAAATAATTTAAAATGGCCATATCGATAAACAATAACAACAATTATAGTATGGTATCAATACTAAAAATATACATATAATGATCAGTATATATTATATACTGTATTATATATTATATATCCCTATTCAAATACATAAATAAATGAAACACCACATTACGCATTGAGAAAATTTCAAATGTAAAACAAGTAATTCAGATTATTAACACTTTGTTGGTTCATAATTAATTATTAATCAGTGATAAAGGAATTCTATTTATAATATAATTGGCAAATATAGTGTTTCCAGATCCCTATCTCTTTCAGCTGTAAATTTAAAAAATGGAGAGTATTTAATATTTATTTGCAACTAATAATATAAACATTTCTATGTTGTATTCAAGTTTTTATATGCAACTAGGAAGTATGCCACATTACAAATTGTAATCCTTACTTATTATTGCCTTTCAAGGTGATAATTGCAGGATTTATGTCACAAAAAATGTATTTGTATTCATTTACAAAATACATCGATAAATAAAATATTTTATCTCTTCAGGACCGTTAATGCTACTAAACAACTTTAAAGCTATATTGTCCTGGATCTCTGTCATTCGAGGGGTGAACAAATCTCAGTGCAGGCACTGATGACTGTCTCCTGATGTGAAATGACACATGGCATGTCTGATGTACGGGAAATAAAGTACAAACAAGTAGCAAAGACATAAGAAAAATTTATTGCAATACTTCCACCAGAAGAGCTGGATAACTTTACTGTTGTCCTGTGCTGTGTAACATCAAAATCTATATTAAAAACATTACAGGCACAGATACTGCACTGCTTTCAACATAAATAAATTATATCAAAGATAATCTATTGTACAGTTGGGGTATACAGCAAAATGTTAGAAACAAGAAGTTAAAAGCTGTCGGAGCTCAAATGAGGTGAAGAAATCCATCTGGTGCTAGTTATAATTCCAAAAACACTTTATTAAGAACATCATCAATACACTAATTTCCAACATTCACTTTTTTTTTTTTTTACAGAATTATGTTCAGATATAAACAGGTTTTTTGTTAAATTATGATACAGTAAAAATCAAACAACCAAGTTGCTGCACAACAGCGAAGGAACTCCCATACAATGTTTTCCTAAACATTTCCTTCTGTTTTCCTTCTGTTTAACTTACACGTCTGTATTAAAAAAGGGAAGTGTTCACAATACTTTTCCTCCAGCAGGGCTTTAAATCTAAAGAAATGTACTCTCTCTCTCTGTATTTAACCTAGCAGATCCATAGATTTGGGCTGTGAGGGCTGGTTGAGTCCCTTTAGTTGTTAACTCTTAGCCCCCTCCTTGGCGGCGTACAGTGCCCGTAACGTCTGTGCAACTTTGTTTGTGAGCTTTTGTCCACTGGTCAAGGAGATTTTCTTGTAAATAATGTCTGACTCCTTGATATTGCCCACCCAAGGCACCTTTTTGCGACCGTCCCGCTTCTTTGCCACAGCCCACGGTCCAGAATAAGATCCCGTCATCCAGTGTATGCTGTAGCCGTTTCTGGTCTTTTGGACGACCTTTGCAATCTGTGGCCTGTCTTTGTATTTGGGATAGTAGATGGCAACGACATCCATTACTTCCACGTTCTCGTTCATTTGACCCGAATCCTCGGCAGAATCCCCACCTTTTCGTGGTTTTCGCTGTGGATAGAAGTGGCAGCGTTATTTCTCATTTCTACAGGGGGTAAATTCTTTTTTGGATAAATCAGTTATGTTCAGTGACATATGCACACTGACACAGTTCTGGTTATTTCAGATAAGTAATCTCGAATGACTTTAGATCCAAAGTTAAGCACGGTTTTGAATAAATGGTCTATATTGATATAAAGGAATCTCTTCTTTAGGAGTTCCTATTACACTTTGAAACTGATTGCAAATATGGACAAATGTTCTTTAGTTATTATCAAATCAGGTCGACAAATGCAGAATCTGGAGCAAAAGAGTAAAATGAGGAAGTTTAAGTTATTTATTTGTTAATTATCAGATGACTGAGGTCACTGGCAGATAAAACCACCTGGGAGCTGGAAATATTTTCTACTAAAACAAAAAAAAACTTTTAAACTTAAGGAATTCCTACCGCAGGTGGATCTTCGTCCTCACTCTCCTCATCATCTGACTCCACTGGAGCAGTGTGGTTGCTGTGGTTGTGGTTCCGGGGTTTTGAGACCTTCAACAGGGAGCTAATGGCTTTGTTTCTGGCTTGGGCATTTGCTTCGCCCCCGTCTTCCTCTTCCTCGTCACGATCCAAGTGCTCCATCAGAACCTTGAACTAAAGCAAAAGATGGTTACAGAATTCAAGGCCAACTAGAAATGACGCTGCGTTTACAGGAGTATGTGTCGCGTACAGAAACAGAGCCATCTTTTGCCTCCACTTTTCAGCAGATCAGTGAAGCGTCTACTTACATCTAGGTATTGTTTAACAATATTCCTTTTAGTCTCATAGCTGAGATCTCCGTTTGCTAGTTCGCTCTTCAGGTAATCCAGTGTGAGAGCAGGGTTGAAGTGCACCTTAGATTTCCTGTTCACTGCCTTGTCGTAAACTTTGGCAGACTCTGTAGGTGAATACTTCTGGATTTTACTGCAACACAAGCAAAACTCTCACACAAACACGTCATGTTTCTGTTCTTACGTTTAACAGACTCATTTACAAAGCAGTCAGTAAAAGGAAAGTGTAAAGCCCTCTCTAGTGTTACCCACCTGTCTGAGAAGCCGTATAGATTTTTCATGTGCTGTTTGAGCACCAGCAGCAGCAGAATACCCTGCGAGGCACTGGCGAACTCCAGCAGCGGAGTGGGGTTTTCAGGCAGACGGTCCATCACCGCGTCCTCGTCTTCCACGTCCGAGTCTGAGTCAGCCGTTTTCTTGCGCCTGCGGACCGCCTCATCGTCCTCATCGCTGCTGCTGGATGTGCTGCTGCTCTCCTCATCATCACTGTTGTCATCGTCAGAGCTGCTTTTCTTTTTCCGAGAATGGTGCTTCTTCCTCTTTTTTGTCTTCACCTTCTTTTCCCGCCTCACTGGCTCCTTGAGTAAACACTTCAAGAAAATCCCTCACTGGTTAAAGTTCCGGTTAAAATAAGGCTGTTTCCTTAGAACAAGGTCAGATATTCATTTACTCATCAACAAAGCAACTACGGGTGTGAGAACCAGGGAGTTTCTGTCTGAAAAATACATTGTCTGGATGGTGCTGAATGTAAGCTTAATTTTTGTTGCATGGTAACCTATTATTGATTATTCAACTGCCATTTTAAGACTTACCTCCTTGAAAGTCTGGAGCAGGTTGCTACCAGAGACAGAAAGGGTAATGTCTATATGGTGCATGATGAAGAGAGGCTCCTCCTGGGTCTGGTAAGGGAAGCAGGCCAAATTGTCTGCTATGAACAGCAGCATGTTCACCTCTATTTTCTACAGGAGAATAAAAGCAAACACATTAGCATTCAAACTAACTGTACAAGACTCATTGGTACAGTGTCGGCCACCATCTGCTTCACACATACACTTAAATACCTTAGGCCGATTGCTAATCTAAAGACGAGAAGTGAACTCACAGAACTGTCATCAAACAGGTTGAGCAGAGATATGAGGAAGGCCCGTCTATGTTGCCGGTTCCCCCGGACCATTGTGTAGAGGTGAGAGCAGAGGGCTGAGTCTGAATCCTCCTGACGAAAACCTCGGATCGCGCAAGTTTTGGATCCATTTATGGCCTGTTGCACCTGATAGGACATCTTCAACCCGGCAACTGCCTTCATCTTTGAAAAGACAGAGAGAGTTTTATTACCAATGATGAAGAGCTAGTCAGTGTATGTACCATCTGCATTATAATGTGAAGAAATTGGCTAAAATAAAGTTAAAATCTGTATTTGACAGTATGTTTCCCAACTGATGAGACTAAGTTGAAATATTAGTTTTAAATTATCTTTATAATGCTCCAAATTCTAAATTTTCATTCCCGAATCCTTGTTGGAACTACTAAAGTTAACAAATAAGAGTACAGTAGAACCTCTACATACGAATCCCATAAGAATACACTGTAATTCGTATAATTCGTTCCACAGCCAAAAACCCTACTATAACTCCTTAATAAATACTGCAGATCATTAAGCATGGACATAAAACAAATGTATTATATAAGAATGATGTAAAATGACGTATATTATAAACAAATAATCAATAAAAAGGGCTTTTTATTAGTATTTACCTCAGAGAATGGCGAACGGAGGTAGAGGTGGTGACTGAGATACAGGACGTGCCGTAACTTACTCTAACTTTCACTACGTGAACTTTAAACTAACTGATCTTATTTTCATAATTAATTTTTTATATTCTATATATATTTTTCTATGACTTCAACGTCATAGAAAATGTTCTGTATGTTGGAAACTTACTTTGGGTGTCGAGTCAAATATTTGATCAAATTTCACTTCGTATGTTGGAAAATTCCTGTTTAGGGGATCGTAATTAGAGGTTCTACTGTATAAAGAATGAGTAAGCTGATAGATGAGTAAGCTGACAACCAATCAACATATAAGCTCCGCAGAGGGGCATTTGCTGTTGTAGACTCTAAAATAATTGGCCGTGTGATGATATTTTGTTTTTTCCCCTCTCTAGCTGTTGACAGATTGTGTGCCCATATCACTCAACTGCTGATAGCAGCATTAAAATCTTCTAATTGCGATTTATGATCACATAGGCTTCCATTGCTCAGCAAATACAGCATACTCCCTGTTTCTACTAACTTTTCCTGGCCAGACTGAAATCAATGCACACAGTCCCACAGCAACAGAGACACTAAGCTGTCATGGTCTGTACTTTCACAGCCTTCAGGGTAGCAGTTACTCACATGGATGAAGCCTGAGTATTTCTTGTCGATCTCCACCAGCTGTTGGTCTGCCTTATTCTTCATGGTTGGCTCAGGATCGGTTCCCATGGCAATCAAATAGGGAACACACTAAACACAGAGCAGCAGAGAAAATAAAGAACCTACTCAGAGCTGTTCAGGTACCAGGAGATTCTCACGGTAAGGAGGATGAAAAGCACACCTGTACAGGGTGGATGAGGCCCTGGTTGAGAGTCAACGCAATGACACTCAGGGAAAAGTGCCGAACAGTGGACTGTGAGTGGAAGAAGGACTCGAGCACTTGCTTTAGGTAAATCTGCATGATGGAGCTGCTCATGCCTGATGAGATGTCCCCCATTTCTTTCAGATCCTCCTGCTTGGCTTTATCCTTCCCTGAACAAAACATAAATAAAAACAACCTGATTAGTCTGCAGATGTAGCAGGGTTAATAGCTCCATACTCTGTGAACATCTACTCTAATCACCACACAGCAGTGGCCTTCCAACGTTTGTCAAACTCACATTCACGGTCAGCTTCTTGCATTCGAGAGTCCTCCTCCTGCAGGTACGTCTGCAGGTTTTTAAGCACCTGGATTTTCAAACTGACCATGCTGCTCTCATCCGACAGGATACTGTTATATAAAACCTTCACGTCTTGCACAAACATGAGCTCTGGGTGCATGATGAACTGGAAGCCTTTACAGAAAGCATCAAACACAGATGTCATTCACGAGAAAACAACATCAGAAATCTCAAATGATTTGCAACATACCTAAACCTATGATGGCCTTGATTTGGACCTCCTCGTCTTCATGGGTGGTGAAGTACAGCAGAAGCTCCAACACTTTGTCCTTGATGACAATCTAATACGCGCACAATGTGAGATCAATCAAAATATCTTTTTCAATGGTTCAAGAAACAAATTTAAACAAAAGACTGGTGTTTTACCTTGTTAGCACCTTTGAACTCTTCTTGGTCAAAATCAAAGTGTCGACAAAGAGCCCCCACGGTAAACAACGAGCGCAGCAGAGTAGGTTTATTCACAGCCAGAGTGGAGCTACTGGGGTCCTCCTGGTGCTGTGTCTTGAGTTTAGCCAGTGCTCCTGAAAAATAAATCACAGATCTAGCAAAAACCGAATTACGAAAAGTCTGGCTTTAATAAATGTGTAATCAATGAGCAGTAAATCTAACTTTTCATTTGAAATTTAATGGACGCAACATAAAAGAAAAAGGTGCATCATTTACATAACTCTTACCATAGTACCGATTGAAACAAGCCCAAACAAACTTGTAGTTGTGTGTGACTTTGTTAACAACTGCACCGAGACAGCTCACACAGTGTTGCACAACCTGATAAAACAAACAGGACACAGGAGAGCTGAGTCGTAAAACACTGTACATACAGGTTTCTGTCTGAAACCTGCGAGATATAAATTAGACTGACCGTCATGCCGTATTTGATGATAAGCTTCATCAGGTCTTCCTCTATGGTGGTAAGGAAAGTCTCACTTGGGTGCTCCATCAGAGGAACAACAAGCTCCAGGATCTTGGCCACATTACAAATCACCACAAAGTCATTCTGAGTCTAAAAGACAGAGCAGAGACACATGAACATATTTCAAATCCATCCATTTTACGACCAGCTTATTCAAATGCATTGGGGTTGCAGGGGGGAGTCAATGGGCGAGAGGCAGGGTACACCCTGGATGGTCCACCAGTCCATCACAGGGCCACACAGAGACACACAATCACACAGCCTCAAAATTTGGAATGTCCAATCAACCTAACATGCAGCCCGGAGTACCCAGAGAGAACCCACGCAGACACAGGAAGAACATGCAAACTCCACACAGAAGGGTTCTGATTCCCCCCCGAGACTGGAACCAGGAACCGTCTTGCTGTGAGGCGATGGTGCTAACCACCACACCACTGTGCCGTTCAAATCTAACTTTGTAAAAATATTGAGTGAATGCATTTCCATGTGACTGCCACTAGATGGACCTAATGCTCCACATTACTCAAATATTCTCACTGAGCAAGACGACCTGGTACTCACGTTGCACTTGGTGGTCAGGTAGGGCTGCATAGTCATGGCATGTTTGACCATTAACTGAGCTCTGATTTTCGTAAAGAGGAAGAGAGTGGAGATGCATGCTACCACACGACCTGAGTTTACTCCTTTGTCCTCACAGTCTGAGAAACACATGGAGAAAAATTGGATTTTTATCCCTTTAAAGTCACAACAGTATTCAACCTCTTTCATCATTTTGTGACTTACCTGCAAGAGACTCCTCATATTTTAGTATATGTTCCACTAAATTGTCCACCAGCTGAACACAAGCCTTCCTGGTAGGCTTGTATGAAGCATCTTGCTCTGACTTCAGCAACTAAGAAATCACAATCATACAGTGGTTACATTCAATGCCATTTAAAATACTAAGAGCTGCAGGTGTGAAAAGAGTTCCCCCACTCACATTTTGCAGGAGCTGCTCAAACCAGTCATAGCCTGAATCTTTACATGCCAACACCTTGGATCAAATCAAAGCATGATATGAGTAGGACAATTACTATCTCATAAACTAACACAAAAATTCTCAGTTAAATCAACTCACCACATCAGTGATGTTCAGAATCTTCCTGGTCATAGCCTCTTTGTCATGACTGGGGGTTGGGGAAAACCAGAGCTTCTGGAATGTCTCATTCACCAGTTTCTGCAAAGGAAAATATGTTTATGCAAATAAAGTGGACATAAAGACTGACAGCAACTTACAAAAGACCAATGCACGTAAAGTTAAACTCAAACCTTGATCCCTTCCTCATCGTTGACCCTGCGGATCATCTTGACGCACATCTCGGTGATCTTGTGGAAGTCGGGCTGCTCAAGGCAAATGTCCCTCAGGATCTTAATTACTCTTTTCCTCACACTGATACCTGTGTCCTGTGAGTTGAGAAGGTGATAATTAAATATAAACTGGACACGAAAAGTCTTGTTTCATTATTTGCCCTAACTGGATATGTCAACATACAAAACAGAAAAAAAAAATAGAACCACGGTAGACAACTTATTAACCTGGAGCCTTTAATATGTTTGTTTAAAACTGGCAGGAAAATTACCAGTATTCTTTCAATGAGCATGTCATAATACTGCTCGATGAGCTCAGGTCGACTGAGCACGAAGCGGCCAAGGAGCTCCACAGCTGCCTCTCGTACACTGGTGGAGTTATCCATGAGGCGACAATGGACCCCTCGCTGCATATCCAACTGAAAAAAATAAGTGTGAGGGGTTGGTCAAGTACAAAAACAGATTCAACACTCACTGCTTTTTTGGAGTGAACATTCAAAACTTCAGCCATCGATGCCAAATTCAGGGACTGAATGAGTGAAAATAAACGAAAAGGAACCGAGAAAAATTGTAGAAATCTTGTCAACTGTGACCGCAAAGTTCAGTCGAAAACGACTTACCCGTGCCAGAATACTTGGATCCACAGCCACGACTTCTGAAAGACACTTCATGGCTTTAGTCCTGACGGCGATGGCACTCTCACCCAGAACCCTCAGAATCTTTCATAAAAAGATTTGGAAAGAAAAGAAATGGTCTCAGCCAAAGCAAAATAATCTCTCACTCATATCAATGCTGGATTCATCCTCTCACCTGTGATAAATAAATATCAAAGCTCTGTGCAAATGGCTTCATAGAGGCCAGATATCTGACAATCAGGCAAGAGTCCTCGTAGTCTACGGTGTCAGAGTTCATCCTGAAAGAAAAGCCATGAGTATGTGATGAGAAGTGAAACTAAGCAGAAACTTGGTACAGTTAGTTACCCAAAGTGAAGCAGAGCTTACCTTGACAAGCTGAAATTTGATGATGCCTTGATGACCTTGCGGAGAAATTTCTTCTGTGTCTCAACCCTCTGCATAATCTCCCCGGTGGAGTCAACATTTGCTGAATGGTGGTGAGTACTAGGGTTCTCGTCGTAATCATTATGAGACTTCATTGCCTTTTCTGCCTCAGTTGTAGTGTCCCTTAACCACTGGGCAATATAAAAATTCCTGGCAAACTGGATGAAAGAAAATGTCCGATGAGAATACTAACAGAAGAATCCCACTTCCACAAACATGCACTCACTCAAAAGTATGCAAGTTCAATCGTACGCGGTATCATAAATGTTACATTCATCCATCCATTGCTGGGAGGCAATGCTGCTAACCACCACACCACCGTGCTGCCTCTATTTTACATGTAGTGTCTGAATAATGGAAGTCTCACCATCAAAGCTGGATCCGTGTTGATGTTCCCACCTAAAAAGTCCAGTAAAACCCTCTGGAGCTGCTGTGTCTCATTACTCCCTGGAGCCTGTGAGGAGACAAATATGCATGTCAAAAACTACTCAACCTGTCTATTTGATTTGTACCCGTTTCAAATGATCCCACAACTGTCCGTTCACCTCTTTAAGGATGCGATCAATAGCCCTTTGGTCCATCTTGTTAGAGACAGCGTCTTTCCGGAGGCGGGATGCCACAGTGCCAAGGTAGTCCAGTGAAGCCACCCTGAGCGCCATTTCTGTCTGCTTATTACTAAACTGGTGCACCTGAGCCACAAAACACAGAGAATGCCACGATGAAAACAGAAGACTCGCGCGGCTCTAAAGATGAGCGACGACAGCCTGGATGGAAGCGATGTTGCTCACCAGCAGTCGGCCCAGCAAACTGAGCAGCAGTTCAGCCGCAGGCCACTCAGGCTTGTTGACCGCCGACAGCAAGTCATGTACGAAGTTCTCAAACAGAGGCCTGTAGTCTTCTTCTCCCTGTTTACTTCCACATCTGAAACACATCCCACAGATTTACAGTGAAAACAACGCCACAACAGGCTCGTAAACAGAGCTACAGGGAGGGAATGAGGCAAGAGCAGGGCGTCGTGACTAACGGTGAGAGCAGGAAAAATCACTTACTTCTTGAGGAAAACTGAAAGAAAGTTCTGTGCTGTCCTCATCGCAGTTTCATAAGAGTTCGTAATGTGTACATCTTTTTCAACCTAGGAAAACACGCTCAATGAGTTAGAGCCATTTCTGAATGAAGGAAAATCAGATCATAAGCGTGCGTTTACCTTCTTGTTATGTTCGTCCTCTTTCTCAGACGGAAAGTGAACCACACACTGAATTAGCTGAAGAACGAGGGCTGAGACCATCTGGATGTACACGGCCTCTCCATCTGAGTCACTGCTGTTTAGCCTGAGGAGTAAGGGGCATTCATATCTTAACTCTATCTGGTAGCACAGGGAATCTCGCTTGATTCATATTGTTTGAGAAAACGTGCACACAAATCCCAGTAACCTGAAGTTCCTGAGGCTGCGTTTATTGGTGGGCAGTCTGGCCAAGGAGGTGAAAATCTCCTCAAGAATGAGCTGCCTGTGCTTCTCGTAACGAGAGAATACCTAAATAGGAGCAAAATCAACATGTGTAGATATTGCCTCAGGGATTATTCCATTTCGAAGGAAAGGTAGTAAAGCAAGATTAAAATAGTATGTCGGAGCCAACTTACAGCTGTTACAAGAGTGATGGCACATAACTGCATTTCATTGACGTTCTCCACAAAAAAGGGGGTAATACCAAGATTTGACACCTAAAACAGGGGGCATAAAAGTGTTCAGATTAAGATGGAGCTCGACAATTAAAGGTGACCTAAGGACAAGAGTGGAACCCGCACCTGGAGAATGGTGGTGTCAGTTAGCAGCTGGATGTCAAGCAGCTCTGACATGTTGCTGATAATGTCACATACTTTGTTGTAGAGATTGACTACCACCTTCTGTTTGTGGGTGGAAGACTTTGCTCTCTTGGACTTTGATGTGTGAATGCCACCTGGATGGAGGAGATAAATAGGAAATACGAACTGATGAAAAAACCACACTTAGCCAAAGTTTAAAGGCACAACCCATTAATTAGACATTTTCTTTCTAGCGGGCAAAGAAAAAAATAATAATTTTAAAATAGTCAAGTAGATTCAGTGTGAAGCTTTTTGTTGGTAAACTGGAGACAACACAGTGACTCAACTTGTGCATCTGTCAGGGTACTGTCAGCGTTGTGCAATGTAACGTGCCAGAGTAGTCGCTTGTTTAGAATACCCTAAAACAAAGACTCAGCAGCTTAGCATTCTGCCTTTATTTTCCTACAAGAACCACAACTGAAACCTCCTGCACCCCTAAGCCCCAGAAACATAGTGCTGAGAAAACATCAGACTTTGTCAAAGCTTTAAGATCTTGAACGAATCAGAAGAAGATAACACGTAAACACTTGACTTGGGCTATTTGTGTTTACATGTTATCTTCTGTGTTTAACAGACTCAAAGCACAAGTTAGTACACTAGAGTTTATAAAAAAAATAGAGAACAGTGTGGCTCACCTCCTTGACGATCCACTCTGTAGGCAGGATCATATTGAGGGTACAGAGTGTTTTGTAGATGGTACTTGGTGAACTGCAGCACCCTCTCAATCACATCCTCTAAATAAACCGCCTTGGGCATGTGTGGGGATGTCATTATGTTGAGTGCGGTCAAACAGGCATCGGCTGACTTGGTCACTCGCTCCATTATGAGGTCACGCCACAAACGCTCCTCGTCCATTGAATCGTTACCCTACAGATTCATTGAAGACAAGCAAATTAATGCTATAAACGCCTTTGACTGTTTTACCTTCCACTGCATCTCTAACAACAAGCTGATAACTTACGTGATTCATTAAAGTAGAAAGTTTTACACTGTCCTGAATGTTCTTCTCCAGGATGTTCAAGATTTTCACCAGTTTACTTGATGAAAACTGTGGACCAAAAAGAGACGAATCAGTTTTCTTAGTCTTAAGAAAACTGGGTGAACCTGAGTGTAGCCTGGCAACAGAAACCAGGTTCTTCTTACCTTATTAAAGACACCCATGGTCTTAATCTTTGTAGAATCGCTACCAAGCTCATTCAACTGCTGCTTTCCAAGTAAGACCTCTTGAGGTATTTCATCGTCATCATCTGTTTGAAGGAAAAACACCTTTTTTACTCAACACTCCTCCTAAAACATTTTCAACTGGAAATCAGAGCAGCACGTCCTGTTTACCTGCAGCGAGATCCACATCATCGAGACTCTCCAGAATGCTGTCCACATTGGAAGCAAATCTCTTAAAGGTGGAGGAGTCTATCTTTTCTATGAAATGAATTAAAAAAGGGGGTTGTTTTAACCAAAAGTTGAATTGAAATTAATCTGGATCAATCAAAGTGTCATATGTTTACCTTCAAATGTCATGGAGTCGTATGCCATCCTGTTTCTCTGTTTCTCTTTCTTCTTGATCTTCCTGCCAACTGAACAAAACAAAAGCATGAAAACGTGAAGAGGAGTACCTGAAGAACTCACACTTTTTACTTTTTAGAAACCCTTTTAATGTCTCTTTTTTCCTTGACATATCGTCAACTTTACTTGAAAATACTATCTTCACTGTCATTTCTGAGCTATTCTGACCTCGTCGTTTCTGGTTACTTGGAAACGCAATTCTGTCAAGATTCCTGAAATGCATATAAAAAATTAAGAGCCACTGTTACTGCGCCTCTATCCATCATCCTGCCTGCAGATTTGTGCACGTAAAACCTATTAGAGCTGACTTAGTACGATTGCCATCAAAGCTTGTTCCAGGAAGGCACCAGGGTCGCCACACAGATGTGGTATTTGCATGTTAAGTTGTTTTCAGATGGATTAAATGGACAATGAGTTTGACATGGAAGGAATGCGTGCTTGGACTTTCTTCACGGTAACTCTGCATGGTTGTTAAATCAGTAGAAAAAACTCTACATATTTAAAACAGCTCCAAATGTTTCTGGAATTCATGCACTGTAATTGATATCCATATTGTATGGTTTTTCAGTAAGCCAATGTGACAGGCTCACCATCACATAGGCTAGGTGGGGGGGAGCCTTCATCGGAGTCATCTTCCCGATGACGGCCACCGGAGCCCCGCCGGGAGTTATGGAGACCTCCACTTCGTCTGTGATCTCTGGAGCCTCTCTTCTCCTCGCATTTCCATGTTTTGTCTCGGTCCTTCTTGTGCTTTTTCCTTGCAGCTGGAACAAAAGCAGAAAAAAAACAAGCTCCTGCATTACAAGCATATTCTTCAAACGCATAACGTGCAAACAAAGATTGTGACTTCTTTAGGTTCCATACTCACTCTCATTGTCGGAGTTAGACTGATCATCGTTTTTCTGCTCAACACAATCGTCTGAGTCCACCTCTGCATATTTGGGTCTCTTACTTATCATGCTGTGTTTTCGCTTAATTGTCTTCTCTAAAAATGTGTCTGTAAGAACAACAGAGAGCTTTTCAGCACAAAATAAACTCAACTTAAAAAGAGAGCGTAGTTTACAAATCCTATTATTTAGGATGAATAATTTAACATTGGCAATGACAGCCTTCATCTGGCATCATCTGGAGAGAAGTCCAACGTGCGTCAGATTAATGAGGCTTTTCTAAAACCAGAGAATTGTCCACACGTTTATTATTCCGATTAGTTTATTAGTTCCTCAGACTGCTCCGCAAGATGAACGTCTCCCCCAAGGTTTGCTCCCACTTCTAGATGGTGGACACTTCAGAGCCACCATTGAGAGTTTCCTCACCTCCTCCATCACCGTGTGGTACCCTGCATCCTCTGCCCATACCTGGAGCAGACTGGAGCGTATGGTGCGCACAGCGAGCCACCTGACAGGCCTCCAACAGGAGCCTGTGTGTGTTCTGCCCAATGGAAGATCACGGCAGAGGGCCAGGAGGGTAGTGGAGGACCCATCTCACCCGGATCACTGCCCGTTCACACCCCTCCCATCAGGTCGAAGGTTCAGATCCATCAGGACCAAAACCACCAGGCACTTGAACAGTTTTTTTCCCCTAGGCCACCACCCTCTTAAATAGGGACATCTCAGCCCTCTACAAACACTTAAAGATACAGTCACCTAAAAACACCTGAACATAACTTATGTACATTTTCTTTGCTATTTTCATATTTCTTATTTAAATTGTCCTGTTGCACTGGGATACCTGGTCAAATAACTGTGTACTCTGTACATTTGGTCAATAAAGAGATTTCTGTTTCTGATTAATCCAGTGCCCTTGATCACTTCAAGCACACAGCATTTGTTTCTCATTAGCACTGATAAATAACATCTATTCAAAGGAGCACTCGGAAAAAAATCAGCAGGGAAAGTGAGAGGAAATGTTCACTTGTAAGAATGTCAAATGTGAGTCTACAGACAGGGGGGCAGAACGTCTCACTGTGTCTGTCAAACAGTCGTCTCCTTCTTTTCAGAAATGAGTCAAAAGCCGACACCATCACGCCTTTAATATCAGTTTAATTCTCATCTAATAAACTAAATAACTGCAGAAATATTAAAGGCAAATAGTCAAGAGTCTTTTGATGGCATATTTAGTGCTGCATAGGCCACATTTAAAGTGGAAGTGTGAGTCAAAGCTGATTTAAATGTGTTGAAGTGGCAGAAAATATTGCATACTAAGTATGCTTTGAGTTTATATAAATCCCCACTAATTGCTGGATGGCGTGGCTTTCAATGACTGTAAAGTGACTAAACTGGAGTGGAATGTATTGTTTCAAATGTCTATAATAGTTAGTGATGTTTTTAATTTCAAAATCGTTTACACTAAATAAAAGATTTATTCTGAAACATGTTGAATAAGTGATGAATAAGGCCCTCTGATTCCATGAGCAGCAATTAAATCACCCCAATCATTTTTCAATAAATACAAAAGGCTGTGTGCAAAATAAAGGCACAGTAAAGAGTCAGCTAAAGAAAAAAGAAACAACAGCTCCAACACGTAGACCAGTAAAAAGTTGCTCATACCTCTCTCTGGTTTTTCAGTGGACAGGTTCCTGGATCTGGAGCTGTGATCATTCCTGCCTTCCTTCATAATCCTTTTTACATCCTCAACACCAAGTCTCTGAAGTACAACCACAGGTTTAGCTCTTTTGTTTAAATTCTCGATCAAGGACACTCTCTCCAACCGTACAAGCGGTTCACTCCGACTTTGTAACAGTTTGCTTTTGATCTGGAGCTCTTTATCTGGTCCATCTCGTTTTAATTTAGGGATCACAAAATTCTTAAGACCTCCTGATTTACCACCCAGCAGGTATGAGGGGAACTCGCTGGTCTTGGTCTCAGGGGCCTGACGTTTGTTTCCAGCCGGGCAGCTACTGCTGCTATCCCCGCTTGTCCTGTGTTCCTTACTTTGTTGGTTCTGGAGGCTGGAACTGCTTGTCCTCTGTCGACCAACAGTGTCAGCTGATTTTCTGCTTCCATCCTGCCTCATTTTGGGGCTGTCTGGTTTCGCATTCTGGTCAGGTGAGTTTTTGTTGCAATTTTCTCTAGACAACATCTTGTGTTTCCTTGCTCTGTCTCGGTCCTTGTCTTTGTCTCTCGCTACGTCTTTTAGTCTGTCCCTATCGCTTTCTGTGTCCTTGCCGTCCCTGTCTTTTTCTTTGTCTTTCTCTTTGTCTTTGACTCTATCCCTCTCTTTGACTCTATTACTGTCTTTGTCTCTCACCAGGTCTTTTACCCTGTCACCTTTTTTGTCCTTGCTGTCTCTGTTGCTCACTTTGTCCCTGTCTTTCTTGCTGTCTCTGTCTCGCACTATGTCTTTTACTCTGTCCCTTTCATTGTCCCTGTTGTCTCTCTGTCCGTTACTGTCTTTGTCTCTGATCCTGTCTTTGCCTTTGTTACTCTCTTTGTCTCCATCCCTCTCTTTAACTTGATGACCATCTTTGTCCCTGTCCCTGCCTTTCACTTTGTTACTGTTTTTGTCTCTGTTAGCATCTTTGTCTTTGCTGCTGCTGCTAACTCTGTCGCCGTTATTATCTTTGTCTCTCTCCTTTCCTTTCTCTCTTTCTCTGGTTTTGTCTCGGTCTCTGAATTTGTCTCCGTCTCTGAATTTGTCTCCGTCTCCTTCTACATCTCTCAGCCTTTCTTTCTCCTTCGTCTTTTCTTTGTTCCGGCCTTTGCCTTCTTCATGTATGGAGTTGTGGTCCACCTTGCTCGTGGTTTTTGGAGTCTCAGGTCTGGTGATGTGTGATCTGTGACTGGTGTTGTTCTTTTCCTCTTTCTGGTGCAAGTCTGAATGCCTGTCCTGTTTCTGGAGTGGTGTGTCTGTCCGTCTGTCATCTGAGGGGCCCTTATCGCTGTCAGGTTTGCTGTCATGTTTTTGCTTTGATTCACGCCGGTTTTCCCGTTTCTGCTTGTGTGTTTCTGGATGTCCATCACAACCAGACTCCTGGGGGGTGTCAGGAAGCTGTTTGATGATCCCAGCTTGGTTTTCAACAACTTTATTGACCTTTCCATCAGCATCTCTCTTGAGGTGACATATTTGATCCTCACACAATGTCTGCGGTTCCAAAACAACTACAGGCTGTCCTATAACTCTGCCAGCTTGTTGTAGATCAATACTGACCATCAAAGCCGGCCGACTGGCACCATTACTTGCAGCACTTGACTTCTTAGTTGTCAGCTTGTTGATGCTGTGTACAGCAGGCCCCTCACTTGCCTCAACTCCAGGTTCCTGAGGATATGTGTCCTGTTTCCTTTTTTTCAGCGGCTTGTCTGCAATAAAGAACAATGTAACTTAACTTCAAGAAATGAAAGAAATGGAGGAAAGCACAAGGCAAAACCAGACACATAAAAATTCACCTTTATCCTGGACCTCTTTTGAGCACCGCTCTCTTTCACTGGCTGACTCGCGCTCTATTCTCTCAATCTCAGCAAGTGTGTCTACCTCAGTATCATCAAGCACGGCCCCACCGACGATCCCAGTATCCTTGATATTCGGCTGCACAGCAACCTGAGGACAGTTTGTCTGCTCCTCAGCCTCCAACCTGTGTGATGAGTTCATGGGAATACTTGGCAACTTCTTATTGTTATTGTTCATCATGACTGTTTCATGGCCTGAGTCCAAATGTGACCTGGGGGGTTGTTCTTCGGAGTGATTTACGTCGGGAGACTTCACTCGAGAGAGTTTTAAAGTCAGCTTGGTAGAATCCTTTGATGGAGAGCTAATAATGTCGTACATGGCGTTTTTGTCCAAATGCTCATCTTCTTCTTTACTCCTCTCCCGCTGCTTCTTTTTGCGGTCTGCGGTGGAGTGGAGGCGGTTAGGTGCTGCACCATGTGGCACTTCAGGTGAGGGTGATTGCATGATAAGAGAGGGCCTGGACCCTGCATAGACACAGATGGAAAGTTTAAGTCTCAACGAAGAATTATTCTGTTATGCTGCCTAATGAAGAGCTTAATGAACTTGTTTCCAAGGCAGCCTACTTTTTGCAAGGTCTTCACTCCCAGCAGGGGAGCATGCAGGCTGAGATGTTTTAACAGAAAATGCAGCAGCCTTCATAGAAGATTCATTGTTCTGCTGGAACACAAGACAATTATTTTTTACTTGTAATAGCCTATCTCTGCTGAGGTCCATCTCAGTATGACTTGATTCGATGCATTACCTCGTTTCCCAGTCTGTGACCCACATTTATGTAATCTTCATCTGAGCCTAGTCTTGTATTATGGTTAGATGAATTACTTGATAGCTGTCCAGAGATTTTGTTGTCAAGGATACTTCTCACACCACTAGCAACTAAAAGAGAGAAAAGGTAATTTTTTTTCAATTTTCCTTAAAAAATAAAAGACGATTAGTCCCATTTAGTTGTCAGAAATCATATTTTCTGTTCAGTCAGACGGCTCTACTTTCACCGTGCCACATTAAGCTGTCAGCTCATCGACTTTTCCCCCCACCACTCAGGGATGTGTAAAAACTAATTATGTTAAAGTTCAGCTGCATCATCATTTGAGTATGTGTTACTTGTAAAAGTGCACACAACGTTCAATTTGTTACAGAGACTGAAAAGGCAGCTAACAGCTTGTGTTGGAGCTTTCCTTAGAGGCTGGGGATTTTCAAAGGGAACGTGTTCCAACCTATTACAGGGACTCATCTAAATAGCCTTCCGTTTACTCCTCCCAACAAGGTTATTAGGTTGTATTTTTCATTGCCCTGGTGTTTTCAGATTGTGGCTGGCAAATGTGATCACATTCACCCAATATGACATTTCCACTATCCTGACTCAGTTATCACAATCTCCAACACAACTTGTAAAATCTCTTTATTTTCAGCTTAATTTCTCGATATTTGTTTGTGCATGCAAGCTTCACCTTCACACTATCAGCCATTAAAGTCAAAGAGGCAAAAAAAGCGAATGAGGAGAAAGCAACAACATGACAACAAAGCCACAAATCAGGGAAACGTACCAAAGTATTTTTTTGAAAATTTCCCACGCCCTTACACCCCAAAGGACTGCACTTCAGCACAACCCAGTTGGAAGGTGCCAGATTGCAAATATGTGTGGGTGCCAATTCCAATCTCCACCGTCTTTTATGTAGGCAAAACTAATTTATTCGACAGATGCAGGGGAATAGGCTATAAATGCCACAGTGAAAATTACGCACCATGTATTTTCTCTAAACAAAACTATACTCACCTTGACTCTGTTGATGATGAGAATAGCTAGGTGGGTTGTACTGTATGTAGTCTGCAGGACTCTGAGGGGTATAGGGACTAGGCATAGGACTGTTTTGCTGGGGTACAAATTGGGTAGCCGAGCCCGACTGTGGGGACGAAAAGCATCTGTGAAAGAGGAAGGGGTCATTTTAAGAAAAGTACAAAAGCCTCTACTTCATCATCATCTGAAAATTAGGTGGCACAGGTTTACCCAGAGGGGCTTTGAGGGACACTGGTTTGCTGATAGTTTAATCCTGGACTCCCATGAACCTGATTCTGAGAAACCTTATACTGTTGGATCAGTGGCTGCTGCAGTACACCTGAGACAAAGATACAAAGCAAGTAATTACTGAGGGTATAAAAACATAAATCTTAATAACCAAACCCATCTTATAAGAAAGGCTACACACTAACAATAAGTCAGTGCCATGTCCTCCTTTAAATATTAAGATAATATGCAAAAATATATAACAAGATCAACCTAATACAAGTATCGGTCTGCTTTCCTATATGTCAGAAATGTGTTAATTAAGTTTTATGGTCACGTAGGGGCACATAGTTAGGGTGGTACCTGTGTTAAAAAAAGCCTCATATACCTAAAACGTCATATTAGTGTTTGGCTGTTAACGATGCCTAAAACATGCTTTAATTTTGCAGGTCCAGCATGGAAAAGTCTGTTTGTGTTTAACTATTTACTATCAAACTTCTTTTTAAAGTGTCACAAACTCCAACAAACTTGCACATGTATCTAATGGCATCAGGTAAGATACTCTTTCACATATGACATATTTGTGAGTGTTTGCGACGATGAGTCCCCCGAATTATGTAAATCGTACATGTAAACATATACTAAACCATATATTTACTATTATTTCCATAATGATTCATAATAGCAGGCTATGGCAGCTGACAATAAAACAAGGGTTTTACTGAAGAAAAGTTTGAAGACAAGTGTGAGAGTGTTTATGGCAATTAGTGATTCCACTGCTGGTGACAAAACAAATGGAGAAAAGGCTTTAAGGCTTTTGTTCAAGTTACATGTAAATACATATTTTTGTGACCACATGCAGACTAAACTCTGAGCAATGTCATCACAGAGGTGTGTGCAACACAAGGGGGCAGAGAGCAATGTTCCTCTTAGCATGCCAAGCAGCTAAGCAGATATAACAAGAAGCCCTAGCTTCACATCTGTTTCCCAAATCTAGAAGAAAATTTGGGATCCGGGCCATTTACAGCACACATTTATAAATAACTAATTTAGATCCTTATAATAGAAATGGTCTATAGTGCACTTCTTGTGTCAAATGCAAAGAAGTGCTCAATTTTCATTAAAATTGTATTTAATGTACTGAATATAACCAGTTATTACATAATTGTATGTATCCAATAATTTTTCATACTAGTTAATTTGCCAGTGAATGAAGACTGAGAAAGACTTCACCCCTAAGATAGGGGTTAACACATACTTTTGTCCCCAAATATTCTGGGGTTTCTGGACAGTAGAGTTTGTAGAAGTACTGGCATGTCACCCTCTGGTTCATCATTTCCTAGGTTGTCCTTTAGCTCTCTGAAAAACAAACAAAAAAAGATTGTTGTTATTCATGTGGTTGGATTCTAACAAATGTATGCATAAGCTTACTTGTGAAAGATAAAATAAAACATATAAAACAGCAATGACCTGCATCACTGATTATATAAACAATCAAAATCAAAATGCTATGATGTTGAAATGTGAAAAGTAGGTAAACGGTGCTTACATGTGTTCAGTGGAGACCTGGTTGAGGCTATGTGCTAGCTGAGTCACCAGATTCTCGTCTCGACACACCAAAAGGCTGCTGACCTCTTCAGAGATTCTTCCATTGTAAAGCAGGCTCTTAGCAGTGGTGGCAGGAAGAGGAGAAGGCAATGGAAGCTGGTTCAACACTAAAAGATTATTTAAATATAAAGTTAGACTGAGAGGAAAAGAGCAGGAAATACAACATGAGGTAAACATAACTTGTCCTAAATGTCAGTGCTTGGCCAGAGTGAAGAGTTTCAAAGTAGATGTTGTTGCACTTACGGTCTGTTAGGCTAGCAATTCCAGCGAGAGTAGTGATGGGAACATGAGGCATATCACCATTCATGCTGAAGATGAGGTCAAGAGGTCGTGTCAGTGCACAGGCAGCTCAAAATCACCAACCACTTTCTATTCGTTACATCTCCAAGGTGCTGCAAAGAAGGAGAAGAAGTGGCAATGAAATGTTTATTCCCAAAAGAGTTAGAAGCCACAAAATGCAACAAGATGCTCCTTTTAGAAATCCCCCTAACTGAAAATTGGCCAAAAAGCTTTGGAATAACTAATGCATGCTTCTTCCTGAATGGAGATCAAAACATTTCCATGGGTATAAGAACAGAATGACAGTGTCATCACAATCATGTAAGAATTGCAGCATGCCTGGACGTGTCCTTATCTCCTTATTGATTGAATATTCCTTTAAGAAAAGCATTTTGTTACCCGGACATCATTTTTAAAAAATAAAAACATACACCTCTCTACATGTGAACTGTTAACTCGTTCAAAATCAAAATTCGTCTAAAAAACAGACATCAACGAGGCAATTATGATTGACGTCCATCTGTTTTGTGTCCTGTTCGACAATTAGACTCTGATAGTCGCCAATTATGATTAATAGAAGAAAAAGTTTAGTCTAATAGCAATTGCGTCTTTGCACCGCCAACCTAAGACGTTTGCTTGTCGGTGATTTTTATTTCCTTTTTGTAGCTGAAACACACCGAACAAAATCCACAGACGACACATAAACCCTTAGATTTGTTAGCTTGTTATACCTCATTTTCTTCTTTTGTTGTCGTGTCACTTAAGATTCCTGGGACTGTCCGACCCCACAACAACGACGTTAGCTAATCTTGCCAACAGCTACGACTGTATCATTACTCTGTTGTTACTATCCGTGCTTTTCATAAACATGTAATTAATTATCCGAGAGGAAGCGAAACGTCTGAGAAAGTGACAAAAATCAACTCGCGGTTAGCCGGCTAGCAACAACTAGAGATGTAGCTAACGTATGCTAGCTGGCTAGGGATAGCTTTATTTGTAACTTGCCTAAGCTAGCATCATCGAGCGTGCATCAAAGCCAGTTAGCCTAGGGTTGCCTGCTATTCGGCGCTCTCTTTATCAAACAGGTCGCGTATACATTACGATTTTCGCCTCACAGTTTCTATGGCCTCAGTCGACGCATCTCTAGTTCACAAAGTGGACCACGGACTTGCCTAAAGGAAGCGTAACCCTGACCCGACGCCAAGGAGGCAGGGGTACAAAGCAAAGACCCCATCACAAATCAGAATTACCCCCACGGCTGATTCCGTTTTTGTGTCCCCACAGCTGTCTTGCACTGTCTGGCTCAGTGTAAACACAGAGCGAGGTAAACAATACGCCTGAAAAGGGGATGCTGCTGTTGAATGTGGCTTAGTTACCTCTGGATGTGATGAGAAAGAGAAGTGGTTCTGGTGGAAGAGGAGAAGGAGCAGGAGGGGGAGGAGCAGGAGTAGGATGGCAGCTGGAGCTGGAGAGGAGTCTCTAGCTCCCTCTCGGTCCCACTGTTCAAACAGCCCCTCCGTGCAACAGCAACACAACAGCAGTAATCCTCAACAGGACTGGCATTGTGTTTTTCTTTTTGCCTTCTCAAGGCTAGCTTCGTCTGCCAGTTTGATTCGACCCCGGAGGACAACAAACAGTCAGCAACTGTAGCAGTTAAAGTCTGTCAAAGCATCAGAGAAAAGGACAACGGTTCTTTAATAACGTCCGAGGAGCCCAGAGTGGTAACACTCAGAGGGGTTCCTGTCAAACGACTTAGAATAAACATTTCTGGGGCTATTTGGAAATGGCAAAGCTGGTAACTGAACGTAGAGCGCTGTGATTCCCAAACTTCATCCGGCTAAAGTTTACACTCACTAAAACCAATTCAGTTTATTTAGTTATTAGTTATTCCAATAACAGTAATCATTTCTGAGGACAATATTTGATAATATAATAAGATTAATATACGATCTGGTGTATAATGTATTTTGCCGTCATAACTAAATATTGAACAGGGAAGTATGACATATTTTCTATGGATTGCTCTTACAGACTTGTCATCACAACAAACACACTGAGGCAATCAGCTGACTGACTCCCACAAAACCGAAAGAAAGCCTTCGTCCTTGTAGGCTTCCGTAAATGCTGCGAGATAATTATGCACGTTACACTTCTTTTACATACAGACTATTAATGAAATCCCTTATACTATCCAATGGGATTTTAACAAGACACAAACCCTTTGCTTGAGAGAACGTGAAATACACTGAATTTTTAAAAAGAAAGCTTAGGTTTCCCTCTTGTGGGGGAAAAAAACATGCATCTGCTAAATGCTTCCTCTTATCACGTCCTCTGCTCAACAGTGAGTTCAACAGTGTCGTGGATAAAAAACAAAACAAAAAAACAATTGTTTAAAAATGTTTTTTATCAGTAAGTATTATTTTTTTATTTTTTTTATTCTGTCAGTTATTTGGTAAATGTTTTTTTGGTGATTGTCTTGTTAACTCACCCAAATTTCTCATTGGCTTGACACTGCTGTTAAACTTCTTGATTTAATCTTGAATTTATTGTTGTTTCAGAAATTGTTGTTTCAGAAATTGTAACTCATCCCGAGCTCTGAGGTTGCGCAGCTGCACAAACTGTGATACACCCCAAACAGGCTTCAAAGTCAAATGTGGTAAGATGGATTTATGCCAGTTGCCACCTCACACAGATATACACCCTGGCCAGTTCTGGGATTCAGTGTTATTACTTTGGAGATTTTTTTTTACATTAAGACTACATGAGCTGGATTCATGTCCCGATTAGTAGATGTCCTTTGTGGTCCTTTGTAGTGATGTCATTGAACCCCCCTTTTACACTATCTTTGACTTGGAGAAAATTTGACTAAATGAGGAATTATTAATGCCCAGGCCATCAGAAATCACTCTGTAGTTCCACAAATCTTCTCCTTTGATAATCTGAACTTTTTCATCAGAGTCCTCTCTTGACAAGAAGAGACATTGTCAGTCCTTAAATGCCGTCATCCCACAATGCAAATGGCAAATTTAATCTAAATAACCGGATCAACTGGCTTCAAGCAGTTTTGGGGAAATTTATTAACATAGAGGTACACACATTTGTTCCAGATTGCACTGTGGATGATTCATTTCTGTATTCAAGAAAGATACGAAAACCCCAAATCCTTTTTTACTGAATTTGCTAATTCTTTAAATTTTTAAAAGACCATTTCTGAGACATAATTCTGTTTTTCTAGAGTTCAAAACATTCCTTCAATCAGAGCTACTCTAAACTTAATCTCTGCAATGTTGCTATTCAATTGAAATTTTCTTTGTA
Source organism: Menidia menidia (assembly GCA_907169785.1). Lineage (NCBI taxonomy): Eukaryota > Metazoa > Chordata > Actinopteri > Atheriniformes > Atherinopsidae > Menidia > Menidia menidia. Next base: position 10,867,610 of record CAJRST010003335.1, read on the forward strand.
ATTGGAATAGATTCAGGCTGCTTTTTGGCACCATGGTTTTAACATTAAGCATTTCCAAAACATCTTTCACATCTCCACTTTTAGAATCTCACACACACATACATGCACATCATCTCTCACATGAAAGACCAGCAGCTGATGCCTGCAGTTCCACGAGTGGACCAAACTGTTGTTTAGGGCCACAGGGTTTCACGGTAATTACTCTGCTTCACTAGGTTTAACCATGAGTCTCTAACCCGTGACGGTCATGAGGGGCTTTTCTTTTTTTCTTTTTTTGCCCCTCTCTTCTCTCCCACACGCTGAGGGAGGTTATTTGAGAAGTGAAGAAACACAAACCTCTAAGGACCCAGTCTTTCTGAGCACGAATTCCAGCCCAGAGGATCTCTCTCTGCCGTCCAGATATTCAGTGTGGTAAGAAAGTGGTCCTTTTTTCTTCTTTTGCCCTGCAAATGTGCGTCATTATTTTGTATTTAAAAGTAAAAAGAAATGACTTTTCAAACTGGAACAGAAAATAATGCTTCAGTGTACTGAATGTAGAACCGTCAGCTCTCCTCCACAGCAGGTGTTTGTTGGTGGACTTTTGGAGCTTATGTTGGTGCACTTTTAGGACATATATGTTCGTTATTTGCTTAAACAAACTGTGAAAAGGTTCCACAGACCACCATACCAAAGGATACCTTGATGTGCTGCTGAGGAAAAAAAAAAAGCATTCTATCAATGTGAGGAGTGGACTTAAAAGAAGAAAAATAAGAGAAAAAAGTTATTTTGTGTGTAATTGAAAAAGAAGGTGGGAATTAAATGTAAGAATTTGTATATAATACAGTACACTTGTAATGACAAAGTTTGAGGGTGCACTTTATTTACTTTGCTGAGATAAATTCCTGGATACCTCTAGGTGATACAATTCCGTACAAGCTAAGCAACTGAGCCAAGATAACCACATTTACTTGTTTAACATGGTCAAACTGAACTGAAAATGCATTGTTTTATGGTATCTGTTAGTTCTCGGTTGGAGAAGAACCAGTCGAATTCCCTGAGAACTGATGTATGTCATATTTCCAATCTCATTAAAAGTATTTAGGTTAAACTTTTTATCATAGCGTACAGAATATATTTACTCACCTTTATTTACTGGAACAGGTTTGGGGAGGCAAAACTCTCACAATGAAAATCCAGAGTAGATCAAATTGGCAAACTGCATCCTAAGTCATTGATAAAATAACTACATTTTTTTTAATAGTTGCCATGTTGCTTTATTGTAGTTGTTTCTAACATTATTGCGTTTTAAGTTTTCAGCTTGATGTTGTGCAATCGTACAGACGGGATGCCTCGTGGAGACTTTAACATCTATTTTGCCGGCGGCCGGAGAGGAAATCTCAGAGCTGAGGAGTAAGTATGATCATAGAATCAGATGTAAAATGGAGCTGTTTCCACCTGCAGGCTTGTGATGCTGCGGGGTCTATTAAACTGTGAATTGGGTTGTGCATCACAGGGCAGTGGGCATAGCTCTTCTGGTGATCATCCTGGCAGCCCTCCTCATCCTGAGCTGTTGGTACTTTAAGAAGAGGAGTGGCTACAAAATAATCAGGGTGAGTCCATCACACTTAATTTTAACAATGGAAACAACTGAATTTTTTGGTCTCATTTCAATTAATTAAAAAATGATTATCCCACTAATGTTCTAAGTCTTTTGTAAGATGTTTTTTCTTCCTGTGCCCTACTACAAGTTGCTGTTTTCTGAAGTCTGTGCTACCATCATTTCTCACACAACTTTCTCTTAATCCCCAGAGCCCCCGATCGAGTTCACCGGGTTACACAGGAGGGCAGTTTTCAGAGGCAGGACCTTCAGCAGATAACAAGATGGCGCTTACCGACTTTGGCAGCTTCAGACCTGTGGTGAGGGATAACAGCTATAGTACACCTTAACTGCCCTTTTCACAATTAACTATTGTGTAGCAATAAACTATTGGTTGGACACGTACTCCATGTTAGCTTTAGTCCCATGTTAGCTTTTTCTTACATTGGCTTTACAGATAGGCAAGTTTAACTTAGTTCATTTCCACATTCAAGACAGAGAGCACTTGTTCAGTACAAAGCCTCTGCGCTTTGAGCAGTGTGGAGCATGTGAAGCTGATGCAATGCAGTGGATGCCTAAGGGAGATTATTATGTCACCAGACCAAGCAAAGGTATTTGAAAAGGTCTCATTCCCAAGATGAGGGTGTATTCATGTGTAAGGAGAGCAGAATGCTCAGTTAAATGTAAGTGTTAAGATAAATGTCATGAAAGGTTCACAAGGTAGACTGAAGCCGTTTCATACATGCATCTGTCACACTTTTCCAGGTCCCTAACGCTCCTCCGGCTTATGAAAAGATTTCTTCAGGACCACTCCCGCCTCCCTATTCTCCCTGAGAGAGGAATACTTACAGATGTTGACAGAGAACTGGAAAATACAGAAGAAGAACCTCTGAACTCCATTTGCTGTCTGGTGATTGCATAACTAGCTGTCACTGTTTCCGTTTCCAAAAGCTTTGTAGCTTAAAAACACAAACACATGAAAAGACTATCACATTGTAAAAATCTCCACATAAATAAAAAGGATGTATACTGTTGGTTGTTTCAAGAAACAATAAAAATATTCTGTGTAAGAAGAAGCAGCTCAAATACACTTGTTTTGGACAATTGCATTATTTATTTCCATGCAGTAACGTCCACAGTTGTTCAATGAAAATGTACCTAGTAAATATTTTTTCAAAATCTATATGGTAAAAATAAATAAAGGTGACACCAAAACGTTTATATGGACTCAAACATGTAGTAAAAACCCATCTATTAGTTTACATTTCTGAAAAAAAAAGTTTAAAGTTTCTATTTGAAAAACAAATTACACAAAGGATTGAATGCGCAGTTGTATTGTTTAAGAAGACAAATGAAGCAGATGAATGATAAATAGTAAACAAAATAATACATCTTGAAGCAGTATATAACATTAAAAGGTTTAACTGGCAAAGCTTGGCTTGACATTTATCTGAACTATCCTTCCATGTCACTGATTTGTTATAATCACTGGTCATTAAGTAAATTTCTTAAAGTCTACAACATTCAGATTAGAACAATCTTAACAGTTTCTAATTGAGAAACCATCACAGTATACAGGTTGATGAAGCACGTGTAAGGAAAAAGACTGACTAACCAGAGAATGTAGAACTACTGGATCCAAACTGATGAATTAAACTACTGCTGGAAACAGTTACAACTAGAGGCAACGTATATGAGTCCTACCAAACTAAAGCAGGTTAAAAAAATGGTGTCTGGGCCCTCAGGTCTCTGGGTTCAGTTAGTTCGCTTTGTGTCTGCTCGCGGGGGCTGTACAGCGGAATCATGTGGTTGCAGTGCTCCAGCTGAGCTGTTGGAGGAAGTCACCAGTGCATCAAGAGGTTTGGGGCAGGCAGTCAGCTGTGCTGGATTCACCTGGCAACGAACAGTGCTCAGAACAGCCCCGTCAGGGCTGATGAGCAGCTTGGGGGATGTGTTGGTATGCATATTCAAGGCTGAGGTCTGCCCAGAATGTTTTCCAATTGGCTGATTGGTCAAAACGACAGGTGAGTGGACAGGGATTTTTGAATTCTGTGATGCACCCGCTTGGGCTGGACTTATTATAACAGAAGTACTTGATGAAGGAGCAACTGCCATAAGTGCTGTTTCAAAGGTGCTAACAGTACTTCCAATCGGTGGGACAGTAGCAATGGGCAGCGCCTGTGTCCTTGAAAATGTGCTGACAATTGGGGGGACAGCCACTGTTGGCAGTACTTGTGTCCGTGTACCAGTGAGCACTGGCTGTGTGACTGGGACCTGCGTGTTGACTGCTCCTTTGTGCACGAAACCCTGTGGATGACCAGAGGAGGGCACTGCAACTCTAAATGTTGCCTGCTGTGGATGAACCACATTGGGGCAAATAGTTGTCCCTGCAACAGCCTGCTGGAGAGGAAGAGGACTGAAAACTGGTGCATCTGCTACAACAGAAGCTGCAGCTGTGGAGTGGGGAACAGGAACTGGTATGACAGGGCTACGAAAGGCACCCATGGCTGGGCTGGGTATCACCCGCGACGACAATGCTAGTTCAGAGGATTTTGGCGAGGAGGCTTCTACTGCTGACGACTGGGACAAACATTCAGCTTGTTTTCCTGTACCAGCAGCAGATAAAGCTGAACTGAGAGAAGGGGCACTAGTTATCACTGGGGAAACTAGGGCTGGTGCACTGCCCAACCTTGAAGGAGAAGAGACCAGAGTTGATGAACCAACAGCAGGTAAAGCAAAGCTGCCGGCATGCATGGGTGGAAACCCCGAAATAGCTGACACTACATTTGTTTTACCGGGTATCAATGTAGACCCCAGGCCGGGTGTTCCTGTAAGTCTGATTGGTGGGACATGGGGTGTGGTGGCCAGTAAAGGTGGACCAATGGTTGGGGTGCATGCGACAAAAGGAGAACTTACAGGTGGCACACCCGGCAGCCGGGCTGCAGACTGGGGTAAAACTGGTGCCCGAGGGGGTGCACTGGCATGGCTAGTCCCTTTGGGAAGTACCGGTGCTACAGTACTGTTTGGGCTGGCAGCAGGCACTTGTGGTGCAGGATTAGAAATGAGAAGGACATGGCTGCCTGGACCCAAACCCTGGGGTGGGACCACAAAGCGTGTATTGTTAAGGAGGATCTGTGTGCCAGCAGCAAGGGGTGTAGAAGTGTTGATGATGATCCTCTGCTGAACTGTGCTAGTGCTGGAAGGGGGCTGAGCAGAGGAGAGGGGGATTTGGTTTTTATTTTGAGCCAGCGGAGAGGACAACAACCTGTTTTCCTCTCTCACGCCACTTTGGTTGTATGAGGGCCTAGAGTCAATAGTAGGTATGGGGGTTTGGCCTGGGCTACTCCCAATGGTAGTGGTCACTGGAGCAGGAAAACTGTTGAACAGTGTACTTCCAAGCGTGCCAACATAATTCTTGTATGTGTTTGCTGAAGGGATGTTGGCAGTAGTAGAAGAGGATGTAGAGCAAATCGTTTGGGAGTTCCCAGAGACAGAGGGGATACCAATGAGTGGAGAGGAAGTGGTGAGAGAAGTGCCAAGCTGTGGAGAAAAACCTGCAGCCGTCATTAGACTTGTTGCTGGGCGAAGTCCGGAGATGATGCCAGCTGTGGGACCACATGTTTCTGACACAGACAGCGGTGCAGCCTTGGAAGGAGACTCTGATAGCACTCCAATATTCTGCCCAATAGCTGCCAACTTCCCTGACAACTGGTTTTGAACCCCTGGTGATAAACAAAGAAGATACTTTGTATGAATGTTTCAAGCAAAATCAACTCCAAAAGGATTTCACAAACTTCAGAAATGTTTACATTTGGCTATAACCGACTTATATGTTGGATGACTTATATGTATCACATATTACATGTATATGACTTATATGTATATATTACATAACAGGGCCAACTCCTCTCAATTTGAGATTACATAATTGATATCTTATGTAAATTATGAGAGAACCAAAACCTGAAGCAGTAAGAACTGTCCTCAGCACTTTGCGACAGAATTGTTTCAAGACATATATGTGGGGTAGGACCCATGAAACCAGTGGAATTATTTAGTGCTGCAGAGAAAATTCACCTTTGCCTTTTCTCCCAAAAAGTGAGACAAACTGTTACATTTAAAAAAAAAATGAAAAAACAAAAAAAAATTCTTATAATATTAGTTCATTTCTATTTTAAGTTTACATTGGAAACCTACCAGTGGGCAGAGAATGGTTTTTAGTCACCGATGATGCCTCTGAGCTGACACTGGCAACAGGCTGGACTGGACTTAATCCCATCTTCAAAGTCTGGCTTAATAACGACATGCTCAGCGTCTGATCGTTTTTTCCAGAGGCCATCACCTGCTTTGGAATGCTCCCCATGAGGGTGGTCGGTGACGTCACTGTAGGCTGGCTGATGAACATGATTCTTGGGCTGGAAACCTGGACTGTGGGAGAGGGTGTGCCTTTTGATGCGGCAACACATGAGTTTGGGGAAGAAGGTGGAGCAACCAGGATATATTTATTGACCTGATATCCCTCATCTGTAGCTGCTCGTTTCACACCAGGTTTGCTGGTAAACTCTTGTTTAAAAACCTGGGGAGCAACAGAGCAACTTCCTGATGAGACAACAGCAGTATCATTTAACCTCAATGCTGGAAAGGGAGAACTAGCAGTAACTGGCAGCTGGGAAATCTGTGTGTCAACTGTAGAACCAACTGAGATACTACAGCCTTGACTTAAAAGAGTAGTAGTGCCTGTATTCTGACTTCCTGGACTTGTCACAGGAATGCTACTTGTGACTCCAGTAAGCGTAGAATCTGTGAGGGAGCAAGGGACTGTTAATACCGAAGGAACCTGCTTCTGGGGTTGGACAACTGACTTGCTTGTCACTGCTTGAAGAGTAGAAGAAGAGGTCTGAGAGGCAGAAGATGAATGTGTTGCTGAGCTCTTGGATACAAGAAAGGCTTTAAACTGAGGAGAAATTGTAATGACTGGGGTGTTGGGAAAAGCCCCGAGTGCATTCTGGTCGGACGATGTCTGGACTTTGACAATGCCCGTGTTGCCACCTCTAGTTGTTACTAGGATGGACTGCGAGTCCCGAATGCACACTGTCTTTAGCTCCTGTTTAGGGTCTGAAGATTTAGCAGTCGCAGCAGAGGCTGAACTTGACATATTTGCGGTGGGTGAAGGCGTGAGCATGCCACATTGTATTGTGCTGGCTTGCACACAGCTAACTTGTGACTTAAATCCTGCTGTGTTTGCAATCCCTTGCTGCAGATGAGAGGAAACAGAAACAGGAGGAGTCTTCCCTGTTCTGGCATCCTTTAGTGGGGCCACTTGCTGAACAGGGATTTTATTCTCAGGAATTCTGAATCCAGGCACGTTGGTGGATATACATACAGGGCTGGCCACCTTAGAAACTGCTACCTGAATGCCCTTAGACTGTTGTGTGTTTGAAGAGGAAGCCTTTGCTTCAGTGTTTTTAATGAGAAGGTTAGAGGGCAGGATCACCACCTGCTGCATTAGCTTCTCTGCAGGGTTCTGCTCCACAGCAGAATGAACGGGTGCCTTGGCGGGGCTGCTGTTGTCTTTCTTCACCTGGTGACCCAGTCCCTCCGGCAGCTTGTACATCACTTGGACAGGGCCTTTTGATTCTGCTCCGGAGGGTTTTGACTGCAGTGTGTGTGGAGGAGCAGCTGTTACGATTCCTGGCTGCCCAAAGACTTGCATCTGCTGTGGTCCCGGTAGCGTCATTTTTTGCAAGTTCTGTTGAGAACCAGATGGAGAAGTTTGTGCTTTTGAAAGTTTTGTGTTAATCACTGCAGAGGTAGGGAGGGAAACCAAAGACCCTTTTCTCTGTCCTTCTACACCGGCCACACCAGGATAATCAGTGGGTCTTTTCATCAAGGTCACTTTGTTCCCCACACTCTTGGCCAGCAGGGTGGGGATGGGCGTATAGCCCTTGGGAAGCCCGCTGGTTGGAGGGAGGGTGGGAGATGAGCACGACACTGTAGAATGAGCTGGGATCCCTGCTGTCCAGGCAAAACCCCGAGATTGTTTAGTTGTAGTCAGCTCAGATCTCAACACTTCCCTCGAATCGGCGGAGATAATGTTAGAGCCGATACCCTGATCTCTTGGCTGCAGACCAACGCTTTTCTCCGAGCTGCCCAAGTGGGGCTTCAGGTGGTTTGGAGATGTGCAGGTAACCATTTGTTCTGCATCTTCAGTGCCAAACTCCCTGGTGCTGGCTGAGAAGATAACAGAGATGTCTATTATAAGTACACCAATGAATGACAGGTTGAGATCATAACTACTGATACCCCAATTGCATCACTGGGAATAGATTAAATGTAATTTCTTTTAGCCAACAGCATATTTTGGAGGTTTATAGTATGGCCTTAGAAAATAACAAAAAGACAAAAAAAGACTATCAATATTCATCAGTGCAAAAATGGATAAGAAGTTTTGTTTTTTATCCAACATTTTTTTAAGCCAATACTATTTCCCCTCTGCAGGGCCAGCACAAAGCACTGTAAATCTGTATAACAACCCAAAACTGGGCTCCAGTGATTCTAATTCATCATAGTACCTCCACTCCAAAGGCCTCTGGGAACCATATGCTCAAGGTCTTCCCCTTCCGATTCTCCACCGTGATCCTTTTCAAGGTCCCCCTCTTCCTCATCATACTCATCATCTGATGATGATGACGCACACTCCTCACGCACAAAGTTATTGTACTCTGGGTGCTTCTTGAAGTCATCAAATTCCTTCTTTAAGCGGAGCCTGATGTCAAAGCCAAAAGGAGACGTTTTCGTTTTGTTTGACCATTGGTGTCACATTACACACAGCTGCTTGATGTTACAGATGTAATTTTCCTTAAAAAAAGATATTAACATTTTGTGAGACCTTTGTCTTGATGTCTAACCTGTTTCTTTGGAAAGCTTTGACAAGTTTGGGTTCCCAGGGTGAAAGTTCATTTAGAAGTCTGATTAAAGTGCTGTGGAGATCCTTCACTGCTTCTCTCCTGTAGTACCACCGACCCTGTCCATTCAAACACAAAAGAAGGGAAGGTCAGTAATCAGGATGAAAATGTAAAACAAAACAAAAAATCCAACCTTTTATTTGTTTAAAATAATTTCCCATCCATAGGCTATCGCTCACCAATCTCTTTTTTGTGCTCTCCAGGTCATCAAGCTCATCTTCTGTCTTACTGATCAGTTCTCGAAGTTCATCGAGACTGGTGCATACCAGCTGCGCAGGGCAAAAGATGAAACATACAAGCTTACTAAAAATGATTTGTCATAATCAGTATAGTACAAGGGAAAAAGAAACAAAAGTACATGCACACACACAAGTGGGACTACCTTAAAGGAGGGCTCCGATGGTGGTTCATCTTGAATTTTCTTCGAGGTTTCCGTATTTTTCCCTGCAAACAATATACAAAAAATCCTTACACACCGAGAATATAAACCGAACGCAACACATCCCTCCCCCCCTTGTTACCTGTTTTATGCCTTTTCTTTTTCTCCTTTCTTTTGGTAGTCGTGGCATCTTTGCAGTTGGCAGGCTTGGCAGCGTCAGCTGGGGAGAGCTCTATCCCGTCCACATGCTGCAGATGCTTTCGCTCTCTTTTCCCCCTCAGCAGCTGCTCCCTCATTTGCTTTTTCTGCCGCTTCTTTTTTTTACTCCACATTTTGTCGTCCACCCTGTCTTTACTTGAGTTCTGAGTGCTCTCGGAGGGCAGTTGAGAGGTCTGTTCGGATGATCCGCAGCAGCAGAAATGCTCAGCAGATTTAGCATTGCTAATTTTGCCTTTACAACAATCTGAACAGGGAGATGTTGTTTGCTCTCCACTCAAATTAACCTCCTTTTTTGTGAGTTCCAGAGGTTTGGCTGGGGATCCCAGGTTTATGGAGCGAGCGGGCGACCTGCCTGTATAGCTGTGCTCTCCCACATTCAGACAGGGATCTTGCGTTTCTGCTTTAATGGTGCGTTCTGAGCACGGTGAGAGGCCCTGCTCCTGCCTGGACTTTTGCTGTGCATCGGCTATTTCTTCTTTGAAAAGCATTTTCACATCACTCCATCCAACATCACCGCAGTGCCTCATACATAAGGGGTTAGTTTGTATTTTTAAGTCAGACGTAGAGTCTTCACAGTCATCTCCATCACATGACCCTGAGTCAGACATCTCCTCCATTAGTGACCATGAATTAAAATCTCCCTCTCTGCTCCCATTTTCTTTTTTGAAAATCCCAATTGTATCTATTGTCCTTTTCCCAACATCTCCAGACCCTTCTATGTCCATGGGGGTTCCATCACAAGCGCTGTTATTTTTATCTCCCTCATTCTTTATTCCATCTGAGTCTTCACCCTCTGTACCCGCTTCAAGTTCAACCCTTTTTACAAGTGTAGAAGGAAAAGGGAAATCTGGGGGTGTGCTGGGGCTCTGGCAATAGATCCTCAGGTCTGCCCCACAGAAATGTGGAAAATGTATGTAAGCATTCTCCTTACTGTCGTAGCCCAAAATAGACTCCCTACATTCATGGATGGGTTGGGCCAGCACAGCATCCTGTACGTCCTTCTGTGTTTCATACACGTGGTCACACAGCCCCTTCAGAAGCCAAACTCGCTGGTAGAAGTGCAACAAATGAAAAGGCTTCTCTTCCAAAGGATTCACCCCCCCGAGGATGCTAAAAAACTGGTGGGATAGTCCCAGCTGCTCTGCCCTGTGTCGCTGATTGTGGGAGTTGCCCACAGCTCGATACCATCCCATGACGCGCTGCCTCAGATCCGACTCCCAGCGGCGGTAGGGCAGCGTGGGCCGGCGGTGTAGAGTGACCCGCCGCTGTGCGGGGGACAGTAGGGAAGACATTATTTTGGAGAGGAGCAGGCTGCATCGTGGCATCAGCAAGCAACGCTCCAGCTCAAAAAACACTATCTCAGGGAGGTTGAGAGCAGTCTGAGCCAGGCAGAGAAAGTGCCCAATGGCGGGCAGCTCCCAAAGCATGTCGACAGCTTGGGGGGTCGCCTGCGACAGCAAGCTTTTCTCCCACTCCTCCACCTCTTTAGCCGACATTTCTTCTGCCTCTTTCTTCTCAAGCTCACGCTGCCTGAAAAGGAAAGCCCACATCATTTACCATTTGCTTTGTTCTCCTCACACCGAAATTTAACTCAACTCTTGTATTATTCTTCAAACTATTTCTTCCACATAGTCCCTCACCTCTTCTCCTCCTTTGCCCTTTGCTGCTCCTCCAGCCGTAGGGCCTGTACCATGACAGACTCGTGCCCACCAACTGTAATGGTAGCGAGGCTACGAGGTGCCAACCTCCTCCTCGTGGAGGTACCCCCTGAGGACCGCTCCTCTTCTGCTCCAAAACGGCCTTTGGAGGTAACTGCCAGGGTTGTTTTCTCTCGCAGCGTCCTAGTTTGATGCAGACAGACCAAAAAAAAAGGTTTTCCAATACAGCTGAACATATTTAACAACAGGTAGCATGGTTGTTAGGAAACCTATACTTAAATGTTAAATCATAAATAAATGAATTAAAAAACATATTACAGGAAGATACATTAATGACAAAAATGTCATATGGATGTGGATGTCTGCAATGATTAAATGGTTGCAGAGGAGGATAAGATGATATGACTTTTAACTGTGATAACTTTTTGGATGCTTTCCAGTCTTTCTTAAATTTCAGCAAAAACTAAAAGTTTTTCACTGCAACAAATTCTTCCCTGGAGTGATCATTAACATGTTCTTTGTCTCGTGGATTTTGTAAACTTTAGATGGCTTCAGATTTATAAATGAATCTTCAAACTCATCATGCAAGGCTTTGGGTGCTATTCTCTGACATCCTTTCTGTAGTTATATTATTATCACTGTCAGCATATTTTTCATAAGCTGAGTATTAAGTCCTCATCTTATTTAACTGACCTGAAAATTCTAATACTGACACGCTTCTCCTCATCTTCTCTTCAGCACACACATTTACAGTGACAGTAAACCATATAAAGGCTAATTTATATTTTATCGCTTAAAACTATTTAGGCGAATATATCAAGTTAGGAATGCTAATTTGATTCTCTAAAGAATATACAGAATATATATGTTTGTGTGTTCTGTGTTTCTACACATTAGGGATTATCAAGCTTTGAAAAGATGTATATAAAAATAATACTTTTTCATTCCATTAGCAGAATAATGTCTTGAATTTGTAATGCAATTCATTCTAGATATTTTTACTGTGTAGAATTCATATTGCACAGTCTAAAGGAAATTAGAGAAAAACCTGAACGGATTAAACCAAATAGCTGCACAATTTCATCATAAACAACAACAAAATATAAACTTGGTCAACAATTTAAGTAAAGAATTACTATAATTTTTACCTGGACAGCAATGTGAGCTTCTGTTCCAGCATTATTTCCAGCTTTTGAGCCTGTTTGGAGATCCAGTGGTCAACCCCATGGTAGCGATAACAGTTCTCCAACATCAACCTGAAGTCTGCAACATACTCCGTTATGGTGTTATATTCCTGGTTGATAAACTTCTCCTCTATTCTCCGCAAGCACATCGACTGCCTGAGCTGCGACTGAACCCGGCCCTGAACTCCCTCGATGCCATGCTGGGTGTCATGATGTCCAACGGGATGGAGGAACGGGCTGGTGACCGCTTTGTGCTTGTCCAGGAGGAAGCCAGTAAAAATTCTATAAGCCTGTTGCACCTCATAGTTCATATCATCCTCGAAGCTATTGCTGTTGGTAGAAATGCAGACCTCGGGCAGTGAGAGGTCACTGCTGGAAAACTCTGACATGCCGTCGCTGCTTGGAGGAAGGTGCTCACTGCCTGCTGTGGCATCTCCACCATCACCAGGACAGCGTAACGCCACGAATGTCCCAGCCTCATCACCACCGTTGCAGAACCCGTCTTCAGATATGACCAGGTCCGAGTTTCCAGAGCTGCTGCTCACCCATTTGGATTGTGAAGACATGTCATCTGAACCGGCCTGCTGAGGTGCCGACTTCTGGTCAGAAAGAGTCCGATCCTGCTTGTTGAGCAAAGGCTTGCAAAAAGCTGCAGAGATTTTGTCTGTCAAAACCTTATGATCCGTGGCTCCTGGAGTGGGTAACAGGTGTCATTTATGACCAACTTCCATTTGTAAAAAAACACTCTAACATAGTTTGAATGAATGTTAGATTGGGACATACAAACTGTAATTGAGCATTTATATTCCCAAATCAGAGAAAAACTAAAGCCCTTCGGAGGGATGTAAAAGGGAAAAATCTATATGGTTTCACTACAATTTCTGTCACACAGGGAAGTGACATTATTAGACAAACGTGATTAGACACAAGCGATCAGGTCCAGATGACAACTTTATCGAACTGTCAGATGTTCACAAAGTTTTCTTTTCCCTGGATTAAAGCTAGTTAGCTTCAAGTTAGCTATAGCGAGTTAGCTAACGTCAATTAAGACATAGTGAGCACACAAAGTTTGTTCTGTTTGCGCTTAGTGAACTCTAAAGACCATTCCCTGGTCATTTCTTATACCCCGATCACGTGCAGAACAGGAGCAAAACAAAGTGACCAAAGAGAGAATTTGGTTGGTTCAACTACATACCTCAACGTTACCTCCTCACGCGCACAGGGCAGGACAGCTTTTAGCAAGCTTAGCAAACACGACAGCTCGCTAGCAGTGTTAGCTGGCTTTTGTCTCCAGCTTGAGGCCTGCAGTTGCTCCGTTTGCTTTCCATAGTTCAATATTTAAAAAATGTACTGTCCGAGGGATAAAAGTTACGCAGGCTTTTCATGTCGTCATCGCGCGGAGTGATGTCAGTGACAGCAAGATGGCTAATGGAGCATTAGCCAGAAGTAACACTAGCTGATTGTCTGAGAATGCATAACAGTTCATTATCAATAGCTGTCCTGCTAATTAGAGGCTGTCAAGTTGTGAGCTATTTTATGACACGTGAAAATCTGTGGGTCCACTTCACAGACACACTGTCTTGACGTGACGAGTACATTGTGGACGCGGTGAGGTTAGAAAAAAGCACTGTCGACCACTCGGGGATGTGTCAGGAATAGTGAACCGTCCACTCGGCCGAAGAAGCGCTACTTCCACTCTGCGTGCACCCTATGCTAATTTGCACAACCTGACGTAACGAGTCGCTTCCGTGTTACACCAAGAAGTTTTGATTTTCAATCCAATGTTTTTGAGGATTTTGGAGAGACAAAAGCAAAGCTTTAGTATTGTTTTTTTGTGACTGTTAGTCACCGTCACACAGTTGTCACTCAAACGTATAAAGGAAAAAAAATTATAGGGCTGGTGCGCATAGCATTTAACCAGTGATATTTGACATTAAGACACTGATTCATAGCTTGCCTAAACGTTTTTCAGTGAAAGCCAAGAGACAAAGAAAGTACTGTCTCATGTATAGGGAGTTCTCATTTATAGCCACTAGATGGCGCTTGTCATTGGAGCAAACCAGTTCGAGTATAAATGAGATTTGTTCCTTTTTGAGCCTCAGATTTCCTCTCTTAGTCCTTGTTCACCTCATCAAATTTGAAGACAATCTGTATTTCTTTATGAACTAAATCCCCTTAAATAGAGCTAAATTACACTGTGAGGTCCTGATAGGTTAGCAAAAGTGTGCATGTCCATTAGAAGGGTTTGCATTTATTTCCTGCAAGCAGTAGTAATACACGAGGCCGGACATCAATCTCCTACTGGGAAAAGTCTTAATTAAGTACTTATTCCACTCTTTGATTATTTAAGATGTCAATCTGGCAATCAAAAACATGTTCATTGTAATGATGTAGTCATACTTAGAGATTTTGGCCACCACTGTCCAGTAAAAGGTTCCAGAAGGAGGAAATTCTCAGTCCGATGTAATTTCATTACATTCACATCTCAGTGGATTATTTTACAAATCCCTCATCTTGGATTATTTTGTATCATTTTGCACTTCACATCTATTCAGGGTTCTTTGCTTTCTTAATTTAGTTTTTTCTTTAATCTTTTGTGGTAATTTTATGGCTCAGTCTGCATTGTTATGCTTCTTCTTGTCTTGCAGGTTTCTTGCTTTTTTCTTTTGATTTTTGCTGTCATTAAAAACATTCTGGTCCTTCAGTCGTATATGACGCCTGTGTGTCTCGGTGGCCTTATTGTATCTCCTAACAGCTATTCTGTTCTGTTTCCTGCTATTTTAAATTATCGCTCAACGTCCATCTCGCTCTTCACATGTCTAACACTGGCCTCTGAAAAGCCAAAGCAGTCAATCACTATACAATCTAATCTGAGGATTAGAAAAGGGGCCCCATCATCCCTTTGGGCCCCTGGCCCTGTGCCCACTAAGCTGTTCAAGTCTCCAAAGCTTCAGTTTGCTCAGATCCAAGAGCAAAATAACTGCTTTAGGTTGCAAATCAAAATACATCCCTGACCCACCATTATGATTATTTCTTATCAGAAAAGGGATTGAAAAGAAAAAAACTAAACAAAGACACTTGGGTAACAGACAATGGGTGTCCTAAATGATAACAGAAACAACAATGGTTTCCGTAAAACACAAATCATAGCGTTAATGTTGAGTGAGCTGGTTACGATGTCTTTTAGACAAGAGCACACGATTATTGGTCAAATTCACATTGCTCAAGGTCTCTTTTTATTTGAAAGGAGAGCTGTGCCTTTAACTGCACACGGAGCTCGCTTAACGTTACTTCGCGAGATTTGCTTGGCGCCGCGACCTCATGTGAGACACCTCCTGCGCGAGCCAGTCCGACGCTACCTCTGCAGAGGAAAACGCAATGGAGCCCTGAATCTATTCGTTTCTCTCCCGTTCGAGACCCTAAACACATCCGCGTCCGGGCAAACAGTTTTATCCGCTATTTATTTGAAGCGTAACAGGGCGGTGCAACGATGTGGATCCAGGTTCGTACTATAGACGGGAAGGAGACACGAACCGTTGAGGATCTTTCTAGATTGACCAAAATTGAGTCTTTAAGGCTGAAAATACAAGACATCTTCAACGTAAGCCCACAACAGCAGCGCCTCTTTTACCGAGGGAAGCAGGTAAACCGTTTTTTCTCTGTCACTTCGTCATGCAACTGCCGGTTTTGACGGCTGACAGGGCTGGGTGCTGGTGGAGGCTGAGTGGTCCTCCTGGTGTGGAAGCCTTTTCGGACCCATGCAAGCTTCCTGTTTTGATAGGAATTCGCCAATAGTTCTTGCGCAAGAGCCCGGGGTACGCGGTGTGCCATCCCGAGGGATAATGTGGATGCACGGATGTGCTTTTGCGGGTCTTTTGTCGGGGCTATTGAGGTTGGTGGCGAGGAGAGCAGTATGCAACAAATGCCCCGCCGCCGTAGACATGTTTGTTTACATCGCCACCGGAGAGAAAGGAGAACACCGCGCTCTGTTTCCACATGTCGACCGAAGTAGTGCGCCGTAAACGCACCACTTGGGTTTTAACGGTTCTCGTTTAAGCGTGATTTTTAAAATGCTGTAAAAGGTCTCCCGAAATACAGCGTCTACATTCCTGTTTTGGGATTTCTAACACGTTTCTGAGGGCTTTGGAACCTATTAGGGGAGATCAGAAATTTTGTGCACGCCGCGTTCAAATGATGCTGAGAGTGTGAACTTGCCGGAGTAGGTGAGGCTGTTTGCTACACGTGCCACAAAGCAGGTGTAGTTGTTTACACCCCGGCGTCACCACTGTACCCACAATACACAGCGAGGACACAGAGGGCTGTCTACTGTAAGGAAACACGTCCTTTGGCGTTCCAGTCTGAACGCTTTTTTGGGGCGTTTTGGGACACAGAAGCGTTACCCAGACGTGTCCGGCGTTAAGAGCCAACATCCGAACCCACACAGTCAGCCACACTTCACTTTCATAGGATTTGCATTTTGCGAGGCCCAGATTTAAATGAAACTCATCAAACCGACTCAGTGTTGTTGTAGATACTTTATTCTCTGTTAATAACCAGAGAGAAGTCATTCAGCTCTCTTTCTCAGTTTACTGATCAGTGCAATAAATTACATTAAACAGTGATTATCTGTGATTTACAGATCGAGATTTATTAAAAGATTAATTCATTATTAGCTAAAAGAGCAATTGAGCTATGAAAACCTGACACCTTAACATCTTGGGTTCACAGTAGACAAGAACAAAATTAGTTTTATAAAGCTAAAAATGGAGAGTGTTTCTGCAGCTCGAAGGCCCCGATAATGCTGCTGTCTGAGTTCACAGCTCACAAACCCATTTGAGGACCCCGGTACGGCCTATAGAACATTCCGTAAAACCTTTATTGTTTTTTTATCCAGGTATATTTGAGCCAGCACTGCAGAGTGTCACTCTAGCAAAACGACATGGTAACAGTCCAGGACATTTTCGACATCAGTAGACTGCATCCACCATCGTAGCGGCTACATCAGGGCTGAGGCGCCTAGTCACTGGATTTGCATTTCAATTCTCTGCTCATCCTACTGAGAACAGATGCCAGTGTACATTTTCCCTCAGACCTAGTAACTGCTGGCATCGTCGTGACTTGCCACAAGTTTTCCGACGACGGTAAAAACTGTAATCTGCTTCCCCAAGAAGAGCGTGTGTGTTTTCTGTGTGCGCTTTTGCTGATGACCGCAGGGAGCGTGCAGCCCTCAAAGCCTGCCCTTTTTTCTGCACAGATGCAGACTTATTTTGGTGTTATACACCACTTGCAATTTAAATTCCAGCTGTTCGAGAAATAGACAGAATAGACGTCGCACGCGTCGACGAAGTCATGCAACACGCTTTTCAGTCGTACAAAATAATGTTGCGTTTGTGCTAATTCATCAATGCACACCTACACAACGAGCCGTGATGTCTTCCCGTGTGGAGGATTATTGCGTGAACTGACGACTCTCGCTGCTGGCAGGACACTGGCGCCGTGATTTTATTCCGATTTTCAGTGTAACATTACAAAGCTGATAACTCACACAGTGTGAATCAGCCAGGCAGAGAAACCCCCGGGAAGAATGGCGTACATGATATGTTGATCTCACTTTTCTTACGTTTAGTCACACTTTCCACTGTTCGGATGTGTAAGGCTGTATTATCGGCCAACAGTTTCCTTTGCAAATGGTAATCTGCATTTTCAATTTGTGCCTTAGTTGCTGTTGACTAACTGAATGATGATGACGTCTGACTGGATCATGAGTTCCCGATGGGCAGAGTTTGTGCTCTATGTGCTGTGTCGCATCATATGGAGACAGAAAATGAGATGCCTGTTGTCGCACGTTTTTGCGTCTGAGGGACAACGGCTTAATGGGCACACTCGATAATGGTAATTGTGTAACTGATTTCCCTAAACTGAACGAATACCTTGTGTGGTTTGGAAGTAATTTAGAACATAAGAATTGCTCATGTTTACCGGGCTTGTATCAGTGGAGTTAGTGTAATTAATAATTCATGCTTTATTAATAACCAGTCAGGTGTCATGTTGGAGTTTGTGCAGGTTTGCGCAGAGGATCCCGGGCTAGGCCTGTGTGGTGAATCCTGTGCTTCCTTTTTGTCAGTGGAAAATAAGGGGTGAGCCTCCATTAGGGGATTTCCAAGTACATAGTATTGCACGGAATGAGCCAGTGACACGCAGCACAAACTAGCTAGTACCCTTACATGCACAGTGGTGCCTGCGCTCTGTTAGGATTTAGACTTGTAGCAGAGCAACTCGGTCTAATTCTCTTTTCAAAATGGCGTCTTGTTTTTCCCTCCAGCTCAGTGCTCACGCTGCCTCACCAGTTCAAAGTCATGCCTGCCCTTCATTCGGGGGGCCAAGAGCCTTTCAACTTCGCCTTATTGTTTAGATTTCTAGCTTTTTTGTCTTCAAGATTGCCGGGCCACTCTTTGTTGTGTATTTGTTTCACTTTTACTGTCTGTTGTCAGTCGTGCTCGTGAGCAGGCTCCCACCCACCCTCCACAGGCCATGTGGCCTTTTCTGCTCCGCATCCGCTCTCACTACACAGGCCTCGCATTTACTCATTTGAGATTTGGCTTTTGGTTAGTAGCTCATCTGGGCAATTTCAACATGGAGCTGTGGTTCAGTTGTGATATCTATGGAGGAAGGAGCGCGTCCCGTGTGTGAATAGTTGGGCTCCCTTTCGCGCTGGCTGCTGCCCGTGGATGGCCCGCTCTCTGTCACACAAGCCGCTGCCGTGACCTCGATATTGTTCCAATTTGATTATACATGGGTTGATGTTGTGACTCGTCAGTTGACGGGGGCTTTTGAGGGGTGTTGCTTTGCCGTTGCATTTCAAGGGAAGCTAAGTTAGCTGCAGCCATGCATGCACACAGTCACACCCTTCTTTGACAGATAGACTGGACAAAGGGCAAAGACAAAGAAAGGCACTGAACCAGGACACACAAGTGCAGGCTTTTTTAATCCACTCACTTGTTTTCACAGTTCTTCCACCCCTTCCCATATTTGGGATTTCAGCTCGCCTTCTTGCCAAATGTCCTCCCTGTTGTCTATTGGCTAATATGAACACAGTGTGTGTCATAGGGTTTCATTAGTAGTTCAGCTTACTGTGACATGTAATACCTACTAATAAATCTCTTTGGTTTGGGTCCCTTCCTGGAGTCAATTACAAAAGCACCATCCGAAATCTGGAGATGGGATTGTCTCTTAAGCATTTTTTAAGCAAAAGAACACATGCTTGTATTACATCCTAACTGAGTGAGAGTTCAGTTGAAAGGCAGTTTGTGGATTCAGATATTTTCCAACGGTCAAGAGATTATTGTGATGAAGGACGGGAAAGCAAATACGCTTCAGTTCCCAATTCCAGTCCAGCTAAACATTTCTATAGCGTGAACAAGATGATAGACATTTGCAATTTTACTTTTTTTGTTTCGGGGAATCCAACTGTAGGAGCGAGCGGCAAGTCATCTAAAGAACGATGCAAAGGGACGTAAAAACAAAGAAAACCTTTGTCAGCTCTCCCGTTAGCTGATGAGCAACGGGTTTCACTTGAAGATTAAATGACTGTGGGCCGAAAGGGGGATAAAAGGCCAAAGTTAGAGGCTTGTAGATGGCTGGCACGCAGACACACCCCATGTCATTGTTTTTGGTAATATGACCTATTTTGCTCAACTCCTTGCTAACAGACCGAGGGCGGAGATGAGAAGTAATTGTGCTGGAGTTGGATGTTTGGGCAGTCTGCCTGAGAAGGCCGATTGCAGCTCTGCGATGACATTTCCTTCCCTTAAGTCGTGTTGTCTTCAGCTTGTGTTTTACAGCTTCAGTCTAATTGCTGATATTAAATGGGCTGTTTTGATTAAATTTCTCATTTTTTCCCCGCTCCTTTTGATTCAACCTTCACCTATTACTACCTCATTGTTATTCAGTGACAGATGGTGCTCAGTTGTGTGAATGGGAAGAATTTTTTTTGTCTGTACAAGCCTTTGAATACAAAGAAAAAGACTCTGTCTCAAAGCATGTTTGCACAACAATAAAAGATGATGCTGTGTTATGTTCAGCTCTCTCTCCACCACCTGTTTTTGCCGTTTGAAAGCGATCATCGGCAGCACTTTCAACCGTGGAGACAGATTTCTTCCATTACAAGAGATCTAATAAAGAAATGCCAGCATGTTTTAGTATTTGAAGCGGGGTCTCAAATGTTTGCTGCGCCTCTACAGCAGCCACAGGTCTCTGCCTCGTCAACGCTTGATGTTTGCTCTGATATTATTCTTTGTGTTGCTTTTTCCCCCCTCCGAAGACGTGTTAAATTTCAGCAGGGGGATAAGTGAGTAAGTGTTCGTTTTATTCCCTTCTGCAGCCTGATACGCTGACATGTGAGTACACACAATTGTTTGTTCGGAATCAACCCGCCCTAATGTTGATGTGTCCTACTGGAATACTATTTGTCAATGAGATGAAAAAGACCGTAGACCACTTTCTTTAAATTATTTTTTTAACTATGTTCTGTATGAAGGTGAAAATGTCAAATCTATGGCCTGTGGCAACATTTTGTCAAAGAGATATACACCTGCACAAATAGGTAACAATTCTTCCCAACATTTGAAGGTGTATTTGCTCGTTCTTTGTTTTGGGGATTATTCTGCTGAGACTGAGACTGAAGTCAACACCTTGCGGTGAGAGGCTGATCTGGCTGACGGTAATGTAGTCGCTGTGGAGAGCGCACACAAACAGCCGACATGTCATTTGTATTTGGTGCAGTGCAATTCTGCCGTGCGCCGTCCTGATAATGCACGGTTCCCCGTCCCCCTAACCCGGACTGACCCGAGCATCCAGGCTTCCTGCCTCTCGTTCCGCAGGCAAAACTATCGCCTGTGTAGAGACCCCGGGTTTGTTTACGTCCCTCTTCTTCACGCTCGGAGTGAAGCACGGGCAGACAAAAGAGGAGACACACTTTTCTAAATCGAAGCTTGAGCGTGGGTAGGGAGACAGAACAAGAAATGACAATCCACAGACAGACAGGCAGGTGAGTGTAACTACTGTATGGTGGTGTTTGCACCACTGCTCCTCTGATCTAAATTTCATGAGACTGTTAAAAAAAAGAAAAAGAAAGGGAGGGACGGGGATGTGGCGCCTGCTCCCTCAACGCTCTCGTGCTCCATCTCCAACGGCTGTCCTCCCCATTGTCATTAACGAAGAAGAGGGAAGGGGATCATGAGCGGGGTTGGCGGCCATGCTTGTCTGCCCGGCACAATGGGTTTGTGGGGACCGAGGGGCTGAAATGAAAAAGCCGACGCCTGCTCGGAGTCGGGGCGCCCGCCATAAGCTCCACCACAGCCCTCACTGTACAGTACAGTAGATGTTTGTGGGAGAGGAGTTATTTAGGGGTTCATGATGGCCCGTGTTTTCTGCGGCGCATCTGAACGCGTTTCTGTTTGGGGGAGCCAGTTTTTCTGCCGCTCTGCCTGAAGGGGCCCCGCTGACGACGATCAAGGTGCCGGGCTGTGTTGACAGCAGTTGTGTGCACATATA
The DNA here is from genome assembly GCA_907169785.1 of Menidia menidia. NCBI lineage: Eukaryota > Metazoa > Chordata > Actinopteri > Atheriniformes > Atherinopsidae > Menidia > Menidia menidia. Next base: position 10,889,143 of record CAJRST010003335.1, read on the forward strand.
AGATTGGGATTTGTGGGGGGTGGGTGTGAGAGCGTGCGCGTGTTGGTGGTTTGGGGTGGGGGGTGTTCTCATTTCGGTTGTCACGGCAACCCAGTCATTTCTTTCCCCCAGCTACATCCCACTATCACTGTAATTCCTGCGTTTGTATCTTTGATTTATTTCTTCGCAAAATCCAGCGAAAGCGGCGGCATGGCGGCGTATGCTTCCAGGGGACTGGCTAAATGACCGCACACAAGCGCTTCAGTGGCTCCCAGCGGGACGGAAGCACGCCAGTCTTTACTAATAATTGATTTCTCCAACCAGATAAGGCTACGTTGGCTCTACAGTTATGTTTAATGTGTATCTAAATGCATTTAATCTAGATCGGAGCTCTGGTAGAGAGCAGGGGAGCAGGTGTGGACCCCTATTTTCATGTTTTCTGTGTTCTGTTGTTAATAAATTATTCATGAATGGTTTATGAGATTTGAAAACCATAACATTATGTCTTTCTTTTTTAATTGATTAGGTGATAGATTTTGCACATACTTAGTGGATTGTTGGGTGAGCCCGCAAGTTATTCTGGGGTTTTTCTCTCTTGTGCTTTTTCTTTTCGTGCAAGTGACTTTTTGCTTTGTGTTTGCCTAGATGGAAGATGGTCAGACACTGTTTGACTACAATGTGGGACTCAATGACATTGTCCAGCTGCTGATTCGCTCTCAGGCTGACCCCCCTGATAGCCCGGCCACCAAGGACTCCTCAGGTGTTGCCTGTAGTTCTGCTCCTCCGCCTGATTCAAAGTCTGAAAGCTGCAGTTCCCCAGCTCCCGTCTCCCCTGCATCGATGGAAACCTCTGCAAATATGAACAATGAAAACATCAGCATCACCTCCAGCACTGTAAATGAAACCAAGCCAGACACCAGCGCTATCAGTAACTCAACCAGTACCAAAAATGGGTTCAAGTCCCCCAGTCCAGCACAGGACACTCAGCCGCCCACATCCAGCAAAAACACACTTACTGACCCAGGAATCGGCCTGTACAAGGTGAGGATGGGACCGATTAAAAGGGAAACAATTACCAAGTTTTTCATGCTGATTTGATTTCTCTACATGTATTGTCTTGATTATCTTCTTCTTTTTATTTCCCTTAAGTTGCACAAGTGACTTATTTTGAGCGCTTAGACTTATTTTTTTTTATAATTCCTTGATTAATGGTATTTAGGCACTTAGTCTATTGCACAATTCGTAAGTCTTTGATAGGAGTTTACCAGCCTTTTTGAAGACCATCCCAAAGCTCTGTTTTGCATGCATGCTGTCTTTTGTTCCGTTTTCTGACAACAATGTTGAAGTCCAGGCTCTGAGGAAGACTCTTTCCATCCCTTGGATCTGTTCTTTCTTTCCTCTCGAAATGATGGGTACCACATAGATAGACTCTACAGTACTGCAAAGTGTATTCAAACTGGTTTTCATATGGTCTAACTAACTGGGAAGCAGTGGGCATCACTGGATATCAGTGTCACATGTTCCGAGGCCTTAAGCATTCAACTTGGTATTCACAAAGCAACACAGCTGACTTGGATGGGAGTGATTTGGAGTGTGTCAAACATTTATGCAATACTTATATCACGAAACTCCCTCAATTAAAATAATATTACACAGACGGTTCATTCAATTATTGACGGGTAGTTGTGTCTGTGGTGTATTCATGTCAGTTAATTGTGGAGTGGGGGAGGTGTCTACAAGTACTTTGCACTGAACTAATTGCAAAAACCTTTATCTTCAGTGGTGGGGATGAGAATGGAAGCAGCAGAACACCGTATCTACATTTTTCTCTCTATATCAAACTCCCATTCAGTCTCCCGTTTGCTGTAGTCTGGCCCCCTTTATCATGAATTAGCTCTGAAATGCGTCCCCACAATGTCTCCTCCTGCGCTTGAAGCAGAGAGGAACAACACAAAAAAATCCTTTAAAACGGCCTGAAAAGGTCTGGAACCCTGTAAATTGGCATCTGTGTGATCTCTTGAGCCTTTCTGTCTGTGAGCCCAATCATGTTTAGCTTTTATGTGTAAGAAGGGCAGTGATGACGTTAGGTGTGAGTGGAAAGAGGAGAGGAAGCAGGGCTTAATCAACGCACTGCACACCGCCCGCATTTGAGTGGAAAACTGTGAATATATGAGTTATAACAGTGCAACTAATTAGAGGAGTATGATTGTTAGTTGACCAAAACAGGCTTTAGTTGGAAATACAGCTTTAAGTTAAATTGCTCTTATTGCTTTTTTACTTAAGGTTTTGAGTGAATGTATGTTTCTTGAATTTACTCTCAAACAACAATATCTAGCAGAAATCATAACCCAAACACAGGCGGTCTGGTTACACAATTTTCCGTTAGGGTAATAAAGCTCTTTCTCCTATTGCACAGACAACCTTGAGAATTGCCTGCCCAATACAGGAAATTAGCCGTGAAATCCAATGGAGTATTCATTTTGAGTCCTCACTGGAGACCAGGTGTTACCTCTGTGTTTGTGTCTCCTCAGATTAATGAGCTGGTGGACTGCAGAGACGTGAGCATTGGCGCCTGGTTTGAGGCGTGCATCGAAAATGTGACACTCACTCCCAAAGGACAGATAACACCCACCAAGGGTAAGGTGGGTCGGCCTCCAAAAAGGACTAATGGAAAACTGGAGGCTGAGCAGGGGCAGGCCAACAGCCAGGGTCAAACTACGGACAGTAACAGGAATAATGTTGTGTTGAATTCGGAGAGTAATGGAGCCTCCACCTCTCGGACTGACTCTACAGCAGTGGACAGCAAACAGAGAGAAGAGGATGTAGTTTACCACATTAAATATGAAGAGTGAGTAATGGCCCGTTGTACCACATCATTTGTGATCTTAACGTGCGCATGTTTTGCTGATACCTGCACAGTCACAGTGCAGCAGCATTCGTTCCAATGTCAAATGCTTTCTGGGATCAGGGATGAAAGTGTTGCACCCAACAGCAGAAACACCCGCCTTTTGTCTTCCTAGTTGTGTAGAATTTTTGTGAAAACCTCCTGTTTTGTCCACCCAAGCAATATCGGTGATGTTTGTCTCAGTAATGGGGGCTCTGCTGGAATTGCTGCCTGCTCTTGCCTGGCACTCAAAGGGATGGAGAACACGGGGTTTGTGTAGTTCATGCTACAATTTGGACATCATCGCTCACATTCCCCTTCTCCACCAAATTCATTCAGAAGCCCATGTTTCCATGGTAACTCGTGAGTTCTCGGGAGCATTACTTCTTTGCTTGCCTCCTTCAGCTTTGTCTGTAATTGCTGTGAACGTGAGACCAGTGAGACGGCCTGCTTGCTCTGCCTTTGGCAGTGAGCATGTGCGTGTATATTTCTGCCTACCGCTGCTATTTCAGAGTAATTATGTCAAGGTATGTTATATCTGTTCGTGTTTGCTTTGGTCTCTTTCTCTATTTTCAGACTTCATTGCTATTTCATATTCCTCAGTCTTCCAAATCCCATGTAGTTTATTTGGATTGCCGTATTTTACGGGACCGGAGTGCCCCTGCAGGGATAATCCAGATCTGCCCAATCACTCCCCATCTTGTTTTTACTTTCACTTTTTAATTTAATTTTTTTTGTGTGTGCGCAAAATAATGTAATTTTTTTGGCAAACCCCCTCCTTGGTGACAGTTAAGATGGACAGCTAAAATGCATCTGACAGGCTTGAAACCTCAATGTCACAGCAATGTGTGATTTGTGTCTTCACCAACGGAGCCAAAAGCACCGTCCCAATTAGTGTTTTCCAGAGTAGTCCCACTCAAACACAAATTGTCGACATCATTTTAGTTCAGTCTTAGATACAGCCTGTTTGATAGATCGTTTCGTGTCTTGTTGAATGTGAAATATCCCGCTCCGTTCTGAGTGCCGATCTTGGTTTCTTCCATCATTTTGTTTGCCAGTGAAAAGCGGAGGGTGGGTATGATTGCGCTGTCTTCCCATGCCGCGTTCTCCCCTTTTAACACCTGCCTGCATAAACCGAGAAAGACACACCAGTCCTTCTAAGAGATCCGCCATGTTTTGACTGCATCTGCACAGAATATAATGATCCACATAATTAAAATGAGCATGATGCAGGGAGGCATGTCAGAGAGGAAGTGGCATGTGCCTGTATGATGTGTGTTCTGGACTATGGTGGACTGGTTAAAACTTAACTGAGCTAATAGATTAGAATTTTGAGGAAGGGAACATATATAGACAAAAGGGGGAAAAGTGATCTTATTGTCTGCTCACTTTACATGCAAGCACTGAATAATTCTAAGTGCCCAAAAGCACCTGAATAAAGCCAAAATTGGAAAAGGTTTTAGCAATAATTGCTCCCCTCTAAAGTACAAATGACTTACATCTGTCTGCTCATCCTAATCAGAAGGTGCCTCATCAGCCGATATCTTTTTTTCAATTAAGAAATACTTTCTTAAAATTTTTTTTTTCCTGAGAAGCCCTTCTCTGCTGCCAGAGGCTGAATGTGCACAAATGGCCTGTCAGATTGGGGGCAGAGGAAGATGACAGTGATTTGAGGTGATTGCCGTCTTTAAAGATTTGCTCATATAAATAATTGTGAATTCTTAAGAAATTTGGTGAAATTTTGCTCCAGATGCTCCATGGCTGAGTTTTGAATATAGAAAACCAAACAAATGGTGTTCTACACAAAAAGAATTCTAGCAGATGTGAGATATATAAGAAAAAAAATCTTGATTTATTAAAACTCTGAACAGAAACAATATAAAAGTCTGAAATAGCTTCTATGTTGTTTTCATTCAAAGAGTTTAAGCTAATGCTTTTACAGCAACATGAACCGTGGTCTATAGATTTATCATAAAAAAATTAACTTTGATCAACAGTAAGGCTGGTAAACCACTATGTTAAGGTACAGTAATCAAATCTCTGGCCTTTATGCTGCCATAACCATGTCATATTACTCGTGTCTAGGCCCATGTTCACAGTGTTACAGCACTTAACGTTTAAAATTCTGCTTGGCTGCTTGTGGATGTGGACTTGTGTGCTGTGGACATAGGATAATTTACACTTTAATGAAAGTCTCCTAAGAAACCTTTGTTCCTAATTGTGTGACAGGGTTATTTGCCACGGTACGACACCAAAACAGGCAGTTGTATGAAGATAATTGCTGCTCAGCCAAAAACGTTTTCATTAAGTCAGTGATTCTTTATTTCCATATATGCCACCACACACTTGTCATGGGTCATGAGAGAGGGTTGAGACGCATTAGTTTGAGTCGGTACACGCTTTTGAATAGTAAAATCAGAAATGCCGAGCTCCATTTTGCTGCTTCAGTTTCGGGGGCCTTGACATCTGCATTCGGACTCACTCAGACTTTGTGATGACTTAAGCCCTCAACAAAACAACAAACCCCACCGCAGCCATGAAGGCATTCAGTGACCTGTCAGGTGACTGCAGCAGAGCAGAAACATCACCTGGTAGACGCAGTCATATCCACTGAGTCTGCTGCTTTTGCACCTTCACACAGGCTTTGAAAATACACATTTACTGAATACTGGCTTTTTGAAACAGACAAGAGCATCTACACATTCCCAAAATCAATGCGATGGCATGATGGTTTCAATAATCATGCTTAATGCTTTCCACTTTAAGGTGATAGTGGGTGTTAATGCAACCGAGTGGGTAAAACGCTGTTAAATAGGCTGTAGATTCTAATTAAATTGGGTCTACATATCCAGCAAGATGAGACTTTTCCAGTGTGTAAAGTGGTGGGAGGTTTTAAGAGCACGCCTGCTACCTGAGTATCCCTGAGAGTGGTTTTTATGTCCCGCTTTAGTTTATTATTCATTGAGAACAGTTTGAGTTTGGCTTCTTTTTCTTACGCAACTAGCTCTTTGTCTCCTTTTCCGAACAAAGCCGTCATTGTTTGGTGGCCGAGCCAGACTGACATATCAGTCATCCAGATATATTAGCCCTGAAATATTTTTTCATAAAGCAAGTTGCAGATAAAACTGCTTGGTTCTTTGTCACTTTTACTTGGCAAGCCTTGATAGGGAAAGTACAGTTTGACATTCCTGTTGGGAAAGTACAGGTAAGTAATATCCAGCAGAAGTCCGATTTAACTGGCCGTATGTTATTCTTTCTATGTCAAGTCCAGATGTTTGCGAAAAAGGCCAAAAATTCAGCTGACTACGATCTCGATGTAGCCTTTGTTTAGTACCTTTGTGCATGTAGTTGAAAAGTTAATTAGTTTAACTTTTGAATCAGTTCAATTGTAGGGGCTTATGTGGGGGAAGATTCAGGTCAAATTGGTTTTGTTGCCTCACGCTGTTCAGATAAAATGCACTTAAAGCAACATCCCGAGAAGGCAGCCTCCACCCTTGAAGCTGTAGTAGCTGCTGGGAATGCCGGTGTCTCTGCTGATTCCCTGCCAAACTGTTGGGCAGCTGTTGCCACTACCGGTGCCAAACGGATCCAACTCAACCTTTTTTTTTGTTGTTTTTCTGTTTTTTTTCACTGGCTATTGTCAGTTCCAAACAAGGTCACTCGAGGCATTTAATTTGCAGCTGTGTGGTGGCCAAACATGAGTGGGAGTTATAGTTTGGGGATTGTTTGAGCAAGTAGGGTCAGTAAGAAGCGGCAGTGGAAGTTCAAGGTTAGCGTAGACTTTAATTACCAGCGCGACCTCCCTGTGACTTCCTCTTTTGTCTCCTTTTAGAACATGTAGTTAGGCCACGCTGAAGCCCACAGAGTCGACTGCTACTGCTTGTTATTAGGAAAGCTGTTCATTTGACCAAAGAAGCTAAGGTTTTGCAATGCACGTATTACGTTTCAGGGCTAGCAGCTTAAGCTAGCTTGGTTTAACTGGTGCACGTCATGGTGCACGGTCATGTAACGCCGTTAATTTAAGTGTGGCGTCGTCATTTTACAGCTGTGCTTTCTTTTTTCCTGTTCAATGCAGGCATTTTAGGTTGGCATCGATCCTTAAATGCCCGAGCACATGCTCACAATCTGTGGCAGGACGTATGCTCCGAGTCTGTGTGGTCTTAAGCGCTGGCACTTCTGCCTCCATTGTGTTGCTCCCTGTACTCCTTCTGTACATGTTGAGTCTCATTGTTGATGGGCCTTTGGTACTTTGTGTGTCTGTGTGTGTGTGTGTGTGTGTGTGTGTGTGTCTACACGTTTGAATGTTGGCGTGTGACTGTGTGTTTTTGTGTTGCTTCTTTTCACCCACCACTTTTCCCTTAACCACATTAATCCCTTGGGCCTAAAAAAGGAAATCCCTCGTCGGTGCCCCGGCTTTCTCTTCCTTGCAGCATTCTGGTTACAGTCTGTCTCTGTGGGTCCCCCCCTCGTTGAGTTTCAAAACGACTTGATAGTTTTTCTAGAAAATAAAAAAACAAGTAACTATAATACTAATTTATTTCACTATTTTGAGCCATCTTCTTTTTTTGTTTATATGATGTAATATATGATAACTGAGTCTGAGAAGCTACTGTGTAGCAGAACTTGAAACACATATAACATATAAAAAAACATTTATGTACATTTTTAGCTTGATCATTATGAGTGAGGACAGAGAAAATGATAATACTTCTTTAAAAACTCGTGGGTATAGTGTGTACCTACGAGTACCCTAAAGTTGGTGTCTTGACATCTAAATACACCCATTGATGCTTAAAATCGAAGGCAATGATTCATGAAATAATACATAATAAAAATGGGTAAAAACACAAGCATGCGATATTCTTTTTCTAATTCCACCTTCACTACATTTTGTTAATGAGCAGGTCCAGGAGAGTTTTTGTCAGCAATTTTTTGCTTGAAAAAGTTTCCGCTAATCCTGTAATGAAACCGACACTTGGGTCTTTTTTTAAAAGAAGTTCCTTATATTACAGGTATTTTATGTGCCTCTGATCTGGTGTGTGGTTCTGCAGACTAGTGTAGACTTGCGGGTTTCTTTAGGGAGGCAGGTTTTGCTTATCAGCACAGCTCTCTTTGGCTTAATGCATTGTGCTGTGCAGGTGATGACTTTTTTAATGTCAGGCTGTTTTGCTGGTTTGTACCTCTGAGGATACTTTTGATGTCAAATGTCTCAATTTTTTCTCTTTGGTTGTTTGTAACGTAGTGAAGGCATCACACCAGCAAAACGTATATGCGGCTTTCCTGAAATGCACAGTGGTGGATCCCTTTGTGAAAGGTGTACCCTGCTTAAAGAGCCCTATGTAGAAGTGTACTGGGAGTAAGAAGGTTGGAAACCTTATATCTAAACCGTCTCTCTCCCAGTTACCCAGAGAATGGCGTGGTGGAAATGCGGGCGGTGGATGTGCGACCCCGTGCCAGGAGCCTTCTGCGTTGGGACCAGCTCCAGGTGGGGATGCACGTGATGGTCAACTACAACATGGAGACACCAGAAGAGAGGGGCTTCTGGTTCGACGCCGAGATTGTGGCTCTCAATCAACCCTCCCGTACCAACAAAGAGCTCAGAGTCAATATCCTCCTGGGGTGAGGATTGCAGGGGATGTACCGGGAAGCGTGGGCTTTGATTTGAGATGGCTCTGTTGTTATGAATTAAGGTCTCTGCCTTGGTCACTCTGTCTCCAAATCAGGGGTCCTGGAGATGTAATCGGAGATCTTAAGGTTCAGTTTCTCGATGAAATCTACCAGGTGGAGAAACCTGGAGCTCGTCCGCTCTCGGTTGCAGACGGACAATTTAAACGTACGAACCCCATCGCACACACTCAAACTCAACGCTGAAATCATGCCACACCTGCTGGTATTGGTTCCGAACGCCATATGATGTGCAGCATTACTGCGAAAGGCTTTCTGTTCGTACCTCTACAAGCTTGTGGGGATGTTTCTTGCTCGTTTTCTGACTCCAGGGAAGAGCGGGCCGGAGTGCAAGCACTGTAAGGCCGACCCCGACGCCGAGTGTCGATTCTGCTCCTGCTGTGTGTGCGGCGGGAAGCAGGACGCGCACATGCAGCTGCTGTGTGACGAGTGCAACATGGCGTTCCACATCTACTGCCTCAACCCGCCGCTGGCCACCATCCCAGATGATGAAGACTGGTGAGAAGGAGAGGGTGTCGCTCAGCTGTCGGCCGCACAGTTCAGCCCTCTGCAGTCTGTTCAGAAAAGCCGATTAATGAGGTTCAGTTTGAGGTTCATCTGAAGTGTATTTTACACAGTCGTTAATATTGAAGTTAAAATCAATTTAGAATGATGACATTAAACACTCACAGGAGGTAGTTTCTCTAAGCTTTAAATGTTTTTCTGACTCACAAAAAGGAGCTTAGAACACAAAAAACAAAACAAAGGAAGTGTTACCCAATTCAATTCAGTACTTTATGAACCCCCGGAGGGGAAAATGCATAGCTGCTGTGTAGATTATTAATAAAGATATGCTATTGTTACTGAAAGATGACAATATAACAAACATTTTCATAGTTGAAATGTGACAGGGGTGTAATAGAAACCCTGTTGAGCTGTGGAATTTTTTGCATCCCTCATGGTGTCAGCAGGTAATACGAGCGAACACATTTAGGAGAGAGTTTAGACAGGAACTTACAACCAGCCGTTCAAAATTTTGGGGGTAGAGACTCCCCCTCACAGCAACACGTCCAGCCTTACTCCATATGTTGTCATTCTCTGTCCATCACTGGGAGTCTGACCACCGCAGCGGCGTCGAATAAAATTGCTTTTCTGAAATCTCCGCTGTGTCTTCATCTGGGCTCCGTGTTCTCTCATTTTCTCCCCCTGTGATTTTACCAGGTGCCATTTTCACTGAGAGGAAAATTCACAGTGTCTGTTCCTCCCAGTATTAGAAGTACATTTAAGAGCATATCTGTAAAAATACTGAAATTACAGATCAGCATGTATCATAATTAGCACATAGCATATTAATGCTCACTGAAGCTATTTCTCACTTTATGAACAGATATTCTGTCCAAACATATGTAGTACATACTTTCATCCAGTAAATAAAACAGGTGCAACTCAGAAATGTCCAATGAAAGTTAGGCCCAGCATTCGTGTCATAGGGAACACTTATATTCTGTATGATGTAGTCTGAGAAAAAATATGCAGAAATAATTTCCTCTTTTTTTCTGCTAGGTACTGTCCAACATGTAAAAACGACACCAGCGAAGTTGTCAAGGCCGGCGAGAAGCTCAAAGCCAGCAAGAAGAAAGCCAAAATGCCTTCAGCTACAACTGAAAGTCAAAGGGACTGGGGAAAGGTGAGACTCCCCTCGGGCTTTACACAGCCAGAGAGAAGGTCTGTCCTCCTCTCTCCATTGAAGAGGCAACTTTAATATGGGTGAAAATGAATGCAGTCTATCTCAAAAGGTTCTCACCAGTGACTTTTCCAGCTTGTTTTCTTCCCAAAATTCAGTAAATCGATCAAAGACGCTTTAGCTTTTAGTCAGAAACACAGACCAATGGGGCTCCACCGTCATTTGGCATGAAAAATGAAATAAGCATTTTCCATCTCCTTCAGCAGCAGGAACATTCCTAAAAACTGAAGGATTTAAAACATTACTGACTGTATTTTAAAATCATGTCAGGGCTGTCTACCAAACAGCACAGGAGAAAACAAAGGAGCACAGGCTTTCAATACAAAAGTGTCTCAAAACCAGGTATTTTAAGATCTTCAGCGGCTCGCAAGACAAAAATAAAAAACAGATGATTTATGCTGATTTGCAAAAAAATATTCAGATTTGAATGAAAACTGCCGAAAACTGTACGACTGCTCTGGTTTTTTGGGGGTTTTTTTTGGCAAACGTGTAGCACAAGTGTCACTGTAAACTGATACTTTTCACTACAAACGCTTTAATTCAGAATTGAAGTAAAATAGTAGTTTTCACAGCAAATTACAGTATTTCAACATTCTCAGAATCTACATCTACAGAAGTGTTGGTCTACGCCATTTAATTGGTGTCCAACAGCTACACTGATGTAGTTATTATCTAATATTGATACTTAAGACATTTTCTGACTAAAAATGACAAGCCCTTTGATGGACTGTCATGGGTGTACCCCGCCTCTCGGCCAATGGCAGCCAACCCCCCCCCCCCCACACACACACACACACAGACACACACAGACCCACCCCCCAAGCCCTCCTAGGGATAAGCGATATTGATAACAGACGGATAAATCCTGAGTATTTTTCGCCTTTCCCTAGTGTTAAGAATTCACAAGCATATTTAATTAAATTTTAACTGTTTATTTGCCAATAACTAAAAACAATATAATTTTAGCTCTTGGATTCCTTTCATGGCAACGCTTTTGACAAAGTGTGTGGGTCATTTCCATCCTGGCCGTGCTGTCTCCCTGACGCTCTGCTCCATGGTGTAATGTGAACAATGCCATTAAGCATAACTTAGCCACTTTCCTGGAACTGCCAATGGAAAATAACTTCTTTCTTTACCAGAATGCTCAGTTTTTCTGAGGACTAATTGAAAACAGCCCCGCTTGTGTGCTTGGGCACATTTTAGTGCTGTGAGTCACACGGCATTTATACTCGGCTTTAATATTATCACAACTTTATGTCTCCTTACATAAAAAGCTTTGACTCCTCTGAAGGTTTGTTGGGTTCTCTCTTCCATTCACGTATACGCATTAAATGAAGTACCATCCTTCCATATTTTCCTCCCTTACATGAACTAAAGAAACACAATGTAAAAAGGTTCAAAGGCAAACATGTTGACCTCTGACTTGGTGTAATTGCAGGGTATGGCCTGTGTGGGGCGCACTAAAGAATGCACAATCGTTCCATCGAACCACTATGGACCTATTCCCGGCGTTCCTGTTGGAACCACCTGGAAATTCAGAGTACAGGTTAGCAGTTTTTGACACCCCTTCACGAGACGAGCACTGGGACTCCTCAGACAGACAGAGACCTGAGCTGTTGTCTCTGCCTCCCCCAGGTGAGCGAGGCGGGGGTTCACAGGCCACATGTCGGCGGCATCCACGGGCGCAGCAATGATGGCTCCTATTCACTGGTTTTAGCTGGGGGCTTCGAGGATGAAGTGGTAGGTTTTTGTCCCTGCTGTGGCTGTCCCCTCTAAGACATGAATAGATGTGTGCCCCCCCCCCCACCCTTTGCCGACCTTTGTGTGACGCTGGCCCCCATCTGTGTTAGGACCGGGGAGATGAGTTCACCTACACGGGAAGCGGGGGTCGGGACCTCTCCGGAAACAAACGCATCGGAGAGCACTGTTTTGATCAAACCCTGACTCACATGAATAGGTACGGCTCATCGGATGAGACTTGTAAAAAGCTTGATTGTAAAAGCTAGACGTGGATGCCATCCCAGTGGGATCTGTATTCATTAGCCTTTTAACCTGACCTTGCAGGGCACTGGCCTTGAACTGTGACGCACCCTTGAATGACAAAGACGGAGCAGAGTCCAGGAACTGGCGGGCAGGAAAACCTGTGAGAGTGGTGCGCAGCTCCAAAGGCCGACGCATCAGCAAATATGCTCCAGAGGAGGGAAACCGCTATGATGGTATTTACAAGGTAAAGCCAAGCGTTGAGCATAAATATCAAAAGTTTTACAATTCAGAGAAAACATTTCCAGTTTGGAGTTGATTGAACATTTCTCACATTTATGACATGCCAAAAACAGCTCTTTTGTGCATAGAATGTAATGCCTTTGTCGTTGCGGTGGCTCACAGGTGGTGAAATACTGGCCGGAGATCGGAAAATGTGGTTATTTGGTGTGGCGGTACCTGCTGAGACGGGACGATCAGGAGCCGGCGCCGTGGACTCCTGAAGGACTAGAGAGGATCCAAAAACTGGGCCTTGCTGTTCAGGTTAGAGCACTTTTCTTTTCAGCGTTGCACATTGCACCGCCAATGACTGCTGGACACTCGTGTTTAGAGTCGGCGCATATTTTCTGGTGTATTATGCAGAGCAGGTACTTTCCAAGCTTGCATTTGTTTCACGGGTTTGCATGCAGGAAAATATGCGGCACATACTTCAACATTGCATTTGTCTCAATCGATCCCGGCTGTTAAAATCCTCTTGGTGATTCGGTTTCAGGCTTTCTGGGCATGTCTATCTCCGTTTTTTCCGAAATGGAAAACAAAACAAAACACAAAAAGTAGCCCTTGGTAATGTCTCTCCCCGCAGTACCCACCCGGCTACTTGGCAGCCATGGCTAACAAAACAAAGAAAGAGGCCTGCGCCAGACCGGGGCGGGGCGGGCGCGGCAAGCACTATACCGGGAGGGGGAGGCCGCGGAGACAACGGAAGATCAAGGAGAAGGAGGAGAACGGGGAGGCAGCGGAGGAAAAGCCCCCGGTCGCCAAGGTGGAAGAAGAGGCACCACAAAGTAACGGAGCGCAGAAGACAAGCGGAGATACTGGTGGGTGCTTTTACAGATGATGTTCTGAGCAGGTCAAAGGTGTTCAAAGGTGTTGTGAACAGACACCTGACAGGTGAGAGCAGCCTGATCAGTGAACCCCCCTTAACATGGCAACCAGTTAACCATCTTACGAATACTTTTTTGATAACTCTCCAAAAGCCGCTGCTTTTTAAAGTCATATTGTGTTTTTTTTGTTTATCAGAACCGTCACCAGCAGAAGAGCCTCCATCGAAACGTGTGAAGATAGAGGAGACCTTCCAGCTCTCAGAGCAGCAGGAGCAGCTGATCCGGGAGGACACGGCCAACAAGAAGCTCTGGGACGAAGCCATGGAACACCTCAAAGAGGGGCCGGTATGACTCCCAGGACGCCACCTGCCAAACACATCCAAGGCTCTTTAAAGCTTCATGCTTAGATCTTAACCACCTCTTTCCACTTTACTGGCCCGTCTGTGTTTCTGTTTGCCAGAGGCATTTTGATACTCTGCCCTTTTGAACAGATAAGACTGACAAGTTTTTCTTCTTCCCATTTCAATCAAGATATTTTTTATTTAGTCTGTCTTGTGCTCCACAATTCCTTTTGTTTTTCTGTTCCCGTCGAAGAATTTCCTACGAAAGATGGAGCAGATCTTCATGTGCGTGTGCTGCCAGGAGCTTGCCTTCCAGCCTGTCACCACCGTCTGCTCGCACAATGTTTGCAAGGTAGGTGTTACTTGCACCTCAGTGGAAGTCATTTGTTCTCACCACTAAACGCCCATTTCTCTTCTCCTGGCTCCTCTCGTCCCCAGACTTGTCTCCAGCGGTCGTTCCGAGCAAAGGTGTACACCTGCCCCGCCTGCCGCCACGACTTGGGCAAGGACTATGTCATGACCCAAAACAAAATGCTTCAGATTCTGCTTGACCAGTTCTTTCCGGGCTACAGCAAAGGCCGATGAGGTCGAAATAACATTTATAAGTAGGATACGTACATACACGCACATTAAAGCATCCATTCTGGGCACCCTCGTATACCGTCAAGCACCTAACGCTCCACCTTCAAATGCATTGCACTCACATAATGTACTTACTCATGGGCAGAAGTGTATTGCATATACAGCCATTTATGTATACAATCATTCAAACACAAACCACCTCAGTAGGGACTGACCTCATCTGCTGAACTTGGACTGTCTCCATCAACATCACCAGCCTGAAATTCAAGATCCAACCCCCCCTTTTTTTTAAAAACAAAACAAAACCAAACAAAAAGTCTTCCCTACACAAGCAGGCACAAACGCACAAAAAGCCCCCTCAAATCTCACATCCCCACCAATCGACTCAAGATTTTGGCTCATTTCTCCTTTGTTTTTTTCCCCTGCCGCCATGTTGTCCGCTGGTTCCTTTCAATGACGCGCAGCCCATCTCTCTAGTGCTAATCTTTCAAATCCTGCCAACCTGTTTGCATTTTGTGTACCATGTAAGACACAGCGCCGCATGCTGTAAGGGTCAGGCTGAGCGAGGCTCCCAGGAGTTTCCCTCTTATGGCAATTCAAACAAACTCTCTTATCTGCATGAAGCACTGCATAAGTGACTCTGGCACTAAACTTTGAGGAACGTGCTCTCTCATCCCGCCAAGCGTTCCTGTCACTTGGAAAAATGCCACCTCTACGCCTTGAGCTAATAGGAATAACGAATGCCTCACCGGGGGTAAATTTCTGTGTATTGGCAGAGAACAGACTTTTGCAGCTGTGTCCTGTTTGTTTGGAGTGTTGGAAGTCTTCCTTAGATTTATTGCGGAGTGAGAAGAAGCATTTACTTGAGGAAAAGATGGAGTTGGGGAACCGATCCGTGGGGGAAATTTCAGGAATCTGACTTTAAAAAGAGAGAAGTCCGAGTTTATGGTTCCACTTCTGAAGTCAAATGACCTGAAGTGGATCTTATCTGTGTTCTGGTATTTTCTTTTCATCAAGCAGCAAAATACTCTCGCATGACGGAGATAATTGCGTTTTAGCCGCAGTGTCGTGAAATGATTGGAAGGCCTTGGATGGTGGGGGCCGCAGGTTTCTCCAGTGACATTTGAGAGGGGCACGCTGTGGCCGTCCCTGGTGTTACCAGGCAACCGCCATCAAGCGGGACTTTTCACCGAGTAAATTAGCTCACCTTCTGCTATGCAGATTTTTATCTGCCAATGGTTGTCGTAAACTGGGGCTCAGAAATAATTTACTTTGTGTGATTGACCCCATCTTGTAAAAAGAAAAAAAAAACAAGTGTTTACTGGTCCAGCCAGTAAAAGAAAGAGATTTAACCGAGTGCCTTGCAGAGGACTACAGAAGTTAGCATTCGGCAGCTAACTGGCTTTAAATTCTCAGTTTCAGTGAGAATGAATCGATTTTAAAGGCTAACGTTTTACCATGTTTTGGTACCTTCAGCGTGGTGTACAAAGCTTTTTGTTGTGCATGGGAACGCTCTGCAAAGAGTCAACACAAGAACGAGGGAGCCACCTACCCCCCACACCCCCCCACACACAAAGCATGAGGCACGCTTTGTGCCTTATTGGACACATTTCAAACACAGAATGAGAAATGAAAACAGAACTTAAGGTGGATCTAAAAGGGACTGCAGCTGAAACGTTGTCCAACACAGCTGCTGTAACACAGTACACATTCAGCTATGCACAAAACCAGAAACGCACCACAACATACTCCTAACTAGTCCGGGATACAAAACCATAAGCCTGTAAATTAGAGCAAGTGATTAGTATTTGTACACTAGTATTCTTACATAAAAAAGTCTTGCTGGACTACTTTATGTATTTCTTAAAACATTTTGCACTTTGTGTCTGAGTCAAAGGAAAAAGCACATACTAAAAAAGGAAATATTTTGTACATATGGCCGAAATATATGGATTTCTACTAGTCTACAAGACTAGTCGACATACAAAATTTAAAGCACTTATGAAGCTCATAACTGAGTTTGTGGCCACAGAAAGAATAACTCTAAAACACGACTGACAAGATTCTTATGAAAACATTTTTTTAAAAAGGAAGATGTGTCTTTCCCGATGTGCTTTATACTCACAGTTGTTTGTCGCCATTTTAGGGCTTATTCATTGCACGGAGTCTCTGGAGTCGTTACCACTGCATATTATCCTGCGTACAGACGCTTGTTTGAACAATGCAGCCGAAAATCTACACCACAAAGTCATTCCTCCAGTTAGAATGGGTTTTTGGGGGTTGTTTTGTTTTGGGTTTTTTTGGGTGTTCTGAACAGCTGAGACAGATTTCTGACTGTGATTGTGCTGATATGGTACTTTAAAATGTCCAGGGTTGGCAGGCCCGATGGGAACCAAACCAAACATGCCATGGGGAGCCGTGGCTCTGTGGGTGCGATGTGCACAGAGGTCAGCAGGGCTGCTGCCGTCCTGACAATATCTGAGTGGCTTTTCCTGGAACCTTTAGCCCCCCCCCGTTCAGCCACACACGGCCAAGTGGATCAGTCACGTTATTCCGTTATTCCGTTGAAGGCTGAATTCAGAAGTTAATGCATTGGTTTTTTCGTTTTTGTTCACATTCCCGGTCCCCCCCCCCCTCAAACCCCCTCCATCAGCAGGCTGTTTGTTTGTGGTGAAGTCCTCGTTTCTGTTCAGTCATTCAGTTTTCTTTTCCTTCCTTTTTGTTCTTTTCATTTCTATCACCATGCAAATACAAATGCTACTATGATCTTTAAAGCTAACTGTGACGTGCATTACTTCTACTGTTGCTTGATCTTGTTTAGATTGTTTTCTTCCTGCATTGCTTGGCGAGCTAACAGCCCTTTCTTTGTCCGCTGTGGCCCTCGCTGCCTCCTGCTCTCCGTGAACCTACAGTCAGTACTAACAACTTTTAGACGTCTTGTGGACGCTTGGCTTCAGTGCTGTGTCGTTTCATTTTTATTGCAACCTAATGAAGAATAAATTTTGAGAATTCCCATTCGGTTTTCCTAAAACGCTTACTGCTATGTCCATGCTCCGTTTTGTTTTCGTCTATACCATTTTAGTTGCATTTCTATTTTACTCAGTCATTTTTATGTTTGCAACCTCGACCATTTGCAGCATTTGCGTCTGAGAAGTTTCATCGCTTCATATTGTGATTTGAAATTTTATACATGTCATAATAACAGTTGATATGTACCAATTAAATATTTGGATTCAAGAAATAAGTCTTCAGTATTTTTAATGCCATTACAGTTCGTGCCTCAGTCATTTCTGAATGTTTACACACAGAGCTCATGTATTGCTAATGTCTTCTGCTTTGTGGAGTTTTCAGTCACTTTGCAGACGTTAGGACGTGGGGCCGTTTGGGCCCATTGAACGGCGGTTAACTTTTGAGCTCAGGCTTAAGCTGGTAAGACTCCTCAGGCTAAGAAGGAAACAATGAGGTCACAAATTCTGCAGGAATCAGAAACAGTCTTTGCTTATGTGGCTTTAGGATATTTATTGGGTTTACAAAGTGAATCTTCCACATTTTGCAGGTCAAATTAACCAGATAGTTTTTAATTTTAGGATAAACATAATTTCCCACAAATCTAAAGGTGCTGTTCAAGCATTTGAATATTTATTAAATTTCTCTGGCAGAAATAGGACAATAACCGTGTCTAAGCAGCATGTTGGGACGTCTCACACCCTGGTTGTGAATCCTGTGGAGCCTCCTGGTGGTAGAAGAGACCTGAAACCTGAGGGTAAGCGTTTCCCCCATCTCAGATTGATCTGTCCAAGCAGCAGATGACATTTCAGAAGAATTCGCCCTGATTTAAACACATGTAACGGGTATGGACTTCATGCATCTCCAGTAGAAAAGAGACAGAACTGTTTTTTGTTGTTTTATTATCACAGAAGCACAACAGGTACCACTATGCAGGTGAACAACATATAAAATACTACCATGAAAACAAAGTTAGAGGAATGCTACTTCCAAGAAGAAGAAAAAAAAAAAAAGACAAATCCAATGTCACAGCATTTTTTCCAAACTCCAAAACATAAATTCCACAATACTGTCAAACATAAGCATCAGAAATTAACAAAAAGCACTTTGGATTATTCACTGTCCTTACACTTTGTACCATTACACTCAAGATCTTTAAACTGAACCGCCTATGTCAGACACATGCGATAGCATCCATCTTTTCTTTCCACTTCTAGTCTTAACTTTAACTATTCAACTAGGAAGTACCAATTATTGGGGCTGCTGCTTACAGTTAAAACTTGAGAAAAAAAAAAAAATCCAATACGAGGACACTGGGGCTACAAAACTAAACTGGTCCCGTTGATTTGTAATTTAGTTTAAAAACAAAATATTTAAGCTCAAATTTAGCCAATGAAAAGAGAAAGCTGGAGTACCCGAGTTCAAACCTGATCACCTTATTGTTGTACATTCAAGAAATGGGAGGAGCCAAATAGAACTGACTAGCTGTAACAACTGCGGTATGATTTTAAGAACCAAAGAATGTCTTTTAGGAGACAACATCAATCAATCTTCAGTGATAGTTTAACACATGAATAGATGCTGGAAACATGAGCATATGCAGCTCGTGTATTCCCTTAAACACAAAGAAATGCGTAAGTACTTGCATATAGATCTACAGCCCAGGGTTTAACACAAATTGCTGTGTGGGTCGCAAGCTGCATCTGTGGTGGGGAGCTTTGAAAAAAGCACAAAAAAAAGCAATGAAGCTGTCAACACGGCTACTCATCATCCGATGAGTCCCGGTCAAAACTGTAGGCCATGAAGAAAACGTCAGGTCGAGGTGGGATGAGGGCATGGCCCGGTTTCACAATCTCAAAGCCCAGAAAACTGAAGGTACGAACCAGTTTAGCTGCAAAATACAGAGAATACAGTTAGACTCATGCAATCTGCGACGCAGCTGCCCAAATAATTCATCCAAAGAAGGGTGAACGCTCCGAGCGAAATGTTGCTGGGAGAACGGGGCTGTTGGCACGTACCACGATCATCTCTGTTCTTGTAAAAGCAGACAAACACGCTAACGACTTTCAGATGTTCTTCAGCATACTCCAGGAGAGCGGCAAAACTAGAGGGAGATAAAAAAAAAAAGGCAAATCAGTGGAAAACCCTATGGCAAACGGACAGAACCCAGCTACGTCTTAAGCTTGTTCCATATCTTCTGCCCATGTGTGGAAGCGCTACAGAAGGAGCAGATGCAGAAGCTGCAGTGCCGGACGACAGCACCAGGCTGCAGCTGAAGGTGTTGTGGGGGAAGCGTAACCAAAATGGTTTTGGTCGTCACGGTGTTTGGTACAGAACGACCTGAACACATTCGTCTTTTTCGGGGCCAGTTCCAATGTTTAAACCCATTTCAGCCTTGATGTAAATTCATTATATGAAGGACTATTTTCATCCCTCTCCATGGGTTTATATTGATAATATGGGCCTGTGTGTAATAAGGATCTGCTCAAATTTCTATAGATTTTGTTTGTTAAGCCAATATGGTCTCACCTCTCCTTGCTGCCTTCAGGAAGAGGGTCCAGAGGTATCTCCACATAGAGTGCACCACTGCTTAGGACAGCATCCCACTGTATTGTCTTGGAAACTGTGGGACGACTTTGGAAGTGGAGTATCCTAGGACGCCCATTACATGCCGGCTCTTCAGTTACAGTCAACTTTCGGTCCTGAAATTGGAGAAAATATGATGCATTTAAGATCCAGATATGCTTTCAGCAGCTTGACTTTCTAAATCTATTCTGATCCCTAGCAGGAAACTGTTAGAATGAGAATGGTCGACTATTCCTGAAGGACCTCCCCCTCAAAAAACAACAACATGCTCATGTGGGTAGACAGCACTTCTGACAAAAACTATACGTTAGTTGACTTACTGCGTAGAGCGGCCGAGCTGAAGGAGCGTGATCCCGTGTGCCATTCCCTCGCCCACCTGGGATCTTCAGGGGTGGGAGAGGGACATCAGGAGCACCACAGAGGCCCCGGGCCGCGGGTACTACTACAGTGCAGGGACAGGCTGCAGAGAGGGAAAAGACGAGCCTGTAAATGCTACAGTTTTTAGCATCTACATAAATTAAAAATAAAAAAATCTTCACGGTTGTTAGTGAAAAAAGTTAACACATCGCGGAACAAATGTCTATTCCAATTTTCAAATTTGATTCGCAGATGTCCTAACATTCCAAACCCCCCGGGGAAAATTGTCCAATCTTGCACATAATCTGCCTGTAAACTTACTGCCATTTCAGACAAAGCCACAAGAGAATATGTTTAAATATCTTGAGGGGAAAAATAAAAGCAAATATTATGCCAATAACCAACTATTTAACATTTCCTTCTTTTATTTTATTTTTTTAAATCAACCGATTGTCTAAATGTTTTGTCCTGTGTTAAGCCTAACGTCAACTTGAGATAGATCAGTTATTAGCTAATTTCTAGTAGATAAATAAGTGTTGCGGATAAAACACGGTGACAGAAGACCAATAAATCAATACTGTGATGGAGCACCACGACATCCGGCCTCTTCCCACAGGGGTGGCGTCTTACCGCACGCTGCTGTAAAATCTAACTTGCGTAATAAAAGATCAAACTTCGTTTACGGACAACGAGGTCAAAGGGGCTAAACTGGGATCACCGAGCAGATCCTCATTCCCTTAATCCAATCATTCTTTTGTTTTTTTGTGGGCAGCCAAAAATGTAACCTAAACTTAAATGTAGTGTGAAAATATTCTGAATAAGCCGTTCAACGTCCATTGCGAAAATGTCATATTATATTCGATTTAATAATTAGGTCGACTAAAATCAAAAACGAAATTCTATCAAATAGTCTCACCACTACTCTGTCTTCCAATCCAAATATTTCCTTGTCATATGAAATTGCTAGTTAGCATGCTAGCGAAGAAAACTACAATGACGTAGGAAGTTAATCATCTGACTAACGTCAGTTAACGCTGCTGAAGTTCGGTTTCGGGTCGAAAAACTAATGATCCGTTTTTAAATGGATATCTCCCTTAAAACGTGCTTGTATCAAAACTCCAACAAGACGCACAAGCGAGCGACTGATGACAGAATTCGAAGTTTACAACAACTACGCTTTAATGACATTTACTTCCGCTTTTCGAGCTCGCTAGCCGTGTTAGCTAAACCACCCCTCCCCCACGACACGGTTAGCACGAAGCTAGGCCAAGTACTTTTCGGCATTTACTTACTTCCCAATCATGTCACAGATACCACTATTTAAATTCGCCATGGTAATAATAGACAGCTGTTTTCCTTCCTTCTCACGAGCAAAGCAATGACTGTTTAGTATCCGCTGGAGGTTGGATTTTACCATCCGGCCTCGGAGAGAGACACGACTGGCTGACTTCTCTCTGCTATCGTTGCAGGGTAATGATCGGTCAGAAGGCTGGGAGCTGCATAAAAAAAAAGAAAGAGGAAGTAAATTTAAGGAAAATCACTCAATATCATTTCCTTTTTAAGGGCTTCAAAGTAAGTGCAAAGTGAGAACTTGTGCAGGCTCACGTTGCAAATACAAACATTTTTAAGACACATTTGTTGGATTAGTCTAACGTAAATGTATTAACTGGATTAGATACATAACATTTGACCCAATTTCTTTTAACATTAAAAAAAGAAAGAACTTAGAATACCGATCCTTCAAAGGGTCTATCCTATGACCTTTGTAGCTATGCATAGTATCACTAATTTTGATATTTAACTATTATATATTATCATTTAGTATAAATAATTTGTTTATTATTAATTTAATTTATTTGAATCACACCTACTGTATGTATTCTATATCAACCGCAACAATGATCATGATTGAAGAAAAAACACTTCATATCCACCAAGACTGATTATTTATCAATGAGGTAAAAGTTGAGCCAAAGTAGTTCCTTCCACATTTAAATATAGTATATTATACAAATAAATAAATGTTTCACTTCACATCTTCGAAATACTTAAAGTGTGATACGCATCACATTATTGTTTAAGAGTATTTTCTGATTCCACCTACAAAAAACAGACTTTTATATTGACAGAGGAGTTTGGCCATGGCTAAGTGTTAATGCTAACTTAACTAAAACGTCAAACGACATGTTGGCACAAGATGCCAGTAAACAGAATTAAAATATTTTATTTTTGCTCGTCAGCGTTACTGTGTTTTGAATCACACATAAGATAAACACTAAACAATATTGTTTAGTGAGGTCAAATTAAATAGAGTTAGTTTTGGTTCGGTCTTTCAGGGAAGAATAAACAAACGGTTTAGCTAATGTAGCGTTAGCTTCCGTTAGGCCCGTGTTTAGTCGGTGGGGGCCGTTTAATGGAGGTGTAATTGACAGAGGGGCCCACCAAAGTTCAGCAATCAGTCACTGCACTGATTATAAACCCTTTTTTTATTTTTTTTGTAAAAGCAGCCTTATTAATTTTTTGGCAGCATTGCAGATCACGTTGCAAATCTGTACCTCTATTTTCCCAACATTAGCTTAATGACAGAATTTATGAAACTATACCTTAACATCTGGAAGATGTGGAAGTTTGATCTGTCATTTAAGATTGAGATATATTTCAACAGATTTATTTGCCAGCGAAAAACCCCAAAGTTTTTGAAGCACTGAAATTGGACGCTCAGATCTGTTTACGTAACTTACATTTCGGTTAAATAGCTACATACAATGGACGATTTCATTGTGCCTAGAAAAAAATGAATTATTTGTGAAATTCTAAGTAATGTGAATTATTACCAAAGTTACGAAAGTAAAATATTGGATTTATTCATTATGTCCACTAGATGGAGACAAGTTGTTATTTCATGGCCACACACAACTGTCTGTGATTTATTTTATTTCATTTTGTTTCTGTGCTTCGTCTGTTTTTATACATATTTTCTTTGTATTTATATATTTACTTTGGAAAATGTAAGTTGGTATAAGTTATTTTTCAAATTCAATACTAGACATTACATATACATTTACCCCACAATTTTATATTCTGAGCTTCCGGCCATCCTACACACATTAAAACCTCTGACAAACAAATGCAGTAATTCATTTTATTTGTACTCAGATTACAAGTTAGTCAATATTTTACAACAGCAAAAAATAACACTTGCCAATCAAAAACATAATTTGGTTTCACCGTAAACTGATTCATGCCCTGCAGAGCAGCAATTATTAACATGGATGCAAAACTTTTTATTTATGGTTGTCTGTACAAAAATTACATCACTAAACTTTGTAGTTAAACAACATTGACAAAGATAATGTATTCAGGTTATGGATTTATTTGCCCCTTGGTGGACCATAAAGACTACCTTGAAGATTGGAGTTCTTTCAGTGTTACCTTTAACCCTTTTATTACATCTGATGTAATGACATTGTGCGGCATGTGGGTTTTAATGACCTTTCCTGTCTTGTTCGATTGTTGATCTGTGCCATTTACAAAAGGATTGGAGGCACTTACCCTTTTTAAATAACACTTTATCTGTACTTTCTCAAACTTTGAACCCAAATATTTTCAAGCACTCCAAGGTTGTCATTGCTACCTGTTCCATGGTGTGGTCGACTGAAGTGCACACAGGTGGAATTAACTGAGCTCATTATGGGACATTTGTAGGTAACTTGTACCCCTCTCACCTCAAAAAGGGCCTATAAATGTGTACAGTATGATACGATTTTTCTTTACTATTTTACGCCCAGTTGAACTAAAATAGTTGACAACTTAAGCTGTTAAATTTATTGAAAACCTTTCAAATTTGCATTTGGAGTAAAGATGACTGGTCGTTTGGGTTTTCAAACGCTTTCCGCCCGCCCTCTCCACAAAGTTTGTCCCTCAGTGCCTTCCGTCGGCAGTCCAGAGAAAAAGCCACAACCGAGAGCGTTCGCAGCCCGCTGATGTACCGCTCGCTCAAAAATGGAGAGTGACACCACTGTCCGGAGAATAAAGCCTCTGGGCTCTCAACTTTACGCGGCCCAGGACCACGACGGAACCCGGAACCGGTGCGGGGATAACGGCTACAGCGGAGACCCGAAGAGAAAGCCCGAAGTGAGCCTGTACTTACTGCGGGAAGGGCTCGCAGCTTGCCTGGTGTCTGTGTTTATTTTGGTGCTGTGGGGACTCGTTCACTTGTCTCTGCAGCAGCTTGTCGTTGGGGAGCCCACCGGGGAGTTTAACGCAGAGAGGGCCAGGTGAGTTGTTGTACTTTAGTTCCTCTTTTAGTTGACTTTGTCAAAGCCGCAAAGCTAACCTTCCCTGTAGTTTGGCGACAGACCTGCATAGAAACCACTGCCGGGTCTTTCTTCCGGTTCACCTCCACCTGTACTTCCAAAGGAAGCTGCAGAGTGGGGAGACAGATGTTTGCACCGTTTGAAACTCCCAAGAAGAAAGGCGCGGCAGCCGTTAGACTGCTGCTGTCTGAACTAGTCCACCCCAAACTGCTCAGGCACGCACAAACAAGCTAACTCACCCACTCCAAATGTGTTCCCAAATGACTATTCATGTGGAATTATAAAGTCAAGTCTCTTACTGAAAACATTTCCCACCAAATCAAATCACTGTGGAACATTTCAAGTCTAAGAAAAGCACGTTGATGCAGGCTTTGAGGCAGTTCAATATGTGACAGGTCTGTAAAACCGGTGAGTACACAGTTTAGGTGTTAAATGCAGTCTGCATGACTTTAGACTATTCTGTCCTTAAAAGTAGCTGCAACATTTTCAGATTAAAGGCTGAGTCTGCCTCACAGTGCAGTTTTTCAGACCCTGTTGGGAGGAGGAGGGGTGCAGGGATTATTTGCATGGAATCTGAGGTCAGCAGGACTGGGCTTGAGCTCTTAAAAAGTGCTCAGCAGCAGGATTTGCCATCATTTGGCTGGTCGCTCCATAAATGAGTGCTGCGTGCAAACTGATAAGGGCCCTGAGCTTCTTTAGTCACCATCGCCCAGATTGAAATTATAAGCACGAAGAGGTCCCATAAATACCGAAAAACAGATGGAGTGAAAGCAGCTGTTCAGGCGACCAATATGTCATCTGCTGTTGCCTTGTGAAAAACAGGAGATGTGATTTCAGCTACAGTGCAAATTACAGATATTGATCCAGGGTTCATTTGCAGGTGGGGGGGAAACATCAGTAGCCACGGCAGCACGAAGGCCGCTTTGGGCTGAAGAGAAAACTTGGATATTAGTGACAGAGATGGAGCTAACGTCCACTGCAGTTGTTTGTGGATGCTTCTTTTGGGTTCTTTTTAAAGGCAAAGAGGAGGAAAAAAATCCGTTTTTTGTTTTTTGGGGCAAAGCCATCCCTGCTTTACTTCCTGGTTTACTTATGTAAAGGAGTTAGTTCAGTGCAGGGGAGATGAGGTCAGGGTCAGATTAAAATGTGTCTCATTTTAAAATGATGTATCAGGATAGGTTTCAAGTCGGCAGGTGCACATATTTTTTCTCTTAATGCTTTTGTCAACGGATAGTAAGGAATAACTTTTGATGTATGTGGACTGAAAGCTGTCTTTTTGGATAAAAATTTTGAATGCAAACAAATATATTTTAGTATTGCTGTATTAGGTACTGGTGAAAGCTATCAGTATGATAGTGAATAAGTGCGGGGAAAAACACCTGTTGTGTAAGCAAAGTGCGACAGACACAGGCGTGGTTCACGTCTTAAAAGGCTGCCTGGGGCATTGGCATAATGTGTTTAAGCGCTGCCAACAGCAGGTTATTGCAGGTGACAACAGGAGAAACGGAAAAGTAACAGATAAAGTCGGGGAAATTTGATTCAAGGGTTTGCATAAATGTTTTGTAAAATTAAAGCATTTTACTATTCAAATAAAAGAGATTTGTATAAGCGTTTAGGCCAAGTTGTCCCATATCACTGTCTTCGTTTCCATTTTATGTGCCGATTCATAAATGATTGTTTTTTTACTGTTATTTTTTGTTGTTCCAATGCAATACATCCACAGTACTGTTTTCTGTCTTCACCTCCATTAAGACGGCACCTGGAGCAGATCACCAGTGTTGGCCCGCGTCCAGTGGGCAGCCAGGAGAATGAGGTCCTGACCGTGGGCTACTTGTTAGAGCAGATAGAGATCATCCGGGTCAAGACGGCGGCCGGCCCTCACCAGCTCACGGTGGACGTGCAGCGACCAACGGGCTCTTTCTCCATTGACTTTCTTGGAGGCTTCACAAGCTTCTACGACCATGTGACCAACATCGCGGTCAGGCTGGAGCCTAAAGGTGGCAGCCAGCATCTCATGCTCGCCAACTGCCACTTTGACACAGTGGCCAATAGTCCAGGTACAGATGCATTCACCTTTCATTTCTACATTCAAATGTTTTTTTGCCTTCTTTTCAGTGCAAGAGTTTTTGAAAATTTTCTTTGTTTGATACTATTATCTTTCTCTGATATGAAAGACTGTTTTAATGAAAACTAAAACTGGTAAGATAACTGAAACTCAGTTACACACACCAGCAGTAAGGTGGATATCCTCAACAGTTGTTAAATAACGGGAGGACTGAAAAGCTTTGCTACTGACGAGGTCAGGATGTGACATCTTTTTTTGGGGGTTTGGGGTTTTACTTTTTTTTTGTTGGTTTGTTCCTCTGTCAATCTAGGTTTGTCTGAGTTCCTTCCAACAGCACAAATTTTTTTTCTTGGCTGCTTTTTTGCCAGATTACTACAAAACTGCCAACTTCATTTGAATCAAAGTTAAAAAAAAAGACTCCTATGTTTTAGAACACTTTTTTAGAGCAACTTGAGTCTTCTGAGTTTTTCCTTTACTTTTGTGTTATGTCGTCATGCAGACCCCGTGGTGTGAAATTTAAAGATGAATAGCTACCCTGTCTAGAAAAACTCAACTCCTGATTTTAAGTCATTAGATCTTATCTGCTTAGAAGTGAAAATGTGCTACTCTGCTTTCTTGTGCCTGTGTTGGGAGACATGTTTTCCCAGGTCACACGTGCACACACGCACGTTTACACACAGTTTTGATGGTGAGGGAAACTGATCTCATTGGTTTGGACCAGGAAAATACACATACAAGCCTTTGATTTCTTGGAGTTCCAAACACTGATTCTTGCAAGTAACAGTAACGCAGAAAAAGCAGGAGCAAAGACAGGATGTACATTCCTGTTCGCTGGTCTTTGTCTCCATATGTTGACTGTATGTGCATTAACTACACACTGAACAGACACGGAAACAATGTTTATAAAGTTTCTTCCACAAGTGGAAGTGACAAGATCATGAATGCCACCCACTGTGAACCGTCCACTTAATCCCCCTTTTATACATACAATCACTCTAGGTCTGAGCAGTGCATGACCTGTCTAATCTCATGGCCATTTTATTTTTCAGTAGTGTTCTTTACCTCTAGCCTGTCTAATCTCCCAGTATCACATGGCCTGTTAAAAAATTCTTTTCTTCTTGCTTTGGCCTAGTTTCTTTTCTGCTCTCACAACTACGCAAGCAGTGGAAGCCAAGTTTTCAACCAGCTTCTCGCATTCTTCACATGCTTGCACATGGCGCCTACTCACAATGTGTTTGGGGACTCTGTCCTGCTGTATTTCAGGGGCATCAGCCGTACCATCTGTGTTTTTATCTCACCCAGCTCAACTGGTTTAGATGACATGGATAAAAATTAGCCTGCCTCTGTATGTAAACACTAAACTGAAGAGAATTTGAAGCCCGATACAAATGTGAACATTAACTTAGGGGACATTGTTAGTATTCCTGGCACACATGCCCTGGTTTCCTGTTTTAGGTGCCAGCGATGACGCTGTGAGCTGTGCAGTAATGCTGGAAGTCCTCCATTCTCTGGCCAACTTGTCCACTCCTCTTCACCATGGTGTGATATTCCTGTTTAATGGAGCAGAGGAAAATATCCTGCAGGTAAAAATCACTATTGCCGTCTGGTTAAAACTTCTCCCTTTTTTTCATGTCCTCCACTTCAGCGCCTATTTATCTTCTTGACTCTCTTTCTTCGTTTTCTTTCAGGCCAGTCATGGTTTCATTACCCAGCATCCTTGGGCTAAGCAGGTGCGAGCCTTCATTAACTTGGAGGCTGCAGGTGTCGGGGGCAAGGAAGTCGTTTTCCAGACGGGTACTGTACCTTCTGTGTCTGAGAATATGGTTCAGGTTGCTTGGTTTCATCCTAGTGTTTGCGCACCCTTGTATGAAGTTTTGTGCTCTCGTTTTGAATCTATTCCAGCTCTTTTCTTTGCAGAAAGTTACACTGATCCCTCTCTGAATGGCAGAACTCACTGCTTGTCAGTCTGTATATATATATATATATGGAAATTATCAAAGCAAATGAGAATTTAAAATAGGAATCAATGTTTTTGTCTTGGAACAACATATATCTGGTTTAGGTTTGGCCAATTCCTATTTTTTAAAGACAGTTATAAAGTAACATTAGGATTAATGTCGGTGTTGATCAGACTAACTTTAATCCTAGCTCTCAGGTTTACTAAAAATGTATTGAAGATGGCAAAGAACTGGAGTCTACGCCCCTGATTATTAGAATTGCACAATAATTAGTTTACAAGGCAAAACAAAAGATGTGTAAAATATCTCATCTAGGTCCTGAGAACCCGTGGCTGGTCCAGGCCTACGTTCACGCAGCCAAACACCCCTTTGCCTCGGTGGTGGGTCAGGAGGTCTTTCAGAGTGGGGTTATTCCCTCTGACACAGACTTCCGCATATACAGGGACTTCGGTAACATACCAGGTAAGACCACAGATTATCTCACGACCATATAAATATAACAACAAAGGTTAAATAAAATAAATCATGCTGAAAAAAGACGTTATGCAAATTACCTTTTTTGTGTTTTAAATGCTGTTTCTTTTTTGGGGGTGGGGTATATGTGCATTGCTTTCGCAGGCATTGATCTGGCTTTCATTGAAAATGGTTTCATCTACCACACAAAGTATGACACCGCCAACAGGATCCTGACGGACTCCATACAGAGAGCCGGTACACACTCATCACATGGACTCGTACTGAAATGTTTTATTGCTGTGTGCTTCAGTTTATTCTGAATCCATCAAGCGGTTTGTGGCGTTTTGTCCTGTTTAACGGTTAGATAAAAGTGAGGGCGATGGCTTTGGCAGCCCCTCTCTGTCACGGAAATAAATGTGGGTTTTACATTTGTGCACTAGCTTTATTGTCAGACCAGTCAGCGGTCGGCTGACCTCATTATTTCACAGAGAACTTTGAAAAGCATTCATTACACAACAACCGGCTACAGCATGCTGCCCTTATTTACTAAGGTGCCTTTTTTTCCTTTTTTGCTTAAGTTAGCTAAGAATTCATTCAGTCAGCACTAAAACACAAGACAGCTTGCATCTTTCCTCTCCCTCAGCAGCTACTGGACATGTCCCGCCTCTTCTCCTGAGCACAGCAGCTCTCTGTGAAAGGCATGAATTATTAGAGAGAGAATGGGAGATTTCAGTTGAAGGTAGTGTTTATTTTTAGTCTTAGAAGAAGGAGGCAGAACAGCATTGAAGTCGGAGGTTAGGACACTGTTGATCTGTTCTGTTCAAGGCTTGTGATGACCAGCAGGTTTTTTTTTTCTTTCTCCCTTGGTGGAAATTGTTTTAGAGAAAAGTTATTTCCTCCTGTGGGGGAAAGACCTGAGAGCTTGACCTTACTTAGTCAGTTGAGACAAGGTCACTTGCTTCAAGTAAACAAGTAAAACAATGAGCAATAAGTACATTAAGAGTATGTGAGGTGTGATTCTTATTTGAACAACTGAATATGTAACAAACGCCAACTTCTACACTGCCTCATAGTTCTGCAGGGCAAGTAAGGCTAGCTCATAGGTTGGTTCATTTAAGGAAAATCAATCAATATCTTAGAATTTTTAAGCCCCTGTGGGCATGAAAAGGACAGTTTCAATTTGTTAAATTCAGACATGGAGGTTGTGGACAAATCAGAAGCGCTGAGTTCCACACGAACAAGTAGCTGTTGTACACTACACACTGTTGTTTACACAGACAACTGAAGAACAATGGAGCCTTGTCTCAGCTTTGCGTGTGTGTGTGTCTGCTGTTAACTGCTAACGACATAGATAAGAGAAACTCAGAAGCAGTGACAAACAAAGCCATCTCCAACTGATTTTTTACCAAGTCGCTTATTTACACAGAAATTTCTTTAGCCAGTTTTTTAAATGTAACTCAGTCAATGAGACCAGTCAAATATATAAAAAAAGGGTGTGAGCAAGAATGGCTTTTTGTCTTTTACACACCCCACCATGGAATACATTTGGTGTGAAAATAAAGGTATGGCTCTTTATTACACAGCACCACCAGTATTTCGAGAAGAGCAGGGTGGTTGTGTTGGATATCTTGTGTGTTAGTGCCTGTGTTTGAGAGCATAGCTGCATGCACGTTTGGAAGGTCAAGTTTGATTCACATCCTGGATAGTCGACTGTCTGTAACTGATTACAAAGGAAAGGATTTTTGGGACCTGAGGTTGATTTTTCTGGTAAAAATGTACACAGAAATAGTCACATCCATCACGTCTTCTATCGTGCTGTTCATGTTCACGTGGTTTTATTGTCACAGAAATAACTATTTGGAGGCTATGCGGGAATGTGAAAGGGCACTTCCCCTTTTTTGTGTTTTACTGGTCAGATGTTCAGCGATGAGTTAACTCTGTCCTGCATGAGATGCGCCACTTCTGTAAAGGATGGCCAGTTTTTTTTTTTTTTGATGGTGTAACATTGTGATTTTAAACAGCTTAATTCCGTTCTCATTTCCCGCCTCAAGGTGACAACATCCTGGCGGTTCTCAAGCACCTGATGATGTCCGAGAAGTTGGCTGATTCCTCACAGTATCGCCACGGCAACATGGTGTTTTTTGACCTGCTGGGGGTAGTTGTGGTGGCTTATCCAGCTCGTGTAGGAACCATCCTAAACTACATGGTGGCCATAGCAACTTTTGTCTACCTAGCCAAGAAGGCCTCCCTGCCCGGCAACAGAGGTATGCCTCCATTTCCTGTTGCATGTCATTTCCTGCTTTTGGTCTGTCTCCCTCCTCTGGGTCTTTGTGTTTTTTTTCTTTTTTTCCTTTTTTTAAAAGAAAGAAAAACGAATATCATAAAAGCCAATCCAATTTTGGGCTCGGGGCTCAGGTCTCAGGGCTCAGGGCTCAGGTCTCAGGTTGTGGTCTTGAAATCTCTGGAGAAAAGTCAAACGGGATCTGTTTGACTTTGTCTATTACCCCATATCTGTCCTCCGTAGGTGGGCGTTATGTCCGTGACCTGGCCTACGCCACAGGCGTGGCGTTGCTAAGCTGGTTCGTCACTTTGCTGTCGGTGCTGATTGTTGCCCTCCTCGTCACGCTCATGGATCGGTCTATGTTTTGGTACACACACTTTTATGCCTCCATCTGCCTGTATGGAGCTGCAGCCACAGGAAAGATGATCCTTATCCACACGCTAGCCAAGAACCTGTACTACGGGGTGAGTGAGTTTTTTTTTTTTTTTTTTTGTCGTTTGCAGTGATGTTAAGAAGATGTTAAAGTGTTTTAGAATCAAGACATATTAAACAGAACCTCAGCATAACCAATGGTACATAAAACTTTCAAAGATGCACCTCCTTTCTAAAAATATAACAGAAGAATGAGAATGGGCAAAGACAAGTGCTGAAAATGGGCCTGTACTGAAGAAATTAGTTTTAAGGCAGAAATTAGGTTTCTAAAGTTCTGTTCAAATCCATCAATTTTCCAAGTCTTGTCTCTCTTGAACTGCATTTAAAACTAAAGTGGAGAGTAAAGATGGAAATGGTTCCTCCTACGGCACAGTGACACAGACCAGCAGGTCTTTTTAGTTTTCTAAAACTATAGACATGACAAACATTCACCGTCTGTCCCAAATCACCACTCTTTCAGCAAATAATGTTTTTGCTGCTGCTTGTCAGATGACTTCTCAATGCAGTGTCTTGCGATTTTCAGCTATCAAATGATGCATCTCTTCCTTAAAGTAACGCCTGCTTTCAACCAAGCATTAGAGATGCTGTTGTAAAACGAATTTCTTTAAATTTGGAGTCGCAGCTCAATGGACTTGTTTTTCGTTTGACATTTTGGAAGAAATAAAGTTTAATTTATAAACCAAACAATCGAAGAAAAGACGATTTTATTTGGATCCATAATGAAATGATCTCCAGTTTCTCAAAATGTCCCGAAGAGTTATTGCTGTTGGACGCTGTTTCCCACAGGGCGTGCGGCTGGTGGAGCTGGGCGATCTGTATTTTGACGTCAGCCTGCTGCTGTGGTGCTGCAGTCTGGTGTGGCTGACCCAGCAGGGCCTGTGCTCGGCCTACGTGCCCATGTTGATGGTGGCTTTCCCCCTCGCCACCAGATTGCTGCTGGCAAAAGAATTTAAACACAAAGGTAAAAAACTCCGCTTCAACTCGACCCTATTCACAGGGCTTGTTCACAGTCAATGTGAAAGCAGGAAAAACTGGGAGGGTTCATGTGACCGAAACCTTCAGCATGCCTCAGACAAAGTGCTCTTTGACTGCAAATTCTGAGGAGATTAGAAAGCTGTGGAAGAGTTGGAGCACATGTAATCAAATGGATAATAATCAGTGTTTGGATTTTTTTGACAACATACCTTTTTTCTGCTTTTCTTTTTCCAAGGGGCGTCATTAAAATACTGCGTGCTGTATCTTCTGGGACTGGGGTTGCCATATGTCCACTTCATGTTTCTCATCTGGGTGGTGTTTGAGATTTTCACACCCATCATGGGCCGCAGTGGAACAGAGATACCCCCTGAGGTTGTAATGGCCACATTAGTCACCCTGGCAACCATCTTCCTCTCCTCCTTTTTTGTGAGTCTTTTCACTTTGAACAACTTTGATTAACCAATCTGGACTCATTTTTAGTTTGTCTGCGTTTTGTCTGAGTATTCTCAGATTTGATCTGAGAAGCAGATTTGTTGTTAAATGCGCTTTTTTTAAATTCTTGATGTGGATTGTCTCAGCTCCATTTCATCTACTTGGTGAGAGGTACAAAGTGGATCCTGGCTGGGCTGGGCTCCGTCTTCCTCATCGTGTTCCTGTTGGTGTCTGCCGGCCTCTTCTTTCCTTATTCAGGCAATCCTGACAGCCCCCGGCCTAAAAGAGTCTTCCTGCAGGTTCATATTCACAACACGTACATCTGCAAAATATAATTAAATATATGTAAGAACTCCACTGGGGATTTTCAGTGACTCGCTGAAGGTATTATATGTAGTATGTAAGAGAGCTCCCCTACAAAGGCACTGTAGTTAATCTATAAAATAGGATTCTATAATGGTGAAAAATTAGATGTCATGCTCTGGTTGTGAAGAGTGAAACAGACCTAATGAACAATTTTGAGCATTTTCTATGAATAAAGAGCATTTTCATGCATATTAAATCCAACAGGATCAGTATAAATTGAAATGCTCGATTTGCATAATCCATTACAGAAAATGGCAAAGGAAATCGGGGTAACATATGACTACACGAATATAAGCAGACATGTCTAAATAACCGAATCCTGCCGCTGACGGCCACCTGCTCCCTTTGCAGCATACGACTCGGACTTTCCACAATCTCCAGGGCCAAGTGGAGAGCCAAGACTCTGGTCTGTGGATAAACAGCTTCGACTTCACAGGCATACAGCACATCACTCCCCACATTCCTGAGATCAACGACAGCATTCGAACGCGCTGCCGGGAGGACCGGCCCTTCTGCGGGTACCCCTGGTTCCTGCCTGTGAAGTTCCTCAGCAGGTGGGCCCTACCGCCGTCAGCCAAAGAGTTTTTACAAAGGCCCGCTGTTGCGTCAACTTTAAACTGAGCCCTGACAACTTCTTTTGGTTTCTTTGCAGGAAGAACTGGTATCTCCCTGCAGCAGAGGTGTCTCCCACTTCCCCCGTGGAATTCAGACTGCTGTCCAAAGAGGAGACGAGCTGGGGAACCGTCAAGATGACGTTCAGCGTGAAAGGTCAAGAGAGCCCTGTGTGACCAAGCAGACATAGATAGATATGTCATAGGAGTGGTGATGACGATGGAAACAACAAACGTAACAAAAACGACCGAATAGATTCTATAAAAGAAAAGACTAGTCTTGAGCGTTGAACTTACTTTCGTAATGAAATGGGAAGAATTGTGCTTATTTGTTTAGTGATAATGAGGTGGAGGATTGGAAGTGAGAAGCTTGAAGTACAGTTTTTAGCTTGGGAAAACAAAACCAAGTCTCTCCCCTCGTGCAGGACCCAGCCACTTGTCTCTGTACCTGATGCCCCACAGGGGGGCCAGCCTCTCCACCTGGTCATTTGGAGATGGAACGCCCCAGTTTGACCTGAGCGGGGAATATTTCATCTTCTATTCCCATGGCCTTAACGCTCCCACATGGACCTTCTGGTTTGAAATTCAGGTACCGAAGGAACATTCCAAACTTATTTTTATTGTTTTTCCTTCTTTAATATGACGGTAATGTTAAATAATCACACCTCAGCCCTGGCTTAAAGGCATATGTCAAACACAACTTTAAATCCTCACATTTAATAGAAAATAGCACTGTTTTTTTCCTAAATGATGGCTGCACTATTTGTGCACAGTTTTGATTGCAGCAGTATGTATATTTTTTATGTAGTTTACATGGAGCAGAATGCAAAATACATTGCCTGTTGGAATGTTACATCTTTATTGTCATTATTGCAATGTCAGTAAAGATGTATCTAATCTATCTTAATCTTCCTATATTGGATCTTAAGTCTTTTATATTTGAACACATCCAGAATGTTTTTTACTGCTATAAGCAGTTATTTAAATGACTTCAGGTGTCTTTTAGCATGAAGAAAGGGATATTTATAGAAAACATTTCAGGAAGCTGTAGGGTTCAAAAGTTTTTGTTCCCATTTTACAGAATTTATGGGCTTTTTAGTGGCAACGGTTCCTAAAAATGTTGGCAAAGCTTCAGGCTTACTGTTAACTGGCTTTTGATCTTTTCCCTGGCTTCAACAACAGAAATGCTGCATCTATAACAACAATTCTATAAATGAATAAGAACAATTAAAGAAATGGAATGATTTAAAAAAAGATGTCAGTCTTTCCCAGGTTCTCTTTGAACCATTTGTTGGAGTTTTTTTTTCTTCTTTTTTTTTAAACATTGGTGGCATTTTGGGATTAAAGCCACTCGTGATCTTGAGGCCTCAGCCAGTGATTTCTGTGAAAGATTAGTTCCCGCTGGAACAGAACTTCAGGTTTGAAGATTAGCCCCCCTTCTCCTTTTGGGGTTAAGAATTACTCTACAACCCAAAAACCTCCTTGGATTGCTTTTTTTAAATCAGCTTTTTTTGGGACTCCTTGTATCTCTTTTAGTAACAAAGCATTCATGGTTGGATTTGTGTGTGTCAGCCCCCCAGGGAACCAGACCCGGCCGGCCCTGAGGGGATGATCTCCGTCGCCATATCCTCCCACTATTTCTTTGGGGAAGACTGGAGGACTGCTCAGCTGGAGGAAATCCTGGGCCGGTTTCCCACATGGGCCTTTCCCTCCTCCTGGGTCAGCACCTACGACATGTACCGATACTGAGGCTGCTGCCCAGGGTCCGAGGGAGGTCCCCCCCCCCCCTAAGACTTTTCAAAGAACAATACCCAGGCCCGGTCCTGCTGCCTTTTTCACACTGGCACAAACACACACTCAAACACACACACACACACTCATGCTCCGTCCCAGGCCGCCTGAGAGACCATCACTGTGTCAGTAGGCTTAGCGGCTCACTGAGGGGGGAGAGCTGTGAGCCGAGCAGTCCGCCAGCAGACCGACACCCGGACTGCCA
The DNA here is from genome assembly GCA_907169785.1 of Menidia menidia. Lineage (NCBI taxonomy): Eukaryota > Metazoa > Chordata > Actinopteri > Atheriniformes > Atherinopsidae > Menidia > Menidia menidia. The sequence goes on from CAJRST010003335.1 coordinate 10,925,257, forward strand.
CCAGCTCTGCTCACTCCTCAGTTTGTGAAACAAACAACTTTAGTTTTTAATTTAGTTTTTTTTTTTTTTTTTTTTTCTACTCAATCAGTTGTGCCTTTGCTTTCCTTACCCCGTGTCACCGCTTTCTACACTTCTGATCTGACTCACTTCCTCCCAAACTTTCCCCCTCATGCTAGGGCTTCTACTGAATGATCAGCCGTTGCATGTCCCCCCCCCCCCTCTACCAGCGAACCACTCGGGCTGCGTCTGACTCGGCGTGTGTCTGTCTCCTTCTGCTCCACCGCTGAAGGCACACTGATGGCTACATTTGGGATGGACTACATGAGACCTTCCTCAGGTCGTCTCCTCTCTTAACTGGAACTTCTGCGCACATGTCATTTTAGGAGCACGTCATTCCTTACAAAATGGCAGTAAAACGGCACCTGCTCAAACTAGCAAAAGTCAAAGGAAAAACACTCTGCGGCAGTCGAGATGTCAAAGTCCCCCTTAAAGAGTAGATCCTTTTGAATACTGAGGGTTTTATTAAGTTCTTTAGGTTTTTTTGTTTGGTTCCCCCCCCCTCATCAGCTTCTGGGATCTCACTAAAATGAGATGTGATTTTGAACTCCTGGTTAAACGAGATTAGAATTCACAAAGAACTGAGGGGAAATCTGTCATTTGAATTTAGTCGGAGTCTTACTGGTGGAAAACGTCACCTCACTTGCTCTCATAGGCTTTACCAGTTAGATTTGTTGTTGTTTTTTTCTCCAAAACGCAGCCGTGCTGTGAGCGTCTCCGGCAGCCCCAGTGGAGGTCTGTCAGAGAGGAGAACACAGGAGCTCAGGTGTGTCACAGGAGGCTTAACAGCTGCCGCTTTGAGAACGGTTTTAGTCCCCTTTCAAGCTGAAATGACAAGGATCAGTTGCTCGTGCTCAGTTGTGAAATCAAATGAGAAGCCTTAGGTTTTAACTTCTGCTCTTTGTGTGGGAGGCTGAGTTGAACACAAACATACTGGAGCAGCAAAGGCTCCGGCACTGAACGCAGTTGGGTTAAAGGCGACGGTTAAGGTTCAGGATGTTTGGTGGTAACTTCGTAAGTTTAATTATTTGGGTCACTGGGTATCGGTTTTAAGAAAAAAAAGACAAGTAAAATAGCTCCAGCTGGAAATGAAGCCTCGACTTTTTTTTCTAAATAGGGCGGTTCGTATATTAAATGTATTTTAGCTGTTAGTGATGGCATCAGATTGCTAATCAGTTGGCCCCTTCCCCTTAAGTCCCATCTCCCATTTCAAATAGAATCTGTAAGATGAAGAAATCCCAAATAATAGATTTCAGTGAATTATTTGTCAGCCACTTACTCGCGTAGAACATGACAGAATGCAGTTTAATTGAATTATTTGTGCAATTATATTTGAATCCAGCCTACTAATATATTTTATCCATAAAATAACTTTTAACTTTAATTTCTTTAATAAATTGAAGACTAGATGCATTTCCCATGTTTACAGTTTACATGATGTTGTAATTTGATATTATTCTCTAAGTATGTGAAATTTGGTTTCTATGCCATGTTCAGCCTGATTGAATCATTCAGCTACAGATTACCTCCAATGTTATATAGATTTCTTGCTGTTTGCAAAGCCTCCATATTGTTTTTTTTATCTGCTGTAAGAGTTTATCTTTGACACCGACAGAGACGCTCAGCTTTTCCAGTTGAATTGGCCAAACTGGAGATAAAAAGCCCCGGTGTTCCTAACATTTGGTACGTCTCATGTAAGGGATAACTGTTTCAGAACTACAGCAATAAGTTTATTGTCATGAGTTTGGAGTCTGTTGCAGTGCTTTGGGAAAACAGGCCGTAATGAGGACGGGCAGCGGTGCACTGGTGCTGCTGGACCTGCAGCGCCTCCATGTTTGCTGTTGTGAATGATTACAAACTGTCACACACAGGCATGGGGCCATGTGACATCATACCAACCACTACCTCCACAGGGATCTGACCGCAGCGTCCAGCACCCAGGGAACAGTTCTGAAAGCCTCCAGGCTGACTGTTAACACAGACAGTTGAGTCTGGCTAACCGATGCTAGTTTGTCGGGTTCTGTGTGACATCGACGCTCAGTTGTGGGAGATTCAGCTGGACATGACTTTGGTGGGTGGGGGGTGCTTACGTGTTGTTGACTCCACCTTTTTATGTAACCAAAGGTTGAGTCCAGTTGTAAAAAAACAAACAAAAAAAACGTTGGTAGTCTTAGACTCGTGTTACTGCCAACGAGGTGGTGAACTCACGCACTGATGTGAACGGAGGCCTTAAAGTTTGCCTCCAAAGGGGCACAAGCAGTTTACTATTGTGGACGCAAACATCTCAGTGGTCTTAAGATATCAAGTGCCGCCCTGTGTGGCTCATTCACAGCCAACAAGTGCTGTTAGGAGCTGGAGTCCATACCCATCGCCGCCTTCAGCAGATGCTCCCTCTTTGCCGTTTGTCTTTATCCTCCGAAACTTGAGGCATTTGAAGCTGTCAGGAGTTTTCTGAGTAAAATGACGCTGAGCTGTCGGAGGGATGCATTGGACCTCTGGGTCACCAAATCTGAATCTGTAGTCAGTTTTACTGTGAGATCCCCCCTCTCCCCTTTTCTTTAAAGTGACATATCCGTCTCCTTCATTTAGTGCATTGTAACTCTTCTGTGTTGTTCTGTTGGTGATGCGTTACCTAAGAACAGCCCGTGGAAATGGTTAGAGTCCAACGGCGGCCCGCTGGAAAACCAGGGTGCCTCTCTGCCGTTTTCCAATCTTTTCTGACTGAAGCAGATGCTGCTCCACAGCTGTGGGTAACAGCTGGTCAGACAGCTGTTTCTGCAGCTGGCCAGCAGCATCACCTGAAATGGCTGGAAAGCAGGAGGGCTTGGACTGACTACTGGACATCAGTCAACGGTCATGATCATTAAAATAACACATCAGTCAAGTCCAAATCAGTAGATTGTGGATTTAAACGAGATGACCGAAGGAGTCCAATCAATCTGTTACAACATTTGTAACACTTAGGTTTACAGAGTCTATAAAAAGCAGATATGTATTTATTAACTAAAGGTTTTTCTTCTATAATGAAGTGACAACTGCGAGTGTGAACATGGTCAATGTTTCTGACCTCTAACGCGACCTTTGCCCTGAAGAGTTTTAGGACATTTGAACTTGTTGCGGGTCTCTCACTGTTGGACTTCACAGCTTCAGCGTCAAACGGGTCGATGGCGGAGAGCAACTGTTTGGCAAAAAAAACTCAACTTAACTGTGAACTGACCCCTCCTACACTGTTGGTGCCCCACGGTCAAGCTGCTAGAGCTTTGCCTGAATCGACTCCCTCAGGAGTGAATTTACATGGTGACTTTACGACAGAATCTAATGTATTAACTGACTGAGCACTGCGGTGGGTTTTTAGATGAGTGCAAACTCACCTGTAGATGTAGCTTCGTCTTCATCCAGTCAGTTACGGTTAAAAAGAAATAGATGAGTAAATAAAATCATTAACATTTTTCTAGTTGGGAGATCATCCGTTTGTGATTTTTTTTTCTTCCTGGGACACATCTAAATGTCTTAATGTTAACTTATATCATTTTTCTTTTTTAAATCTGTTCAAATATTTTGTTATTTGATCATTTTGACTGTTCATGTATGTGTCACTAAATGTTCAGTTTCCGTTTTCAAATGTTAGTTCAAATTAAACTGATTGTTTTCACAGGAAAAAAAAAACAGTTGGTGGTGGTTTGGATTATTGGGGCTGATTTCAACCTGCAAAAAGCTGGACTGTAGTTAGCAGTTGTGCGGCAGTTAAAAAGCTTCTTAAGGTGACAGCCAGGCACAGACGCACTTTTAAAAATAATTTATTGGTCTTTATGTACAAGGGGGGAAAAAATGAAGTAGAAAAACCAAACCATGAGTAGAAAAAGGCAAATGTACAGAGTATCTTTACACTGCATGAGTGTCTGCCGGCCCACAGAGCAAACTTTGCTCTGAGTAAACGGGCATCACTTTTAACTGTACAGCGCGGGGGGGGGCGCCGCCCCTCTGAGACACACCTGACTGTGCGCCCCCCGCCCCGCGAAGAACACCATTAAAGATCTGCAATAGTCATTTCCGTAGGAAATTGTCTCACATGCTGTCAGCATTAGGTTCGAGCAGTGGTGCTTAACGTTTCTGTGAGAAGGTTTGGATCAGTGTGTGTGTGTGTGTCTGAGGTTTTGTTCCTTCTGCATAATGACCGGCTGTTAAAACAAAAGGCCTCTGGACGTTTAAAGTCTTTGGTACGAGTTACCGTTTTCAAGTCAAATAAAGCTTGGAGCGGTGTGGCCGCCGGCTTGTTGGGAGCGGAGCCTGTCCTGCTGCCCCTCAGCGCACAGAGGGAGATCCACTAAACGGCTCACGGGCCCACTAGTTTGACAGACGATGCACTCAGCAGAAACAAATCTCTAAAATGTTTGGTCTATTACGTTAAGAAACAAAACAAGTGGTGAACATAAAGCTTGAGTAACATTTCGATACATTGCACAATATAATACTGACAAAACCTTTTTGTGCTTGCGGTTGAAAGCCAACGCACCTCTCTGATTACTAAAGGTCAGGGGGGGAGCCATCAGTCATTAAAACAGATCTCCATTCATCTGCTCAGGAATTATCACTCAGCTATAATGCCAATAAATAATAATAATAATGACTTAATACCGTAAAAGCAATCCCAAGAGATCAAAGTCACAAATCCTGCAAATGCATGCTGAATACAATGTGGTACGTAATCGCAGAAGCACACAAATGCACATAATCTGGACGAAATTTAAGTCCTTAAAGGTGAAATGGGTTCCTCAGTTCAAAACAATACGGAAGCCTCACTCGGAACACTGCCTCTGAGCTCATGACGCTCTCGTAACGAGGGACAGATAGGTCCAAAAATTAAAATGGCTTTAATAATACATCTAGCATCTGCTGCACTCACAACGAGAAACACATTTAAAACCTCTCACAGGTTCAGACCAACTTGAAGCCACATTAAAAAGTAGGATAAAGCATGTTATGATTTGGTTTTTGTAGTGTGTTTCCTTTTTTGTTTGTACCAAAGCCTCTAATCTGGTTGGGGACTAGCCAACACTGACCTGCCTGGCTCGTGTTGTGAATACTCGGGCCACGCAGAGGGGAGCAGCTGGCCGCTTCTGGCACAAGAGGACGAACAGTACTGACCAGTGGTGCGAAACTAGTCTGCGTCACGACGGCGGATTCCTCTCAAGAGTTTACCTTAAACGTCCTGTAACTTCTCAAAATAAGTCACAGAGACTTTACATAATGAGCTTTTTTTTTTCCCACAGAGGGACAGCTGATAGAAAAATAATCTAATTTTTCCTGATAGCATTATTGAAAAAGGTATCAAAATATGTTAAAATCGTGAGGTATGAAAGTATGAAACACCTCTTGTGCACACTTTTCTGTCGGCTCAGACACACTCGGCGCGTCTTGTAAATGGTACGGCTGAAGCTTTGTTTAACGATATGCGGTTAACGATGACGCGTGAGGATCGCCTCGCCTCTTTCAGCCCACTCTCTCTCTCTCTTTGCATTCATCCAAAACAATTTCGAAGCTTTCTGCCAGGACAGCCCTGGAATTAAGAGAAACATAAAAGCGGTGTGCTTTCCTGGGACACGGGTGACCTTTTTCTTTGTTGTTTTTCCATGCAGCCCGTGGTGGTGAAATGTGAGGCTGGGCGCTCAGGGCCGGAGGAGCAGCGGGCAGCCGGGCATCTGCAGGGGGCTCTGCTGGAAACGAAGGCTGATAATACTGACCGAAGAAGTAAGAACCTGCAAACGGAGGTACTTTTTGTGCGCGCGCTCACGCAAAACTCAAAACTCAAAAGTTCCAGTCGTGCCCTGGCTGCCTCTCTCTCTCTCTCTCTCTGTCTCTCTCTCTCTCCCTGGCTGACCGGCGCCCCCGGCGGTGAGCTTCAGGACAGGGTGCAGTCGTAGGCGTCCTCCTCCTCTCCCGGCTCCTCCGTCTGTGAGGGGGCGCAGTCCTCGGAGGGGGGGCGGGAGAAAGCGGCCAGTTCCAGTGAGGGCAAAGCCAAACCCAGCGGAGTGGCCCCCCCCCGGCCGTCCTCGGGCCGGGGGCCCGCCCGCCCCCCCCCCCAGCCCCTCGGCGCCCCCCAGCTTGGCGCTCTGGCCGGCGGGCTGGAACGCTTCGGGCTGCGCCTGCTCGGACGTCGCCTCGATCAGCTGCTGCAGCTGCGGCTGGATCAGGTTCAGGAAGGGCTTGTACCCCAGGCTGTGGAAAAAAGAAAGCATTTAGAGACGGGAAGGCGGGGACGCCTCAGCTCATGGACAGGATGGCACCCACCAGTCGGCGGAGGCCCACGCGTCGACAGCCAATAGGCCGCTTTGGATGCTCTGAACAGTTTCCGGGGGAACCTCTGGACTGTTCAAGAAGTTGATCACCTGCTTGATGACGTGTGCGTCCCGCAAGATCAAACCAATCACAACGCACCACTCCAGGCAGCCTGCCTCCATGAACACGTGCAGGAGGTACCTTCAGGGGACACAGAGGCACTGGTCAGAAATCAGCTTTGATTTTAGCGTGAAGAAAAAAAACCTTCGCGCAACGCGGATCGCCTCACCTCAGCTGCACCTGCGACTTGTGCGGACCCTTGTTGGCCAGCTCCATGGAGATGTGCTCCAGCTCGGCCTGGCTCAGGCTCAGGGTGGAGGAGTTCTCATCCACCATCATCCAGTCGCCGTCCACCACCGAACTGGTCTCCGTCAGGTCGGTGGCCGAGCCGATGCTGTACTCCTCCACTGGAGGGAGGAAAGGGGGGGGGAAAAAAAAAAAAAAAAACTTCAGTGTTGGAGAAAGCAGCCCTCAGAGTTGAGCTGGCCCGCCGGGTCTGGTACCTTTGTTTGTGAGCAGTGACAGAAAGGCGTCGTGCGTCTGTGGTGAGTTCTGGGTGGAGTGAGCGGACGAGGCCGTGTCCATGTCTTTGGCCCTCTGCCCCAGCCCGTCCAGCCAGGTGTGGCCGGGCGGAGCTTCTGGGGGCGGGGCTGTGTCCATGTCGCTGTGCAGCAGACTGTCGGCGGACTGGGACTTCAGCAGCCGCGTGCTCAGCACTGAGGGGGGAGACGGGGGGGGTGGCGCGTTCCCGTCGTGATGGAGGCGGCCGGCGGCGATGAGAGGGGCCCGCGGGCAGCTAGCGGCCTCGGCGTGCGGTCCACTCACCGCTGCGACAGCGGCCGTTCTTCAGCGGCGAGCTGAGGCTTCCCACGGGGATGACGGGGAACGGCCAGAGGAAGTCCTCGTGGAGCCGCTTCAGGGCGCAGACGAAGTCCTCCACCCGGGCCACGCGGTTCCGCTCGCGGCACAGCCAGCCAATCAGCTCGAAGCCCAGCTGGGCGGAAAAGCAGCCCAGGTCCCGCAGCCGCACCTGCTCCAGGAGGTGCCGGGCGTGGCGGAACAGCATCATGTCGATGTACATGTTCTCCGCACACTCCACGTCCCGGCTGAGGGGGGGGGAGGCGTGGGGAGGAGATGTGGGAAAGGTGGGACGTTAGATGAGAGCGACACACGCGGTGGAGGCTGACGGCTGTGTGGGAGTCTGTACCCTTTGGCAGAAGATCCAGAGGGCATGCTGAAGGTCTTCTGCAGGTTGAACTTTCCCGTCGTGATGGAGTCGGCCGACTGCGATAGGCTGATGCTGCGATTCCGAAAGAACTCGAAACCTCCGGTTGAGCTGGGTTCCTACAGAGAGACCCACATGTTCACCCGTCTGAAAGAGTTTATTCTGCACCACAAAATATACCACGACATAAAGATGAACTGTAACATCTTTTGAGTTTGTGCATACGGTAATTACATATCAGTTTTATGGCCCCCAAAGATTAAATTTCAACAACCTGCAATAGAAGTTGTGTTGCTGGACATTGCTCTTTCAGACAAACTTGGCAGACACGAAGAGGAGAAGAAAAAGATAAAAAGACGTGAGTGATTTGGAGCCTCTCACCTGAGAAGAAGGTGTTGGGGGCGGGGTCTCCATCTCCCCTGAGCCAATTGCTTTGAGGAATCGGATCATGTGCCGGCAGAGGTCCCACTTGCCCTGTTCAAGTGCAGTGTTGAAGAGGAGAGTGGCGTGCTGTCTGCTCACGGCTGGAACCTCCATGTTCTTAAGAGGGAAAAGGACAGATTTTACACCCTCACTCACTCACACAGTGCAGTGATAGAGATTTCTGTCCAAAATGTTTCAGAATGCCAGCCCCGTGGACGTAACAGTGTCCATCCCTCAGTCCCGTTATCTACCTGCAGTATTATCAGGTACGAAGCGGCCGTGTCCAGATCTTGAGCCATGAGACACTCCTCAAACAGATCTTTGGGGTTCCCCACAGCCGCAAACAGGTAATTCCACAGGGCGTACTCCGTCTTCCTGGCACAGTGCACAATGGTCTGCAGGAAGAGGGGGAACTCGGTGATGAACTTGGCCACAGTAGGCAGCAGAGGGTCAGGAATGGGCTCCCGGGACGTGGCCTCTTCTTCCAGTACCACGTGGACCATCAGCTCCATGACGTGGGGGAAGTAGGGGAGCGAGGCACATGACTGAGCCAGCATCAAAGCCTGGAAATGAGGGAAACAAAGAGCACTCCTGAGTGTTTGTATTGTCACAGCAGTGGACAGAATGCAAAAAAACAACTAAAAACGCCTCACATACCTGTTCGCCCAGGTTGCGAACCAGCAGCTGCCTCAGGATGTGGTGGAGGTAGATCTGGGAGGTCCTCTCCACGGTGCAGTAGGGGAACAGAGACTCCAGAGGCTCGGAGGAGCCCTGCAGCCCGTCGTAGAGCACCGTCTCGTTGGTGGCCCCCAGCACCAGGGCGTCCTCGAACAGCACCGCCAGAGGGTAGATGTTGATGTGGAAGGGCAGCATTATACGTCTGGAGAGGAAGGAGTGGGGCTTCCGATGGTCTCTGGGAAACAGCGGCAGCCACACTTTCATCCCTGCCTCTCCGCAGGACAACCACAGGGCCTCCAGCAGGTGGCGCTTCTTCTTGTTGGAGCGGCAGGTGGTCCAGACGTTTTCCACACATTGTGCCAGCACGACGGGAGGACAGAACGGTAACTGGAGAGGAGAGCGCTGCTGTTGGCACTTCATCGAAGTAAAACCGAAAACATCCCAGAGAGGAGTCTGGACTCACCAGCTTTTTGTTGACGGTGGGCGTCTCTTTCTCTCGTACCTGTGGTCCTGACCGGTCCCTCTGCAGCATGATCAGCTGGCCAGCCAGATTCAACATGATGCTCTCTGCCATGCAGGCCTGACACACACACACACACACACACAGACATACAGTATTAACACAGCTCTGGTGGAGGCGCGGGGACCAGAACCTAACGGAGGAGTTTGTGTCCTACCTGCTGCGGGGCTTTTAATGTGATACCGGTTTCGGTGCGCACAGATGTTAGCGTGACGGAGACGACGAGAGCTGGGTGAGGGATGTAGCGAGACATGGACACCTCCTGCAGCAGCTCCACGCAGGCTGACGGGTTTGGTCTGGAATGGCGAGCACAAGTTTGTAGGGATTTCTTTTAAAATATCAATTTAATTAATAAACTGGGCCAAAGGATCCAGGCCCACAGCTTCATCCTGCTCTCCACACAGTTCCTTGCCTACACACGTAGCAGTGAGCAAGAATTGCCCTTCGCACAAACTGTGCCACAGATCTTCTAATCCCAAAATCCCAGCCAAAAATGTCCACAGGCATTAGTCCCCTCTGGTGGCGTTAAGAGAAGAAAGATCTGATGTGTATCACAGTTAGATACCGTCTACTCGATAATGTTAATCACTTTGAGAGATAACCTGCTCTGAGCCCTCTGTCTTTCTGGCTCGTATGCTCAATGCAGCTTCTGTTTAAAGCTTCTCCCTTAAATGTGGTGATGATTTACGAGGGGATAAAATCTCTAACAAAACAAATAAAACATACCATGTCCACCCATGCGACGGGTTTTAGATAAAATGCTTTTTACCAACTTTTACCAGCTTTTTTTTTTTGCCGAGGGTGTCGCTGGAAAGAGAAACTACCAGATTTGACCATGATGAGCATTTTTATGTCTCATAGTTAGAAAATATTAATGCTGATGTGTATATAACAGCAGGTCCCATGTTCATTGTGATTTTACAAGACAAGAGCCCACCTGTCGTTCCTCTTCTCTATGCTATAGAGGCAGATGGAGCAGTCGGCTCTGAACAGGATGACCATGTCTCTGAAGACGTTGAGCAGCAGAGTGTCTGAGTGCAGCTTAGTGACCGAGGCAAAGGCGTTGTCCAGGTTTGCTGTGCGCTGATAGAGCCTCAGCTAGTGGCAGCAGGGAAATCAAAGGAGAAGACACCGTAATGAGGCAAAGGCATCTTCACCTGACAGGCAGGAAAGGTGGAGGCTGCTGTGCTTCTAACCTGCTCTTGCTGGTCTGTGAAATTGTAACAGGCCACCACAATAAAGTCGTTCCACCAAGCCAGCCCTCCTGTCACCGTCATGTTCTGCTCCTGAGGCGAAAACGAAACCATTTTAACTCACCTTTGTTAAACTGTAAAGGTGACAAATTACATATTAAAAATAAGGCAGTACTTAAAATAGCAGTACAGATTTAATCAGCGTACCTGAGTGACATTCCCAAACAGCTTCCATTTCCTCGTGTAAAGGGAGTAGTGTGCAAAGCCCCGCCTGCCTGCTACAGCCATGCATTGACCTGCTGTGTCAATGGCTGCAAACTGTAAATAGAACAGTTTCAAGTGTTGACAGGGAGCATAAAACAAACCATAAAAATGAATGCCCAGTTGACATTTTTACATATATTACACATTTAAAATGAAGGGGGAAAAAAAGGGAAAATAATATTTGGTGGTGCCAACATAAAGCATTTTGACTGCTCTGTAATTGAAACTGAATATTTTTTTAATAATGAGGAAGTCAGTGGTGCTGGGATCGCATGAAGGGACATTCACATACTTACACGTATAGGCCAGTTGCTCTCTAAGTATGTGCTGTGAATCTAAAGAATGGGAAAAGAACCAAGATATTTAAGCAGGCCTCACAAACACACAGTGAAGCTCTCCTAATTCAACATGGCTCTCTGTGATATGATTAAAACTGCATTAGGCTGTTAGCACTAATTATAGCCTCTTGGAACTCATCTGTCACGATCAATGAATGCAGCTTAATCACTAACAGATGTTGGAGGTGCAGAGGCCACAGAGGCAAGAGGTGAGACCTGTTGCAAGATCATCGTCTAACATGATGCTACACAACATTCCTTAGAATTAATATGTTTTATATTTTAAGCCTAAGACGTTCTGAGGCCTCAGCGTCCGCTGGTGTCATTTTAGATTCAACCAAGAAACACGTCGGTTATTTGTCTCCTCTAAGCGTGACAAACCCTTACCTGGACCACATGCCAGTGCTTGTGTCCCAGTAAAGTGCTGAGTCCCTGAGAGAGGGGGGAATCGGGGTTGGGGGGCTGGTGCAGAGGACTGCCATCATGTGGGTGTAGATGTGCGTGCGGCTTTTTGTCAGAGGCGCTTTGGATCTGCGTCGGGTCTCCACAGGTCAGGTAGAGGCGGTCTTCACCATGGAGCAACACCTGCTCCTGGTTGCTCTGTAACAGCCGGGAGACGGGCAAACGGAGCATGAATGTTTTATGTGACTGCATGCATGTGTGCGTGAGCGCTAAGTTTCCACTGAGGCTCTCACCGTGCAGGGGTTGACTGTGAGGGCACTCTTAATGAAGTGGAACTGCAGAATACCAGCCTGCAGGGGAGGGGGGGGAGGAGAAACCATGTCCACGTCTTGCTGCTCCTCACCTCTCCTCCTGTCCTGCTTGTTAGGGAGCACCCACAGGTGGTAGCCCTCTGCTCCCCAGCTCTGGAAAGGGGCAGAGTTCCAGTGTTATTACACTCATTGGTAACACAAACACAAAACAAACCAAAGCTTTCCTGTAATTTGCTGAAAAGTTTTGATGTTGAGATATAGCCATGCAGCAGCAATGAATAAACAGACATACCATAGAGCATATTTTAAGGGGGTCTTTCTTGGTACCATCAGATCGATACCTGAAAACAGAAACATATTGACAAAATCATGTCAATCTTTCTTCCATGAGCCTGTTCTGACCACATTCTGTCCATATTAAATGATGACATGAGGTGTTAAGGGCTGTATCTGTGTGTGTGTGTCCACTCACGCAAAGTCCTCTCCCAAAGTGCAGATGAGCTGAGCGCCGAAAACACTCCACAGTGACAGGCCGCCACACTCCCATGTTACCATGGCAACGCTACAGTCAGGTGACCAGCAGATTAGCTTGACAGGGCCGGTCTTGTTATAGATGTCTAAACAGGGAAAGGATTCAGGATCGTGTTGTGTGGCAGCAGACTGAAATGGCTGCTGCTGTGTTTAAAACATCAAACACATTATAGTCCAAATAGTAACGATCATGTGAACAAACCCAATGAAAATGTTATGTCTCCCTGGAAAGACAGTGTTCATTCATTCAGTCATACTTGTTGTGTTCGCTCTGACTGAAGGAATTAAGCTCTGACTGGCAGAAAGCCAGAACAAATCCGAAATTATCATTAAACAACAACGAGGAGGAGAGCAAAGCATTTTGAAGTGGAGTCATGTCCCACAAATAACTTTCCCCAACACCTAAATGTTGATTTTTTTGCATTATGTTCAATTCACTTATAATTTCTACATGAACATTTTCACTTTATTCTACATAGTCTTTTTCAATGCACAACAAACAGGAACATAGTGTTCTTTTTTGCTGCCGTTACACCTGAATTTCCCCTTTGTGGGACAATGAAGGCTGATTTTATTCTATTATATTTTATAATCTTCTTGTCCCAGTTACCTAGAGGATGAAGTATGTGTATGGCTAAATAAAAGAGGACTGAGACAACCAGAGATAATCAGACTCTTAGTGTTGAGTTTCAGAGAAGAAAATCACTGCATTTGACAGAAAGTCATCTTTGGCAGCATCAGGTGTTTGAAATAAGCTCACACTCTGATAAGTGGAAAAAAAAGGTGTTAATATGGTGACATATAGTGTACCCACGAGGTGGCGCTATAACATTGCAGCTTCTCATCTGACTTAGACAAGAAGGAGGAGAGCAGGCAAAGAAAAGATAGGTTTGGAAGAATTTTGAGTGGAATTCCTACAAATTAGACATATTTGAAAGAAGGAGACCAAAAAGCAGTCAAGTTGTTTTTTACTTTCCGTAATTTACATTCACATTTTTTTTAAAAGACAGAATTATACAGCAAGATTTTAGAAAAAGATGGAGAGCAGTGAGTGAGTGATACCTGGATAGTGTTTTGGTGTGAGCTCCAGTTTGTGGGAGAGCTGCATGGATCCTGTGGTGGTATCTATCATGTAAACCAGCACGGAGCCACTGTGATGACAAACACATAAAGATTACACAGAATTAGATCTGGCTACTTTGAATACCAGAAAAGGCCTTGCTTCACCCACAGGGACTTATCTAGTTCTACACTTGACTGTTGGAGAATGCTGTCCACTTAGGTCTTAACTGACCAACTGCTTGTCAAATGAGTTTTAAAAAAGAGACCATTTTGATAGCTAACCATCAACAATAATACAAGGACATATAGTTTGCATCTTCTTTTTACTTTCATTTTAAAAGACAGCCTGACTTTAACAACATAAGGAGTTGCATATTACTCCAAGAAGCTACAAAAACTTGCAAAAAATAAAAAGACTAGAGAAGAAGAATGGGAATAGGTGTGGAGAGAAAATCCTGCCAACTTGGCAGATTGCATAATACAGGAGGGGATCCTGACAAGCACACTCGAGGTAACTTCTGCAAACACATTCTGACAGATTCTCACAGAGGACACACACCACATGGACAACGATCTCACTCTGACACACACATGCAAGCAAACACACCCAAACGCCATGTAGTGCACATGCAGACGGAGAGTGAGATAGCGACACAGACCTGGTGCAGCCAAAAGCCATCAGTCTGTACTTGTTGTTGACGGCCACGCAGGTGCCATCGTTCACGTCTGCTGCCCAAACTCCCTGTAGCTGCTAGACAGACACACAAAGAGAACGAAGCGGGTTCACACACACTGAGACGGGCCTGTCAGCTGAATGTGTGGCATTCTCATTAGGCTGCTTGGTCCCGATTAGAATTTGACATTCATGTCGCCATGGTAACCTTGGGACTCCCTGTGCAGTTTTATGAACATCGTTTCCAGCCTAATTAATATTGGTAAGCTCCTCTCAGCCTTTTTAAATTCAAATACACATGTTGTAGATTTGAGCATCCTGCCAAGAAAATGATGCTGCAAGCACTGTACTGAGTCACATTATCATGATATCCAATTTGGTTTATAGTCTGTATATATGAATATATACATGAATAGTTATGCCCTGCTTATACGACATGTCAGTTTAAAGAGTTGCTCTCTGTAGTTGTGTGTTCCACGTTTTGGTTACAGCTGCTGCAGAAATCAAATCAAACACATCTGAGGTCACGTTTTGTTTTCTCTGTTATCGAAAGATTTACGGTCAAAAGAGAAAGAATACAAACATTTTACGTCCACTTAATGCAATTAACTCCTATCCATCTACAACTGAAAGGTAGGTTGTCAATTCAATTTTAATGCTATTGAAACGAAGTAGACACAGTCACTTTTGAAAGCTTCCAGCCTGTGCTTTATGACCTTTGACATCAGTAGTCTTTGAACCTGAGAGCTCAAAGTTCATTTTCTTTTTTTCTCTCTACACGTGTATAGCTATGAACTAGGACACAAACTACCAACTCAGGGGTGATTTTTTAGTCTGAATATACAAAGTCAAATCTGCATTAATACACTGATGCTGCCCCCATGCTTCTGTTCCTGCTACATCTATCTGTTTTGAAAGCAAACACTCAATGGTTTTGGGTCAGTTTCCTCTGTTTTGTGACTGTGAACAAATAAAAGTGGATATATACAGTGCAGGGTTTTTTTGTGCAGAGCTTTCCTGCTTGGCCTGGGTGGCATGGGGCTCGTGTCTTTGGGGATCTTACATCTGTGGTGAGGGTGTTGCTCAGCGGTGTGATAAACCCCAGGCGTCCATCACTCAGAACCACAGCCAAGCCGTCTAGAGTCACACAGTACTCCATGCAGTGGATATACACTCCCTCCAGGTCCAGGGAGGGACAACCTACACACACCAAAGTATGTTTGTTTAGATGTGTGATTCTTAAAGCAAATGTACCGCTGATGCCATTTTTCTAAATGACTTTGTAGATGCAGTTTCTCTAACCTCGGGCAGACTGCAGGTCTAATGAAAAAGGAATTGTGGTAAGGCAGATGGCTTTGCGTCCGTTGCTGCCTAACCCATCCCAGTGCAGTACATGAATGTAACCGTCAGCTGTGCAAACCAGTAAGTCCTCCTGGAGAGACTGCACACTGGTGGGGAGAAGACAAATGTAAGAAAAACAAAACAAACCATGAATGAGCATTTTAAAAACAAAGAAATAGCTTTTCAGAAAAAAAATAAATAGGGAATGGCCATCAAAAGGAAAAAAAAGATTAAAATTGGGTGGTCGTTATATTAAGAGAGGAACTGTGGGCCATTCATCATCCAGCTGTGCCCTGACCAGTTGTGATGTAGCTGCCAGTGCCTTGTCTCACTGTCCTCTTCCACACATGGGAAACAAGCAGCCCTGTGTTTGTGTGTGTAAAGCACTTTCCTGTCTTTGAAAAAGTGGGAGACATTCAGCACGAGCACAACTGAGAAGAAAGGCAGACAGTGGGGAAACGATGAGAAGTAAAGAGTGTGTGCACAGCAAAGTGGCTGTGGAGGAGGAAAAGTCTTTTACTGCAGCTTCGCAGCAGGAGACACCCACTCATCTCCTGTACAATCAGGCTGTGCCTGTGAAATGCCAGCAGAGTGCCCCCATTCAGATGACTAACCCATAATCTCTGTCAAGCGGAGGAGAGTCGGCAGATGAGCGCTGGGACAAAGAAATGATGAAAACACCAGCAAAAAAGAAAGACGCTGGTTCAAAAGTTGTTGTCAATCTGTTAACAAAGACAGCATGCTAGAACATGTGGGTGAGAGCAGGGGAGGTGAGTGATTTGAATAAAAAAACAAAAACAAAAGAAAAACAACACAATGGAGGGCAGAACACAATTACAGAACGCTGCTGTTTATCAGATAGAACGATGTGCTGGTCATGACTTAATGAACCCTGACAATATTTCAGATATACTCTTTTACCATCAGATTGGACACTATCCCACACTTTATGTCAAGACGTGACCTCTTTAAAAATTGATGAGAGAGAAAGTGCTGCAAGTAAATTTAAGATAAGAATAGGTCATGTTTTTCATTCCTAACTTAATGTCTTATAGCTACAGAAACTGTCAGCAAACCTAATCTTGGAATGTGTCTGGCAGCCAGTGTCAAACCAGTGACCAAAAGTAAAAGACTCCAATGTTCCAGAGGCTCAAACCAGGAAAATGTTCATATTAAATCTGTCCTCCTACAGGTGGTGCTGCTTCAAACATATAAACAACTCAATGTGGAGTCAAATCGCGACATTTGCATCTTCAGAACGCACGGACTGATTTAATGGGTCTCATCTACATCAGATATGCTGCTGGCGACAGGAGTCATTTATCACTTCCTCCCATGTCTGTCCAGCAGCCCCCTCTTTAGGCACTTTGCCATTTCTGCCCATTCATGTGTTTCTCTGATGGGCTGTCTTCACAAATACCAACAAAGGGGCTCAGCTCTTCTCTACCAAAACCCACTTCCTACTGGACCCAGAGGAGCGTTTTTCATGCCAATCTGTCAAGTCAAATGTCTGACCCACAGAAATGCTGTCTTTCGGTGGAAGCTAAATATCCACCGGTGAAGCGTCTCAACATAAACACTGTGAAGCTGTGAAGCTCATTATCTATGGCTGAGATTTAAAAAAACTATTTAAAGCTGGAATTTTTCAAACGAAGAAAAAAAGGTATTTAGTTCTAGGTTATGCCGAATATAATGCTAAAAGAAAAGGATATGCTTCATATCGTTATGATGTGCATCCTTCGTATACAAACACTGAACATTTTACCCACTTTTGGCAAGTCTGCTTAATCGAATTTAAAAAATGTTTTTTTACATTTTTCGTTACTGGATTAAGCATTGGTTAACTGACATCATAAATCAAATATGTTGTTTTCTGAGAAAATATTGTTCTGGTGTATATTCCACAGCCAAAGCACTGCTAAGAACCCAGTTAAAGCAGCACCGGAAAAGTCTGTGAACCCTAAAACGATGCGTCTCTAACTCGTTTTATCCTGCATTGACTTTTATGATGCACCTTTCCTGTCTTGAAAGGGATTTGGAGCACCCCACAATTCCGCCGTTCAGTTGCTTGACATTTTTGTGGGCTTTGAATGCCATCTGTGTGGACTCATCAACATAAAAGCAAATTCATCTGCACAGCAGCTCGTGCGTTGGGCTCAAAGGTGATTTATTTCTATAACGGTGGTGTTACATCACAACTGTAAGGAGAGCCATACAGAAAAATAAATAAATAAATAGCTTAGTGAAAATCTCTTCTCAATCAGAAACGCTTTCACTTGATAAGATAAAGGACGCGTTTGCTGTGTAGTAAAAGTGTGATCTGGTACACATTTGTTTAACATGAAGTAGGAAATGCCTTTCATTCATTAGTGCAGCTTTGGGGAAAGCTAATCTGTTCATCATCAATGTTTATAGATTAAGCAAACCAGTCTTACTGCAACAAGCATCTTAATTTTCCACACTTGTTAAGGATTGGGGTAATTTGCATAAAATGAATATATTTCTGGTCTGATTTTGTTCACGAGCATACTTTAGTAGAACATAAACATCAGTGTGTCTATGTACCATTCCACATGTCCATACTATGAAGGATAATAACAAAATTCAGGCCATTTGCTCAGTTTATCGGAAGCAGAGGAGCACATTAAACAACAGTGAGTAATTATTTTGGTAGTTTGTGTGTGTGGAGATGCTGCAGATTGTAGAAGAGGGTAAGAGGACATGAATGGGGTCTGCTGTAGACATAACAAACGAAGAGATTCTAACACGGTGTTCACCTGGTAATGGGGGCTTCCAGATCCACAGGCTTCTTCATCTCTAAAGACAGAGCAGGAGCACATTGCTCCTCCTTATACCCCGGGGTGACCTTCACACGTGGACTTCCTCTGCACAGACGCACAAATACATTATTTCAAACACGTGCATTTGGTTTAACTACCTTGGTAGACTTGCTAACCCATATATCAGACATTTTCAAAGTCATGGAGCTGACAGAGATCAGTGAATATGTCCAGACTTGTGCTGGTTCTGCTGGTATCCTGTCTAGGAATTTGATGCACACACAACCATACACACTGCAGGCTGCTCAAACATCTCACACATCCTTGAAAATGGGCACAAAAATGTGAAGCTTAGTAAAGAACAGCGGAAAACAAACACCCAGAGATGGAAGTTAGACTCAGAAAAATAAATACTTTTACTTTCTGTAAAATGTACTATGTTGTATGTCTTGAGTTGAAGTCGCTTAATTTTATTAAATGCACATGAACTCATCTTATCTTTTCTGAGGGGCAGTTAACAACAGCAAGCATTTTCTAAATGCAGAAATAGGTTTGACGATAAGGCTGAGACAACGCCCCCCCCCTCCCTCCACAACAATCTAAAAACTACAGATAAGCAGCAAGAATGAGAGCTAATGGCTAATTTCTTTTAAAAAAAAGGAAAAAAAGAAAAAACTTAGTATGTGCTAAACTTACTTTAGATAGACAGGCTCATAGAGGTACTTTTCATCTCCTCCTCCAAGCACATCAAACAGAAGGATGTAGCCCTTAGCGGTCTGTGACAAAAAAAGAAAGAAGGTAGAAGACATATTAAATAACACATTTTATCATTAGACGGGACAGGTGGATAATAGGTATTGGTGAAAAAAAGTGGGAGAAAGTATGTAAAGAATGAATATGAAACTAAAATAAACTTTCATGATATATTCAAATGAATTTGGAGGTCATAACAAATTTAGATGAACTTTTTTGTTAATGCCACGAGGGAAATTTAGTTGAATATGAGATGCCATCCAAGGCAAAGGGCAACAAAACTTCATAACAGAGGGAAAAGTTAATGTGACTGATGGAAATAACACAAGCAGCCTGCTGTATTCATCAGAGATGGATGAGAGGAAACATGAAGAACACGTGAACAAAAATAAACAGCCTAAACACAGTGTTATAAGCCACCAGCTGAGTAAAAAAATGGCAAATGGACTTCTATATAGCACCTCTCGATTTTCTCCAAAGATTCTAAAAGGCATTTGCAGCACAAACCACAGACAGTTACTAACACACCTGTTAACATGATAGGGGCACAAAACCCTGACAAATGAGCTTCTGAAACCAACTCTGCAACGTAATATGAAGCAAAACTTGATCCGCACTCCTCTATAAACAATAACGCGTCTAGGAGTTGCCATGGCTGCACATAAAACAGCTCCATCATGCTAGAATGAAAAGAAGTTGAATATAAGCAATATCCCAAATCCTTCAGATTTCACTTCATTTCAGTCACTTGTACTTTACTGAAAGCAACTGAGAGAACTCCAAACCCCCCTCATATCTCTGGTGTGATGATGGAGCTCTTTTTTAGCACCAGAACAGCAATAATTAAAGTCAGACCAGAGAGGATGTAAAGCCAGCAGCAATAAGATACTGAAACAAAGAAAAAGCAGTGACTGCCAAAGAGAGGGCAGGGAGCCAGGCTGAGAACTGCTGAATCTATATACAGGCAGGGCAAAACAACACTCCAAAAGCTCATTATGTTATGCATGTATGGATTCAATTCAGCTTATCTATAAAGTTCCCATTTGAAGCAAAAGCCATCTGAGGACATTGTCTAATTTCAATTAACTCAGTTCAAGATAAACTGGAATCATACTTCATAATTGAACATGGCCACACAAAGACATGACGAGTACAATAAAACAACATATTTACTCATTCCTAATTTCACCATAGACATTTTGTTACAGAGTAAATGCTCATGCAATCAGCCTATGAACATGTGCAAAATGTAGAGCAGAGATGTTTGGCTGAGAACCAGCAGCGTTAAAAGGAAGAGGAAAAAAGGAACTGCCCACCAAACACACTGTGCCATGTGTAAATGTAGCAACACAATAGTGGACAGAGTTAGGTCCCAAGATGTAATGCGTCCCACAAACCCACATAGTTGCTAATTTCAACTCAACCCTTTTTTAATGATAAAAGGCTCTTAAAAACCCACAAACCTGGCTTTTGAGTAATAATGAACAACATTTTATATTTAGTTCTGGGTCAAAGGAAGTTTCTATCCCCTGTTGAGTGGATCACCTTCCATAGTTTGGTAAATATTTAAAAAAGAAACTAGCTTAATTATCCCCTGAAGGCTCACTGATCAGAAACTGTTGTGTAAAAATACGTAGGATGAAGTCTAATGCCATCCTTCGAGTTGACTTAACTAACAGGCCTGTCCCCTGGAGCCTGTGAACATGACTGGATGCAACTCTGATTACAGTTCTCAGGGTTTACAAACTGCTCCCAACAACAAGTGGGTGTTACCGTCTTTATAAAGTCCATTAAACCTGCTACTTTTGGAGTAAAGGTGGTTAATGTGGCACTAAGCAGCAATTGCACTTCAAAAGCATGTCTATTACAGGAACCAGGGAGTAGCAAAGATGGGAGGGGGAGGGAATGGAAATCCATTTGTCACCTCAGGACTAACTCTGGTAGTGTTGCACTGTAGACACCTCTTGCCTTTTATCCGTAGGTTGATCACACAAAAACATGAAAGCATTCACACATCCAATCCTGCGCACGGGAGTATGAATCCGGTTATCTCTGCTTATAAAATAAGAAAAAGCAGCACATGAAAGGAAAAGCATGCCACACTCAATATAAAGCTCCCATTTCTGACAGCCTTTGTGGTCTAAGTGTGTTCACACATGCAGATATAATGGTTCAGGAAGAGGCAGGAAGCCAGTTATTGTCAACTCGAGCCCCAAAGAAAGCCAGGCATTGAGATGTGCAAAGCAATCTATTGCTGAGCTGAAAGGTTTTTTTTTTAATTGTTTGTGTCCTCTCATTAATGGGCGCTGCAACAATGCGCCACGGCACCTAAGAAATAACCAGTATTTTAGTCTGCTGAACGGGGAGAATCTCCAGAGGAGCTGTTGTTGTATTACAATCGCTCAGTTTCAATATGGCTGCGGAAAAAAAAGGAAAAAAAAGGTTGAGTACAGAGTAAATAGTTTTACTTTTGAGAGGAGAGGAATATCAAATGACCCATTTAATGCTGATGTGAAAAAAGGAATAAAAACTGAAGAAAGATTAAAAAAAAAAAAAAGCTGACTCCATTTAAAATTAGCAGAAAAACAAAAACAAAATTCGCAGAAAGTGGAAGTCAGCAGAAGATGATGCACACAGTGTGATGGCATCTCTTCTGCATGTCTAAGCAGGCCCCAGAAGAGCAGCAACACGCACACACACACACACACAGACACACACAGAGGCCTTTGGATAGCTGAGCAGTAACCTCTCACACAGAGCAGAGACATCAGATGCAACTGCAGGCCGAGAGGGACACAAACACGAGCTAAATTCCAACCCGGGTGAAAGTCAACCGGCTACAGACAGCAGAAAAATGCAAAAAGAGCTACAGTAGAGATGAACGTTTAGAAAGAAAGGGAACAACAGAAAGAAGGAAAGAAAAAGACTTCTCTCTCTCTAATAATGAACAGTATGTAGCTGTAGCGATGATTACAGGAGAGGAGAAGACGGAAAAAGACAAATCAATCAGGGTGGAGTTCCTTTCACACAATGCATCCTGGTCCGTCCTCAAACACGTCAAATCACATTCGAAAATAAATCATATAAGGTCAGCTATCTAAGCCTGAAAACGGCTTGAAGAAAACAAAATAAACAAACAAAAAATCGGAACATCCTGTCAGACGACACGATTTGGCTGTACTAATGAACTCTTGCACTTGATTTTTTCCACAAAATTATGCAAAAATAGGGAACTTTAGTTCCGTTAAATTGTTAAATTATCCATTCAATTATTCAAATTTACTGCTGGGTTTCACCTTGGGGCCCAGTTTCTTTCAGTATTCATTGTGCTTACTGAAAAGCCCATTTTCTTCTGACTATAAATCTCTTTGAGCTAAAATATGGAAATGAAAGGACGCTCTTGCACGCATGGATGTAAAACACACTCGTGGAGAGGAAAACTGCCCCGCATTCTTGGTAAATGAACAAACTCTGTGGTGGAAACACTTTCTGGAGATCAGCTGCGTGAGAGCCTAAAAACGGAGAGGGAACGCTTTGGCCTCGGAGGGATCCCAAAACACACATTTAAGAGAGGCTAAAAGGAGAAAAGTATTTCCCCTGTTTGGAGGACTTGACAACTTTTTGACCCCGGTCTAGGAAAATAAGCACGTCCTTCTCATTCTATCGCTTGCTTTAGTTTCTTCTCTTTAGCCCTAATTTTTATAGACACACATTCACCGGGCTAAAGATAGTCCCAGCCTCGGTTTCGGAGGGTGATTACATTCCTCTTGAGGTGGCCGGGCTCAGGGAGCAGCCTAACATCTGGAAAACAGCTGGTATTTAAAGTGAAGACTACTGCCTGGACAGAGTTGGTCTTTACTGTTCTTTTGACCAAGTCAAGTCTCTTTGTAACTAAACCAGAGTTGTGGTGAGGGTGTGAAAAGTTGCTGCCCGTAGGGTTGATCATAAGAGAGACGCAGTTCAGGCCCCCTCACCTGGGAAAACCACAGCCACAGACCCAAGAGTTATAACAGAAAAGTAAATACAGCAGCTCTAGTTTTCCTTATTGTCCTAAATGTCAAATTGCTAAAAAACAGACAAAATAGGTGTACTTCTAAGAAGTATGAACCCTTACTTCCATTGAAAGAGATGATTTTTGAAAACTATTTTCTCAAGAAACAATGTGGCAACCTTCTTTACCACTTCCTTTGGTGTTTGCTAATGATTTCACTGTCACATTTATTTTTGCTTTAATCTGGTTGGAGCTGAAATGCATCCAGAGTGATTTTATTAGACTGAACTAAGCACAGGTGCTCATATTTAAATAGTTTCCTTAAAGCTAACAAACATCTCCCTGGAAGGATTTCCTGTTTGGAAGAATTCTAAACAGCAGGAGAAAAATCTACCTCATAGATGCAGAAATGGCTTCCTGGGGTGGAGGGAATCAAATCAGAATTTAGACTTAAAACATTCAGCTTTTACCGTGAGTGGCATTAAAGAGAGATTTCCTCCTCCTGTCAGTGTTTCAACACAACGCTTAACACTTTCTCTGAGGATCAAGCCGTTGGTTGGAGGGTGGATCTTGAATGAATCCTGGTATTTTAACCTCAGCACCTGCTCCCTGTTTTGTTGAGACTAGGCGGGCATGGAACAAAGGCAGACTTACAGCTTTCCCAAAAACATTCACAGCATTCCTTAATGTGTTCTTTGGCGTCATCTCTAGTGGTAGAGACAAAAAAAGTCTCTACCGTGAGTGAGGAGGAATAGATGTGCCCATATACATATATATATATACATGATATGAATGGGTTCATCTTTTCTTTGACAAGCTAATTTTATTTTTGTTCAGTATATTGAATTCTTTTGACAGTCTACAATGATATTTCCATCACATAAAGAACATTTCTGATATAATACAAGGCAAATGCTTTCAGTTTCAGGGTTTTTCGACTTGACCTCGTCATATTATCACAACAGGTTTGTGGATGTCACAGCTGCCTGATCATCTCAGGCACAAAGGCCTGTGTTTTGGGACAAACATGACCCAGTGGCATACTGACTTCACAGCCACATTTGTGTCCTTGATGGTATTTGCTCTCAACAGTTCTTTCACCCTGCTGATTCGACACAGAGACTAACACAAACGCCATCTTAAACTGCTAGTGTTAATGGTCTGTAAAAGTGTTTGGATTGGATTAAACACAATAACACCAACTTGCTTTTGAAAATAGGGGGTCAGAAATACAAAAGAATTCAAACATGCATGGTAATGAACATGGGATTTTGCCAACCCAGCTTTTGTCTTAGGGCTGCACGTTTCTGTTCTGCGTCTTGGCGCTTGTATTTTGCGTTGCTGATTATTTAACCTTTACAACCCGGGTGACTCATTTGCTGACTCTTGCTTTGCGTGACATTACTCAACACGACACCTCTTTTGCTTCAATGTTTCGCCGGATGCACATGCAGAGCTCTCGGATAGGAATCGACGGTAATGTACGGTGAAAACTATTTGCCTGTAGCAAATGGCTGCATCTAACACGTTAACTGTCAAGGCCAAAACATTTAGGGTAAACTATGGGGATAAGTAACAAAAAGAATGACTTTTTCTTAAATCTCTCCTTTCTTCCATGTGGAATGCCATAACAAATTAGACAAAAGAAATTCCTGGGGTGGATGTTTTAGACAATTCAATTCAATTTTATTTATAGAGCGCCGTATCACAACAACAGTTATCTCACAGCGCTTTCCAAACAGAGCAGGTCAGACCCTACTCTGAAGTTAGACAGAAAAATAACATTCCAGATGTGTTGTCTGTGCTCCCCTCTCACAGACGATTAGATGGCTCCATACTTTCAAACAGCTTTATCTCCTTCCTTTTTGGATCTCATCCACAAGTCTTCATCAACTTTCACAAATTAATTCCAGCTCCGAGATGCCCAATAACCAGTTTGTGCACACACAAAGTCCAACAGCTATCCTGAACGGAATGCAATCTAAACAACTGTGACTGATAAACTGCATTGGCTGAACTTTATAAAAAAGGTATTGTTTCACTTTGAGTGACTGCAGCAAACTTTAATGATCAATAATACATACAGAGGAGGTCAAAGTATGAAAGTAATGTAGATAGTTAAAGTGTAAACAACGCATTCGCACATTATCTGAGACAATTAGTGAGGTTAGACATTCTTGTCCACTATCTGCTCCTTTTGGCACTTTGGCTGTTTTTACTTTGATCATAACAAGCTCCCTTCCTGTTTAGGCTGTCTGCCATACTCTCTGTTAGTTGTTGAAGCCTCACAGGTATTAATTTTTATCTTTGACTTTATTTGACATGTGATCTTATTTTGTAGTACCGGTACATAAAAAGGAAGCAAAAAAAAAAAAAAAAACACAAAACGTCTGCATATAGGAGATGCAGCATTCAGGCGTGTCCTCTGACTACAATATATTTCCTCTGAGTGTCTGGAGACGAATTAAGATAAAGCTCCAGCATTTGCCCATTTCATTGTATTGTGAAGCACCAGGGTAACAAGAGACTTTCACTGTGCTTTTTTATATAACAAAGGGATACTAACAAAATCGCTGTTAACCCAATAGCTCAAAAGCCATGAGAAATAAATCAACTTGGTTTACAAGGTGTTCCAGAGTGCTGAAACCATTCCACAAATAACTGGAGACAAATTAATACTAGGTGACGAGGAACCACAGACAATAGAGAAAAAGTCCACGCCTATAAGAAAATAAGAGAAAGCTCTTATTCTAGTAATTAACATGCTGCTATATATACAAAGAAAGGCTGTAATTCTTCATTTGTGCTATGACAATTTAATTTACTTATTAAAATACAGGAAATGACAGGACAAACCACCAGCCAAATTTTGCGTACAAACAGAGCACAATAAGAGACGTAGGCTAATCAATCAAAATAAAAAACATGATGAGATGACATGGTGGAGTGGTGTACTTACAGCCACAGCTATCATGGAGTCGTCTGGTTTCCATTCTGCTTTCTGGTAGAAACCAAACTGGGCCGCCGCCTTTGCAGACTCGATATAGCTGACTATCAAAACACTGGGCTGCGGGTGAGGAAAAGGGATACAGAGAAGAAGAATTTAAAATACAAAAATCTCACAATTCACATAAATCAGGTTTGTTCCAACTGTAAACATTCAGCTTCCAGTCAAACAGAAAGGTTGCGGGTGTTAAAAGGTTAAATGGTTTGAGGCAATGAGGAAAACTAACAGATTCTTTTTTCACAAAAAAAACAACATAAGAAACGGCTGAGTCTAACATCAAGATTTCTGGTCCAAGGACTGCGGCTAAAATGGCACGCAGACACTGAGGCTCAAATCCAAACTAGATCTAAAAATGTCTTTTGTATTTTTCATCTACCTTTATCAAAATACAGAGTATCTTCAACACAACTTAACAGAACTTATGAACACAACACCACACAAGCTCAAATGAAAAGTCCTGTTGTACCTCTTATATCATCAAGATGACATTCACTGTTGTGTGACTGTTCATATTTCTCCAGTGTGCTAAAGCTGTTAGTCATTTTAAATCCTCTGAGCCTATAAGGGAGACATATAGCCCCGTTCGCATTAGAAATGTTCAAGTGCAGCTCATGACCTCATAAAACAGATGTTGAAGGGGAGAGCTGCTAACGTAACCTCTGAACACCCAAAGCCACAATGCAAAAAAAAAAACACCTGGGTCTTTCTTTTGTTGTCTTTGGAACCCCTGCAGATAATTCATATATAATAGTTACAAAGGTTTTGTTATTTGAATCATGAATAAAAAATGCTGGGCCATAGACATATGCACAAATAAAACTCTAGCTCAATCACTATATATTAAACTTTTAGCTCGTGTTTGCCCAAAATCTTTAAGAAAATACAGTCATTTTAGTGTTCAGCTAGATAAAATTGGGTTTGATTTTACAGAAAAAAAAACAAACACAAAGTAGGACACTACTGCGAAGTAGAGAAATGTGTTCAGTAATTCAAGCTGCTGCAATGCCTACTCACTGTAATACGAGAGGTTTTAACTATTTCTACCCAGCAGTGTCCCTTTCAAAGAATTAAAATTTAATAAGACCACAGGCCCGGAAACAGATACCTCCCCTCTCTTCAAGAGTCCCAAAACTCATTTCAACTGGAAAGAATTTCCTGCTACCAGCTGAGCATGATGTGGTGCACAGTCCAGCTCTTTACATAACGCTGCAACTGGTTTGTTGAATACATATATGGAGAGGGAACAAATACCCGCACAATCGATTTTCTCTTTTTATTTAAACTCCTACGCGGTATATCTAAGATGTAGTTTTAATGGGTTGATTTTCAGTCATAATTTATGATGATTTTAAGATATTTCAATCATAGTTAGATGTTTACAAGCATTTAAAAAATGTCCCTTTGTTCAGATTTATTCTGAGTAAACCGAGTAAGCTTACTGATTTTGTGTCGTTTCAGGGTTCTGTTAAGTCATATTAAGTTTTTCCCATTATAGTTTGGGTTATCCGAAAAGGCCTGTAAGCAACTATGTGTAGTGTTATTCCTCATTTTTACAGACCAGGTAGGTTTCCTCTGCATTGCCATTTCCGACATAGCACCACAGCTACATGCAGTCACAGTTTTAAGAAAGTCTCACGGAAGCCGGACTCACTGCAAAAACAAATACTCTCAGTTGCAAATGAGACTCAACACTTGTGTTTTCAGGAGCTGACCAGACCCAAGTACGCACACCTGACATATACAGCTGTAGCAGCAAGTCACATCACAGCAGCGACGAGGCTCAGCTACTGTGCCACACGGATTAGTGGCAGCTCAACAGCCTGAGCTCAGGCCCCAGGGCTGATGGGATCAAAGAGACAACACCTGGCGGTAAGAGGACGGTTGAGAACGATGGGGAGAAAAAGCAGACGCGCGGAGGGGCAATGGCAGATTTACAATCATCCAACTTCACCTGAGCCAAGTGATGGAGTGTGTCCAGCGTCACATCACCCACTGAGTCTCTGACATGAACCAATTATGGTCACATGATCAGCACAGTTCAAACTATGTGGTTATGATAAGTAGGTGGCCAAGGATTGTTGTTATGTAATGACAATGTAACAATCCATTTAGCAGCGAAGTGCTCTTTGCTTAGACAAACAGAAAAATAAAGCCCTTGGAAACACAAATTAAACTCAATCCTTTACCCTGTTCCTGTGTTGAGAGTGGGACGAGACAGTAAAGAGACTAATGAGCAGAACAGAAGTGAAAGCTGCACGTAAACGGAGCTGACCACTGAGAGATTCCTGTTCAGCGATGCCTCTGAGCTGCTTATAGGCAGGCCAGCTTTATGGAGAAACAGGGGAAGTCAACTATGGCCACATCCTGAGTGTGGCTCAGGAAATTAACGGGGACCCTGATCCATTGTTGCTGCATCACAATGATACACAGACTGCAGAGAACAGGGACATCGTGCTGAACTGATGGTTATCGGGTCAAATGACCCCTCTTCATTTCACCATTACGAATTTCCTTAACGAAGAAGGAAGGAACAACATGATTCTCAATGCTCAAAGTGCAGAGGTCTATTTAAAATTTCACCTTGAACTGATCAGTATAATCTGTTATGGTCACACCCTGTATGTCTGTGAAAGATTGAATCCTTTACAGATAATTTTTACTCATTCCAACGACTCCTCCAAGCCCACCTGAAAGTGTTCATTTATTTGCCCACAGCTGTGCTATTTAGTGACAATCTGAGCACAGGTCACTTTAAGAAAGGTAACAGAAAAAAAGTTAGGGCAATTATTTTTACTCGTAGCTAAAATCTGAATGTGACAGAACCGAGTGGGTGAGGCGGGACTGGTGGACCTGCCATGGCGGGGAACATCATAAGTTGATGGGTAAGTGTTCTGAGGAGCCTGATCACAGAACTGAGGGGAGAACTTCTGTTGTAGAACTTGGACTTCTTGTGTGATTGTTGCCGCTGTTGATGCTCCACCAAATACATGTTTACGGAGCACACTATGAAGACGATCAGCTTTCTAATGTCCAAATAAACTAATGGGAAATTAACAGCTGCTGGTGGTATTAAACGGAACTAGCCTCCACCAGCATGTAAACTTCCCGAGCAGAGACAAAAATTCTCTGGACACCCCTGGCAGCTACAGAACTACAATACATTCAAATTTTTTTTTAAATATGTCCCCTGCTTCTCTTTAGCTACTTAAATGAAAACATGTTATTTTCAAAAACATTGTTTTGTCTGTTTGAGTGACTGTGTGACCGTTGACTTTTCTGAGTAGGATATTGAGAATTCAGATCTGGAAGTTTTTTCTCGAGTAATGTGTTTTGTAATAAGTAACTTTATCCTCTATCAAATGTCTTTTTCCTGAAAATACTGACGGGAGGAAGCAATAAGAGATGATTTAAGGGTACATGTCTTTATGGCTGCCATTGTAAAACTATCCATCCTATTATGCATTTGTGCTTGAGAAAGTGAAAATAAAGAATGTGTTAGCATGACTGGTCATCTTTGACATTTACCTCAAGGAAGATTGTAATTGACTGCTGCATTTCAACCAGGAAAACCACACCTCAAAATTCCACCAGTGGATTTTTGTTTGAAGCATTTTTTGGGTCTTCTGGGCTGTTCATAATCAAACTATGAACTTGAGTGTTTTGAAAATATTACATTAATAATACACTACAAATATATACATATTACACTATAAATGCAGATAAAGTCTCAAATAAAGAGCCATTAGATCATTTTGTTGAGCTTAAGAAAGAGTGTCGGAACAATGGAGAAGGAAGCATTCTGCTAGCTCTCTGTGATCGGATCCCCTCGGACAACATCAGCCCCAAACACACTGAGATATGTGCATAGGTGGGACTGATAGCTAATGCATTAAAAGTTAAAAAGACTAAGGTACAGCAGGGTTGCACTCATCGTGTCATAAACAGAGTGGACATGCGAGCAGATCGCGGAGCTGCGTGCTGACTGAGAGCTGGAGCTGGCGTTGTTTTGGACTGGGCAGGAGGGGTTTACACGTTGAAGTGAACTTACCCGGCTGAACCAGATGCTGAGCTGGGTTTCGGATAGAAGGGCGAAGTAGAACCTCTGGGAGCTGGGCTGGATGTGGAAGGGCTCTTCTTCACTCCTAAGTGGACAGAGCAGCCTCCGGGGCCAGCCGGTTAGAAAATACATGACGGCTAACTCGGTCCGACTCTACTCTCCACAAACGGAGCGGCAATGCCAGATCCTCCTCTCGCAGTAGCGGATTTTAAATCAGGGGACTCATGGGCGGCTCTTTCCGTAAAAACTCAATAAGCCCCGTGTTAGCACTCTTGGGGCCAGAAGTGCACAAAATCCATATAAACAGATCCAAACTGAGCTATACGACTAGCCACAGGCTAGCAGTCGCTTTCCAACTTGAAGCTATCGGTCCAAGGGAGCCACGGTGTAACCGAAAACAAAAGCAACCAAATACGTCACCATGCAACACCGAACAGCATGCTGCGTGTGACAAAGAGGTCGATAAACCTGGTGTCTCGGTGCCTTGTCAGTTCTGAGGGTGTCTGGACCAGTGGTGTTTACTAAAGGCTAAGGGTCCAGTTTTAACTCCACTATGCCTCACGGTCGCCATCTTTACAAGAGTCTACCTGACTTAACGCTGGTTGGCTGGGACCGAGAAGTTTGCGTCGTGTTGATATCTGACGTCAGCTGTCTGTTACGCGAACCCAAAGTTACTATGGAGGCAGGGTGGCTGGACGCTGACGCCTGGTGGCGAAAGAAAGGTAGCAACGAAAGAAAAGTAGCAACGACAGCCATGAATGGGCCACTGCAAACCGTGCTGTCACACGAATTAGACTTATTTGAAGTGAGCCACGATACGACAGCTATGAAGCATATAGAAAGTTTTAACGTGCACGTCGTTTTCTTGTCCACATTTTGGACAATTCAACTTAAGTTGTTAGCATTGTAGCATACAAAATAAACACGAACATTTTAAGTATTTGTTGATTGTAGAAGAGACAGATTTAATTCTCTGTGGTTGCGCTCCGTACCAGAGAGGGGCGGTAATGCACCATCGGGTCCATTGGAGAACAATAAATAAATAATAGAGGGAAGAGAGGGAAGTTTGTTTCCGAGCGTGGTTTACGGCTGCTATTTTAGGTTACAAATTAGAACGTTTCTGGATATTATACTAAAACTAAACTTAGGGAGAATACACTGTTGGTATTATTTTCAATTATCCCAGGGGGACATAATCCCAGTAAAGGCAGTGTGGAAATATACAGAGAAGAAGAAGAGGCACAGGAAGAAGCATGGCTGTAGACATGCGATTACCGACTGTTAGCAAAACGGTATCTTTATCAGTCTCTGCCTTCGACCGAAAAGATCTGGTCGTCCCCGGAGATGTTATCACTTCAGACACCGGTTTCATGAGGTGGGGACTGGATTTCTTGTGACGTACTATCGATCAATGCACTAATGCTGTTGAAATGCCTATTTTACACCTAACAAGATACCAGTTGCTCATTAGTGATTATGAAGTTCAACTTTACCTTTGTGATCCTTCATATTAGGCTGACTCTAACTGTTAATACCTAAGAGATATCGTAGTAGGAAGGAGCTCTAGACAAACACCCAACACAACCATCCATTCTTTTTCAGATGTAGTGGTAGATAGTATTGTGTCAGACCTTATGGTTTGTATATTTTTTCCCCCCAGGGGCCATGGAACTTATGTTGATGAAGAGAAGTTGACAGCTTCTGTCGCCGGAGAGGTGCAGAGGGTGGACAAACTGATATGTGTCAGGCCACTTAAGACCAGGCAAGTTATGTCTCCTAAACCGTGATTAATTATTTACATGTGCTCTTCTTTAAATTGATTCTCCTTGTTATTTAAATGCAGATTTAATGGAGAGGTCGGGGACGTTGTTGTTGGCAGGATTACAGAGGTGATACGGAGTGGGAGTTTTTCATTAGAAGAACTTCATTTATTCATTCTTCATTTATGAGTCTTAGCTTTCTAAGAATGGTTTTTGCTTAAGTAAATGTCTAATACATAGGTACAACAGAAACGGTGGAAGGTAGAGACTAACTCCAGGCTGGACTCGGTGCTCTTGTTGTCATCCGTCAATTTGCCCGGGGGAGAGCTGGTGAGAAGAAAGAAAATATTTTTGATGGGAAAAATGTCCTGAATTATATTAACTCAACAGTTTTATTCTATCTCAGAGGAGAAGATCAGCAGAAGATGAGCTCACCATGAGGGAGTACCTTCAAGAGGGCGATCTCATCAGTGTAAATCAGTGTTTACTCAAATCTTTAATTTGCTACCCACTGTCTTTACTTCCATTTTAAATGGCTGTTTTCTACCTCTCATGTGGTTTTAGGCGGAGGTGCAGTCTGTCTTCTCAGATGGAGCTCTGTCACTTCACACTCGCAGTTTAAAGTATGGAAAAGTAAGTTATCACATTTAATGGATTGTGTGCTCCATTGCTGTGATGCTACACCTGGTTCATTGTCTTCCAGAGATCCTAATGTGCTATTTTGTGAAATCACAGTTCTGCCATGAAGTCTCTGAAATGCTGCGTATTTCTAACTGAAATGTATAACAAATCTTGCTGGAATTTGTGCACCTGATGGTGTGATCAGAAGCTAGGACACATCGGTATTTATTACAGCACTTTAATAGCTGCTTTAGAATAGCTGTGATAATATACCTTTGTGTGTTTAACATTAGATGACCTTTGATAAGGACTGATATGTATTTTGACCATCTCACTTTACCTAATATTTTGATTGTGGCGTTTTCCTTATTTTTCTTACTTTCAGTTGGGTCAAGGAGTGCTGGTACAGCTTTCTCCTTCTCTGATCAAGAGGCAAAAAACACATTTTCACAACCTGCCATGCGGTGCATCTATCATCCTTGGCAATAACGGCTTTGTGTGGTTATATCCCACACCGGAACAACAGGATGAGGAAGCGGGAGGCTTTTACACCAGTCTGGAGGTAGGATGAAGATCCATGGTGCGTAAAGTTGCTTAACTCAGTTGTTGTTTTATGGATAACCATTATTTATCTGTGATGTGAAACAAATAAATTCACCTTTCTTGGTGCCATCCTTACTGTAGTTGCCAGTACGATTCAAGTGTCTGTAAAGGGGATTTTTAAAAAAATATATAAATCTGTAACCAAAGAGATGGATTTATTTTTAGTATGGCTAAAAAGTACTATATCGTGGTGTAATTTATCTGCCAAAACAGTCACTGAGAAAAACAAGCAAACAGGTGCAAATGTTAGAGCTCCGCATCCAGCCAATTATTAAGCTCAAAACTTTTTTTTTCATTAACGTGTTTTTCATTGTATGAAAACAGATTTCTGACTTAAATGATGACTGTGAATCTTCTGAAGAGATAAGATACATTTTTTGTTTGACAAATGGGGACCGCATCGAGTTGACATTTTTAATGTTTTGTGTTGTTACCTCTTAGCCTATTAGCCTGTCAGATCGAGAGGTGATTTCCCGGTTGAGAAACTGCCTTCTGGCCTTGGCTACTCACAAAGTCCTGTTGTACGACACCAGTGTTCTCTACTGCTATGAATCCTCCCTCCAGCATCAGGTAGGAAGCAGTGAGGCTGACTGTGTAATACTCAGTTTAAATAATGTTTGTATTTTTTTTTTAACAAAAGCTCTGCTCCAAAACTGGAAATAGTGGTGATTAAGGGACTGTAGTAAAGCAGATACCTTTGCCAGCTGATGGTCACATTGGACATTTGATAGCAGTTATTGGACCAGCAGATCTTCCTCTAAGTTATCTTGACCTAATTCATTGAGTTAATCTTAAAGGAGGGATACATACAACATTCAGTAACTTAACTTTCTTAAAAATATTCACATGGCAGTTTTCAAGTCATCTTGAATTATATGCTATAGAAAAGGTGTGGACCTCCTGAATTCCCCCATATCCTAATTTTTTGTACTGTTTGTTTCTGTAGAGACATTGTACATTTACTAGACCATTACACTTTTCTGTAAAAGTTTGTTCCCGATTTGCGTCAGATTTGGTATGCTGTTTCCGCAGGTCAAGGACATCTTGAAACCAGAGGTGATGGAGGAGATTGTGCTATTGACACAACACAAGCTGTTGGAACAGGAAGGTTAAATATCCTGAAACTTAAATTTGAAACCAATATTTCATCTGGCAGCAGTGTGACGGGACCACGGACAAGACCACCGAATACATATGCAGGGACGTAATTGTCTTTTTTTCAGCCTAAATGAGGCAACCATGTTGTTTTTTTTAATATTAGCCAGAAATCATCCTTTTTTCCTGCTCTTGAAAAGGATGAGTTTTGTCATAACTCTCTCTTGTAATTAGTTAAAGAGTTGCTCATTAAACAAATTAGTTAAATCAGTTGTCTGTAACATAATTTCTGTAATATCTTTGCATTCCTACTAATCACAGTGTGGTCTTTATTAATATTGGTTAATGTAAACAGTTAAGACTGTTTGTGCCCGTCAGAACAGCTTCCTAATGTCCCCCCTTCCCCCCAAAAAACAAAAAAATAAAGATGACATCTTGAAAGACTCGAGTATCCCTTTACTTTTTTTTGTTTAGATTGGTTTGTCAGCTCATGTGGAAAATTATTCTTTCCCATTTGACGGCGGAGAAGTTAAATCGTGGGTTCGTTGCCTCGGGTGAGCCATGCTTCGTATCTTGGCCAAGCGACTGTGTTGTTTGTCCGTCCTGCTTTTCCACGCGATGAAAAATGTCGAAGTCGCTTCCATGTACTAGCCCACGCACGCACGTACGTGACGTAGCACGTGGCCCCACCCACATATTTCTGTAAACCACCTTGCGTATGGAAGTATGGCGGCTGCAGCGACACTACTGCGACTCGGCCAAAGTTTACTCTTCGGGTTTTCACGTTAAAAGCGATGACTAAGTACGTGAACCGAGGAGTCGGTATCGAAGAGCTCGGCGAGTGTGAACAGGGGAGAGGAGTTGCAGAGAGA
This sequence comes from Menidia menidia, assembly GCA_907169785.1. Lineage (NCBI taxonomy): Eukaryota > Metazoa > Chordata > Actinopteri > Atheriniformes > Atherinopsidae > Menidia > Menidia menidia. The sequence goes on from CAJRST010003335.1 coordinate 10,960,150, forward strand.
GTCGTTGGCCTGTGGCCGGCAGAGTTCCCACAACTTCTCTTCGCCTCCTTGATTGAAGTGTCTCTAGTCCGGGTACCTCAGGGGGAGAAGCTCCGCAAGACGGGAAGAGTGGACACGGAAGTTTGAAACGGGCTCATCTCTGCGGCTTTGGGGGAAGAGCAGCCGCATAGTGTGGAACTGTGCTCCCCGGATATGTTTTTGGGACGCGTTTAGGTGCACTGTCTGGGGTTATTAGAGCCAACTGTTGACTGTTCGATGAGCATTCGGGGCTCCGGCGCTGCACGCCAGCGGTAAACGTTGGTTAGCTTTCATGGCTAAATTCAACGTTAGCCGGAGGTCGCCAGCTAACCAACAAATGAAATGTTTCTGTGACCGTGTAAGTTTGCATTCACGCCTGCGTTTTTCCTCATGCGCAACAGCCAACCGAAAGAAATCCTACGAATCTGTCTTTCTGTCACCGCAATGCTTTTAAGAAATGGCTGTTTAAAAATGTTTTCCTCAGACGACAGCGTTGAGGGTAACAATAGTAACACTACTCTGCTAGAGTTTATCAAACCTTTGCTGTTTTTCATCAAAAAACGTTTTGTGCTAATAAAAACAAAATCAAGCAAAGTAAGAAGGAGCTTTCCGACTTTTTAAAAAGTGGACATTTTGTCTTTAAGTGGTCTGGATGAGTGCCCAAGATGTAGAACTGGGGGACACATTAAAAACAAGAGGAAATTATCATCAATGGTCCTACATTAGGAGGGTGGCATGCTTCTGTTATGCAGTGGGAGGGGGCTATGTTGACATGACGTTGGTCCACTTGTTCGTTTTTGAGGAAAAAAAGACAATTGAAATCAGCTCTAATTCAGCAAGCCTCCTTAAGCTGAACACATTGAGCTGTGGGACCCTTTTGTACACCAGTGGGAATGTAAAATCATACAAACAAACAAATTGCCTACATGGAGAGTTACTTGTCACCCAATCTTTTTTAAATGTTTTTTTTAATTGCTTTTGAGTAATTGAAAAGAACCTTGACACCTCATTGTGTATTATTTTTCCTCCAGGTTCCTGTCAGATGCCTTGTGTAGTCATCTGAAGCACTTGAGCTCCATTAATGCATGATAAAGGGGTGCACACCGGAGTAAAACAGACCTGCGCTGGTGACTTGCACCAACGAGGAGAGGACAGTCGGAGCTGGGAAAGTAGGCTCCTGTCTTCTCCCGATCCTCTCCCTCCACGGTGAGCGACCGAGTCCAGCTTGGAGAGTCCCGGCCGCAGCCTGGCACCCTGCCCTTATGGGGCAGCAGCCGGGGAAGTTTGTAGGGGACCAGAGGAGACCCAGTTTGCCTGCCTTCATCAAGGGGGGAAAGAGAGACTCAACACGCCATGTGGCCAAGCCTTTGAATGTTTTTGATATCCATGGTAAGATCAGAACTCTCATAAAAACTTTTCATTACATTATTTACAGTTTGCAATTGAATCGGCAGTTTGCTGAGTAGTTGAAGTGTTTTCCACCTCTCTGTCCGCTCTGTCTTGTGTTGTAAAGCTACATTTCTAGACAACTAAACTTCATTGTGATAATGAAAAGATTGAGCCACATTTTTAGATTTAAAATATTTTTATCAGCCATTTTATTTAATCAATACTATCAGGTGGGTAATGCTTTCCAATTTTTCTCATCGTACACTGTACTTGAAGATTTTTAGACGCTCCAGTTGTTGTTGGGACACTAAAAAACACAAACTGTGTGTTTTTTAGCAGAAACAAGGTGTTCAGAGAAAGCTCTCAATACCAAGAATTCAGTTATTATGTTATTATGCATTAATGGAATTATAAGAGCAAATGGTCATCAGAAGTTCAGTGATTGTTGTTTTAAGAATGCAGTTTTACAGCGGATGATAAAAATATGCTTGTGTGAACTTTGGAAAGCGTGCACTTACACATTTAAACTATTTATGGTCCTGGAAGTTAGTAATACATCAGTTTTCAAAAAATAATCTTTGCTGTCATGCCCTGACATAGGTTTTGGAGTTTTTTTTTTTTTTAGATTAATCTGAACATCGGAATCACTCACCTCTCTGGGCTGTTGTTTGTCATTTGAGAAGTTCAGAGTACGATGGCTCTTGTAATGTAACAGAACAACTTATGACTTAGAGCTGCTGGCAGACATAATGCACGCAATAAACTGCACCTAGTACAGTGTTATGTTTCTTCACTTGTTATCTCAGCAATGGTTACCCGATTAAGTTACAATGTGACGTAGTAGTGAGGACTTATCTACTGTATGCTTGTTTGCAATGTTTTGAATTCGCTGAAAAAATACAAAGTCATCCAGATCTGTCACTGCAAAGGGAAAGGTTATTTTAAAATCCACGGTGCTCATGTGATGAACAACATTTAACTTTAAGCTGAAAGCACAGAACCAGGCCCTTATGAGGTGTAATTATCATAGTATTTTCCCCTTTTATGTAGTACGACTCTCTTTGCTGCCTATAAAAGCCTAAAGAGTTTTATAGCGTATTAGAGAGGTCAGGAGACCACCAAGAGAGATATCACAGCTCATGTCAAAAGTGAAATTGTATTGGGGATTTGCTCAGTGTAAGGCTAATGTTTTTTACCATTAAGTTCACAGCAAACTTTAGGTTAGTCCATCCCAAATCAAATGATTACCGGTGTAGGAAAGGGGCTTTTGTCATGGGTGGTGCAGCTCAACAGTGCCTCCTCCTGTGTTTGTGCCAAAAATTATGCCGAGCATCTTAAATGTGGAAGTAAACATGCAGTTTGTGGTGGATTACTTATGTTTGTGATTTTTCTGAAGACGTACTTGTCGGTCATATTTCTCACAGCATCTCATTTTAAGTGTAGAAATGGTTGTCATTTTCCCCCCTTGGGAGGCTTTTTGGTTTGGGAGAGGTTCTTCACACAATATGTAAAGTGTCTAGATAGAAGTTAAAGTGTTACTCTTGTGGTATGCTGGTTTGTGTATTTCATAGTCAGTTCAGAAATATAAAACCGTCTGCTTTTCTGGATTTTTAAAAAACTGACTCATCAAATCAAATGATTTTAAAACTTTTCTGGAACTCATAAATACCAGCTGTGACATCATCTCTTACTTCATGTCTTTTTTCATAGTTAATGGATTATTATTTACTAGTTTTGGCTCATGAAACATCCTCATGGTGGTCCGTTTCTACATTTATTGCCCAGAATAACACACCACATGAAATATAGCCACGCTTCAGTAAGGCATGTCGTCAGCCATAAATCCACTTTTTTTTCTTTTCTAAGTCTTTAAATGTTTTCATTTTTTGTCATTTATAATCACAGACGGTTACGAAACAAATATTAATTTACATCCCTTAAATAATTGTGTTTGGCAAAGGAATTATGTTTATTATGAAATTATAATATTTAAAAAATTTATATTTTTCTGCAATTTCATCAATTATGCTCTCAATATGACCTGAATACCTTAGTGGATAGAAGTTCTGAGAAAATTTATATAAACCATTTGTGCTTTTGCAAGTATTGTAATCCATCTGTTGAGTTAGATGCATGACTAACTGATGTGTTTAACAAAAATGCAGAATTGTTATTGCGTCGGCCCCAAGACTCTTTCCAAATGACTCAAAGTCTTGCATAACAGAGGGGGACGGCGAAGAAGGGTCAGAATAACAGAATGAAAGCGTTTGTCGGTAAATGGGTCAAATTTGGTGAAGGGTCAACAGCGCGGGGCTTATTTGTTTTCCTTTCCTCCTGTGATGAGCAGGTCAGGCCATAAGAGGGGATATGAGTCATGGTGCAAAAGGACATAAACATCAACCCAATTTTGTATTTAGTTTTTCTTTTTTCTCTTTCTCACTTTCTGTTTTTGATGAGGCTCAGCCAGTCACATGTGGGCTAGCCAGCACTGTGCTTCCTCCCAGCAGGCAGGTTCAGACCTCTGCATGCAGCTGCCGGGGAGAAAGACACGCAGGGAGGGGGCAAGCAAAGACCTGTTCCTGTTCTTGGCTCCTCTCTGTACTGCTCAGTGGGATAGGTGTGATTTCACTGGCAAGCGAACACAGATCTCAAAGACTGAGTGGGGTGGAGAATTGCTTGTAGTTCCGACTAACCTTTCAGCCCCGGACTCCATGTGCGGTTCAGATAAATAAATGTTTTTTTAAGTTTAAGCTGCCAAAATAAGTGCCAATTATCATATGTCATTTAACATGATTAATTTTATTAAAACCATGAAACTGTACCAGGAAGATGTTAACCTTAACCTTAGAGTGTGTACTGGCTGCAGTGCATGTCCCAGGAAGTAGCTTTACTGTGGATTAATGAGTAAAAATAAATGAATGAATGACACTACACCACAGTTGCTCCAGGGGATGTTGTTCCACGGGTTCAGGCTTATTTGCAACGCTAAAAGAATGTATTATTACTACAAACAAAGATGTTGGCATGTTTTATTCTGTAGTCACAAACTTTTACTGGTAAACCTCTTGGTTAGATAACTACCCTAACCAGTATCATGACATGCTACATGCCACGTCCTCTCAGAATAGAGCACTTTGTTTTGACATGTGTTTAGGTACTGTCTGAAATACAGCCGGCTTACCTTTGAGAGCAGGACAATGCCAACCTAAGTTCACTAGCCACCCAGACCAGTTTGGTGACAGATAAAGCTTGGACCTTTGACATGTTACTGCTCGCTTATGGATGTCACTTTGGGCACAACAGGGCTTTTTCTTGTCACTCATGGGCTTCACCCTTTTTTATTTATGTATGTGGCATGTGGTGCATAAGGCAGAGTTAGCATGGTCAGATGAAATAAAATAAACATCTGCAGACTAGCTTGTGACATGATTGTGTCAGCTGTGAACAGTACAGCACGTCCTCAGTCTTGTCGGTGACGGCAGCTGACGTCGCAGGTATGCAGACTGCAGACACGGGAACATCTGAGACATTCAGCATTTGATCAGGAGCAACGCATTGTACACACACATAAACACATACGCTCCTTTAATGCAGCAGCAGCAGTCGATGCTCATTCGGCATTTGAATCTACTCGTTTTTTATTCAGTTACTGGTTCTTTTTGGCTGGAACTTGAGGAATCTATATAGTCTAGACACCAAATCTCCTCCCATGATCCCTGCGGGTTCTGAAGATAGGAGGAGGGGAGGTCTTTGGTTCTGTGTATGTGTGTACTTATGCACACACACGCATACCCACAGAACAGGCGCCTCATAGTAATGTTCATTCAGGCCAGCTGTTCAGCCCCCGGTGGCTTGTCCCTCATTGTGGCAGGCCGTGTCTCCACATTTATGGACACACACAGAGAGATTCTATAAAATTTTCATCTAATAGTCACCCCCTAAACATGATACTAGTCCAACAGTCTATATGGAATTCTGGCAGGTGTCAGTCTGCATTCCTTTTTTGCGGTCCACCGACTCAGTGGCTAGAGATTGGTTATGGCTAAGATTAAGGTATCAGGACTCAATGCAGTGTTTTTATAAGCGTGGCTGTGTGTGCATTTGAGATGGTGTTTCACACCTTTCTCTCTGCCTGGATGAGAGATTGCAGCTGAATTAGTAACTGTTTTTCCCCTCTAATCAACCTTTGACCACCTGGTGAATGGCACTCTTTATTGCCTTGCTAGCTGATGAGGAGCCCGAACAGCTGTGTTTGAAAAATGAAGGGGTCGGTTCTTAACTCCTGACAAAGACAAATATGCTGACAAAGCACTTTTTAATGGTTTAGGAGAGGTCCCATTCAGAAAGTATGGCAGCATTACTTTATGACACGATAAATGTGTATGTGTAAGTGCCCCTCTGAAGAGGATGTTTTTAACATTTCCTCACAGTTGTTTATATATGTATCGGGAGAAATCAGGACACTCAAGTCTTTAAATTTGCAAAGCACATATATTCTGAAAAAGAAAAGTTTTGAGTGCTCATATATTGTAGATAATTGTAAAAGAAGTAAATTTTGAAAATGTAGAGTGGGGATCTTTACAGCTAATTCATGTGAGCTGTAAGGAATGAAATGAGAAATTACAGCAAGTCGCGGTGGACAACTTAGATCGGATGTTTTGTTAGGCAAAGAGAAAGGTTGGGAACAGGTCTGAAGTTATTTGTCAAGATGCTAATTTGCTAAATTCGACCCCAACACAACAGGGTTTTGTCACCAAAGACAAAAGTTGTTTCCAAAATTCTTAGAAGCATAAAAAGATCCATATTCTTAAAACAAATGAAAATAATTGAGTCAGACTGCACCAAATAAGTGCTAAAACATTTAATTTCACCTGCACTCTGTCTATTGTAACATGTCCACATGTCTTCTAAAATTTGAAAGTTACAATGTTTGTCAGAAAGGCGGAGGGTTGAGAGATTATTTTCCCAAAGCCTTTAGCTAGAGTTATTCACTGTGCTTGTGGTATCATGGTGCTTAGTTAGGCTTTAAATTACTTTTTTGCTGTTTTCATGTGAACTTGTCTCTTTTTGAGTCATCCTTCTTTCATATTCTGCACACTTAAATGCCACAGTCATCATCTACTCGGGGAAAAAAGTCACAACCATGCAAATGAGAGCTTTGACCAAGGCTTTTTTTCATGTGCACAGGAGAGTGTTTTCCCAAGAACAATAGAAAGTGTATGTTTGTAGGGCTGGGACAAACAGTGCTGTTACATTTGAGTCACTAACTAACTCTGTTGGGGGGGGTTGGCTGAATTTATTTTACTGTCCGATATATTAAATGTAGAAAATAGGGTTGTGATTGGCCAGTTTCTGACAAGATCATGCTGATTTACTGAGACAGATTTGTTATTTTTGGCATTTTGTCAAGATGAGTTTGGTTAGATTGCGCAGCTTTTTCTGGAATACTTTTAAGGTCAGCTATGTCATCATTTTCTCCACCCTCCTTCCACTGTCTCTGAGACACACAGCACATATAATTCTCACATGCTAACACACAACCACCAAGCTGAGTGAGGAATGCAGCTTGGAGCTTGTCACCACCTGGTTCCATGTGCGCACGCACACACACACACACACACACACACACACACACACACACACACACACACACACACACTCACACACACACAGCTCCAGACACAGCTGTTGTTTTCTCTGCAGACAACCTGTTACCTTGGATGCCAAAATCCAGAGATGGTATCAGATGGTACTGCCTTCAGCAGAGTCACTTTGCAGATTACCATGTCATCAGTTTTTATCTGTAATTTGTACTTTTGCATGTGTTTTTTTTATCCCTCGTGGCTATTCTTTGAGTGTTTCAAATGCCTTTTTAAGATTTCTTTCATTAGCAGAAAAGACAGGATCCTGCTCACACTGGCATTGTGCGACCAGCATCGGTATTGTCTCCTTTTCGCTCACCAGCCCAGTTTTTACTTCACTGCTGTGCTGTCATGTCTCTTTGTTTTCCATTAAACTCCTCTTCGTAGCGCTGTAAGGGGATAAGAGGGGCCTGCAATGCTTGCTGCATCTGGATCCACTTAAACACGAAGAGAAGCCCAAGCAGTTCCACCACAGCAGCCACAGAGTCTCACAGCCAGAGTAGCCCTCCTCTCTATCTGTTACTGTTTTTGCTCCAGTGGGCACTCAGACAAATGGGGTCTTTCCCCAGGCATCTAGATAATGTCTCCAAGATATTTGAAGTTGATTTCAGGGAAACGGCGTACAAAGATCTGCTGCATCTGTCATGTTTATTCAGTTAAATCACTCATTTAAATCCAACTACTAACAAAGCATTTAGTACTAGCCTTCCCTTGTTGAGTGTTTGCAAACATTGTACTCATGTTCCCTTTAAGGCTTTACTTTGCTGCATCCCTTTCCCTCCTGAAAGAGCTTGACTCTGTCTGTTTGCAACAATAAAATGGAAAACTTTGTCCTTGCTTCCACTCACAGTCCACAACAACAGAATGCAGCTCATGAGTCTGGCCTCTCCTGTGTCCCCTTCGTCTTCACTGACCTTCCCAAAGAAAGGATGCATAACACAATATTTTGTACCAGACAAAGAATGGATATTTCTGTTAATTTGACCCCTCTGTATTTTTACTGAATGCTTAAGTTTCAAATTTGGTTTAGCTTCCATTCCTTTCAAGTCTCTGTGGGTTTGCATATCTTTGGTACTCAAGCATAATTTGCATTTTTCTTGCAAGTTTATTGTGTGGAGGAATAAGGTTTTGATTAGTCACCAAGTTTAGTTTTCTCCCGCCCCATTACATCTTCATTATCATAATAAAATGGTTCCTACTGCCATTTTTCAAAAACTGGGCTTCCTTGGTGTAAGTAATTGATCACTGAGCCATGTTGTATGTTTTTTGTTCTTCTTTCCTTACTTTAATTCTTAAGTGTCATGTAAACGTACTGCGTGTGTCAACGTTGGCAAGTCATTACCACCACAGGCTGTTTGTCTAACTTTAACCTTGAACTAGAAGAGCGACTGTTTTGTTCTTAAGTGTCCGTTCTCCCCGTGGACCGTTCACAGTGGAGAATTATGTGGAAATCTAAGCCCCTTAACCTCATCTGCTGGTCTGCACGCCTCAGACACTCTGGCTGCATTCTCTAGAGGGCCCTGAGTAAACAGTCACATGTGCAAACACACATCCACACACACCACATGCATAGTACCTGGTTCCGAAGTGTCTGATATTTAGCAACACTTTAAGGCATTTCAGGCACAGCGGGGAAACGTCGAGCTCTGTGTGGTGACGAATAATTTGCAATGTACACAGCTTTGCGTCACTTTCTGTCGGCCACCTTTTTGTTTTCTGGAATTAGAAATATTCCTTGTTTCAAGAGTGTAATGGCTTTCTTGTTACGTAACATAAATGGGCCGAATTTGTGTCAAGTGTTGGCTGCCCTCTGCTTCTTACTCCATCAGACGGGGGGGATATGTTTGTGTTGTGTACCCATGTGCATGGGTGGGAGGCCAGAGGTCAGGCAGTCCTCGGTGAGGAGGAAGACAGCACTGTGAGTGTAATGTAATATCATGGTAATAGGTTGAACAATGAAAATCCTTTACTGCTCTTTGCAGCCCAGTTTTACCTCTTGCATCAGTGTGCTTTGATCTGTAATGCGAGAGCTTGGGAACACAGTTTGTCCTCTGCATGAAGTTTTGGGGAAAAAAAAGAGGTCCTGAAAGCAGGAGGGGATACTTTAGAAAACAAAGCGCCAAAAACCATCTCGTGGGTGGATGTACGTCAGCTAACTGTTAACATACTAAGTCCACATTATAAAACGCGAGCAATTCTCCTATGAGCTCATTTCAAAACAATGTGCTTCATGCTTCTCCATCTGCAACCTTTTTTCCTCTTGCCTCCATTTTTTTTTATAGCCCGTTTCCTCTTGCCTTTATCCTCTCATCTCCGCGACACTGTTACTGCGGTACGTTAATAGGCTTTTTTCAGGGTTTGAAGAACCTTGCATTTCTTCCTAATTGGTGTTTGGGGCGGTGCATGCAATGGAGACAAATGTTTGCTGTAGCTGAACCACAGCAGTGATGTGAGTGTAAGGTTAGTGTACTGAGGTCACCGCTTACAAAGCCAGCTGAATTATGCTGAATTAGCCTCATGCCCGGTGTTTTGACAGGTAAGCAAATTGCTCAGGTGTCAGGGCTATTTTAGGGGTGTTCATGGTCCACGTGCATGAAATAATTGGGGCTTACAGTGCACACACAGTTCTGTTCATGAGGGTGTTCAGGTTAGCCGCGCCACAGCTTTCCACTCACTCACTAAGATGTCCTGATGTTCTTTCAATTAAGAATTCTAGAGGAGTGGAGAACAACAACTCCAGAATGTCTGTGTGTTGCTGTGTGTATGGCGGCTCATCAAAATGGTTGTGAACGGTACTTTTTAATTAGACAACCCATCAGAGTGCACGCGTAGTTGACGCAGTCGGCACTGCCTGTGCGGTTGAGTCTAAAGGTGTTCTGCTACGAAAGGGCCTTTAGTTGCCCTTCACAGACTGGTGCACACATTAAACCTCTGTTACACGGGCCGTGCCCCCAACCAGGGGCAGGAACCATGGATTGGCGTTTTGCTTTAAAGGTTATAATGCAAACTTTAGTGTTATTCCGAAACTTTTCTGTGCTTATTTATTAACTGAAAATGTTATTTTTCCTGAATAGTTGACCACACACTGTAAATGGCTACACCGTTGCTTTCAGTTTTGTATGGAAAGCTAAGACTAAAAGCTCTTTTTAATCTGTTAAGTATACAATTATAATTTTATACATTTTTACATTGTAACTGGAAATACCAGTGACAAAGATGCAGCCTATTAGTCCACCGTTTCCTTACTTACTGTTTTATGCTGTCATCAAGTCTGCTTCCCAACAGTATGTAATCATCCATTGACGGGACCTCTTATCTCTTAAGTGAAACGCTCATGCACACACCCACGAATGTTTGTCATTTATATGGAAATGTTTGCCAGAAATAGTAAGTGATTGCAGCTGTCCTTGTGACTAATGGAGGTGGTTTCTAGGTAGGGAGAATCAATAAGCTTTTTAGGCCGTGTTTAATGAGTGCACAAGGTTTTAAAAGAATAGCTTACCATAAAACAGAAAGTCCACTTCAGAACTGACCTGCTCATAATATTTGGGGCAAAATTTGTTGACAGTTGACCATGATTTGGTAAGTTTGTCTTTATTCTTGTAGTAATTAGTGAGATATTTTACTAGAGTGTGAACAGATTATTTAATAATTATGTAGTAATTAACATTACCAGACCCCTGTATAATGAGCAGGCATTGCAGAAACAATAGCCCGCATTATTTATTCTAACCAGAGATGCTATCCTACATCATATGTTTTTAAAGCTATTCCTATAATTCCTACTAGAGATTCCCTCATGGAAAATGACAGCGAAACTGGCAGTGTTACTCTCTACCCAGTTGATTTACAGCCTGAGCCATGCCTTTAGCAATCCGTTCCTGTTTCCAGAACTGATTTCTCGACCTGTAAACATTTCAGATTGAAGGGGGGGGGTACATTGCCGAGAAGGCGAGAGAAAAGCAGAAAGACAGTGAGGGGGGAGGGGGTTAAAAGCTGGAGGAGGAGCATCTTCTAATCATCTCATGACTTCAGTAGAGGAACAGGAAAATGTTTTTAGACGTATTCAAAATCTGAACTCCATAGTTTTAATCGAGACCTTTAGATGTTAACTGACTTGTCGGTATGATTTCTGGATTCTAGTGAGGTTGTGTTTGTATTCTTCCTTTAGAGTGTCTGTGGTAGTTGCCTCTTCCTCCAACTTTTGGAGGTGGGAGGGCTCAGCTGATGTCATTGAGTGCAGCAGGCTGAGCTTGAAAGAGGCCCTTTGTTGGCAGCTGAAGCACGAGTAGTCCCTGTGCCTCAGATACACACTCACTTTCGACAGTAGAGAGGAATGGCACCGCTCAGACTGCCCTGAGACCTACTCAACCGACACATCTACAAGTCTATCAACCTTTTGGACCATATTTACCTTGCTGATGGTTGTTCGATCTTTCAAAAGTGGATTTAACTGAAGGTCCCAAAGTGAGAGAGGGAAAAAATGGAGACGCTCTCAAGAAAAAGCTGGTAGACGTTGCTGGACAGCACACTGTTTCAGTTTTGAAAGGAAAGAAAAGAAAACAAAAGAAAAGGGGGATTTACGGTGCCTGGAAGGACTCGGGAAAAGAAAATCTGTATATATTTTGGCTTGGTGGTATTTCTATTTTTGTATTTTTTTTCCTTTTCGTGGACATATGTAGACGAGAAACTTTCAAGGGACACCTGATTTGAACAAGAACCATTTTAAGCGGGAAAGTAAATAAAGCAAATGAAAATGTTGGAGATATGCCTGAAATTGGTGGGGTGTAAATCTAAGAAGGGTCTTTCGTCATCCTCCAGCTGTTACTTGGAAGGTAAGCTTATTTCATGACACTATTTCTTAGCTTGGATCCTGCTTTTACAGTTACATTATAATGACAAAAGTCAGAAAAGGGCAAGAAAGACCAAATGAGCAACAGGAGGTGGATAAGATGATTGGATATCACAGCTTTTTGTTTCAACAATGACTTCTGAGCTGTGGAAACTAAAGAATGGGGAGGGGAAAGCAAAGAGTAAGCACAGGGGAGGGGGAAAGAGGCCAGACACACTGGCTAGCTGTAGAGGAAAAAATGGGGGGGGAAGATGGAGAAGAGAATACAAGGAAATCTGACTCCATGCCATGTCCCACTTAATTCTTGTTTATGAGGAGTGGGGCTCTAATCTCAGTCTGCTTTCTCTTTTCACTTCTCTGCTATGTTCCATTACCTTAATCTTGTTCACTGTGTCTATAAAGACTTTAAAGAGGCATTTAGACTTAAACCACGGTTCCTTTTTCTGCTATCATATGTAGTTGATTTGTGGATGTGAAACGAAACAAAAAAGTTAGCATGAAAACACATCTGTGCCTTCCTTACTCTTCATACAATGTTTTAGGCTATTAGTCATGTTCCTGAAGTTGTTAATTTGTCAAAGACTTTAGATCCAGATGATCTAATGGAGACAGATGTTCTGGTACACTCCTTTTGGAAGAACGGAATGGTTACCCATATCTTATACGTAACCAAGTCATACAAACAAATACAGATATTATGCTGAGATGTTCCATCCAAGTTTGAGCTTAAGGAGGCCTTGGTTATTTTTTTCTTACAAACTACTTGAAATCGTTGACATAATTGTGGTCGGTGCAGTCAGAAGGGTAAAAATTGTGTTATTTTCCTCCTCCCAAAATATGAGTTGTGTAATTTGAATCTGTTTGACTTCATGTTTCCTGCCCTCGTGTGATAAACTTCTGCTTAGCTTATTGTCTCCTACAGTTGATGGAACCATATCTGAAGTTAATGGCCTGAATGTATTCCGTTTCCTGCCACCTTCTGCCCAGTGCATGACAGTTTATTCAAGAAATGTTCCGTCTGCTCTCACAAAGGTGTGGGTGGGCCTGTGGCTGCCCTCATGGAAGTGGACCACACTGTTCCATTTCTGATTATGGACTTGAACCACTCTTGGCTACTCTTGTGCCAGGTATTTGGTTACAAAAAAAATAGTATATTTAATAGGTTTTGATTTACCTGTGTTACTAGACAGGATATCTAATTTGTGAGTAATTCTTGAAGAAATTCGATGCCTTGCGTCAGTGTGTGATTCTCAGTGCCGTCATAGCAACAAATTCTTAACAGGTTCCACACACTTTGAATCATTTTGACTGTCATCTCAGTAATGTAGCCAAGACATGCTGTAATTTCTCCCACTCCACATCTCTGGAGCTCTGCACTCTGATAAAGGGCCTTTTTTCATTCTATATGTTCGTCTCAGTTACTTTTATGGGTTTCAGTTTTCACATGATTTTTCTTTTCCTCTCCCCCTGAGCATGTGTGTTTTCTTGGCTCACATGTCAGTGTGTCGTCACCCTCTCACAAAGAACTGTGGTATTTGTGGCCCTTAAAGAAGACGTGTGTGGCGCGGACCGCTCAAATGCACTGCCCACACTTTATGACCAGGTCAGACTCTCTGCAGTGCCATACGCCTTTCTTAATCCAAGGTCTACGGTCTCTTTCTCCGGTTCCTCGTTTCTATTTGGCTGGATCGCTGTCCGCATCTGTTTTTCATTCTCCAATATTCATTGGGAACACGCCACCAAGGGATAAACTGAAATTGAAATCTCTGGCTGCTTGTCAGAATATCTTAGTGTCAGGCTTAACATAACTTAGTTAATGTTGGGACGTTTGAATCTTGAGTTTAAAGCGGAAGCGTCCAGTTGATCGACACGTGTCTGTGGCTGTTGTTGCTTCAGAACTCAGCAGGTTTTCTTTCCTGCCTCTTAGGACTCAAGCCCATTGAAATTTGAGGCTCTTGATCTGGGCACTATGATCACAAAAGTGGATGGGGCATGCTCTCACAGGCAAAATGTTACATTTATGATCTAAAAGAGGCACCATGTTGGGCTGTGATAGGCCGGTGTTGGCGAGCTTAGCCGTGTGGAAGGTTTCCTCCTTCTGTCCAACACAGCCATGCCTGCAACTTGTCAACAGGGTCATGTGACAAGCTGGGGGCCTGTTAACCCCTTAAACCTCGGGTTTGCTCTCAGTATATCCATAGTTGCTTGCTTACTCCAAATGATAAAGTGACGATTCTTCGGTTCAGCCCATTTCGGCTGCAGAATCTCACAGGTATAGCCCTCCCTCAACCAGCCCTCGGTTCTGGTTTTCATCAACTCCAGCTGTAGCTTTTATTACGGTCGGAGACATCGTCCTTTTCCATCTTGTCAAATGAAGGATTCGTTAGTGGTGAATAAATCAAACTGTGGTACGGCACATAGGTTGTGAAGGAATCTCGTTTTTTTACTGGAACTTTCTCATCTAATACAAGGTTATGCAATAATGGAAGGGATCAGGTTGTAATCTGCTACATCATTCAACCAGTGAACTATATTTCTCAGAGAGTGCTTTCCATTACATGTTAAACAAAGCCCATTTGGGCCTCATTGTGTTGTGTTGCTTTGCTAAGCATAAGATTGCAAATTGGAATATTTTGATAATAACTTTGTCCTATTTTTGATGTCATATTTATTCTATACTGAAATGGAATATGTTGTAAAAGTTGGAACCTTTTCGCTCTGTTACGTCAGACTGTAAATGTGCAGTGGAACAGCTTCTGATTTTTGGCTGTGAGACTCCATCTCTTGCTCGAGTTTGTTTCTAGCCTGTCCTAGTGTTCTGAGAAGGTTGATTATGCACAGAATCTGTTTGGGCTGAACACCTACAAAGTTCACAATGTAGTTCACAAGGCAGTGAAGATATGTGGAGCCAGAGGGTGATGAAAGTAGCTCTTTAGTTGCCAGGTGGAGACAGAATCAAACACAATGCGTGCTTTATTTAATGGTTTCTTGCCCTCTGGGTATTCTACTATTGCCATCAAACAGTAAAAGTGGCTCAGTAACAATGGAAGTTTTTACTTCTCAGTTATGCTATTTGCTTTTGCTATAAAGTTGTTGTTAGTCACCACTATGGGATGTTTTCTCTCACATTTTGGTGTTTATTCATCAATTTTACAGCTTTGAAATGGCTAGAATTCCAGTGGTGTCTGTAATTAAAATAAATGAAGCTCTCTAAAGTCAAGCGCATTCAACTAAAAAATACCGTGAATTTTCATGCTCAGTCAGATTATCATTGTCAGATGTGGGGTTGTTTTCTGCATGTAAGTATTAAAAATCTAAAGATAAGTACAGATAATCCAGGAAATGAAAAGTTGTAGAAACACGAAGGACAGTGCAGGATCACATAATCATATTACTTTGATCCCACACTGGGATCACGGCCGCTGATCTGCTTGTAGGAGCAAGCCAAAGGGAATATCTGAGTGATGAAGTGACAAATGGAGGACAAAGAGCTGTTGCTGAATCTTCCTGTTTTTGTGAAGCTCCATGGAAAAACTTTGCTTTCACACACACGCACTGACAGTTCGCTCTCTTAAGCACCCATATCTGTATTCACTCTGACAGGCTTATCTCTGTGTTTTTCTAGAAGCTCTCCAGAGACCAGACTTTGAGGGTCAGGGTCTGACAGATGCAGCCCGCTGGAACTCCAAAGAGAACCTGTTGGCAGGGCCCAGCGAGAATGACCCCAACCTGTTTGTTGCACTCTATGATTTCGTCGCCAGTGGCGACAACACACTAAGCATTACCAAAGGTGAGTGTGGGACTTAAGACGGATAAGGGAACACATCTCAGCAATAAAAAATATTTCTCTACATGCACACTGAGTATTGGGAAGAAGAAAGGAAATTAAAGGAGAATGCTTAAGGGAATTACATTCGGCTAAACCTTAAAACACCGAAAGTTTCTGGGTCACCATAACATTACAAAAATTATGCTGACCATTTCCCCTTTTTTCTGTTTTGTTTCTCAAGATATCATAGTTTTAGTCAGGAATGATTCAGGATAGTCTGATAAGAAAAGATTTATCTGTTGGCTTTCGGGGACGCAGGAAGTGTGCCACACTTCTGGAGATAGCAGATCTCCACTGGGCTGCGATTACTGCTGGAACCTCCTGATTAGCGTCGCCCCTCTTTGTCCTCAGTTCCATCTGAACCTCACTTCCGAACAATGGTCTCACACATGGGTCTTTTTTTCCACTGAACTGACTGTAAAACAGTACTGCAGACAAACAGAGGAAGGAAGGAGGGAACATCGACACCGGAATAAACAAGAGAATGTCCAGCACGACATAATTTTCCTGTGCTTTTCAATATGAACTTACAGGCTAAAAGGTTAGCCCAATAACACAAATTAGATGATTAATTTAAATCACTGATAAAAACTATGCAAACATCAATACTTATAATGAGTTGTGTTTTGTAATATGTAGAATAAAACAGGGTAATACCTTTAGGGGTCTATATAGTCCGAATAAGTTCTTTAAAGAAGCACCTGGATTTTGGGCCTTTGTAAAGAACACTTTGGATATAGTGAATTAATCTGTTTCTGACTGCCCCGCTTAGCTCTGAGTTCCCTGGTCCCAACTGGCATCGATAAGTTGACCACTCCACCATCTCTCCCTGACTAGGGGAGAAGCTGCGTGTGCTGGGTTACAACCACAATGGTGAGTGGTGTGAGGCACAGACCAAGAATGGCCAAGGTTGGGTGCCGTCCAACTACATCACGCCGGTCAACAGCCTGGAGAAGCACAGCTGGTACCATGGGCCTGTTTCACGCAACGCTGCCGAGTACCTGCTCAGCTCGGGCATCAACGGAAGCTTCCTGGTTCGAGAGAGCGAGAGCAGCCCCGGACAAAGGTCCATTTCTCTGCGGTATGAGGGGAGAGTCTACCATTACAGGATTAACACTGCGTCTGACAGCAAGGTAGGCACCAGAGGACACGGCGCACCGGCCAAGAAGGTCTGACTACGCAAAGCACTCCTCACCAATGCACTCGCAATTAATCCTGGTTTTTACAAGGTGCCATTTCACTCCCCCTGATGGGAAACATAGTGTGCAAACTCAAAAAGAAAACAAAACAATCAAAGGCCCACTCATGTCCATGAACAAACAGCGCACAAAACACAACACAACAATGGAAAAAAACAACAGAATGCAATAATAACTCCAATAAAACCACCCAAAATGAAAACCCTAAATGCAATATAATCACATTTACTCATTTTAAAAAAGCCATGTCTTAGAGAACAAAGGGGTTTATGATCCAGTTAGTCTTCGCTTGTGTGCCTGTGTATCTGCGGCCTGAGGGGAGCAGTTCAGAGGGGGGTTCTGGTTTCCCACAGTGGCTCAGGCTTTCCGAAACACCTGCTCCTCGGGGGGGTCTCCTCATCAAATTAGTCGTAAGATTTCTAAGGACATTTTCTAAGAGAATGTACTTTGATGTCTGACGCCAGAGGGGACTGTTTGAATGAATACATTCAGAACTGTTCAACGCCTCCTTCCAAAAATACATAAAGGAACATTTTCACTAAGAACCAATTTTCTCGCCATGCTTTCATTTCCCCCTGGCTGTCCCATGTCACCCTCCTGTCTGTGATGTAACACGGTGACCTAGCTTCAGAAATATAGCTATGACAAGAATGTCTAACCACCACTGTGCCTCCGGTTACAGCCAACAGATGTGAGGCCGGACCCAGACACTGACGCTCATGCTAAAACATGCCGTAGCACAGACAGATGTGGTCGAACCATATGCTCACACGTTGACAAAAAAAAGGACCTCCTCTCATATTGTTTTCCATCCTCCCACCTAACTACTCGTCAAAAGTCTGGCTTGATAGATTATTCCAGTCATTTAAGATGACCTCAGCACTTCCACCAGGCACTTTGTTTTTTTTCTCACACTGACTCATTGTGAGTAGGTGATTAACTCTTTTCTGATTTTTTAAAGGACTAAAAATCTGTCTTACAGCCACGGTTAATCTCTCTCTCATATTCAATCATTCAGTCAAACAAAGCATCAGAAGCAATACAAAAAATAAACGTGGCAAAAAAAAACATCTTTGTGCAAGACTTGGATGATGGAAACGTCTGTGTCCACTGAGCCCTGACCAACATCCTTCCGTCCACAAGCTTCCTGACAAATGCTTTGAAAGCTTGGAATGGGCTGGGGTCATAACTTTTCCATTTATCACTGGTTTCAGACAGCTCCTTTTCATGTAATGTTTCCAGACATGTCAGCACTATTGTAATGCAATTAAAGACAAGTAATAAGAAGGAAACCGTAACCTTGACTCGCATTAGGGTAACTGAAATGGCCTTTAGCCAAAATTTCTGTGTTTTTAATAAAGCTTTTTAGGGTGTTTTTTATTTTTATTTTAAGCATGTCTAATCAAGAAGTAGCTGTGATCATAACCCGATTAAAAAAAAAACAAAAAAAAAAACTTATCAATGACTCAGATGTAGAAACCCTTTCTCTTCCAGCTCTACGTTTCTTCAGAGAGCCGTTTCAACACACTGGCCGAGCTGGTGCACCACCACTCCACAGTGTCAGACGGCCTCATCACCACACTGCACTACCCAGCACCCAAACGCAACAAGCCCACCATCTATGGAGTTTCCCCTAACTACGATAAGTGGGAGATGGAGCGCACTGACATTACAATGAAGCACAAACTGGGAGGGGGCCAATACGGGGAGGTGTACGAAGGCGTCTGGAAGAAATACAACCTCACTGTGGCTGTCAAAACGCTAAAGGTAAGGAATCACAGAGGGATTCCTGGTACATCTGCAGGGCCCACTGCTTCTGATTTAATGACCAAAGTCTGACTCCTTTGAGCTTGGTGGAAACATTTAGATGCGGAAGACCGAGAGGAAATTCTTGATTTAGCTGAACGTTACCATCTGCTGTCGCATCGATGCAACTACAGCCAACTCATGGCTTTTCCCTTTCAATTTGATCACAATTGCTCTGCAGGAGGACACGATGGAGGTGGAGGAGTTTCTCAAGGAGGCGGCAGTTATGAAAGAGATCAAACACCCCAACCTGGTGCAGCTGTTGGGTGAGGAATTTTGAGAGAAAAGAGAAAAGAAGAAGAAAAAAAAATCAGCAGCAACTCAACTCAAGATCGGTTTTGTGTTGTGTTGTACTGTGTGTCTGTGGCAGGCGTGTGCACCCGGGAGCCCCCCTTCTACATCATCACCGAGTTCATGACCCACGGCAACCTGCTAGACTACCTGAGGGAGTGCAACAGGGAGGAGGTGAACGCTGTGGTGCTGCTCTACATGGCCACACAGATCTCCTCTGCCATGGAGTACCTGGAGAAAAAGAACTTTATCCACAGGTGGGTTACGCTGCTCAAACTGTGTAAATGGGCTCACAAACGTGCTCCTCCGCTGCCCCCACGAGACATGCATCTCCTCCTTCTTCCTCACAGCGCAGCCCGTCCCTGTCCAGCCCTTTTTCTCTGTGTTTTCAACATCCCTTATCGTTTTTTGTTGACATCAGAAAAGAAAGTGCTCTCAGTAACTGTAGAGGAGCTATGAAATGTCCACGAAGCATGACACAATGCTTTTGGTATGAAAAACTTGGTATGTTGCTTTTGTAACTGCTGTGAATCCTTGTTGTGCCCTTATAAATAATGACTTAGGAAAGGAGTTTCTCCTTGCTTGTGTAGTTATTCGAATAGCTGAGCTTTGTTAAGGAAATGAGAAAAAACACCTGGAACTGCCCTAATTGATAAAAAAAAAAGTGTGTAAAATACATCTTCTTTTCATGCCTCCTCCATTCAGCCCTGTAATACGGCCAGAGGAATTTAGTCCACGTCACCTGGCCCTCGTCTTCTGCATCACAGGGTTTTCAGGCACTTTGTTCTGGAGCCTTCAATTACACGATTTGGTCACAGCTGTTATAGAGACAAAGGGAAACAAATCTCTTTCACATCAAATTTTATCTTAGCTTTCCTCATTCCCGAGTAGATCTTCTCTCCCCTCACCTCACAGACAAGTCATTGTTGCTGCGTAGGCAGTTTGTTCTGGCACGTTTAAGAAGAAGCGATGAGAGCTGATTTATGTTTTTCATATTTGACAAGCCGCATTTAATTTTAAAGTCTGACAAGACTCAGCTTGTGAGTCAGTGCCATACAAAGCGAGTTCCAGCCCCACATTAGATGCTTTTACAGCACAGCCAGTTGGTGTTTTTCTTTCCTACGTTTCTTTTTTTTCTTTTTTTTTAATTGTGGAAAATGTGTCCCAGTTAGCTCGCTGCGATTGAGCATTTTTTATTTTCTCCATGAAAGTGACGATTGCATGTAGCAGCCCGATCATCGTTCCTCTTTCTCCCCTGCAGGGACTTGGCTGCCCGTAACTGCCTGGTTGGAGAGAACCACTTGGTGAAGGTTGCAGACTTTGGCCTGAGCAGGCTGATGACCGGAGACACATACACAGCTCATGCTGGGGCCAAGTTCCCCATCAAGTGGACCGCTCCAGAGAGTCTGGCCTACAACAAGTTCTCCATCAAGTCTGACGTCTGGGGTAAATTTGATGTCAGACAATAGAATTTCTTATAGTTATGGTGTTTTTGCTTGAAATGCATATCAAATGGCCATTTTTCTTATTTTTCTCAAACTTCTGCTTTCATTATTTACATGTAGCTTTTGCTAAAGCTTTTCTGCTAAGTGCTGTGTGAGACCTAACGAACGGTCCTGTTGTATGATCTTTAGCGTTTGGCGTGCTGCTGTGGGAGATTGCCACCTATGGCATGTCTCCCTACCCTGGCATCGACCTGTCTCAGGTCTATGAGCTGCTTCAAAAGGACTACCGTATGGACCGACCAGAGGGCTGTCCAGAGAAGGTCTACGAGCTCATGACAGCCTGTGAGTGCCTGTATGGATCTGCTTGAAATATGATGGAAGACTGTCTTGGCGCTAAATAACATTTTCCCCTCGTCAGGTTGGAGGTGGAGCCCCTCAGAACGTCCATCCTTTGCTGAAACACATCAAGCATTTGAAACCATGTTTCAGGAATCAAGCATATCTGATGGTCAGTAACACCTAGACCGCTCGTACATATCGAGGGATACGTCAGTAAAATAAAAACAAGTGTCATTAGAATAGGTGAACTTCATGTTTGATCACATCTTTACCAACTCTATAATTCTAGAGGTTGAAAAGGAGTTGGGGAAGAAGGGGAAGAAAGCAACATTAAGCTCCATCCAGCAGGCTCCAGAGCTGCCCACAAAGACCAGAAGTCTTCGCAAAACCATGGAAAACCGGGACGGAGAAAGTCCAGGTGTCTCTAAGATAATCGACTTTAGATGACCTCACACATGCAATGCATTCTGGGTCGCGTCCTCACATCCATTTAGCATCTTCAAGAATGTTTTAAACATCCCTGACCTGTTTGTACTTTTTCTCAGACCCGCTGGACCCAGAGGTTGCCGTGTCATCACCAATGCTTCCCAGGAAAGAGCGGCCACCTCTGGACAACAACTTGAATGAGGACGACCGCTTGCTACCCAAAGACAAGGACAAGACGCGTGGTAGTGGATTTCTAAGCCTCATCAAGAAAAAGAGAATTAAGGCCCCAACTCCCCCCAAACGCAGCTCGTCTTTTAATGACAAGAAGCTCACAACTCTAGATCCTCGAGACAGTGACAGTTTCAACAATGGTGCGTCGTTGTCCTTAAATGACACAACACACGGAATGGAATCCTCAAAGTTTTTGGATGCTACCAATAATGGCGCCCATACCAGTGGGGCTCCCAGCTACCCAGGACCTTTGTTCCCCAGAAAGAAGGGAGCTCCAGCAATGCCTGGTCCAGGAGGCAAGGCAGCTACAACTCCACCCAGTGAGGAGGAATCCATTTCCAATTCAAGCCGCTTCCTGTGGTCCTCCAACTTATTTAACGGCAGAGATGGCACCTACAGGAAATCTGTCACGCTGCCACGAGACCTGGGCCAGCGCCACTTTGACTCAAGCACCTTGGGCGGTAAGCCAGCCCTTCCACGTAAGAGGACCAACGAGCAAAAAGGGGAAAACACTCCTCGAATGGGGACCCTGACCCCCCCGCCTCGCCTGAACACTTCGCCAGAGGTGCCCTCGGCTTTCGTGGGCAAAGATAACGACCCCAGTCCCGGCTCCAGTCCGCAAGCACTGACACCTAAGGTGGTCAAGAGACCCGGCCTGCCGGGGCTGGACTCCTCTAAGACCAGTGCTCTCCATGCCGAGCTCTCCAAGCCCAACGTGTTCCCTGCCCTGGGGGCCGCTGGAGACGAGTGCAGGATTCGCCGAAACAAGCCAATTGTAGATGCCTCATGTGTCAGGGAGAGGGGGAAGCTGCACAAACCCAAACCGGCTCCACCACCACCACCCACCGGGGCCAAAATGGGCAAAATCTCACGCAGTCCCACTCTAGAACTCAACTCTCCCTCATCCTCGCCTTCAGACATCAAAACCAAGGGCGCTCTGTCCATCTCGGATCCCCACCACACGGCTGCGGTCGCTGACCAGGCCCGCACAGCAGCCAGTGAAGGCTCAAAGAAGCTGTCTTTGGGCTCCACCTCTAAAACTCAACCGCTAAAGACCTCCACCTCAGCGCCCACCTCCCCCTCCGGCCAGAGCCTCGGCGGTCTGCCTTCCTCCCTCACCTCCCCCGGCGACCAGAGCTCCCCCGCATTCCAGAGAGCGTCGGGGATTCTGGTGGATCCCCGCCGCTCTCTCCGCAAGATGACCCCGCGCCAGGCCTCCAACTCGGCCGTGACCCGCGAGATGGTGCTGGAGGGCACCGAACTCCTCCGGACGGCCATCTCGCGCAACTCTGAGCAGACGGGCAGCCACAGCGCGGTGCTGGAGGCCGGCAAGAACCTGTCCAAGTACTGCTCCAGCTACGTGGAGTCCATCCAGCAGATGAGGAACAAGTTCGCCTTTCGAGAGGCCATCAGCAAGCTGGAGAACAACCTCCGCGAGCTTCAGATCTGCCCGGCGGCCACCGGGGGCCCCAACGCACAGCAGGACTTCAGCAAGCTGCTGTCCTCCGTCAAAGAGATCAGCGACATCGTTCAGAGGTAGCGCCACAGAGTCGTGTACACTACCAGCACGGGAAACTGATGAGTGTGTGTCCCACTCTCCCGGCTGAGCTGGGGCCGGTGCTGAGCCCACGCCTGAGGGAGAGCTGCAGCAGCCCCTCCGCAGAAAGACCTGACTAGATTAAGCCTGTGGTTACAATGGACAGACTCAAACGAAACCTCCTGTGTTGTCATCAGCCTTAACTATGAATGCACATTGTTGTTCGGCCTCACCGCGAGGCCTGGGGCCA
The DNA here is from genome assembly GCA_907169785.1 of Menidia menidia. Taxonomy (NCBI): domain Eukaryota; kingdom Metazoa; phylum Chordata; class Actinopteri; order Atheriniformes; family Atherinopsidae; genus Menidia; species Menidia menidia. Next base: position 10,983,404 of record CAJRST010003335.1, read on the forward strand.
ATCCTACATCATGACTTTTTTTTTAACCAATCTTTTGTTTTTAAACTATCGTGTCTTACATATTTGCTTGGTTATTTCTTTTTTTGTTTTGTTTTCCACATGACATAACATAAAATCGGCCTTTGATGTTTGCTTCCATCACCCTCGGTGGGTTGTTGAGGCAACGGCAACGAGCAAAGACAGACTTTTGTGGCTGTTTTTTTCCTTTTCATCTGTAAAGATTGTGGAACACATGAAATGCCTCTGTCCAAGGCATCCCATTTTTCTGTTTTCTTCTACTGCTTGACTCATCATCGATTATACACTGACACATGAAATGGTGTCAGTCTTTGTTTTGTATGGAATCTTTATACAGTATTTGCAGTCATGTGCCCTTAAAGAAAGCGTGGGAGGCCGAATGGTCCGTAAGCAGTCTGCAGCTTTGGCAACTTCGGGAATCAAAGGTGCTTTAAACACTTTAATGAGGGCTGTTTGACCATGACACTTTTATGGACAGATGATTGGCTTTTGGAAAATTGCACCATGTGCACGAGAATGGCTGGTTTGGTTTGATAAGAAATGTTTGACATACCAAATTTATTCGCCTCCAGTCTATACTGGAGAGGGACCAGGGTGCAGGATCTGCAATATTATAAATATATATATACACACAAACACACACACTACTTTGATTAAAATCAATATGCCAGTTCAAAAAAGCCATCAGTAGCATTTTGGCCTTGCAGCAGCATTTTTTTTAGGTGCTGAGGGGGTGACAGACTGACTCCGTGTTTTCTCTGGCTGGCCTTTGTTCCTGAAAGAATGGAGGTGTGATGTCACATTGTCTAAATGCTGTTGCAAAGGCCTTTCCTGGGGGAAACACTGGGGGGAAACACTGGACGGAAATGTTTATGGATCTATCACGTTCTGTCTTACAAAATGTGTTAAATTCCGAAAAACAAAAAACAAAAAAAAGTTGAGTATTTTTAATATGATGTACTTCTCTTGTCTGACTGTGATGCCTGAGGACAAACGTCACCGCTGTCTGCCTTGACTTCAGTATGGTACTGTTTACTTCTCTCTTACCCCCTCCCCCTGTATAAAACATACCACTACTTTTTTTAAGCATCATTCACCTATTTTGTAGACAAACTTTCACTTCATCTGTACATTTTTTCCTCCTGGGTTCAATTTTTGTTGCAATAAAATACAAAGCAGTTGTGCTACTTGAAACACACTTCTGAATCTGGTGGTTTTTAAAGCCATGTGAGAATCGGTAACTCAAACTTGACCCGTGGGACTAGGTCTCAGTCCCAGGTGTTTTATTAAAGCCAGTGTCTTTTACAGCATCATCACAGACGGACACAGAAACAGGTTATGTATAATTTATTTTTTCTATCTAGATTATTTTTTGTCATTAAAATCAAAATGTCAACATTTTTAAAATCATATACACGCAAGTACGCATTTAAATGTTAGCACAGCTCCTTAAAAATTTATACATATGTACGTTTTTGTTTTGTTTTTTTCTTGTACTTGTGGACAGACAAAAGCAGGAAGTGGTCACTCCAAACTGCAAAGAAGTGGGACACAGGAAAAAAAAAAGAAGCCCCAGCCCACCCACTTCTCACAAAAGTAAGCCCATCCCCGTTCCCCAAAAGTTAAGACAGCAATGCGGGGCCCCTCCCACGGAGGAGCCATGTGGGGGTGGAAAAAGAAAACAGAATACCTACACAAACATGCCCCATTCTCCACTCTGTACAGAAACGAGAGGTCTGCTGACATAAATACTTCTTTGCACATCTCATTTCACTATTCTCGGTCGATCGGCAGGTTCAGTAGTGTGCAGATTGGGAGGGGGGGGCGGGGGGTTGTTTACGCCTCTGTCCTTTACATACATTTATTAATAGAAACTATGTTACAGAATTTTCCCAAGCATGAATTACAGGCAACCCACTAGCACACCAACTGTACAGATCTTGGCAGAGCCACCAAATAAATTTCTAAATCCAAAGTACAGTAGCAAGGTCTTAACCAGCATTTTAGAAGCATATATACAGCTGTCCAATCGGGGGTTGCTATGTTACAGAGGAAATCGTACTTGAAGAAAATAAAAAAAACATATCTTCACTTTTGACAGCTTCTTCATATTTCATGGGGGGGCGGGCTGCTTCTGTTAGGAGGCACCTGCCCAAATGAACCAGATTACAGCTCTTCAGTGCAGCCCAAAGGAGTGATTTGTTTTACACCTGAATAGTCAAGGTGTGGGTTTAGCCATGCTGCTAATGATTGACCATGAGACACTTTACCAAACGGGTCTTTACTTTTATTTTCCGGGTAAATAAATGAATTATCCTTAATTGAAAATAAACTGATTAATAGGGGGTAAACTGAAGAGCAGCTGCAGCGAAACAGAGACCTAAGAGTAATCATTATAAGGCAACAAACAATGACAAAGAAATGCTGGTAAAGACAGTCGATATGATGATGAGAACTTTGGGGTTAGATGTACGGCGAGGAGAGCTGGTGCAAGAGACCCATTTAAATTCATCTTTTCATCAAATACTGAAAAGATTTTTTTTTTTCTTTCGTTAAAGTGACGTCTTAAATTAAAGTCAAACGAACCGTCCATCCAACTTCATAATACAGACTAGCTGGAAAACACCCAACGCTCTGTCCTGTGATGTCGCAGAGGGATGAGGGATCTATGAGCGATCTCTTACATATATGGTGAGAATTCTTTTTTTCACTCCTGAGTTCATCAGATCTGGCAAAGGAATTTGCTTGGTGCCAAGCAGCAAAAGCTAGAATTAAAAGCCACCAACACTGCTGAGTCCTCCTAAAAAGGCCCACTCAGCTACACGTTCCTGTACACACACACACACACACACACACACGTGTGGCTGCTTTTCTACGTCACTGATTTCTGCTCCCACACCAAGCGGAAAACCCTATCTGCATGTGTTGATAAAATGATGGCATTGTAAACCATGCAGGAGGAGTTTAGGAATATAGTTTAGATCTGGCTTAAACACAACTGATCGGCGGTGGATGAAGCTTGACGCGGCGTTTTGCATTTCATATATAGCTAAAAACCAAACATAAAAAAAACAGTCTCGCTCTGTTATTATATGAACGTTACATCTATCTAAAGTGTCAGTGAACGGTGTAATGTGTGGTGGCACCTACAACTCTACACATGTGGGGACGGGGCTGGGCCCAATGGTGCGGGAGGACTGGAGGAGAGTGAGAGAGGAGAATTATGGGAGAGAAGACACACTGAGATTTTTAAGAGGAGTGAGACGGCAACAGAAGGAGACGGACAGGAAGAGGAGATGGAAATGATGTAGTCCACACAGCGTAGCTCAGTCTGGCCCGAGTCGATGTTCACCCCCCGATCCTTTCCTCCGAAGCCCTGCTCTCACGCAGCTCCTGGTGCAGCCCGGGATGAACGTACGGAGGGGCTGGAATGGATGGAGGGGGTCGGTTGAGGGGAGAACAGACAGACACAGAAGAGGGGGAGGGCGCGGGGGCTTTTGCTTGGTCATTAGCAGCCGCAGCCTTCTCTCTGGGGCTGTGGTTCGCTGGTTAGCCGGCCGCCCTGGGGGGCCGAGGGCTTATGCTGGACCCCGGACTCTGCGGCGTTCAGGTCCAGGCTGCCATCTTGGATGTTCTGATAGATTTTCTTGGCCGCTTCCAGGAAGGCGTCCTCAACGTTTTCACCCCTACAGACGCAGCGAAGACACCAGAGTGGCAAAGAAGGGAAATCAAACATGACTGAGGCAGGAAAGCGGGTGGTGACTAGAACATGGAAGGCGCACTGACTTACGTTTTTGCACTGGCCTCCAGAAACAACAAGCCTGTTCAAAAGAGAGCAGGAAATTATGGATCTTCCTCCAAGCTGACATAACAAGACCTTATCACAAGTCTGATATTTCCTCTCCCAAATGCTCCCCAGACTGACTGTGTCTGCTCACCGTTCTCCTCAGCAAACTGCTTAGCCTCCTCATACGTGACATCTCTCTGGGCCTCCAGGTCTGCTTTGTTTCCTATGAGAATGATCACCTAACAACAAAAGCACAGGGAGTGTGAGGCCACCGTGTGCTTTCTGGGCCTCCACACAACAGGGAAGCAGAGGGCACCGCTGGGGGGGGGGTGGAACATGCAGCTGTGATGTCACTGAACCTGGAATGCCCCGACAACAGTCGCTGTGCTGGAGCCGCATGTCCATCAGCACACGTTCATGTTTTATTCAAGCAGATTTTCAGAAACAAATTTCCATGCTGGGCAACAGCCCCGAACCATTAGCTTTGGAAAGCATTGACCTCTGCTGTGGCAAATGGGAGAAAATCTCCTGCAGTCTGTCCACATTGACCTGTTAAAATCTGATGGAAGACATGACTCAGCCTGTGCCCATGTACAGATGAGGCCCCAGGACTTAATGACTTCACACAGAACTCAGATCTTTTTTGAATAGCTTTTTGTCTCCTGCTGCATCCTGCCATGAAAAAGGTTCATTCAGGATGCAGCATTTACATTTATGCATTTAGCAGACGCTTTTTTCCAAAGCGATTTACAAAAAGAGGGTTTAACATTCACCTACAGCACCAGTTACACACTTGCCTTACCTTGAGTGCAATATGCTAGAGGAGGATTTAACATTAAGGATTAACATCCTGATGTTGACACCTGGGAGAGAAGCCATGGCTGTGCTACAACAGTGCCACCATTGGGCCGAAGCAAGATACTTCATCAACAAACTGGGAAAACAAGACAGGATTTGGCTGCTTCTGGGACACAGGTGGCATGCTCAGAAATACCTCATTAAAGTACCCACAACTTCCTTTGTTTGGTCAGTTTGCTGCATCTGACCAATCTGTGCATCATCTGTAAATACACCCATCTCAAGTAATACATCTAGATTATCTAAACACCCAGTGGGGTGCTGATTATAACTATGAACTCTTAGAGTCACTTCCTTTTAGTATAAACCCAAAGAAGATGAGATCCAGCCCTTGTAAAAAAGACATAATATGGAAGTGGACAGTTGCACAAACCCATTTCACTGATGGAGAGCAGAATGATGTAGAGCTAATCAGATTGAACTCGAAAAATCTATTTAAGAAATGCACAGGCTCCCTTTTCAAAACGACTTCAGGGAGAACAGAGCAGGAGAAACAGGAAATTAAACAGAGGAAGAACCTGCAGCAGTCCAACTCAAGAAGTCTAAACAGCCAGAGAGACGAGTAGGAGCAACTGAAAGGTCTGGGACATGACGTGTTGACCGGCTATAAGTCACAGCGTGCGTACTTACGGTGTTGGGGTTGGTGAGGTTTCTAGCGTCGGTCAGCCAGCTGCTGAGGTGGTTGTAAGTGCTTCTCCTGCATGACATCAGCAAAAGGACAATGCTATGACAACAGGCTAAGCCGTCATACGGCATTACTGGAAAAGATGTAACACAGACGGCTCCTGCAACATGATGGCGCCATGACAGGGTCACACAGGGCTTTTTATTCTCAGAAATCTATTCACGTATGTCCAAACTCTCTATGTCTCTAATTTAACTTTTTAACCCACTTAGTCGACCTGTATGGTTCCCATTTTCTCTTTGATACCATCTATACACAGGTTTTTTTGTTTCTTTAAACATTTGGTTATTGGCATTGCAGCCTTCAGCTACAGGATGTGCTCATCTTTGTAGGCAGATGGTTTCCCCATCCCTTAGAGCACATGTGTCAAACTCAAGGCCCGCGGGCCAGATGTGGCCCGCCATGTCATTTTATTTGGCCCGCGAGAGCTTAAAAGTTTTGAGTGTCTAAAAATGAATACCAAAAAAAATAAAAAATTAAATGCGTGCTTTGACCAAAAACTACATTTCCTACAATGCCTTTTCAACTACTGGATAAATAATGAGTTATTTAACATTAAGGCGTAGTTACATTTCTTTTACATTACATTCAATTACATTTAGTTACATTTATAAGTTACATCTGGCCCTTTAAGGTCAGCCAATACGCTGATGTGGCCCTCAGTGAAAATGAGTTTGACACCCCTGCCTTAGAGCGACTCCTGGGGTGTCCTGCAGTTCAGACTGGCTGCACAGGTTTGCGATACCCGTGACACCATCCAGCTCAAACAACAGGGCTGCACGCGAGCCGCAATGCAAACGCTTTCATTTGCTCAGGGCGTCCCCTCTACCGATTTCATTGCCTCTGTTTTCATCCCCTTTAGGGGAATGGCACGGCCATCCTCTCAGGAGCCAGGCCCGTGGGGTTTACCTGGTGATGTCGTAGACCATCAGGGCCCCGGCAGCGCCGCGGTAGTAGGAGCGGGTGACGGCCCTGAAGCGCTCCTGTCCTGCCGTGTCCCAAATCTGCAGCTTGATCTTCTGTCCACTAACCTCGATTATCCTTGTGCCAAACTCCACGCCAATTGTATGAGGGCAGTCTGCCATGACTGGAGGGAGGAAGTAAAGCTCAAGTTTATTTAATTTCACTCTTTGTTTCCATGTTTATTGTAGCTGTTCCACTGCTGACCGCACATTATCACCGATATCTTCCAGCTGCTCTTGATGCCACACATACATTAAAAAGAAGAAATAAATAAGTGCAGCAAGTGTCACTGATCCATTTGCCAACCGACGAGACATAAAACACTCACGCAAGTTCCACATGTCTGCTGTTAAGAGGCAGCAGCTGTGGCAGCAAAAATAATTACAACCTTAAAGAGAACCAGGGCTGGGAAGGTTCAAGAAAGTCTCGCATCTCTTTTCAATGGGTGCTGGGAACCTTTTCTAAATCATCCCTGTGTGTGGATATGGGCAGGATGCGATCATGTGCAAGTGAGTGAGAAATTCTGCATCTGGCTCGTTAATAGTGGCAAATAACCGAGCTGAATGGCAATGGGCGGCTGCAGCTGCCTCATACACAGAAGAGACTCTCACTGTGGAGCTCACACTCATCTTCTATCCTACCGACTTCCGCTGGCAAATTACGAAATCCAAAGTGATTGAAGCGCTCCTTGGAACCTGGCAACCTTGCGTGCAGTGAGCCACGCGTACAAATGAAAAGAAGGGGGATAATGAAAAAATAAAAAATAAATCAGGGCAGCACTTACATTTCTTTTCTGTGAACTGGTGGAGCAAACATGACTTCCCTACCCCCATGTCTCCTGTAAAGAGACAGAGAGAGACTCAGGTCAACCAAGGAAACGACAGAGGAACAACAATTCTCTATTCAAGCCTGCAGTGTTGTTTCCATACATGATGTAGCAGTTCTTCTGCCACAGCAAGCAACAACACTTCAAAATTTAATGTGGATTTATGAGAGCCGGACAGAAGACGGCAGTGAGGCTACATGTCGGAATTTTTTTAAAGGACTTTTATTGGCTCATAAATGTAGAATGAGCACCACATTGTTTCTTCAAAACCTGCAAGACTTCATCATCAGCATTACAGTGCACCCCCCAAAACTACTCATCCTTTTTTTTTTTTTTTTTTTTTTTTTTTTTTTAAACGGCCACTTTTACAAAACAACACACAATATCAGATCTTTTAGAGAACTCTGTCATTTCTGCCCCTTTTCTACCTTCAGATACCTGCACATCAAATATGCGTTTAAAGTTCAAAGTTTACTCTTCTTTGACAATGCAAATTACCTTTTTTAAATAAGACTATAAATAAAACAATAGTAAGAGCTGCTTTAAAACAGCAGGGTCTGGAAGCTTTTGACATGTTGACAGGATGGATGGAACCCATAGCATTTTGAGTGTTTATGTTTTGGTCAGTATGTTAATGTATAAACAAGTACAGTAAAAGCAGCAAAAGGTCTTAAGAATGGCTAAAAAGCCAGGGAATTTAAAAGTCTGACGCATCAAACTGGGACAAGTTGGAGCTGCTCCAGAGTTCCTTGGACATTGCACAGGACGGGCGTCCGCATGCAAAATGGTCCTAAAATAGCTCATCAGTGTAGTTATTCAGAAAGGCTACTCGCTGGTGGTCAGCAGCACTCCTCACTTACCAATAATGATGTATTTGAAAATGTAGGAGTAGTTATATGGTGCAGTGGCCATCTTGGCTCTAGAAGACAAAAAAAAAGGATGGTTAATTCCTGTTTTTAGTTAAGGCAAGAACAACAGATGTGCTTTATATGACAAAATTGGAATTTTACTAAATGTGTTCAAATATTTAATCATAGGTTGAGATTGCTGCTTCCAACTGCAAAATTGCTGCAAAAAATATGCAGCGTAGGAATAAAATGATCAAAGTCTCCTGCATAGTCACTGCATACGACAGCAATATAAAACATTTTGATGACACTGGAAACACACAGGACTACCAACAGCATTGGAGATGTCAGAGCTAAAAATAACTGACACCTATCTGGTATTCAGTGATGTTTTATTGTTCACAGTAGAGCAAATTCATTGTGACAACCCGGGAATGGGGAATGTTTACCACACATCACCATCACTCCCTGTCAACAAAAGCATCTACACAAAACAGGGGAGCTGAGCAGTGCAAGCGAGCTGCTGCTTTAAAATGACAGAGATGCATTTAAGAACAACTGTCCAGTGATGACAGGGAAGAGCTTTTATGCATCAGAGATTGTTCTTTGGATTTCTAATACCCGAGCCGATCTGAAAGTTTTTACTTAAAAAAATACATATATGTATTGAATGATCAATTCAAATATGAGAGGGTAACATGACTTCTAAAGTTTCTGATTTAAATCACATTTGGCATTATAAGAACTAAATATTCCCTTGCTTTAAACATGTTCATCCTCCTCTGCTTGTAACATCAAAGTGTTGCCAAAACTTGCTCAGCAGCTACAAAAAGCAGATATTCTGGAAACATAACTGCCAGATTTAGATTGGGTGCATCTTGAAAAAAAGAAAAAGTAAAAAAACAAACACGCAAGTTGTCCTAACTTTCGTACGTTTGAAGCTCGGATTATTGGATTAACTCCTGTAGGGAGCCTTGAAGCTATCTGCAGTTAATGGGCTGTTCGACCCGCTCCAAAAACGTTACGTTTACTGATTTCCCTGAAACCCTGAATGTTATCCAACTATCATGTTTGCTACTTGTTTCTTTATTTGGTCAAATCAAACAACAATAAGGCTGACAGAGAGTAAGAACTCTGAAGTCTTGCTTTTAAATTCCCACTGCTGACAAACCAGTTCCTTAAGTGCAATCAGTTTGACGGGTTGAGTTAATGCCAACACTACTACAAAAATGTGGATGGGCAGTGATAAGAAAGGCTAGAGAGGAACAAAACAAACACAAAAGAAGTCATTAGGAAAAAATAATTCTACAAATAGGAATAGAAAACAAGCTGAGTAAATAGAGGTACACGATGAAAACAGTGTATTTAGGAATACCAGAGTTTGTTTCGTCCAATACAGATAGAAAGCAATTTGAGATCTCTTTGTGGGTTTTAGAGATTCAGAAAAAAAGTCCAGCAAAGTTCCATAGCCTAGAAAACAATACAGGTGCCATCGCTGCATGTTATACAACTACAGCATGTTTCAATTGTTTTGATATATGCCCAGTATATTTTAAAGCACAATTTAGAAGCCCTTGATCATAAAGCGAGATACCTATGACAACGCATTGCGTTTTTTAAATTTGATCTTTAACTAAATTAAAATGTTAGAAGAGTAAAAGATTGAGTGAAGTAGGGGTACATGTACAGATGGTTTTATCCCTCAATGACTCACGCCAACAGCCATCCAAACGCGCTACAATTCTTAATTATTTAGGCTAAGACAATATAAGTGGGCCTAAGAGCAGCCTATAAAACATCCTGACAAAAATCAAAGTAACTTTAAAAATACACATTTTATTTCACAATAATGACCATATGCAGACCAAGCACTGCTTCTACAAGATTGTTTAAAGAGTACACATTTTTATCTTGATTACTAATTAATGCCACTATGTCAGTCGATTTAGCCCGAGAAGATTCAAAGAAATACATGAAATTACAGTGAGGACATCAATACACTGATATCCAAGTTTAAAATTCCTATGACGTAACAGACCATGAACCCCTGACATTCTTTAAACTGGTAACATGCATGGACTTTTGGAGACTGCAACTTGTCACATGACTTCCATGTGGCCACCAGTGTGATAAGGGAGGTAATCTGTAGGATTAGATATAGCCAGCATAAGTAAAAGCTAAATATAAGGTCATAAAAATGTGTAGGGAAAATATTCATCAAGAAGTATGACAAATAAGGATTGTGACCAGACTGCAGTCTCAGCACTCTTTATTCCCCAACACACGATTTTCTGTCAAGAAAGAGCGACAGTGCACTTCCTCCTCTTAATAACTGAAACAAAGAAAAACCTTCAAGTAACAGGACTTAGTTGGGGGTCTTTAAACTGATCCAAATACAGCTTTTATTAGTAAATTTTCTTGCCAAGTTAATCTAATTATGTCAGTCATTTTAAATAATAGGAACAGCTGAACAAAACCACCAGAAATATAACTCTTCTACTCTATATGTGTCGTGCCATTTTTCCTAAAAAGCACGAATGCCGTCTGTGTTATCATAAAAACCAGAGATGAAAATGTAAATGCAACTGTTTGCCAATCGTCACTTGAAAGTTCATGATCAGGACAACAAGATTCTAGGAAATCATGACACATCCAGTAGCTTTATGTCTAAATTACGTTTCAGGCCCACCATTCAAATCATGTGACTCCCTGCAAGCAGGAAACAACACAATGAGAGACCATAACTTTTATTTGGAGGCACGATTTCTCGATTTTGCAGCCAAACTAAAAACTCTCAAATCCTAAAATGACGACATGTTGGAAGGACTAAAAGGCTACTTAGGTAACGTTGTTTACACTAGCTGTTTATACTATAAAGAGAAATGATGCAGCAATTGAGATTTGCGAAAGTCCAGGATGTTTAAATCAGTAAATCTGAGATAACAAGGACTTTCTTTTCCTTTCATGTTCAGTTATTTATCTATGTAAAAGAGTGTCATTTCTACAAGCAAGCTCAAAGGGGAGGCTAGGAGGCTAGCATTAGACCCTAAATGCAACACTGGTCTACAGCTGATCGCATTTTAATCGTTTTTTCCCCAAAATAAAAAAATAGAACACCACAAATTTAACAAAGACTCCAAAATAAACAACGTACATGACTTGCACATCTACTGTAAACGCTTTTATTTGACACATTAAATTCTTGCTCGGTGTCTTCAGACGAGTGCTAGCTCAACGTTAGCGTAATAACCGGCAAAATGACTGCACTGATTTGACTAATTTACTGCAATTACTGAGAGCTCAAAAACACATTGATATTGTCGAGGGGAAAGGGAAATAAGCCCTGACATTGACTTGGTTTACTAGCTAGACGGTCGATTGTGATAAAATTCTCCGCCCCACATTAGCTGTTTTGACAGCTAGGCTTCCATTAGCTACAGCCAGCTACCTGCTTGCTGACACACAACAAATCCCACACATCATAACTCATATGTCGGAAACCTCCATGGAAATAAATCCTGTCGATTCTGTTTCATTTACTGAAATCACTGGCCCCAGAAACTAAATTGACCAGAGAATTACTGGAAAAAACACACAATGTATATTACTAAAGTCAGCTAGCGATTACTTTAGCTGGATACTTTATCAGCTAATGGAAGGCACGATGCTCATTTTCATAAATTGAGACAATCTATTCACTCATTGTTTACACAATTACTATTTATCTGTTTCATCAACAACAGCTTACATTAATGAAAAAGTGAGTCAAACACGGACCAAGCTTTTTATTAGTTGGCCCCGTTAGCTTTTCACTTAGCTTACTCCTGCCACACTCAGCTGAAGCTTAGCAGTGTCTGCTCTTCCCTAATATTTATGTTGTTGCTCAGAGCTGTTCAGACAAAAGTAAGTCTTTAAGGATGTGCGCGAGTATTTCAATTAGTCTGTTCTTACCAGAAATTAATCTTTAGAGCTGTGAGTTCTGGAGGAACACAGAGGAGATGTATGCAGGTTATCCTGGCTCAAGTATGATCTGTTTAACCAAGATGGCTGCTCACGGCACAGGGTTTCCTCCGCTCCATACAATGGGCTTCTGGGACAAAGAGCCTCGTATGCGGCGACTTGGAGTTTGTGCGCTAACCATACGCACCGTTTGGTGGAGAGCAGCTACCTTTACAGGTGTTGGCCATGGTGGGGCTGACTGGCTGACTGATTCCGTGTCACTCAGTGGATATAATCATGTTATAAGATTGGTTTAATACCTTTATTTGTAATTGGATAATTCATTCAAAGTAAGGTTTTTAAAATGTGCAGTTTCTATTTTTGGCCTACTGACGATTTAAAACATTTGTACAATACTACCTGCAGCAAAACACAAAGCAAGGCTCATTGGAAATCCATGTATGCATGTATTTAGAAATGCAATTCTGACCATACCAACCCTAACCAAAATTTGCTAAATTATTGTAGTGAAACAAATATTTCCATGTTTTTCTATTTCGATAAATAAACTGACAAAATGTCAGTGTAATGTGACCTAAATCTTACATGCTGTGAGCCATTTGATTTAGCCATATCTGAGCATGAAAATATCGCTCTGGCATCTGGTGGAAAATAATCCCTTAACTGCTCATGTCTTGAATAAATGTGTGTGTCCTATCTTGTGAAATGACAATGTTCAGGCTGACAGTTCCTCCTCTCAGATTGAATTTGTATCTAGTTTATCTCAGTTTCTGGCCAAAGCCGCTGCCAGGGCTCCTGCTCACCTCGTTTTGCTGATGTATTTTCGTAAACCACGATCACCATCTCTCTAGAGGTTATTGATAATGGTCTCTCTGTTATTCTTTAGATTTCACGCTTTAAAAAAAACTCTTCATGGTGTTGGGATGTTTCTTCAACTGAACATAAAGAGAGGTGGGAGTTTCCAAGTTTTCCAAAAGTTTGTCAAATCATGAGAAATAATACAAGGATTTATAGTCCTAGTCCTGCTTCACCTGATTTTATTGATCTGTTCATTCTCATGAAGTGGGTTGCACCCTGAGATATCACATCAGCCAACTTTCTGAACTGCGAAGTTGCGCTTTAGTTAATATTGCTAAAAAGTTTCTCATAATACTCATAATACTCATAAATGGCTCAACGTGATAGAAATAAAACAATAATTGTTTTTCCTTTCTTAACACATCAGTGACAGGAAGTAGACATTTGACACTCATTATTGTGATAGTGGTCCAAGATGAGACTTATTTGAGACTGATTTTTTATTCCAAGCACAATGACCTTTTCAAAGGGATGCTTTGAGACTTTTTGTATTGGCTTTGTTCGATGTTCTTCTGAGTAGTTAGTACCTTGTAACACGCCCCCTAAGTATCAGACCAAATCACTCTCAACATCCTGTGCATCTCCATATCACAGCGTGAACTGTGGCAACCTAATCTAATCCTATGCAAAAATAAGCTTTTTGTTCAGTTGGTCAAGAGAGCTGTCTTCTTCTCTGGACTGTTAGTCATTTGGGATGGGCACTTATTCAGTTAGAAATTGCTGTCAGTATCTCAGATACCTTTTTTAGGCAAACTAAATGTCACATGCTTAGGACAAAAGATGAAGAAAAAAAAAGACCATCCACAGTTTTATTAGCAAAACGGCTGTGATAGTATAGGATGGAATCAGTGACTGGGGTTTAATTACTATGCATTTACAAGATGGCGGAATTAATGTAGAGAACATATTCTGTGGATGACTTATTTTCCCACAGCATCCATGACTTTTTGTATGATTCAATAAGAGGATAAAAAACTCAGTTCTGAGCACATATGAAAGGCATGGATGAGAAAGGATTGAGTACAGGCACTGGACTGCCCAGCCTCAAGTCCCACAGCCCGAACAGAGAACTTGTTGGGAATTCCATTATGAAAAGTAGGGTGATGGCCTTGTGCTGATGCTCATTTTAAGATGGATTGCAGGGGGTGTGTTACAAAGCAACATCTGGAGTGTTCAATCACTTAATATAATCTGTGCCAGAAAATGTTATTTCTTGATCCAGTACAGTTATGAAAAGCAAAAAAAAAATCTCCCTATAGATCTGAACACAGCATATTTAAACATGGAATGTTATTGATGAGGAAAAGCAATAAAAGAAGAAATTGCTTCACTCTGGATCATATGAATTATTTTATCTCAACGAAAGAGACATAACTGCAAATGCAAGAATTCCTTTTGCATTTCAGTCATCATGTGAACATTTTCTAAGTTGAGGATTTGTTCCCCATTGATTTTTTGATTAGGACATGAGACACTGTGACTGTCATGAAGCATTTTAGCACGGCACAAATAGTAGAAGTAAAGACACCTTTCTCGAGAAAAATATGAAACATTTTAACACAGTAAATCACAACATTACATGCTTTCACTTAGCAATATTTTATAGAAGAATTACATGCAGTGCCTGTTTACTATGCCTGGCCTATACAGTTCCCCAACAAACTGAAACAACATATTTTCCTATGAAAAGTAGATAGCTTGTGACTTTGAAAGAACATAACTATTTGATCTTGAAAAGTACAGAAACACAGAAAAAGGATGTACATCTTTCCAAATAAGAGCGCTTAAGACTGCTGAAACTTGAAGTTGGCATAGTCTTGTTTTGCCTCGTACAAAGTGTTTTTTTCTGAAACAACACTGTGACACCAGCACAGACGTTGCACAATATTCCCTACAATGAAATCACTGATGACTGTAACATGATGCAGACTGTGTTTGCTCTCTTGTGTTTACGCTGTAATCTGGCCATTGCTGTAATTGTTAGTCCCAGCCAACAATGTGATAAAAACCAATTTGACAGTGCAAACCAAAAAACATGTTCATTCAGCATAAAACACAGAAGAGTCCATTGGTGTTATTTAATTTTTTTTAACTTTAGATCACAACCACATCCTCATCAGCAGGACACTGAACAGTGCGCAGACGTAGTGGAGTGAGCTTGGTTGCCAGAGGGGGGTGCTGTTACAAAGGTCTGAGTCACAGCAGTGGATTCGCACCCCTGGTAGCTCTTGTTGCTGGCAGTGTCTCGACGTAGCACAGCCACTGGTCAGGACAATACCCAGAGCCGCTGGATGGACAGACAGGGGAGACAGTCAGTCAGATAAGAGTGATGAGCTGGTGTTTGGCTCAGCAGGAAAAAAGCATAAGTAAGCACCAAATGCTGCAAGTGGATAATGAGAAGGACATTTCGAGATCTTGAGAACGCATAGTGAAACCAGTCCATCAACAAATAGTGCACTTACTTCCCTTAGGTAAAGGAAATGAATGCTTTATGGCATTAGTAGTTTTCTGAAGCAGAACTTATAGGCTTCTTATATCTTTATAATCACTGGAAAAATACAAATAAATGAAGACCAGTATTTTAGATTTAAGACATGTCACATGCCATTCCCAACCCTTGAAACATAACAGCAGAATTGCGTTTCTCATCTCACCCTGGTTTGCAATTCTGTTAAAAATTCAACAACACTTATAGTCAATTGATGCCTTACTTGATTAATTACCATAATTCAGATATTCTAGATTTTTTTGTTATTTTTCACAGTATTGATTACCTTGTCTATTAGCATTCAGCAACCCAACAAGTTTTTATAAAGTATATAAAAATGTTCCCTGTCTACAGTTGGTATGAGGCAGATGTGGAGTAAGGTAATGTTGTTTACAATAGAAAGGCACCAGAGTTATGAGTTGGGGACAGATGTTTTCTGTTTTTGGACAAAGGAGGCCAGAACTCTAAGTCTCTTATGGAGCTTCACTAGCATCTATTTGGTTTAGGTTTTGCTGGGTCACAGGAAGATTAACATCCTGACTAGCCACAGATTATTACCAAGATTCTTCCACAAGATTTTGTCCAAGAGTTTTCTATCCTGTGTACGACGGGCAGCTCTTGTCTGTGCTTGTTATTTCTATGAGAAAATGGAAAAGGTGCCGCATCGGCCATTTTCAGCACTGGCACATTCCTGAGATGTTAAGCAAAGAAACAGCTGGATTGCCCACGCTTCCATGCATATTCACATCTGACCATCACCCCCCTGCCTTTGATGTCTGCATCCTCCATTAGACTTCTCATCAAAAAATGAATGACATATATTTTACTCAGCAAAGTACATTAAGGTTGCATAAGTATTCTCTCAACAGAGAGAAGTAGAATAGTCCATTAAGCAAGACAAATAACATTAAATTGGAGGCATGATAAAAAAAAAGATTATGCCAATGTTGAGGAGAATGTCAGAGGAAATATATGGAGACTTTAAAATATGTCACCTCATAAATAGTCCTCTGAGCTATAGGAGAAAGAGAAGCACAGATATTATCTGTGGAAGGTTTACTCACTACTCTCTGTCTTGATGCAGAAACGGTGTTTGAAGCCTTTGTGTGAGTGGGTGCAGGTGATGACCTCTGGGCTGGAGCAGCCCACGTCCACATACCTCTGGCCCTGGATGATGTTGCAGCCATAGCACTGTAGACTTTTAACTATCGCAGAAATAAAATAACAAGTGAATGCAGATGACAAAACTAGGTACAGCCAAGCAGAAATGAGCATGATCAAGTATCAGGTTTTTCACCGTGCACCTAATTATACCTATGGTACTACATACATTACAGCAAAAGCCTGTAACTAACTGTGAGGATGGATTTGAAGGCATTCGAAAGGAGCTGCCTTGTCGGTCCAGCTGAATCTGCCTCGGACAAAGGACCCTGGCATGAACATGAGCCATATGAGACCAATACTGATTCAACTATGTCATGTTACCACCTCAAATATCTTATTCGATTGTTTTTTTCTGTGGTGGAAAATATATGCCAGAGGAAGGACTGATCGTGATACAGGCGTATTTCAAATGTATTTGATCAGAAGAGCTACAATTCACAGCAACCTGTAAAGGGTTAAAAAAAAGAC
Source organism: Menidia menidia (assembly GCA_907169785.1). NCBI lineage: Eukaryota > Metazoa > Chordata > Actinopteri > Atheriniformes > Atherinopsidae > Menidia > Menidia menidia. The sequence continues at coordinate 11,000,327 of CAJRST010003335.1, forward strand.
TACTTGATCTTATAGTTTCAGATTAATGTTTCATCAGTTTCTTTTTTATCTATGATTTTCAAAAGAAATCCTTGTGAACTCCATGAATTCTGTGTTTCCAGATCTAAAGTCAAGAATCAGATATTCATAATATTGAGTCATTTTGCTCGGTTTGCTTGAGCCTGACAGGTGTCTGAAAGCTCTGCTTTCCACCCTTCTATACAAACAGATTTACGGTTTGCAGGGAGGATAATGGTTTTATGACGTCACTGAGATAAGCATCAAAACACTGAAATGTTATATACTTGCATTCATCACCTTTTTGACTGCTTACTTTTCTTGTGTGTATGAGACCAACAAGTTGAATATCTCCGATGCACTTGTGTAAATGATTAAACTAACTTGCTACTAGTTGTCTGAGATGTGTTTTTGTTTAGTTTCTCATTTATTCATAGTATTTATATTATTTATTTTTTGTAATATGTTTTTAAATAACTCATTTTAAGAACATTTTTGTTGATCATTCAAAATCTATTTTTGATAACAACAAGAAAAAGTGAGTCAATCTGAACTCTATTCAATCTTGTTAAATTGATATTCTAATATCAAGATCCCATACACAACTCCAGAACTTAATCGAAAGAATCTGCATTTCCTTCAGTCTTTAAACCTTTGACTACATAAAACAGTGGAGACATGTGCTCTAGCATCATCATCATCTTTACCTTATGTTTAAGGCAGGAAATTGTACGAAAACTCTACACTTTAAAAGCTAGCAGCTTTTTTTGGGGATTGTGATGTCATCTGCTCTCGTATCCTCAAAGACTCACCTTCAGGTGTAAACTAAATCCCAACCTGCTTGGCTGGCAGCTGCAGCTAGTAAAATCAAAGCCGTTTTATTTACCTTAACACGCTGTACGTGTCAGCAGGATGCTGGTTTATTAAAATGAGTTTGGGTTTTCAGCTCAGAAACGTCTAAAAATAAATTATTAATTGCCCAAAAGCGTTTCATGCTTTTTCTGCCAGAGGAACTGGCATTGATTTGACCACGACGCGCGGCAATATAAAACGTATTCCAGCGCAGCTAAACTTCTACAGAGAATCCTTTTATCTCAGTTTTCCTCCTTTCACCGTGCAATTGTCTCACTTCTCGTATGTTAAACTCCTATAAGAAAGTAGGGCTAAGCCTAACTAGAACAAATCCACCGGAGCTTAAACGGATTGTCTCGAATTGAGACCGCTCACACACCTGTGCTTGTCTTCCAAAAGCCTACACACATAAGATGGAAGATCAGCTTTGACTGTAACCAATCCTTCCTCTTTATCTGTGCAGCCCAGTGGACTTGGTGTGAGGGCAGAGAGCGGGCTGCAGCCTCTCGCTGCCTCTGCTATGTTAAATAGCCCACCAAAAGCTCTGATGGAGCTTTCAGGAGCAAACTAATCCCAGGCAAATGCTCTTATAAAAATCACTTTAGAAATCTGCTGGAATCATTGTAAAGCCTTGCAGGGACACACAAGCACATGCCAGTCTGGAGGGGATGTGCCATATTCCCCTGTTGGTGATAGTAGAAACTCTGGTAAACACTCCAACATTTCATGAGAATGAAATTATGGTTTGGATATAAAAAACAAACAATGGGTCTGTCATTTGGCAGAAATAACTGATTTATAAATACGCTGTTCTGTGCTGTTACACACAGCTCTCATGAAAAATTGAAAAGCTGCCTGCGATAAGCATTTATCAACATAATGAGGCCACATTAGGGAGACAGTCAGCTCCAATGGTACAGAGTAATTTATTATGAGCCGACGCCAGTTCCTTTCCCAGGATGCTTTAAAAATGTTGATTAACTCTGTTGAATCTGCTGTGACCTAAATCTAGTTTTACTCATTATCAGTGCTGAGTATGTGCAAAACAACTCAAAAGACTCAAATCAGAGGACTATTTGTACAAAAAACAGTCTCACGTTAAGCTTTTAACTCACAGAAGGAGCACATTTCTTTATTGCATAATTTTAATGAATGATGGGAATGAATGAATAACTTAAAGTTAAATGAATGATGGTTTGAAGTTCTTTCCTATACTGTAATATTTCACTGGCAAAGCAGCTTTTTGGGTAGTGTTTTAAAACCCTCTAATTACTCATTAGCTATTTCAAATATTTCCCTCAATAAATAACAAGGATGCCATTTATTATCAGTATAGCTCAATTACAAGGATTTGTCAAGCTATTACAGAAATATTAGCATTTTCCAAAGAAACAACACTATTTAAAGGTCAAATCATGAATGTGTTAATGTTATAATTTTGTATCACTGACTGCCTCATTTGCCCATTTTGCTGGATGTTGATGTATCATTAAACAACCTATCATTAACCAGCAGGAGCTAACTTTACCCTGGTGTTTGGAGTTAGATTACAGCTTATCTGACTCAGATGAAACTCCGGGGTTCAAATTAAGCAAAGCAGCATCTCAACACACAAAATCAACCCATTTTATTTCCGTTTGAATTCCACTGAGACCACGGCTGTAGCCAAATAGAGTCTGGTCAATTGTTAGAGCTCTATAGGGAAATTTACTTTGCCTCTTGTACGGACGTTACATATTGTTGGGAGACATGGATTTGAACTCCCTGGTCAATTACTGCCAGAACAAATGCATATTCATTGGAATCCGCTTTTAGGAATACGGCTCTCCATTGTTTGATTGCTGACCAGTCTGCTTTCCTCACTTCCACTTTCGTTTTACTTAATTATTTTACAGATGTTAAGATCTTGTGTCTATGGCTGCTGTTTTTGGTTATTATTTTCTTCACATTCTAATATAGATGTAGTCTATTGCTTGTAAATTTGGTACTATAAGGTAAAAAAATCACTGTTTCTGATATCAGCTTGGGTGTACGCTGACACACACACACACACGTTTGCAGCTTATTCATATTTCTCTGTGCAAAACCACAAGCGACATACATTTAAAAATACATCCATCTCACCTGGTGCCAAGCAGAGTGCCCAAACCAAGATAAATCCAAATCCATAGACAAACCAGTTATGCAAAGTCATGGATGCAGCACAGGAGTGGTGGTCAGTGGTCTGTGCTGGAAGAGGCAAAGATTTCCTCTGCTCACATCTAATATTCCACTACACCAGACAGAGAGAAAAATTTAGCAGAGATCCTTCTTTCCAAACCCTGAGCAAGCCTGACTGTAGCTCTCCACCACTGCCTCAGCGAAGTCCGCACACTGTTTGAGTGAACCGATAGCGAGACCTTACTGAGAGAGAGAGCCAACCAGGCAGGCAAGCAGTCAGCTCAGCAGCCAGTCAGGCAGAGACTAGGGGGAGGAAGGTGATTGAGTGAAAGAACTAAATAAATGAATGTCTTCCTCAGTGGTCTCCTCACGTCCTGAGGGGGAAAAAAAGCTTTTGGAAGTAGCTGTTTGATTGCAAAAAATGAAAATAATCCCTTCTCATGGCATCTTGTGAAGAAATGAAAGAACCACCTTCTGTCATTCCAGAGATGAAAACAAACAATAAAGCACGGAGTGTCGTTCTTTTCCAGCTGAGACAAACACATCAATCAGGATTAAATCCTAATTGATAATCCATTGCTTCTAATAATAGCCCAATCACAATGCGTTAAAAGCCCAGGCACTGGAAGGGATGGTACACCAGCGGTTTAGGAGTGCGTGCATCTGTATGTCTGTCTCAGAGAGGAACCTATGCCAAAGGACGCTCAAACGCACAGACACACACACTTTCCGAATACGGTAGGTTTATCTCTGCTTGGTGTATCACTACACTCTCTCACAGGGGGAGAAAATTCTATCTAATCAAGAATTAAAGACTAAATCCTTTCTTAGAGACTGTAATGCCGGGGGATAAGGCTGGCTTTGTGGTAAGCCCTCATTCCATCCCCAACCAAAGCAGCATATGGTCTGGCCTGATAGATGGCAACCAATGATGGCTATCACTCTGATCAAGACATATTTAAAAAGACAAGTGCTGATGTCTTGGTGTTACAATGGAATGTAGAAAAGCTCTTATATGATTAGGGCTCATTTACAAGAAAGACAATGGCTAATCCTGTTGCTGCGCTGTTTGTGTATTTGACATGTTTCTGCTCCCACACGTGCTTTTTGTTATTCAGAGGGAAGTACAGCTGTGGGTTATGATGGCTTTCAGTTTTGGTTTCCATTTATTTGTTTGTGTGTCTGTGCTAGATTATAAGATCAATGGACTGATAGAAACTTTTTCATGCACATAATAAATACTGATATTTTTCAATCATTTTTACTATGATTCCCAATTTCCAGCTACCAGGTTTTGGTTTTTTGTCATATTAATTTATTTATATAAATTGTTCAGTCACACATTAAAGCGGATGAAAAATGCTTTGGATTAAAATATAACATGCAGAAACAAGTATGAGTACATTTTCGTAGAGAGGGTTATTAAAAATTCCAAGAAACCTTGAAATAAAGTGTTTGTTGTTCTATGATTCAAATACTTCAGGGAAGAATATAAATGACATCCTGAGGGGATATTCCTGTTTGCACAAAAGAGCAAGTAAAACTGAGGGAAAGTGTAATTATTCACTTTTCTGATGGTTAGCTATTTGTCTTTTTTACAGATCAAAAACCTGAATATGCTGAATTTTTTGTTGAGCTTTTGCATCGGGTTCTGTCATATTTGTATCAAATAAAGTTCTCAAAATGTGGGAAAAATCTTGTGATCAACCTATCAAAAATACATAGCTATGAAATTAAATCCTTCTATAGCAGCAGAATATTTTCTATTTGAAGGAGATTTTAAGCTTCGTCATACAATGATATATAATGTTTGTAAAAACATGATATACAATAAACTGACCATACAATCCTGTCTGCCAGTAAAATGTCCACACTTGGCTTTAAGCGGAACTGCCACAAATAATTAAAAGAGCTAAATTATACTTTACAATTAAATTATTATCATATATTTAAGTTATAAAGAGGATAGATTTGTGGGTTTACCATTGAAAACTCTAATATGATCACTTAGTTCAGTACTGGAGTAAATGTGACATTGCACCTATTCTTTATAATACTTTGAATCTCTTCCTTCGCAAGATTAAGTATACTGATCACAAACATTAATTGATTAAAAATAACAATTAAAATAGATGTTTTGACCACAATTAAACATTCTTAATTTTGCAAGGAATGAAGAATTTTTTTATATTAAATACCTAAATATGAAAGTTGATCACCACTGACATTCATTTTTCACAGATAATGATTGACAGCTAATAATTTAATTCTAGTGAAAAAACAATCATCAATAACCTTTTTAGTGATGAGTGATGAATTTGGGATGTTTCATGCAAAAATGGAGGCAGATGGTGAAGATCTGTGATTCAGAATGGCACAGTTCTTAAAGATATGCATCAAATGACTGGAAAATGTGTAACAAAAGATACAAGATCCAACAACATTCAAGTAATGTAGAAATATTGGAAAAACGTATGACTAGAACCAGAGAGAAGTTCCAGGTGAGTTGGCATACAATGCTCTATGAAAAGGTCATGATGAAAACCAAGAATAAATTAAAACAGGTGAAAAAAGCTAGATTCACATAATGCTCTTGTGCCTTGAAGAACAAGATTTCCAGTGTTATTCGGCTAATTCTAAAAATGACAGTACATTATACATGCTTGCTTTCAAACAGACGCACAATTCTCCGCTCCGAGATTTCTATTTGCTATGAATATGGGTAATGAATCCGTAATGTGAAATTTTCTTTTTGCATTAACACAGCTGAACTGAGTGCTGTGAAGCGTGAAAGAGCGGGCCTTGTAAATGTCCCCGTGCTGATGTGCACATGTAATTTTTGTCCCCACTTTTTTCCTCGCTCCGTCTTACAGCCCTTATTCATTTATATTCTGCTGAGCTGCTTGAGCCTTTGAGTGATAAAACCATGAAAGACGGGGAAGGATGAAGGATGAACTTGGAGGGGAAGAGAAGGTCCAGCAGCAACACAATGATGAAAGTGAGTTTCCCAAGCTGCTCCTGACTTATCTTACAACACACAATGGCTGCCTTAAATACCCTTGAAGTTCCTGCCAGTGGCGAGTTTAGAGTGACAGTGACAAAAATAGAGGGGAATACATGGCTTTAAATTCTTGATGAAATTGCAATTAAGACACCAGAAGAAGAAATGAGCTTGAGGCTGTACAAGCAATGACCAAAAGGAAAAGGAAACAAGGATGTTAGGAGGAAACTCATTAAAGGTTCATTCCAGTCTGTGAGCCTCAGTTTGGTCCTCTGTCACTGTGCATAACATTACTTGAAACAGTACTTTGAATTAAAACGGCAATGGCTGTTAAGTCTTATCAACCACATAGCTGTGTCACTGCAGTGTTAATAGGCAATAATCAGTCAGTGTTTGAGCATGTCGCCCCACAAAAAGCCATGATATTCTGATAATACTGATGTTTGAAATGTGTGTGCCCCAACATGTGTGGCTGTTATACAGTGGGACACTTTCTGCTTGCTTCCGGAGACAGTTTTTGTATATTTGTCCCATGATTATTGCCTTAATACTGGCACGGACTGAGGTTAATAGCCAGAGTCTTGAAGGGAAACTGCCTTTTAGGCTCAGAATATGAAGTAATTGAAAGTTTGACCAAATGTATGTGCCTCTGCAGTTTTACACCAAGGGGAGAGCAAAGCTGGATACTACTTATAGAGCAAATGACACTCCAGTGCAAAGGGCTTAGGCTCTGTTGTAGAAATGTAAGCAATTTTGAATTTTGCTTTACTGCCCTGTAAAATGCAGCTCCAATGACTTTCTATTGGAATTACAGACACTCATCGGCATCTTTGCTTATTTAGCAACATTTTCTCAAAATATAGCATTGCCCTTTATCATAGTTTATTAGAACATAATACTTCACTGCTTTGCGTTGCATAGTGATGAATAAACATACTGTGACAGATATATAGTCATATATTATTTTCTTAATTGTCCATTAGAGCAGGGTGTTTTCCAGAATGGTGTGCACCAATTTTACATTATGTGACCTTCTAAAAAGTAATAGAATCCTGGTGGCATCGCATCTTACTTTATGTTAGATTTACAATCCAGCGTGAGTAGGAATTCCCATTCGTGATGCCACAAAGACTGGTATGGTGTCTGAATCCACAGTTCAGAGAAAATACATAGTTGGCATAAGTCATCTGAAGCACATAGTCACTGCTTCATGCAGCATCTTAATAACCCATGGCATCTTAGAGTGGCACAGTCCAATCAGTGAACACATATTTCGCGCATGGCTGCTCTGCCTCTTTGCCCACAAGCCTTGGGGTAAAAGCCATGGTGCTCACTCCATCTGCTGCTGTCACCGGGGGTGCATTAGGTAGATTCAAAGAGCAACGCCAGCACACTAAACCAAAAGCCCGAGCTTTGCCCCTCTCTTCGACCGCCCTGAGACTTATATTTGCTCATCAGGTTAATCACCGCGGCACACAGCACACTGGCTGTGGATTCAGAGGCTTGTGCAGTCCATTGAAGTCATGTCATTTTGCACAACTTTATTCTCAGTAGCTCTCCAACTCCACAACAGTGATATAATCTTTTCATAAGTTTCTACTCTAAAACCTCTTCCCATACAACCTTTTAAAACAGTCTGGTAAGCTGTTATCAGATTTCAGAGATTATATTTGCCCCTACAATGTACAGAGGTCCGACTTCGTAAATCAAAGAATCCTTTGAAGGCTTGCCGGAGGGGCTCTGCTTGACATGTTTCAGTACATCAGTCGCAAAACTAATTGGATGTTTTTACTATTTTTTAAAAGCCTCCCTTAACCCAGGGTCAGCTTTTCGAAGCAAATAAATAACTGAATCGACACAGATAAGATGGAATAATATTTAACTGCTACCCTGTGTAAAAACCAAGCCTTAGAAACTATCAGCTCTGTAATCTCTTAATTTAAGTTTTCCCCTAAATCTTCGAGGCTTACATGCATCATCTGCCACACTAAGATCTTTATGAAAATCCAACCTGAAACACATTGACATCTGTCTCTCTAATGACTTTCATTTAGCATCCATTTGACCACTGAGTGCTGGTCAGACGTTGTGTTTGTGTACAAAGTAAAGCCATGTAATACATAACGCAGCTTAGACTGCAGTTTTTAATCGTCAGATGATAGATCCCTAATCGCTTTCTGATGTTGCCGATTTAATTCTATAAACACACAAATCTATAATTCAACACAAATCGATTTTAGAGTTTGTAATGGGATCTTATCGTCTTTAAACCAAAGTCAAATTTAGCTTTCTTGTTTCCTGTTTCTTCTCTCAGCTGGTTATTTGGTTATTTCATTGTTTTTAAGTGCCCGAAATGTTGTAATTTTAGTAAAAACAACTTGAAATCAGATTGCTGTTTGTGTAAGCGGGCTCTATAAAGGCAATGAAAATCAAAACATGCCTTTTAATATGCATCAGTAAAAACTTTAAAAGCTTCGGCTCATAGATAATTAAGGAATATTAAAAAGAAATAGCTTGTTTGGCTCATGTGGAAACAAAGCAGTGATTAAAGAAGGCATGACATCATTTGGGAAGCGCGAGTTGACTCATTGCCAGTAGCAGTGAAGGTTGACCTGAAAGCACAGCCATGCCACCACCTGGCTTTCTGTTGCACCCAATTGAAGCCACCACGGCCGTCCTATTGCTCACAGTTTTTTTTGTTGTGAGCCCTTGTTGTTTGAGCCCCACATCACCAACTAAAACTGAGCAGAAACTGTAGGTGACTTAATACCCTCATTGCCTTTGAGTGAACCCCGCAGCCCTCTCAGTTTGCTCAACAGATTTAGTTCCTGCCCTCAGCTGCCTGGTTGCATGTGTATGCGACAACATTAGTGCCATTCGCTCCAGGCTGTTACCATGGTGTTTCCTTATTTATGGTATGACAGCTCACTGGCTTCAAACTGTGCAGTAAACACTTTTGCTGCCATATTAGTGACAGTGTTATCATCCAAAGGAAACATCTCAGCTGAGTGCTTTCAAAATGAAACTGTTTTGAAGAAAAGCTGAATATGTTCAAAGCTGAAAGCTGTGTTTTTTAAAAATGTTTTAGTTTATTTTTGCACAGTGTACATTTAATAAGGTACATGTTTATGGGTGTATGGTGTGCTTGAGCAGTGTTTTTTAACAGCAGCTGGTCATAAACCACAAAGGAGACAAAAGATTGTTATAAATAAGTAATAGGCTAACTTTGTTGGAAACCTTTTATGTAATGCAAGTATAAGCATCAAGGATATGTATTTTATTTGGGATTTATTTTTTATTCGTATCCATATTACCACTAAAAAGGAGGCAAACAGTTCTCAAGTAAAATGGGCAGTGGATTATAATGATTAATTTTGCATGCACATGATACCTATCCACGCTTACAATATGTGTTTTAACACCTATGAAAACTTTCCCCATACTTTCTACGAGTTCTACGAGTAACGACCCAACAAGCAGTTTAATTCAAGTACAAAGTGCAGCCTTATGAGGTACCATTCCCAGAGCAGTAGGTGGCAGGCTTGAGCTGAAAGCGATAAGCTATACAGAAGAAGAAGAAGAAGAGAAGTAAAACGCTGCACGTGTTTCCAAAATGTCTGCCGACATGGATGTTGTGTTTTGAAGGGACATAGACAATTAAATGCCATTTCAGTTTGATTCTACATAGTAAAGTTATCAGCCCAAGACTGAAAATTGATAAAAGGGACAGGATGGCTCAGAGAAAGAAGAAACTGACGAAGAAGAAGAGGCACCCAGCCAACAGGGAGATGGACCTAGACTCTGACGGCGGAGATTTTGAGTTGGCTGCTGAAATTAAGAACGATGATTCTGTGAGTAACATCAATATCTGACAAAGTGCTTTTGTAGGGTCACCATTTCAAAATCGGTAATTGAGTTTAATATGCAGACACCTCATGACTTGCCGATCTTTACCGAGGATACCAGCCCTGCTGTGTGGGGGTATAGCTCAGTGGTAGAGCATTTTACTGCAGATCAAGAGGTCTCCGGTTCAAATCCGGATGCCCCCTGTTTTGTTTTTAAAAAAATGTATATATATATTCCTAGTTTTAAACATCAACAGTGTTATGTTAATTTACCCACAAATTGTTTGCTCAACTCTTCCGTCGTAGCAGCTCAGTTCCACTGTCCCGTTGTGTCTCTGCCAGCTCAGTCTTTACAGTTGCATGGAGGTATACAGTCATCACTTAATGTGGACATTTTCCAGTTAGAGATGATAAAGTAAAAATGGCTGATTTAACAGCTTAGATTGGTGAATGTAGATGTCTTCCCATTTCTTTGTTGACCCTATGCTGGACTATGGAAGTTTAGGTTTAGGTTTAACCAGACCACTTAACCAGGCCGCAAGCTGTCACAGAACAAGAGGTGGGCTACGTGCTGTTAAGGTGAAAAGGATATTCAATCTTGAAGGTACAGTATATTTAACTTTATTTGAAATGTGGACTTCACAGCCTGGGAGGAAGCTGCCCCGCTTTCCAGCTGCTTCAGACTGCTTGTCGGATGTTGAACCTGACACCAGGGAGCTGGTCAGAGCCCAAAACAAGAAAAAGAAGAAGTCAGGAGGATTTCAGTCCATGGGTAATTATGTCGAAGAAAAGTCTTCATGTGCTTTGACCGAAATAGTCAGATCTGCTATTTATCTACAGGTAGCATAGGTAAACTTGTTTAAATGTAATTTCAGGTCTTAGCTACCCAGTCTACAAAGGTGTCATGAAGAAGGGTTACAAAGTCCCCACACCTATTCAAAGAAAGGTAAGTTCATGTCACTTTTTAATTATTATTATTTTTTTTTTGTCAGACTTGAATATAATCTGAAATGTTTTATGATGATCTTCATCCCTTTAGACTATACCCTTAATCCTGGATGGAAAGGATGTGGTAGCAATGGCAAGGACAGGCAGTGGTAAGACGGCTGCCTTCCTGGTTCCCATGTTTGAAAAGCTGAAGGCCCCTCAAGCCCAAACAGGAGCCAGAGCGCTCATCCTGACCCCGACCAGAGAGTTGGCCCTGCAGACCCTGAAGTTCACAAAAGAGGTTTGTATCTACAGTCCGCCGGGGCTTGGTGCGATGTCATTGATCAAATCCAAACATACTATACTGATTTATTTATTTTTTGTACCGTCATGTTATAGTTGGGAAAATTCACTGGGCTCAAGACAGCTTTAATCCTTGGTGGTGACAGGTGCGCACCTTCTCTTTTATCTGTGCTGTTTGAGTAAGAATCCAGTTGTCTTTTAACTGTGGAGTAACAGTCAGAGTCTCTGCTGTTTTCCAGAATGGAGGATCAGTTTGCCGCTCTTCATGAAAACCCTGACATGTAAGTGCTTTGTCTTGAGGTGAACTGAGGAAATCTCCCTTGGTGCTTTTCATTATATCAAATCCTTCATCTTTCCTGCCCTCTCTCAGAATTATCGGTACCCCCGGCCGTCTCATGCACGTCATCAAAGAAATGAATCTGAAGTTGCAGAGTGTGGAGTACGTGGTCTTTGATGAGGCTGACAGGTGGGACAGCTGCGCGTCCAGAGGTGCGACATATGAGCGTGTGGGCTTGACATGTGTATGAGCTTGTTTGAAACTTCCCTCTCAGGTTGTTCGAAATGGGCTTTGCTGAGCAGCTTCAGGAAGTCATCCAGCGGTTTCCAGACAACAGACAGACTCTGCTGTTCTCTGCCACGCTTCCCAAACTGTTGGTGGAATTTGCCAGAGCTGGTAGGATCAGGATTCTTCAGCGCTTGAAATGATAACGCCAATGTTTTTGACTCAAAGCTTAGCCAACTAAATAAACTTTACGTCCAGGGCTGACGGAGCCGGTGCTGATTCGCTTGAATGTGGATTCTAAGCTCAGTGACCTGATTAAGGTAAGAAGAGGATTTTGCTAATCAGTCGTATCAAAGTTTCACTCCTTAATCACAACAAAACATACATTTATTTAAAAACTATATCAAGAAGAACAATTTGGAATTTAGTGTTTTAGAATATCAGTGTGGATGTCACTGTGGCCATAAAGTGATGAAGTCACTTTAAGGGATGTTTTTATGTGCTCTATCCTCTTAGTACGACATCTGAAGGGATTATCTGAAGTTTTTGGGTATTCTTAACCCAGCGATGCCTGTGTCTGAAGCTTATAGCCAAATCCGGGCTGCGCGTGTGTTTTACTTCCGCTTGTCTTTCATCAGCTGTCGTTCTTCCACCTGCGTGTGGACGACAAACCAGCTCTGCTGCTGCATCTATTGCGGAATGTCGTGAAGCCTCAGGAGCAGACGTTGGTCTTCGCTGCCACCAAACACCACGTGGAGTACCTGAGAGAGGTCCAAAAGCAACACAATAACTCTGCGTACCTTAAATAAGAGCTTTATATTAAATGTACCCTTTTTTTTTTACATTTATTTCCAGCTGCTGTCTTCAGAAGGTATAGACTGTGCCTACATCTACAGCGCCCTCGATCAGACCGCCAGGAAGATCAACATCGGGAAGTTTGTCCACCGGAAAGCCATGGTGCTGCTGGTCACCGACGTGGCCGCTCGCGGTATAGACATCCCCCTGCTGGATAACGTCATCAACTACAACTTCCCCTCCAAGGCAAAGCTCTTCTTGCACAGAGTTGGTCGGTTGTTTTTTTTTTTTTTTTCCTGCTGAACAAGTCTCTGAACGAGTCTGTCAGCTCCTCATTTTGAAAAAAGGTGCATGACTTTTTCCGTCCTCACCGCCTGTCTTTTCCCATCAGGCCGTGTGGGGCGTGCGGGGCGCGGCGGGGCCACATACAGTATGGTTTGTCCGGATGAGATGCCGTTTGTCTATGATCTCCACCTCTTCCTTGGAAGACCTGTTCAGTTTGCCACCCATGAACACGCGCAAGGTAGAACTTTTTTAGAATATTTAACGGATGCTCGTTCTGATGACTCTTTTTGACTAATTCTTCTCTCATGCTCAGTTCACTCCTCCGTGCATCTTTCTGAATGTTTCCTTGTTCCTCAGATTCCGACAGCGTGTTTGGCAGAGTTCCTCAGACTATCTTGGATGATGAGGGCTCTCATCTGAGCACATCTCATGAAAACTCCCTGGACCTGCAAAACCTTTTCCGCGTCTCTGAGAACGCCTACAAGCAGTACCTCAAATCCAGACCGAACCCCTCCCCAGAGTCAGTCAGACGGGTCAAAAATACCGACCTGTCCAGCATGGCCGTCCATCCTTTGTTTGGTCAGTTTGAGAAAGCGTTACCAACATCAAGGAAAGTGATAAGGACTATGGTGATGCTCAAATTGATGATAACATAAGATTGATTTCTATTTCAGGTTCTGGTTTGGAGAAAATGGAACTGGAGCGCCTTCATATCGTCGATGCCATCAAGACTTACAAATCCAAATCCGTGAGTGAGCTGCGGATACAACAGTGCGGTGTAATTTCCCGTTAACAAGCAGTGAAGCCTAAAAAGAAAATGTGTCTTTTTGTCTAGACTATCTTTGAAATCAACTCGAGCAGTAAGACATCAGCTAGTGAAGTGATGCGGACCAAACGCTCCAAAGACACTCGGCTGGTGGACAAATTCACTAAGCAGAGGGAGGACCGGGCGGCAGAAAGCCGGCTCCCCGTCCCCATCCCCTCTGCCTCCACAGCTGACGGGGACTTATCAGAGGAGGAGGATGATCTTAAGGTAGTTAACGTCCCACTTTTCGGTGTTCCCAGACAGGAAACCTCACCTTCTGTTATTGTTGGGTTGTAATCAAAATGCATTTCTGATGTTTACCTTTTGCTTCATATTCTGCCTCCCGTGTGTTTGACCTCTGTATCCCACACAGCTTTACGTCTGGTGAAACAAATCTGCTGTAAAAACCACTGCTTGAGCTAGAAGTATTAGTATGCGAACAGAGCTCCCAGCTGCATCAACACGTGCCAGTTAAAGCAACCGTTGGAAAAAAGAAAGTGTAGAAAATGCATATATTAGCAAAATCCTCTAACTTTACTTGGACATTATTGATTTAAGAAAGAGAGGAGACGTGAAAGACCCCTTTGGTCTGTCAAATTAAAGCTTATTAATGCCTTCCTTTTTGGTCCCTCCAGCTTTTAGAGGAACTAAATATGTGCGTGTGTATATATTTTTATATATATATATATATATATATATATATATATATATTTGTTTGAAAAATACTTCTTGGTTGCCAGCTTGATCGTTAGTTGCATATGACTGCCATGAATTATTGATTTTACTATTCATTTTCATATACATTTAACTTCTTGAGACATTTTCTGTTAAGCGTATCAAAACAATATACTTGTTGTAAACCTTTTACTACTAAATAGACGCACCCTCAACTTTTGCAGTGTTTGATGTGTCATTCTCAACATTTCCACCAGGGGGTGTTCTCTGAGGTGGTGGGTGGTAAGAGGAGAGGTTTGCCAGAAGACAGAGGAGAGAATCCAAAGAGCAAGAAAAGCAAGCAGATGGGCAAAGATGAGGAGTATTACATTCCTTACAGACCCAAAGACTTTGAGTCTGAGAGGGGGTGAGGCGCCAAACATTTTGGTATTTGTTTATTTTCCGAGTATGAATGAAAAGGCAGGTTGTTTTAATCCCATGATGTCCTGTTCTGTGTACCGTCAGGTTAAGCCTCAGTGGAGACGGCTCTAATTTTGAACTGCAGGCCTCCTCTGCTGTCCTCGACCTCATGGGAGACGAGAATGACAGGATGAATCAGCATAAAAAAATAATGAAATGGTGACTATTTTTCATTTGCTGTCTCATTTCGCACGCTCGCTGCCTCTCACTCTTTATGTCTGCGATTTACCTGTTTTTAATGCCATAACCTATGACTCTTTCACAGGGACCGTAAGAGGAAGCGTTTCATTAGACCGATGGGAAAGGAGGAGCAGAAGAAGATCAGGACAGATGGCGGCCAGGTCATCGTCAACAAGAAGAACAGGAAGAACTTGTATCCTTTTTTACAGATTTTCTCTGTGTGAGCTTATTTACATCACTGCTTCAGTCAACTCTTTTCTTTCTGACTTCTCAGTGTCTAGCAGTGTTTTATAACTTAACAAATTGACAGTTATGAGGAATGGAAGAAGAAGTACAGAGTGGATGATGCTGGATCTGGTTCAGATGGAGAGACAGGAGGAGGCGGGAGGAAGACAGGAGGTAGGACCTTACATAGAACTCTCACATTTTTTTATTTAATGTTTTTTAGGCTCTGTTAACCACTGCAGTAGGTTTTTAACAAATCAAAAAGGAATTCAGTGACTGAGCTTTCATATACGGGATTTAAACTATTGAGCAGTGAATTGGTTATAAGGAGCTTGAATGTTATTGGAAAGTTGAAAGTAAGAATCTATGTTTGTACCCTGTAATGCTGATAAACTCCACGCTATTCTCTCTCCTCTGCCACCTCCAGGCTTTGGCCGACGAGGCCCGAGCTCCCACAAATCTTCAGCTCCGAAGGTCACGGCCGGTGGCCGCAGAATCCGCTCCGAGCTCAAAACCAGCGCACAGATCCTGAAGCAGCGCAGGGTGAGGGAGAAGCAGCAGTTCCTACAGGGTGGAGGGATGAAGAAAATCCGTTCCAAGAACAAACAGTGGGTCGGAGAGGTGAAGAAGGGGGGCTTCGGACGCGGCTCCCAGAAGAAGGGAAAGATGAGGAAGAGACTGTAAGGCGGACGCAGAGGTTGCAGAGGGCAGGTTGTACCGTGAGGATATGTCTGAGGACTTTAAACAATGTTTTGACTATTAAAATATGCCTGTTCTTGTTAGTAACTGAAACCAAATACACACGTGAATCAGGCGATACTCTGTCATGTCTTCTTCTACAGTCAGTTTAGTCCTCACAGCACAGCTTCTGGTTCAGATCACTTCAACCAGAGGTTCACCCTTTGTATGCATCAGTTTGTTCTTCTGCAGTTGAAAGTCTAAACGCTTTTGGCGATTTTTTTTTGTTGTTCTGTAATGCAATATGACTTGTTGCTTTTTCCCTTTTTTGCACCTAAAAACAGAACAAATGGACCCACATTGTTGACAGCAAATTTACTTTTAAGAAGTTAAATAACCCCTACCGAATAAGATTAAGGATCTGAGATCGTAACTTCCTCAAAACTGCTTCAATTTATTGATCTCAAACCTTAAGTTGCTCCTTTTGCTGTAACCGTTTCAGTCTTGGTCAGAATGAGTCAACAGCTATACTGTGCCCTCTTGGGGAACAAGAAACACTGCATGCGGATCATTGATTGGACTGCTGTGTTTCAGGCTCCAATCCTGACACTTATTCACCTCAAGAGAGGAAAGAATGAGGAAAGCTCAAAATTCAAATAGATTGTCCTGTTTATGGTATGCAGCTGAATATTAAGTATGTGGTGACTTGTGTCTATTGGTCAAATGTATTCCATTTAAGAGCTGCAGCTTGGTTTGATTGCATTTATCGAGTGTCAACATATATTGTTTTATTGTGTATTATTCATTCTTCCTCATCTGAGAGGTATCACAAAATGACTGGCAGTCAGTCATCTGGCGAGGGAGAACTGAGTCATGTCTTTAGCTGCACTGAAGGTGCCAAACAGGAACACATGTACACCGTTCTTAAGCGCAGCAGTACAGTAAATACGAGTGTGAGTCCATGTGGACTTGGTTACAGAGCAGTTTTCTGATGATGTAAAACACCTATCCGCAGTTATTAATGGCTGCAGTCGCATTAGGGTCAGGACTACTCCATGGACACTCGTCTTTCGGGATTCTCTGTGAATGCTGCTAAGGATGTAGTTAAATGGTTGGAAGTTGGGTAATGTATTTGACCCAAACACAGCAGTTTCTATGGAGATCGTTGGAGGACGCACCAGAGAACCATCATACTTCATTCAAAGCACCTCAAATAACGTCCATCCATAACAACCACCAGGAACACCGTCTAAGAGGTAAATCACCACAGTAGACTACTCTGTGTTAAGTCCCTATATCGTTGATATACATTTCAAATCTTTTCAGCTGTTTCAGTTTGCTGCTATTTGGTAACTCCATCTACTTGATGGAGAAATCCAAATCATAAACTTATGTAAATGAATAAATGAATTCTCAGTTAAGTTACTGCCACTTTTACAGAGGGTCATATCCGCAGGTTCTGCCTAAAGAGTTGTGCTAGAGTTGGGTTAGAGGGTTCCTACATATTGTATACCAATAATCAATCTTAAAGGGAAAAATATAATATTGGTCTTCAAGGAGGATCAATTAAGAGGGCAAAATAAAATCTAGGGGATTTGAGCTGTCATTCCCCAAACTATGTGAGGCCAGCTTCAGGAGCACAGAACACTGTTGACGAAGGTATCAGTTAATCCTCGTGCAGAGATACAGGGCCACTATGGGCCTTAACTTAATATCCCACCCACCCCCTTTTGTCCATTTGATGGCCCAACTTCTGGTCCTAGCACTCTCTAGAGCTTCAGGAGCTCTCCAGTCATCAGGCACAGCAGCTTTATCTTTGTTTTAGTTTCCCAGGACTGACACAGCATCCACTTGAGATATGACAAAGAGCCTGAGCATCGGAATACTGCAGCTCACATAACGGAGGGATATAGCTGCTGAATGGTGTGTGTGTGTGCAGAGTTTGACAGGCCTGAAAAGGAGGCACTCCGCATTGCTCCTAAAATGCACACAACTGTTTAAACATTTCTAGTGAATCAGTGCAGAAATGCATTTAAATCTGTGTTTGCATAAGCACTGGTCACAGTTTTACCAGGTGACCACTCCTATTTCTCTATTTGTATCCATCATTCAATGAGCTATCATGGCAGTGAATAAGTTGTCAAAATGAAACTTACTTAAATCACCACCAAAATTAAAATAAGTAAGTGAACATACCAAAAAATTTAATCATTATAGATCGTGAAAGATGCTATTTCCAACTATTAATTTTTCAGTGGAAATGAACAAATGAAAGGTGGGAGCACTAACATACTGTCTATATGAAATGATTGGTTTTGATGTAATTTCATGGTCGTGGAAAATGTCAGTACTGTGAATAACATGATGCGTGAATGGGGTCTTCTCTCTGTCAGTGGTCAGATTTTTCCCATAGTTATCTCATTAATCTTAACCTATTATCAGAGCAATTATCTGTTTGCAGATACGTGTGTGTTTTGTGTGTTTCGGTCTTTCCCGAGGAGCCGAGGCTGCGGTCTGGCTCCCCCCTCTGCAGATTTCTGTGTGCTCCCTCTGATGATAAGATTGCTGCCCTTTTTTCTCAGGCTATTGCTGTCATGGCAGAAGGCCACTTGAGCAATGACAGAGCCAACGTGACAGACATTAGCTGCTCTTGCCTCAGCTCTTCTCGTTGTTCGATGCAGAGAACTGCTGACAACTCATTAAAGATGGGATCCCCTCCATGGAGTGGGTCTCATTTCTTATTTAATCAGCTACGGAGAGGTGCCCTATCAGTTGGGTTAAGCTACGATATTGGGTCAGGTTTTTGTTTGGTAGGTGTACTGTCCAGTTGCAATTACAGTACTGCAGCTTTGTTTCCGGATACTTATGAAGATATTTGGAACAACCTGCCACCAAGAGGCTTCAAGGCAACCCTGATCATTAGTATGATCACAAGAGGACTGCTGTAGCTGGAGCTATCTCTGGCCAAAATCTTCTTGATTAAAAAGAGGTTGTGTGGGATGTAAGCTGTTTACAGTTAGTTGATAACCAGAAAAAAAGGCTAAACGATGTACTTCAGTCAAAATACATAAAACCTCAAATTTTTGTAGATGAAATTTAGAAATTGGAGCCTGGAACTTATGCCAGCTTACTCAACGGGCGAGAGGCGGGGTACACCCTGGATAGGTGACACAGAGACAAACAACCACACACACTCACATTCACTCCTACGAGCCGGTGTTATACACTTTATTATGATTACGCTTATTCACCATATTAACCAATTTAGATGCCAACTTAACTAAGTTAATTAAGTTAACTAATAGTTTTTATATGATATAGACTTTTTCCTTCTTGTTGGATTTTTAGTTTACAGTGTATATATGTGTGTGTGTGTGTGTACAAAAAGAATTATTCATTAATTTAGTCAGGGAATAGGCTTGAAAGGGTCGACAACCTTTGCTCTTCTTGACAAAATATTTTTAGTAGTGTTCCTTAATATCCACCATTAGTTTGATGCTTAAGATAACAGTAAAAAATAAACACAAAGATAGTAATTTTGGCATTTCCATTTGTGAAGATGAAAAAAGTCAACAATTAAGGACATCCTGAGATTCTTATCATGGTGAAAGATGTCAGCTGTCTTAGGTGAATCCACAAGTGTGTCTCCTGTAAAACTATGCAGCCTCAAACCAAGGCTCTGCCAACTGGAACCTGAAGAGTATTTTTCACTGCCAGAGTTTTGTTTCTGCTATGATCTGTTGCTGCTGTCAAGCTGTAAATCTGAGTGCACCAGAGGGAGGAAGGAGGCTTTTCAGCAGGGGCTATTAGATCTACAGCAAGCTGCAATACAATATATGCTGTAAAAGTAAAATACAGCCAGCACGTAGAACTTTATTTTTTCCCCTTTTTTTTAACACATCTTTTTTCTGAGACCTAAACATCCCTCCACTCTTGTTTGGTGGCTTTTTGTCCCCAGTACATGAAAACAGAGGTTGCTAGCACTTGTGATTAATCCACGGTGGAAAAAGATCTTGCAAAAGGCTTTCTATTCATTTATGAGAAGTCTTTGAAAGTAAAAAAAACCCCCACAATCTTACAGGTCTGTTATGGATAAAATAGCCATTGTTTTAAGAATATTCATACTTATGGAGAAGTTTTTTTTCATATGAATCAGTGGGCACATCAGTTAGCAGTGAGTCATGCTGAGAAGGGAAACATGATGGTATGCATGCAACTACAGCCCAGCAACCCCTTGGATTTGGCACCAGAGAAGGTTATTTTGGGGGATGCTCCGTCAGAAAGCCCTTATAAAGTGGTCCTCTCTGGGTGGGTGGAAAGTACGTTATCAGCTACACTGTCGCTCCTTGATGGGGCCAACTCGTTTGCATCTAGTCAACACCTTCCACCTTCCCTCTCTGGCAAAGATGTGTCCCTGGCTGACTGAATCGACCCATGGCCTTAAAATAAATCTTTCCCTTCATCGCCGCATTCTTGAAAAGAATAGTTTCACGTTGCATTTCTTTCTTTTGTTACTCATGAAGCCTTCCTGATCCTTTTCCATGCCCTATCCGTCCCTACGTTTAACCTGCTTTACAGTCTTCTTTAGCCATAAAATGACAATGCCTACGCATAAACTAAAAAGAAAAGTAAAGATGGGTTTCCACTTCTTTTTACTTTTTCCAAGTCCCATGAAACCGACTTGTGTGCATATTGATCCAGGCAGTGAAATTTTGTTTGAGTTTGATGACTTAACCTATTGAAAAACTGCATTACCACATCTTTCCTCTCTCCTTTTTTCTCAACACATTTTTCCTTTCCTTGTCTAAGGAATGTTTTCCCTGACTCTCTTTTCACCCTTTGTGAGCTGTCTGTCTCTTTGTGGCTATGCACTTCATTTGTCTTCTCCAGGATCAGAGAAACGCTGAAAATCAAAATAATCACTGGTCGCTGAACCAGTGAGAGCGAGTAAAACGAACCCCAGTTAATAAGATGACGGTTTGTTAACACTCTAAACAATTATTTTAACAACAATATTAAACTCCTAGTTCAAGATTCATAATACACTCTAAGCACACTTTAATGAATTCATTCAATTTTGCATTTTAAGATTCTGGAAACTTCTATAGTTGCAAGAAATTGCGTGCAGCATTCTCGTTAACTATGTTGAAGAAAGCATTCCAAACTTTTTCCTCATCCAAAAGAAAATGTTTCTTATATATTTCAAGAAGATGTCATTTATAATTTCTTCAAAAAGCTTTCTTCCCAACCAGTTTTTTCAATGACTGAAGGATAGCCGTCTCACATGTCCTCAGTTTCTGCTGCACATAGCCAGCTGACCAAAAGATGGCAGTGTAGCCATTGATCAGGGTCTGACAGCAAGGTTTGTGGCCCAGTGATCTTTTTGGGTTGAAGCTTTGCCTGCTGGCCCATGTCTTGAAAATGAAAAATGACATTAGTGCCAAAAAAACAAGCAGCTGTCTAAAGCGGAATCTTTTTTTTTTCTTTTTTAGATCTGTTAGCATAGTCATTGGGGATAACTTAAGCGAAGATAACACAGGATCTGTAAAAGGGAAACGCAACGTTTTGGTGACATTATGCAGGTTTAAGGAAGTACACGTCTCCACACACACACAGCATAGACACACACACACACACACATATACAGCACAAATCAAACGTTTGGAAATACTTTTCCATGCACCTTTGGATATGCTGATGTTTCCAAACAGCTGATACTAAAAGGTTTTAGATTTTATTTCTGCTGTGTATAAACGTGGCAAAATGACCCTTGAATTTTCGTTAACGTGACTGGAGAGCGGAGGAAGGTGGTGTAACCCTGTCCATAAGTAGAACTAATAGTTTTGATTGGTTGACGGCTGTTTTCTCCTCTTACACTCCCTCCTACTTCCTCCCCTTTCCCTCATACCAGATCCTGGATGGCACGCAAGGCCCTGACCACCGCCGCAGCATGGCGCCGAGGGGGTGCAGTGTTTGCGTTTCAGTGTGTGTGTATGGTGTGTGTGCGGCGGGCACATTGGAGGGCCAGGACCCCGGATATGTTGTGGAAGTGTGTAGTGGACAGGGGCCAGACAGGACATGACCTTTTGAAGGAAGCTCAGGCAGCCTTATAGGCCAAGTTGCTATCAGTCATCCGTTGGTCCCGCCCCAAGTGTACCACTTCAAAAACACAGGAGGATTAGACCTCTGGTCAAGTCATTTTCGCTGATCATTTATATAAATTACCATGTTATAAGGGATTACAGGGTCAAGAAAGAATTAAAGAAACTGAGAAAAACAACAGTATATAATAAACTATGAATTGTCTTTTCACTATGTCTTCGCTGAAATCAAATTCTTCATTCAAACCTTTCTCAATTCAAATCTAGTCATTTATTGACAGAATCACATGTTTGCTGCAGAATGTGACCTCAATCTGTGCCAAGTGGACCTGATTATTTATTGGTCTTTTGAACTCCATTGTAATTGAACAAGAATACTCATATTTCATCACTCCCGGTCTAAAGCAACTCCAGATCAAAGCTGATGTTGGATTTTTCCCCCTTTGCAGGCTGACCTGGGTCCAACCTGCATTTCGGACAAATGACAAACAGGTCAGGAACTCAGTTCCGCCGAGGGTAGAGGCCAAGGGCCCGGCACTGACCCTGGACTGATGTCACTGTAGATTGTGTCTTAAAGATTTGTTCTCTAACAAAGCAACTCTGCTGATTTGGGATATTAGTTTGGTTGTATCAAACCTGGTAGCAAT
The DNA here is from genome assembly GCA_907169785.1 of Menidia menidia. NCBI lineage: Eukaryota > Metazoa > Chordata > Actinopteri > Atheriniformes > Atherinopsidae > Menidia > Menidia menidia. Next base: position 11,022,764 of record CAJRST010003335.1, read on the forward strand.
ACTGATAATGATGAGATGCCGGAGTTGACTCTCTAAATATCTGATGCCTTAATAATCCTACATTTGTCAACATTTAAAGTAAAGAGATCAACATGAAACATGCACAATGTTTGCATTCAGCTTAACATATATATCCTTTATTGAGACAATTATATAAAAAAAACAATAAAAAATAGTTGCTTCATTGTTGATTGCTGTGGAACACAAAATGTACACCCTTACTCTGATTAGCTTTTTTTAGCTTAAATGTTTTTTGTGCAAACTGATTATTCTCCTCTCTTTCAGGCAACCTGTCAACGAAGCTCTGACCTAAAACAGAAAATCGTGCTTAAGATCCAGGAAAAAGATAAGAGTTTACATATGAAAGTCTAAATGTTTCTACGTGTAAGGAGAAAAAAAAGGGAAAAGGCGCTAATTAACAGAGCTGTCAGTGTTTCCTTGAAGTGAAGTGAACTTGTCGATAACCGGAGTGGCTGATGGGGTAAACCTTATGGAGCCCTTGGGCCATCTGGAACTTGTTCTCCCAAAAAGCCAAGCTGTGGCACAAAATGGCGTAGTGAAAGAGAAAAGTATGGAAGAATACATAGTTCATAGTTCAGTTCAAAGTGTTGACAGATCCTGGAGTTAAAATTGCAACAGGATTTAATGATAACTTTGTGAATATCTACATGAATTTTCTTTTAAAATAATATGTAATCGTACAGTAAATACCCTGTAAATGAATCTAAATCAGTCAAATGAGAAAAAGCTAATGACTGGCTAATTGAACATAAATTCAACAATCAAGTTAATTAATTAGGAAATTGATTTTTTTCTTCTCGTCTTTAGTTCACAGTCACTTTTAACTGTGGAGCAGTCTCAATGGGGTTTACTGCGACTCTGGAGGGTCTGTGTAGCTCATCTCCGGCAGGTAATCAACCATCATTCTTTCATGAAGCTGTGAGTGTTCAGGAGAGTCTCTGAATCCCCCCTTCCCCGCTGCTTCTGCCAGCAATACATCCTGTGTCACGTTAGGGAACATGACAACTGCACTCCCTCCCAGTTCAGTACACCTGAACGCACTCTTAGGACTCATGACATGATAGCTCGTTTCATATCTCTCTCCTCTACAAGGTGGCTGAGGAGAGTGGTACAGACGGCCATTTTCTAAAAAATTACACCTTGTACACCATCTCATTCATATAGGGATAGAAGCTACTGCTTCTCTGATCAATTTCTGAACACAAATATTGGAAGATTCTCAGGATGTTAAGTCAATAAACCAAAATTAGACACATTTTGGTGACGTTTGAAAACTAAGATATCACATTAATACATGGATTTTCGACCCATTTTTGCTCCCAGTTAAAGTTTTGTCTGTTTATTCTTATAATATACTTAAATCCCTGATACAACCATTATATATCATAAATCATTTTACAATCTTGTACGAGAAGACAGAAACAGGTTTGTCTGAAAAAGAAAAGATAGTTTTTCAAAAGTGAATGAAAAATTATTCACCAGATTTTGAAGGCTTGCAAATGATTTATTTCCAGATGTAAAGTTGGGAAAATGTTCAGAGCTTGCTATCTACAGAGCAGTTCAGTATACATGATCTAGTGGATCACGATTTAGTGGGAATTATCACGAGAATTCAGAAAGGTCAAACTGAAATTCAGTTGAAATATGCATACAAACAAAATTTAGAAATGCCACTGCCCTCTTTAAATATAGATTTAGTGGAATGGACAATTTTCCTGTTGGCTGATACAAACAAACTTTTATGCTGATAATGACATATCACTCAGATTTAAAGATGAAAGAGGGCTTCCAATGTGATTTAGCACGCAATTCAAAAGCAAGAATCTGTAAGGAATGTGGCTTAAAAGAAATGTGCTTTAAGTCACAGGAATTGTGTGACTTAAAATGTGCCTATAAAACATGTAACTGCGGTCAGATCGGAAATATAAGGATGTTATAATTATCTTGGTCAGTCAGGAAATTGTAAACCTATTTATACATCTGCCGTCCAGGAGGAGATACTTTTCATAGTACATGTGTGTGTTTTTGTAACAGCAAAAAACAATAGTTAGTCTAGCACACTCCGACTCACAGCCTTGAATTTCTGCCAGTTTTCCAGTCTTAGATTCTGTGATTAAAAAAAAACTGCTTTATTCTGGTCCATGTTAGAAGGAAAGGAATGAAAACAAATGCCTGCACAAGTAGTGAGTCTATAACGGGGCCAACACAGAAACAAACAAAATATTGACATCAGTCATATATACTCACACACCATGGTCAATGTGGTAAGGAAAAACCTTAAAGACAAAAACATACTACTTTTCTACCAATCTTTCGAAGATCATTGTACATCTAAATATAACTAAGTTGACTAAATGTAGTTCAATAATTTCATTTTTCCTGTGAGAGAAAGAACATAGACGAGGTAGTTTTGTCAGGATGGGTGCTGTAGATTGGTCTGCTAATGAGCGTGGTTTTATTTTGTGCCGCATCCCCTTTACGAGATCTTTTCACCACTTCTTAAATCATGATTTACAGGCTTCTTGGGGACTGTCTACCAATTTGAGTGGCTTATTCATTGACAGAAGATCACAGCCACTAGTCAGCTTGATGCTGACTGAATCAAATGCTGTCATCTAAGTCCAGACAGTGTTTTTTCTAAAATTCATGCTAAAAGCAATTTCACTGTTTGTGTTTTGCAGGCATTTACAGTGCCCAAAATGGGTTCTCCTCAGATGAATGTTTTTGTCAGTAGACGCTGGCATAAAACGCACTTTCTTTAATCTGCCTTCATATATTTTCATAATTAAGCATATGTACACTGCTTGCACGTCTATGTGTGTCTATGTGTGTTTGCTTTCGTGAGACATGGTATTATCAGTGTGGTTCACTGGTTTAGCAAAAATGGTCGAAATGATATCCAGAGCTCAGACATCAAACACAAGAGGCCAGTTGAGTTATGGTGCATCGATCGAGTGCAAGAACAAAGGGAACGATGGTTAACGGGATGGAAATCGTAGAAGAAAGAGATAGATGAGGCAGACAGAAGACAAGCAGTCTGAGGTCTGTACTGAATTCTGTTTGGGGTCTAAGGCTCTGGGCTTTATGTCAGTCAGGATCTGTGGGAAAAGTCACTCCCTGGAGAAAAAGAATGGAGAAAGGAGAGAAAGAGATGTAAGCGGGTGAGTGGGGTACTAAGAGTCTAGATGATAGGTGACATTAACCAGGTGCCCTCATGGCCTAGCTGTCAATTCATCGTTTTCTCTTCCACAAGAAAACTCTGAGAATGGGTGCATAATAATTTTTTTCTTTGAGCATTGACCAATATCAGGTGGTGCTTTTGGGTATGCATGGCTGGTGAGATTCTGTCTGTTTTTAAGAGCCGCAACAGTGGTGTACGTGCACATGTCTGGATGGTGATAAATAACTAGACCCTTGGTTATCTTCTTTTCCTTTAGAGTTTCAAGTGAGAGCCAGATGTAGCTATTTATCTTAATCTTTCCTCTCATTCAGTCTAGATGTAGTTGGAGACCATTTTATCTTTTCATTACATTATCAACCAAAAGAAAGACGTGTTGTCATGTGAAAACAATCAGGATGTGCTGAGTATTGTCATCATTACTTATGGAATAAAGACAAAAGCAAACAAAATGAAGCAAAAATTACTGGGGCCTGAAATGATCTGGACACTGTATGACAAAAGAAAGTGACCCCAGGAAGCTTATTCATGTACACATAAAGATTTAATTTCCTGTAGTCACACTAATGCTAATGCATTTGAGATGTACTTGCATAAATAGCTTTTAAGAGAAAAAAATTCCTGAGTGTTGGATAAGGGGAGATGGGACTCCCAACACTTGTGTTTTTCGTTTTTCAAGTAACTATTCATTACATATTAAAATCTTGTTCTTCCTAATCCATTTTGGAGCGATCTGTGCTCTTACCCAGTCCCAGTTTTGTGGCTTCTTAAAATTAGATCTCGAATCCGATAGGTTTGAGATTTGCTTGCATGTGTAATGTGGAAAAAACTGTGATATGAGCCGATTATCCTCAGCAAAATAACATTGAGATGTTTTTATTCATTGAGATTCATCCTACATTCTGCATTAAGTTATTTGTCTCTCTCTTTCACCACATTATTATATTGACACTATGTGCACCTGCATGTCCTATTAACAGATTTTAGATTGTGTCATCCTTGGTGATGACAGACCCCAAACTGTGAGACATGAGCATGTCTTGGAAATGAGCACCAGCTCTCTCAGTCTGACACCATTTGAAACATGGTGAAAGGGTGTCACAACCACTCCTGTGGGCTGCTCCTTCACCAACGATGAGCTCGTCTCTCTGTTCTGAACAGCTAGTGGGAAGTTGGAGAACTCATCTACCACAGAAACTCTAAGGAGTTATTCAAACGCCAAAACAGTTTAGATATGAAAGTTATGGTAAGCTGGGATAAAACCTTTCTTCGCTTTTAAAGGCACATCCAAGACTGAAGAATGTAATTGAAATCTTATTTGAAAATGTCTGAGGCGTGTTTAGATAGCACGAATAAAAGGTGAGCGCAGGCATGTGCAGAAGCCATGAAATCTGTACTGTGAAGCACATGGCCACAGTACACGTATGTTTGCTCACAGTGTGACTGGATTGTGCTGCCGTAATTGATAGTAAACAGGTCTCATAGCTGGGGTTTTATTGCTTTTCCAGACTTGTTAATTCAGAAAAAAGTGCATTGCTTCTTTCCTTCCTGATGTAACTCTGGCCTTCATTGGCCAGCTCCATCAACATACCTTTGTTATGGGCATGGTTGGTTAGGCAGCATTAAATGGCTGTGTCAATACCAGAAACGGAAATGTGGTGGCTGCTGGTGCCAGGTCCAACACTGCACAGAGTGTTTGATGGCCTCAGGTAGAACTGTGTCATGGGTTTTCTTTTCCACCCGTTCGCATGAGTTTATTTCACAATATTACATGCAGCAGTGAAATAATGTAAAAAAATATTTTTCTCAGTCAGAGAAACACCATGTGTATGACTAATGAAGTTGTCTGATAATGCATAGTTTTTTTAAGTTAGTACTTTGATAAATATGCGTAATTTGCAGCACTGCAAAACCAATTTTACATTTAACATTTTTGTAAAATACCATTCTTCATGGAGATGAAGACCTGCATTTTATATTCCACTAATTAGGAATGTAACCGCTGTCATGTAGGTATCAACGTGAATGGTTTTGGCTGCATGAGTAAATCAAAACAAATCATCGCAACCCACTTGTTTTGACAGTGATGATAAATCCCAATTTTGATAACATTTTTGGCAAGAGATGTGACATTTCTTTTTCAAACATTTCTGAAACATTTCTAAGTTAGAAATGTTTAATGTATTTACTCTTTTAAAGCCACGAGTTTGTGTGAAATCAACCGTCAATGTTACGGCTAAATGTAGTCCTTTGTCTTGGGATAGAGGTTGAGTGGTGGTGAGTGGGTACTGGAGGAGGGAGGGCTGGGAGCGAATTCTTGTCCAAACATTCTGCACGCGGATTTGTATTCATTGCACCCCTGCTGCTATTGATATCATTACGCAGGGTGCTCATGCTGCGAGGAGGGGGCTGGGACTGGCAACATGGGGGTCATGGAGCTGCAGGCTCTAACGAGAAGTGACACTGGCTCCAGGTCGGCCAAGCATCCACCGGATTTCTATGGGAGCCGCACTTTCCCAGTCAGCGCATTAGATCAAAGATCATTACCTGCTAATCAAAACACATGAACATAAGGGCTTCCCTTCTTCCCCTTTGCTTTTGCATGTCGTTGCCAAGCAGAGGTTTGGGAGGGGATTCACCAGCAGATGTAGGACGAGACAGCACCAGCTGATGGGCCCTTCCATGGCTCCATGAAAAAGCAACACTACTCTGTGGCTTAGATACTTTCTGGCTCCGTAACTGTTTCTGAAATCCTGATTCTGCAACCAGAGAGTAACTTTGTCAAGACATACTGCTGTAATTAAACGTTTCTCAATTCAAGAAGATTTAACCCACTCTTGGGGACATTAGAAGTTTGTAGAAAACGTCAGACAATTGGGAACCTCTGTGCAGATTTACACACTTTGCTGTCTCATTTGGTGCTATGTCACAATTTTTAAAAACCTGATGTTGGTGACTTCCTGTTCACAAGAGGACATGAAAGGAGTTGACCTGTTGCTTCTTGAAATAGCTCCAGCTGATTGGTTGGAAGTTTGCCTTCTTCTTAAAGCAGTATCTGCAGTAACAAAGTCTCACGGCTCCAATGACAATTAATATTAGATATCTCTTCCTCAGACACGCTAGTTATGACATTTATCTGATATACTTTTGTCCACTTATATTTTTCAGGGTTTTACTGAAAAATCGGGGTAGAGTGGCATCAGAACTGTGTCGCCTCAGGATAAAGGTCTGAGGTCTTGAATTGTCAAAGCCCCTTGACCAACATGGGACAGAATGAGAGCAAGGGAGCACAGAGAGGGGGAGCAGTGGAGGATATTTTGTGCTGTACTAAAGGCTCCATGGCCCATTAATCGTTTGTTTGAGTTTCCGCCCCGGCGAGCATGTCATGTCTCCATTAGAAAGGGTTTGTTTCTTCTTTCTGTTCGTCTCTTGGCAGCAGGGGGCTCTCACACATCTCATTTGGCCATGCACTGCTGTCTGGTGCCAGGCAGACTGTCTTCCATTTCTGTGTGAGTGCATGTATTTGTGTGTGCAAATGAGCAAGGTAGAATATCTTGTTTTAGGACTACTCATCTCCATGAGGTGAATTCTAATGCTAATTTAGTTAGGAGAGTAGTGATTCCTGCATGATCTGTTGCACAAACCAAATCCCTCCTAACGACTGTTGTCAGCTAGCTAAGCCCTCTGACTACTGCAATTCATAGATCATTCATAATTGGATTACTTGAGTTAGTTTTGTCTTGCTTTAGTTAGAAAGAACATTTCTTCTCTAACTTGTAATTATAATGCAAAAAAGTTAGCAACTGAATGGTTGCACAGTAACACTATTGCCAAAGTTATGAAAAAAAGAAATAAGCCATCACACCAAAGGTTTTTTAGGCTGTGTATGGTCAAGGAATATGTCAGAGTATGTACAAAGGTTTCTTGTTATTTATGCCAAAAGTTTTTAAATGTTTACCTGACATCATAATGAGATATGATATAATTTACTTCTTCAATTTAAGATTTCCTGGATATTCTTCAGAGCTTTCAAGTAAGTGCAAATTATGGCTCAGAAGAAACTAAACAAATCATATTGATAATTCCCTTATTGTTTTTGCAAACTTAATTTAAGTAAGATGCCGAAATGCAAAGAACATTCCTGTCTGTCTGCCGACGTACTTATTGTGTTCTGCAGTGTAGGAGCTGACCCACACTGCCACAGCCTATCTTGATGTTAGTTTGACCATTGACCTAAGACTATGCTGTAGACATCAGCCTGCTGACCTGTCAGTTCAGCCTCTTTTTTCCTGTGACCCACAGAGCTTTCCTCTTTAAACTGAAATATGTCCACCAAGCCTCCAGAAGCCAGCCAATTAGGAAGTGGAAAGAAATCAGAGTGGCACAATGAGCCGAGACTAATAGCGTCCTCTTTATCTGCCGCCTGCCCGTCTGCCTGCCTGCTCCTAAATGCCCTGGATGCTCTTGCTGCCAATCTGCTGCTCGTATCTGCGAGCCACAGAAAAACTCTTGATTGTTTCTGTTCTCTGAAACCGATTCTTACTTCTCTACATTCAAACTCTCCCCAACATGTCTGTGCGACACTTTCCGTTAAATATATAAAAAAACTCTGGTTAAAAAAACGGATTAGCACTGAAAAATAAGACAAAACTATGTATTTAACATGCACAGGACTGTTAGAAAACTGCGCTACAGTTAAGCTAAGAACGCCTTGGTGTCCTTCCATTTTTTCATGCAACAATGTAGCAAGAAATCTTCTCTTGATAACAGTCTTCAGAGGGAGCTTCCAAAAGTGTTGACTGAGTGACAACATACAATTAGGAAACTGAAAGAAAAACTTCATTTGAAATACAAAATCCCCCACACAATGCTCCAAAAAAGGGACTTAAAATGATCCGGCAAGTACATTATGTTACTGAAGAATCTGAGGGATGCAAACAGTAGTTAAAAAGGAACACTGTCTCAGTCTAAAGACAAGAACAGCCATCTCTGGAGATGTTTCCCTGAATGATTTGCTACATATTTGAGTTACTTGTTCGGGGGCGATGCACCTTTTACTCAGCATCCCAGAGGAGGCACCAAAAGTGCCATCAAAGGCCGCAGAGTGTCCAGTGCCTTAGGAAACTGGGGACAAAATCAATAGCTCAGTAGAGTGGAACTACTGTTAACTGTGAGCTGCAATTTCTCACCTTGTTTTTCTGAAACACAGCTAATGCTCTTCTTTGTTTCCGCCTTGTGCTGGATTGATATCTGTTACACTCAAGAGAAGGACATTGTTGTTCCTGTTGACCCTCTCACATTGTCAGGCAGAAAAATAAACTTTTAGTATGTTTTTGCACAGTTGTTCCAATTCTAGTCTGTGCTGTGAGTGCAAGAAAAAGGAACACCAAAACTGAAGTAAGAAATTAGTGGAATATAGTAGGAAAAATGAACTTGTTTTGATATATACTTCAACATTAACAGGGATGCTCCAAAACAACAACAAAAAACCCCATTTAGAAATAAGAAAATCACACTGTAAATTATTTTATGTAAAAGTGTATGATGGAAACCATATTATAGCTCATGAGTCCTTGATCCTTGAACACCTTAAGCAACAAAAGTCCGGTATAGGTCAGTGTTTGTCCATCAGAAATGGACACAAAGAAAGAGTTTGAATATGCCACTCTGACTTTGTGGAAAGTTAATTGTTCCCAACTAAAACATTCCGGTATCCTTAACTAAATGTTAATTTTCTGTGAATTGCTAATTATCCTAAGTGAACTGATCTCCAATTAATGACCAATTCGCTTTTTCACAGACATTTTGATACTTTTGTGAAGAGAGTGTATAAAAATTGCATTTTTAGATGGATAACGCCTTGTATTGTACTGACGGGACATCAACACAGATGCACCTGTAAATATAGTAGACTCTATTTGAATAAAAAATGTTTAAATTTCATTGTGAAACATATTTATTCCAGTGTGACAACAGCCACTGCAGAAATAAAGAAAAAAGAAAACATCATAGTCACTGAAGACAAATGCTGGACTTCAGCTTGACAAATCTGTGTGAGGCACTGGACACTCTGCGGGCTTTGGTGGCGTTTTTTGTGCCTCCTCAGGGATGCTGGGTAAAAGGTGCATCACCCCTGAACAAGTAACTCAAATATGTAGCAAATCATTCAGGATAACGTCTTCAGACATGGCTGTTCTTGTCTTTAAACTGTGACAAATGTACGTAATAAGTTGACCGATAAGAATGCCAAATGGTTTATTATTAATACCACCAGACAAAGGTTTTCAGTTTTAAATCAAACCCAAATCTGTTCCTGAATCTAATCAAACATGTCACATCTCTTATGAAAAATAGTTTTTTATCTTACAGCACCAGAATCCTCCTCCAGTTCTGCTGCTCCGAAAAACTGAGAAACAGTTTATAAAATTTAAATTTCTGTGAACACACCCTGATACGCTCTTCCTCATGGCTGCATTTCAATTGTCAGATAAGAGCGTCGCATTGATGAGAAGCAGGCTCTGGTATTTTTACCTCAGGATGCACTTCTGTCTATTGAGTAAGATAATAAAGATGGACCCAAGCAAAGATTACAAGGAGAACCTACCAGTCCCCCTTCAGTTTTCACAGCAATCTGACCAAGCAGAAGATACTTTGTAAAGTACAAATGTCACCCTGGTAATAGCATACATAGCACTTGGGAGTTTTGTGTGAGAACCTTTGTTTATATACACTGACATTCAGCATAAAGTTTCCCATATGATAGTTGCTTATTTGGATATTGCTGACATGAAATGTGTGCATCTTAACTTAATGCTTAAAGTTGTTTCTTTGTTTGCCCACATTTAGCAGCAATTTTCAAATCTCTTGGGGTATATATTTATGACTTGGTGCATCTAGCAACAAGTTCTTCTTTCTTCATCTTCAGCAGTTCTTCAAAGCAAAATTGTGAAGGTTCCTTCATGTTGGACAGGTTGTGCTAGTTTACTCCAATATTAAGGAAAGCCATAGGTTCTCAGTTGGAAGTCCCATTTCAGTAAATGTAGAGTTGTCAATCATGTACTCAATTGCAGTTTCCCTGTCAGCACCAATGATATATATATCCACAGCATGATGCTGCCACCGCCATGCTTCACTGTTGAAGCACGGCACTATTGTGCTCTCTGGGTCTTTAGGGTTGCAGGGTTTGTAAAGGGCATAACATTTTCCTGACAGACTGTACATGGCTGAAAAGTGTTCACAAAAAATGTTTTAGTCCCTGATCCAGTCTACATCTGTAGACAGATTTCTACCTGTCTTCAACACCTCTTTTATCATAGAAGTTTGTTTGATTATAACCTCACATATATTTTTTCAATCAAAATGCATGTATTATCTTCAAAGCTTTAAACGCCATCTTTACCTTTCTCCCAAGTTTTACTATAGACCCATGTCTCAGGATCTTTCTCTTTGTTTCTAACAATTGTGTTTTCAGCACCCCTGTTCTTCTGCTCTGGCACTGTGGATTTCCTCAGTGTTTTTCTACTGTCGAAGTGGCCCATGTTTCAGCACTAAACTGCACTTCAGATCCAACAGTAAGATGGAGGATCAAGAGGGAAAGTGAGCCTTGAAAGAGAGTACCGCTTAACCTTGACCTTGGGATTGCATTTCTCTAAATGTGTGTATGTGCAACTACAGCTGTCCCGTTGGCCACTTCAGAGAGTGTTTACATTTTGGGAGAGGTCTTTATCTCCCCCAAGCCTGGGGTCCCTCTGGGTGAGTTTATACAGCCAGTACACACTCACACACATTACATGGCTGAGAATGAGACTCTCTTGGCGTGAGTAAAGGGAGAGTGCTGTCACACACTCATCCATCTCATCTACATTCTGGAGCATCGCCAGGTGTTGCAGCTCTGAGAGCTCAAGCACTACAGATGTAGGTTACCTGTAGTCTGGATTTTAGAAAGCATGAAAAGGAAAAGTAGTTATACCATAAAAGGAAGGATTTGTACAAACAGAACAGAACTGCTGAAACATTTATGTTACTCGTACTTGATGGTACTTATTGACTTAATTAATTAAGATATTCCAAACTTAAAGTCTATGACTTGTCCAACATAGAAAAAAAGTTCTTCCTATTCATTATTTACAGTCCAAGAAAGAAGTAAGGATACATTAGTTAGGTTTCAGTCTGGTGACATGCATTATGTTAATTCATGTTAGCTGTTCTCTTTTCCCTCTATGTGCTGCAACCCTACTTTTTTTCTTCTCCTCAAAATAAGATCAAAACCTCGCAGATCAAGTGTGGGCCATTTTTTAAAAATGTTTAAAAAAAGTTTTCCCTTTCTTTGTTTTTTTCCTTCTTTCTTTCTATCCATAAATTTAATGGAAAGATCATCACTTAGAGATTTCAGTTTGCTAGCAACATTTAAAAAGCAATTTATCATAGCTGGTGTCTGTCTGCTGTGTTATCAGTGACTTTAGCTATTTATTGTCGTCTCAGACTCATCCGTCTTGATAGTGCACTGTTTGGATATGGCACTGTGGGGTGTCTTCCATATTGTTACTGTCAGATGTCAACCATTAGATTAAAATAGTTAAACCCTGAGTGGCTTCAACTTGAAAACTAATTTCTAGTGATGGCAATAAAACTGATCAGATTTTCTTTAAACTCATGTTGTGTCTGCACTCATTATTAGTGACGAAATTGTGCCTCTCCAATCATGTAAAAATATGTTGGAGGGATTAAACAACACCATTTCCTGATGAACCAGAGATTATAAAACCATTTAAATGGGATTATTGACATCATTTTTTGGGAAATAAGTATGTCACCAAAAACATATTTATCTATCTTAATTTTTAAAAGACGCAAAGAAGACCACCAACATGATCAAATACTATGTCTCTCTTTGCTTGCATACACTGTCACACATTCATTTAGAAAAGTGTCACCTTTTTCACATGCTGAGATAATAAGCTGTTACAAAAACCAAACAACCTGTCAGTGATAAGATAAAAATAGAGCAGCTAATTCACAGACACAAAAAGCTCAGTATTCCTCAGGTCTTAGATATCCTGAAATGTACCTTTACCTTCAGTTTTGCAGCTGCACTCATCTCAGCCAAATGCTAAATCAATAAAGCCATTAGAGACTAAGCTTTCAGTTTCAAAAGTTTTTCTGTCACTTCTTTTTTACTGTCACTCATCTGCTGTTCACTTTTTGGCTTTACTGCTTTTCAAGCCGACTGAGCCTTCACTCCGTGCGTGTTGTAGCTGAAGAACACACAACCCTTAAGACCTGGAGTACAAAGCAGAAAAACAACAACAACTGAATACCAAAAAGGAAAAAAAAGAAAAAGAAACATGAAGTGGTATGGATCCAAGAAAACCTACTGGTGAGATATTGAGTGTTTTTCTCCTCGAGGGCATGCCTTTATCAAGGTGATTCATCGCAGATGGCCAGGCTAACTGTGCAGGGCGCGATGGAAGTCCATTTCAGACGATAGTTTTATTGATGCCATCAAGTCACACATCGGCCTCTGTGGAGGTGCTACGCTGACTGCTTTGCCTGGATGGTGGAACAGAGACATTGGAAGCCCAAGGTAGAGGGGGAGGGGTAGAGAGGGGGTTGGGGGGTATACCGGCACGCAGATAGGTCACAGTGTCTCTCCAAAAGCAACATGCAGACACCTGCATTTAGGAAGATCAATATGTTGCCACAAGCAGCTAAGAGAGTCTCGTGAGAGTAGAATGTATGGATTTTTAGTTGGTGTTAATACAGAGAGACGCTATTTCACATATTCCCAGCACAAGTCAGCTCTGTTCATGTTTCTGAGTTAAACTGCAATCCCACATGAGACAAACCCTTTCCTGTCACCTCGCAAAGCAATAGTTAGAACATTATTAATTAAAGATAGGTGACCTGGTCAGTTAAATTCTATATCAGCTCATTTGCCTAACAGATTACTTTGAAAGGAGATAAACATGTCTTGCTGTTTTGCATCAATTAATACATTTCAGCGAATGTTTAATCTTTAGACAGATTTAACATAATTACTCCAAACCATTATCTTGAGACCATGCCATGCATGAAGAGTCAACTTGCTGTCCCAAAATGTGATGGCCCCATACTGCTACATCTAGACATATTGACCTGCTGTGTTGGCACACTGTCTACAAAGGCTCAGAGGGGTCAGGCCGGGCTGTGCCTAGCTACCATTGGGTTCAGTATCCCTGTAGGCATGGGATCGATTGCCCAGCAGTTACAAAGCTCCCTGTTGAGTATTCCTATACTGTAAATGAATGGCTGTAGTCACGAAGCTTATAGTATACAGTACGGTTTTTGTACGAAGGTGTGCTACACTGTTGTGGCAGTGCTGCTCTGTCAACAGCTTTGTATGACCAGCTTTTTTGTGTCCTGCTGGTAATGGATCATGTAAGGTCACTGCCCTGGCAACCTTCTTTAAGCAACATCTCCAATCAGTTAGAACATTTACAATGAGGTTATTTTCCTCTTTTGTTTTAAAAAAGATAAACAATATTACATTGTTCCATATATTTACCACTTTGTCTGCTCACCCGCTTTTCATTTGTTGCTTCCACCCTATATATCTTCCTGGTTTTTTTTAGGATTGCCAGATCTTTTTATGTTGTTACTCATACATCTTGTGAGTTTCCTCTTGTCATTTTTTCCTTCCTTTGGTCTGGTTGAGCTTGTTTTTTTTATTGCCGCCTTGGCAGAGCCTTCTGTTTGTTTAAAAAAGCATTTGCTTTTTGAATGTATCTCCACTCCCTGACTTTCTTTCTGGCCAACTTGCAGTTGGGTCGTCAACCTTCAGCATCTATGAATTTCATGACAATGAAGGCGTTTTATTGCCCATCACATTGAGGAGCTGCTCCTCAGCCACAAATGTTCAGCTTTATTTCTACCACAGTTAAGTGATGAATCAACTCCATCAATGCTAAACTGCCACAGGAAAACACCATTTTAAATGTGGGGCTTTTCCACGACAGACACCCAAATCTCTTCTTATTTAGAAGACCTATACTTTTTTTCTGTAACACTTCCTTACGCAATTAAACCCATGCTAAGTGCAGTGGGGTATCATAGTTAGGCGGTACTAACCAGTACTAAGAAGTTGACCCAATTGGCTATTTGAGAAGCATTGACCTCCCTCTCAAAAGGCACCAAGATGCCTGGCATGTTTACATCGGCTCCTATTCCAGCCATTAAAATTGAATAATTTGGTAACTGTGAGTGCTTACAGAATTCTGTTGATTTTTTTTATTTTTACTGACATCCAAATTGTATGTAAAATGGTATGTAATGTAAAAATTCTTCAGGACCAAGCTGATACAAAAGCTCAGATTGAGTCTCAAAGGCACAGGTTTTCCAGAAACTACATTTCCTAGGTAGATGAGAAAAATGATTGCTCTCTATGTTCCATTCCCCATAGTCTGAATTACAGAATCCCACAGGCTGAAAGAGAAATGAAAGCAGACTTGCCCTGGTGCCTTATCAGCTCTAATGATGAGACAGCTGGAGGTCATTTTCCAGCGGTTCAGTTTTGACATTATTACACTTATGATCTACCCTGCCTTGTATCCTCATGACAAGGATGGATTGGATTTTAGCAAGGTTAACCACTCATTCAAACTTCATATGATAGCTTTATATGGCAAATACTATAATTTCGCTCAACCTTAGTTACCCCCGAGAGCTGAAGTTGAGAGCAGCTTTTTGGTTAAAAATGTCCTGTTATTGCATTACAGTGAAACCTTTTTGTCTGATGGAAATGTAATGTTAAAATCAAATCTTGATTAATGTGGGCAATGATTAAAAATAATTTTTACGAAGATGTCATTATGTTTTTGATAAATACATGTGCGCTCTTTCCACTAATCTGCATGATTGGTAAGGCATAATATTTCTCTCAAGTGAACTGTCTTCATGATAAAAATAGTTGGAAAGTCATAATCTATCTGTCATGGAAAAATCTCATAAGTTACAGCAAAATTGATTTGGCACAAATTCATAAAGGGTTTCCCAATATTCTTTAACATGATAAAAACTATTTTTCTCACAAGTTCTGTAACATTGTTTTATGACATGAAAGTGATTGGAGATTTTTCCCCTCCTAGTTGCATTCTCTCTTCCTTTCAATCTATTTTTTTATGATATGGTCTCCACAGTGCAGTCAGTTGGTTAATTTCATTTTGGTCTCTTAGGCATAAAGATCACAAATCACCCATTCAACTAATCACGGAGTATCACATTGATAGATAAACCCATTTAAACATCTACAGAGGGGGATATTTCTTAAACTGTCTATCCACTGCCACTGTACTGTGCATTCTTTGCACACAAATGTACATTCTTTAGCTGTTAAAGCCTACCTCATGTGCTCACTATGGCTCTTTTCCTGCATTTTCCAATTATGTTTGTTACCATCACGAGGTCAAAAAGTTTCCATCTAAACTGCATGTAACTGTAACTCATTGAATACAGTATCTCATGTATGAAAATAACTCAGCTCTTTATCAAATAACTTGCTGTGTTGCTTGCTTTTCTGATCCGGGGTTTGCATGTGTTTGGGTTCTCGGATTCCCAAACAGAAACTAAGCGGGAAAATTTCAAAATAAGTGTTAGATTTCACCTCCGCGTTGGTCTGTGGTGCGTAATGGAGCTACTCTTCATTGCAATATTCCTTGATGATTAGTAATGATTTAATTTAGACAAATGGACTGTCAAAGAATATTCATATTCCATTCTGGAATACCACAATTCCTTGAGACCATAATCTGTTAAACTAAGCCCAAAAAACATATTTGACTGTGTTTCTACGTGTACCTGATGAAGCAAATTGAAGAACCCTTTTAGAAACTGCATATCCTAAATGTGGAAATGTGTCTCCATTGTCATATGGCGTAGCTACTAACTTGGTTCTACTGTTTGGAGAAACCACAGCAATGTCCAGAATTATGTAACTGTAAGATAACTTTTATTGGGGGGATGACTCACATAGGACACACTCATGCAGGTTCACACATGCACATTTATGTGTCCACATGGACAGCCTAATAAGCTTTTGCTCGTCTCTCTGGCTTTGAGACACTCGGGGTCTCAGCCTTTCAACAATGCACCATCCCTGTCTGCCTCCATCAGAGGAAGCTCCCTGCCCTCCCTGTTCTCCTCCCACACTCTCCCCAAGATTTTGGCCAGGAGTGGTGCTGAAAGACTGAAAGGTGGGCGATGGAAGCGCCTGTTCTCCCACGTCAGCGCTCAGATCCCAGGACTTGTTTCGACTGGCTACAGAGGCAAAAGACGGCTGCCGTGCACAGATGCAAATTTCACATCACAGTGATGCATGTCTCTGCTGAAACGCAGGACATCTTTACATGAACCAGAAAATGTGTTATCTGATAAAAGGCCGTCCCAGTTCCAGAGCGGCCACCACTGCTATCCCACCACAAGCCAGAGGCCAGGTATAAACATCATTTTGGAAATGAGCCAGTAAAAGGGTGCTCGACTTTGTTTTTCCTTCAAGCAAGAACAATATTGGCAATTGCCTCCTTAAGTGGATTGCCCAGATGCTCTGTCGATTGAGAACCACACTCACGCCTCTTTATTAGAACTGTGTGAGGAAGCAAAACTCTATGGTTTTTAGGAGGCCTTCTCTTTTCCCTTTTTTTCTCTTTATCTTGTGGAGCCTAGATTGTGACAGTCTTCGCCTGCTGTCTGATAGTTTTCAAAAGGGGTTTCCAGTCACTAATGAAAGGCATATAGTTGCATCAGTTTGACTTTTCAAACAGATGTTTGTGACTCCTGCATGAGATGGATTCAATTCGCTGAAAACCCTCTTTGTGTAAGAAGGCAGTCATCCATCTGTGGTGATCTGTGTTTCAGTACATCTTAATAAAGTACCCCCCCTCGTTTATCTACTCTGAGGAATGCTCTTGTTCTTTCTGTCTTCTCCTTTGTCATGTGGAGCACCCAGACCGTGATTTGTTTAGGTTTAAGATTTAAGGTTGGCTGAGGGCATGATTCATCATTACTTTCAGATGACTTGTTTTAATTTTCTTTCTGCTCGAGTAAAAAAATTATCTAAGGTCAATGTAAAGACACTTGAGATGGAATTCAGTGCTGTGTCTTCATCACGGAGTGAAGGCATTATGATAAACAATTTACCTCAAGACATTTTTCAACCATCTTCATGATCTGTCTGTTTGTTGGTAAAAAGCATTGTTTCTTTATTTTTTAGTAATCCCAAACTGACAAAGACACACACAAAACGTCCAAATAAACTGGTGAAGTACCAGTGTGATGTTTCATTAATTATTCAGGCTTTCCATTCATCGGACATTAATTCATTCTCCTCCTGACATATCACCAGACGTTCCACTGCTGACCATGATAACTGAAGCAGTGGCCAAAGGTTCCAGCTCCTCCCTTTGAAAAGCTGACCCGTTCTTTAAATGTTTAAAGAGCCCG
This sequence comes from Menidia menidia, assembly GCA_907169785.1. NCBI lineage: Eukaryota > Metazoa > Chordata > Actinopteri > Atheriniformes > Atherinopsidae > Menidia > Menidia menidia. Next base: position 11,040,435 of record CAJRST010003335.1, read on the forward strand.
TTGCATCATCGCTTCTCGCCCACACATGCATGTTTGGGTGAATTTTGGGGGGGATGCATGGGGGTGGGTGTTGTGATACATCATGTGTTTAAGCAGTGGAGGGGAGGCCTGGGTTGTACAAGGTTAATGACTGGTCCTCTTTGTGGGCTGTACCGGTTCTCGAAGAGAGGATAAGACTGGCGGTGAGGGGGCATCTGGAGCACAGGGGTCACATCACTCACATCAAAGGAGGCAGGGAGTCTGGGTCATGGTGTTTGGCCATGGGGCGGTGGAGGGAGCAGAGGGGTAGTTGAGGGATTGGGACCAGGATCACAGGGAATAAAGGGGATGAAGAGGCAGAGACAGCAAGAAAAAAATAAAAGGGAGCTACAAAGAAACTGGGAGGATATTATGAAACAAAGTTCATGAACAATTATTTATTTGTTCATCTTACTTTCAAAAGTCTTCTCTTTTCGTGTAGTAAGGTTAAAAAAAGAAAAAAGCCTTTTCAATAGGTCCATTCCATCACCCAGAAGAAAGCAAACAAGTGACATGACAATTGAAAATGCACACCAAGTGAAAATCCCAATCTATTTTTGTATTATATTCAATTTGATCGTGACTAGAATCAATCCTGGTCAGCTAAGTAATTTCAGTTATTGTTAATTTTATCATTGCCAGTTGGTCTTTTTTTATGATGAAGCGACGAAATGGCTTAACTTGAGAAAATGAGTGTGTCACTATTGAATCAGCAGGGTGGGAAGCCATGTTGACTGCGGACAGTAGAAGGACCATGACATTTTTACATATGGCAATTTTTCATTCGTCGACCAAGAAATATGCACACCTTAGATGCAGTAAACTTGTGCCGTGTTGGATTTTTGATCGTTAAAAAGAAACAATTATTTGTGGCGTTTAAAAAAATACAAGTCCTAAATAATCCGCTTAGCATTAATTCTCAAAATGTATGATTTACCTACATTTGCAGCCCATTATGTGCAAGATACCAACCGATAAATGACTTGATGAAAGCTGCTTCTTGCCCTTTTCATAAGTTTTGCGCTGGGGTATAAGTGGTGGATATAATTAATGTGCAACACATAAAGACTCATTCCATAATAATAAAGTATTCATTCAGTTATAACAAAGCTCAACACAAGCAAAAATAATATATCTAATGGACAATTGCTATGTGTGGGAAAAAAGACAAAAGCTGGGTCAAGCCTGACAACAGGTAACTCTAGTTCGTGTCTATGCATGTTTGAAAGTGATTCACTGTTTTTGAATCAGTGTCACAAATAATTGCAGCATTTAGGTTCATGAAAAATGTTATTGATTGGAAGCCTAAACTGTTTTGCTGTAGTACAATATGATTTACCATGAAAGCTCCCCCATTAGTAGTACTTAACGCACACATGTGTGTAAGAGATTTATTGGGGGTGGTAGCTCTAGAGGAACACAAGATAGAAGGGTTGTCTAGACTGCAGACATTTAATCCCCTGGATTATCTACTGGATAAAGGGATGCTGGAAACAATGAGGATCATTTCAGCAGTTCGATTTAATTGACATCATGCCATGTTTGTTAAAAATGACACATTGTACAGATTGAAGTTAGATGTTCTATCATCAAGGGAACAAATATTAAATCCATTACAGAACATAGACAAATAATCAAATATTGAAAATGCCACCTTCCCCAGGTGAGCATTTTTGTCCGATTATTGTCTCCCATAAGAATTAAGCTCCACAACCCACCCAGTATCCTTTGTTTTTGTTCTTAAATTAAGGACAGACCAATTGTTTTATGTTAGAGAAAAGTCTGGCCCAGTCTAGCACCCAGACTCTGTGAAGCTATTTTGTGACAATGGAGGCAGTATGTGCTTTAGCATCGTCTGGTTTAAGAAGATGGTAGGCCTGAAAAAGCTGTCATCTGTTTGTGAGCATGTATTGCACAAAAACCTGTTTATTCCTTCCAATACTGGTGGTGCTTATCCAGATGTGTAAGACGCCACCGCCACAGTCATTAAAGGAGGTCCCTACCATAAAAGATTGGTTTTGAACTGAACGCTTTGAACAGGCCGGATGACCTCCCTCCTTTTTTTAAACAGAAATTTGCAGGTTCCCTGATTTCCCTAAAAAAATATGGTTGACCGTAGAGCAGTTCCCCACTTTTCTTCAATCTATTTTAACTGATTTTTAGTTCATATAACTAACAATCTTTGAATTTGTATAAGCCATGTTGTAGGGAAATAAACAGATGTTTGATTGGAGAACTTGTTGTAAAGTTATAGTAATAAGTGTGTGAAATATACCGTAATTGCTTGTTCTCTTTCCTTCCCTCTCATTTCTTTTTGCTTTCATCCTTGCACTTTCTTCAGTGGCCCAGTTATTTTTTTCTTTTCCCTTCTACAAATAAAAAGGTCAATTCAACTACCCAAAACAAATCAGAAAAACTTAATGGCATAGAATTGGCACAAATCAGTGCCCTCCACTGAATGGTTAAACTACCCATTAAATGCGTTCAAATGGAAAAGGAAACATCTAAAATGCCTAACATGACATGATAAAAAATACTACAAAATACAAAAAGTGTATATCAGGCAAGACTTTCCTTTTTCAAATTTATTGCAGGTATTCTGTTATGTACAGTTTTATTTACACAGTTATGGATGTTTTCATGTCTGACGATCCTACTTTGATACTTTTTGACAGTTGTATAGTAATCTCTTCTGTTTTATATAGGCATGATTAGAAAATACTATACAATCATAAAAAGCAGGCTATAAAAAAGGAAATGGACCAACTATCTTTGATACATGCAAGAGCAAACTGATTTACATAGTTGAAAAATAAATACTATTGACAAATAACATTCTACCAACTACAAGCACTTAAGGATTAGTCTTTGTCCACATGTTTAACATACCTCTACCATACACCCATCTGCATGGTGAAACCAATCATTGCTTTATGATGTGTATCAAGTAAATGTGATTTACATTCTGTATGTTGTCCAATTGATACTTGATACAAATTTGACTGTCTGAAGTGCCATTTCGAGGATCAAATTCAAAATATTTAGAGCACACACATTCACTGGGTACAACATGAAACTGCATAAAATACACCATTAGTACTTGCACAAAGATAAGGAGTATCTCGACAAAAACAAAGTTTCCATGTTTGAAAAACAAAATTCCAAAGCAGTTTGATCTGTTAAATAAGAAAACATCATGATATCCATATTTCAACACCATGATAATGTGACCCTGTAGTTTTTTTTCCGACATATCAAAACAATGCAGATTAAAGAGGTTCAGAGGCACAATTCCCTGTAAAATGACAACTCAGATTTGTGGATTGCTTCTTCATCTTCAGTGTCAGAGCTGTTCGGTTCTACCATCTCTGTGAATAAATGTCTGTTATCCTTTTCCCAGTTTTATAGATAGCGTGTGTAGACCACATTGTGAAGCTCTTTACAACACCACAAAGTTTCACAGAACAGACCATCTTTGAACCTCAGGTAGAAAAGTACAGAAAATGGCCAATGCTTGCTTGAAAATAAAACAAAGGATCCTCATAAGACCAGTTTCCTCTTATTCATTTAACCTTATTCTCCTCCACAGCATGGACTAGTTATTGCAGTTGTATCAAAATGTGTGGGTAAATGTATTTGAACATTTAAAAATCTAAATACAAAGATGTCAAGATGATGACATAGCATTAGCACTGCCCAAAATCTGCCATTTTAATTGGAGTTTCAGACTACTGCTGTAACTATGCTGTCACTTAATAGCCAATTTCATCTGTTGATCTTTGAGTAGCTGGGAATGATTCATACACTTGAAGCAACACTGGATATTTTCTGACCCTATAGCTATGCTTCTGACTCTTCTTTTTTTTTATCTACGCTGACCTTTGTTATGTACATTCCTATGTCTGAAATTGCCTTGGACTGCCTGGTAGCTGAGATACAACAGTTCATGACTTTGGTTTTCAGTTCTTAACAGCACTGTTTTACTCATCGCTTGACATTCTGTGTTATTTAGATGGCATCTTTGATGCTTTTATCAACAGGACAACACATTCAGGGGACTGGTTTTATTGCAGTGGGGTTACATTATTTGATTTAAGGGGGGAAAAGAGCAAAATGAGCCAAGTGCCATCGTGTGACTTTACAGCTATGTTCATGAACTCTAAGCCTCGTGTGGATAGAGAAGACTAAAACTTGCAGTCTTTGAATGTTGGTCACACATCCTGGATTCACAGCCTGGTGAGCAAAAGTGTAATTCTGTCATTTACTTCAAATTAACAGTTAATTTAAATGACTGATTAGAACATTTTCTCATTTTCAACTGTCTGATAGCCAGTTGTTTTTTGGCACAGTACTTTTAAATTTGAGCAAGATTTAGTTGACGTGTGGTTAGTGAGTCATAAGTGTTGTGTAAATATACACATCAAATGTTGGTAGTACAGTGCTAAGACAAAGCTTTCCTTTCCTTTTCTGGATTTCAATTCAGAAGTCAGAACTAGCTATTTGAATGACATTATGCCCATTAAATCTAGGATTATCTTTGGGGTAACCAGGGTTTTCCACTGATGCAAAACAGGCGACTAAAGAGGTTCCACACATTACATGGATTAAAGGTTTTGATCCACCCTAAGGGTCTACACAATGGGTAACCATGAGAGTACGCAGCAACGGAGAGAATTTCAAGTGAAAGTTTGATCTGTTACATAAAGCTTCAATGCCTCAAATCTGCCAAAATGTTGGATAGGCTTCATAAGGCATCCTGGCAGAAACTGGCTCATGGACAGCTATTAATCTGATAAAAAAGAAGGCATTATTGTAGCTCTCTGATGTTGATCTCTAGGTCAGTACTTTACTTTAAATTTGACAGTGCTATTGCCTTATTTGATGAACTGGTAGTCACCAGGAAAAGTCTGTTATAGATAAATTATTTCAGAGAAGAGCTGTGGCACTCCTGATTTTCACCAATACCAATGTAAGCATGTAAATGATATCAGACAGAAGGCGAAAATAGAAAAACTTTGACACAAATTTAGGAACAAGCACTGAAGACCCACAACAAAAACTCACGTCTGGTTAAAATTTCCCCCAACCTATAGCACTTTACAAGGTACATATACTACAGAAACCTCAAAGAAAATGAGAACCAATGTGACTGAAGACAAACACAAAGTCAGGACATGAACACACAACAAAAGTTTTGAACTTGATGAAGAAAAAAATCTAAGAAATATATTCACTGGTCAACGACATCCAAAACACAACACTACAAAAGAGCGCAGACATCCTCGAGTCTGCAGGGCAAGCATCTGAAGCATTTCTGCTCCTCTGTTTAATGTCAGCGCTCTCTGCACCCCAGCAGTCTTTGTGCATGTTCTGTTCCACGTTCTCTTCTTCCACATTTATGTTGCTTGCTTATAAGTGCAGATGCTGTCAAAACTACTTAAGTGATAAGATGCCTCCTGTCCTTGTCACCACCTTACGAGTGTCCAGTGTTCTCAATCAGACAACACTGATCTCATTAAGATGAATAGGAACGTATCTTTAAAAATATAAATATAAATTTGTCTAAACTTTGCCTTAGCTTGGTCCTTTTGTGTGATGTTCCTGTTAGACCTGCATCTATTCAGCTCTTTTAGCTGTTCTCACTCCATTCTGGCATGATGCTGACACTGTGCACAGAGTGGTACTGATGTGGTGATAGTGTGCGCGGTATGCCGTGTGTATAGATGTACTCGTTTCCCTGCAGGCCAGCTGTCGGTGACTGGATTCCAGCCCCAGGACTGCACTGGCGGCCCAGCGTCTGGTGGGTCATGGAGCTCTGGTACATCGCTGCATGGTGGCCATCAGCCAGTTGGGGAGAGGCGTGGCCTCCCACCCCACCTAGTCTGGACACCAGGGAGCCCGAGGTGAAGTGAGCAGAGAAGTGCTGGTAGGGCAGCCTCTCCATCGGTTGCATGGTGGTGACAGAACAGCTGCCATAAGGCGAGACGCTGGCCCAGGTGTTGCAGCTGATGTCCTCCAAGCTGGGAACAGGTTCAGCGCCCTGCGAGGCGCTGGCATACATACAGGCCTGCCGCTGGCTGGATTCACTACGGTAGGGCCCACTGGCCAGGCTAAGGCTCTGGGCGTAGCCAACTGGCCGGTAGTAATGGTCCTCCTCGCTGGAAGAGCTCTCCAGGTAGGCTTTCTTATAGCTGTGCTCACCTGAGTGACAGTCATCCTCCACTGCAAGTACAATAATGCGTTGACTGTTAATGAAGTGCATTTTTTCAAATGATTTTTGTTTTTTTGTAAACATTCCTATAAGCTTTTTTTTAGAATTAAGCTTTTATAAACCTATGGATGAATGTCTGTATTATACCAGTGGGTTGTGGAGAGGATTTTAGCTTCTTTTGCTTCCACGCAACTAGAAAGAGTTAAAATAGCTTAATTAAAAACAGAAAGCTAACAGCCAGCTATTTTGTTACCATTGTGTTTTCCAGATATCACTGTGAATTAATTTATTATTAACTCCACTATTAAGTAAGACATATTTACTCAATGTAAGTTGCTTAAATTCGGTGTATATTTTCCTAATATAAATGACAAAAATATACAGTTTAAATCTGGAAAATGAGATCACAGCATATTCAAACGCACTTTTGTATGTTTTCATGTTTTCTCTTTGTTTGGTCATTTATTCAGTTGGCTTTTTTCTTCTATGTATAAAAGGGCTCTAGAATCATGTATGCTCCTTAACTTACTGAATGATCTCATTACCAACCCTGCCATTAAAAACCATTTGCGTGACACACACTTGGTGGATAGTTTGACACTAAACCCTTAAAAGTGCATGTACAGCACACTGCTGTCTTTTAGAAATCATGCAGAGGGAGCCTGTTGTATGGGTCACAGCTGCCAAACGTGTCAGACAGAAGGTGGCGGGAGGTGTTTAATGGTGTACAAATTAAGAAAATTACCTCTTTGTTACTAAAACCCATTTTGAGTGTGTTTCTGATGCAACATTCTAACCTTTCGTTAACTTATTAGCTTACTAAAGTAGTCTTTTGTAAGACATGTTAAATAAATCTCTTCCAGGCCACCAGCATTTAATCTGATCCTTTCAGGGATTACAGTAGAGTCTCTTACCTTTCCTCTTGATGCAGTGGTACTCTTGGCTGTGCTCATGGGGCAGAGGGTAGGAGCCGGACTGCGGCAGCATGTCCTGTGAGGTGCTTGTGACCCCGTTCTCACACTGGGAGTACTGAGAGCTCAGGGTGCTGGGTGTGGCCATTCCTTGGATGTCCCCACTGAATGGACTCTGGCTGGATCCGACTCTTTGTCGCACAGTACTTCGAGGTACTACTGGGTACTCCTTTGTACTATGTTCATGCACGCACATAAGCACAGTCGAGAGAAAATATCTATAAGGAACTGTGTAAAATACTCCATTTTACAATACAGTTGTTTGAATCTGTACAGCTAAAACTGCTGCAGGACCTGTTCTCAGATACAGTCACTACCACTCAGGACCCACAAAGACACACTCCTCTGGGGGAATAACCTTCTGTAAAAAATGCCAGAATATGTTTTACTCCTATTAATCCAGCAGATCCATCAATAGATCATTGTGGTATGTTTGGTTCTTTGATTTCAGGAAGAGCTTGAGTTGAAAAAGTGACCTGGTTTTGCAATCAGCCCTCCCCTTAAAAGTGTAACCAAGAGCAGACGTGCAATACTCACTGTACTAGACAAAGACTGGACAAAGGCATGTATGATTGATAGTGTGGTTTGGACTCTCACCATGTTCTATACATTTTACAAATTTTGATAGCTGAAAAGCACTCGCTCAAGCCGTTGCATTATCCTGTGGCACACACCTACTTAAAGCAGCTTAATGTGTGTCCTGTACAATCAAACTTTTGAATTTTAAAAAAGAATTTAAAGCACCAAAAGTTTCAAGTGTTGTGAGATTTTCACTGCAACATAAATTGTTACATTCATCGGAAATTCCTGCATTGGAAAAAACAAAAATGTTTTATGAGTCGAGAAAAAGTTAAGGAAAGGATGCAGGATTTCCAGGTCCTGTGCAAAGGCCAAAGAGCTATTCCAGTTTTGTTTGATTTGGGATTTCTTGATTTGGAAACCCTCAGTGTCTGCACTGGCTGCCCATAAAAGGGGGGAGTAGGCTTTTCAGAACCAGATTTTCTCCTTTGAAAAAGTGTTTTCCATGCAGTGTGGACTTATACTCCATCCCTCATCTGGAGCGAATAACAGAGAGCGATGCAGCCGTGTACTGCCTTGGCTGTATGATCAAGTGATATCCACTAGCTCAACATGAACGTACACGCAGACACACACGTGGGAACACACACACACACACATGCAGCAGACACATGAGCAGTTGGAACATCCTGGTTGAAAAAAAAAGGAAAAAAAAAAAGAAAGCTGTGTGGAAGGTAGATGTTACAGTCGTGTTTCAGAGGTTCTGCCAGATCAGTCATAAAAGTCTTCAGCATGAAAACTGGCTGACAGTCAAGATCTACACTTACATCACTGAAAATAACACTCACTGAAAGTAACACTCATGGCTGGCTTACATTTGGGTGATTGAAGGATTAAAGTGGGGCTTGTTAAGTGACAGTGGGAGCAGGATGTCAGCAATTTCTGCCTAACTGAAGTGACATTTATCTACTTATTTGACATCATTCAGTTTGTGTAAGTCTTTCCACATATCAGAGACTCGGATCAATTAAATTTTACGAGCAACATGTTTTACAAGGGGAAAAAAAAAAGATAGTTCTTAACTTAAGCTACCTTTGCATTCTGGACATCCGGTGTAATTCCATATCATCGCTTCCACGAAAGCCTTTTGCAAACGGGTTGTTTTCAATCTTCAGCTGTGTGATCTGAAACACAAAGAATGCTTTTTAATGACAACAGTAACAGTTTTTATAGCTCTTTTTTTATGTTTTGATATTTAATTACAAGAATGAATCCAACATGCACCAATGTCTTTTGTCAAAAACACCTTTGAAAGAAAAAAAAAAATTTAAATGCAACATTTTATTTGATGGCAGACTTCCCTATAGTTTTTTTTTTTACAAGTTTTGTAACTTGACAATAAAGCCCACAGTAATTTTTAAAAAATCTTTTATGTAGGTATTTTACTCCTCTTAAGTAACCTATGAGAATTGAATATTACATTTTCTGAAAGTCTAGTTGATTTTAGAGGCCCAAAGCTCAATAAATAAAAAAGAGACATGTCACAATACGCCCTATTTTCAGCGCATATACATTATCATTACACTGGAAAGTTATATAGCACGTGCACAAAAGATGCAATGAATGCATCACTTATTTAAAAGTGTTATTTGTAAATGATATTGGTGTTATAATTTTCATAACTATACTAAATACTTTGTAAATTGTTCTTCTTAGAACAATGTCCAAATTAAAAGTTGATCTTTCGTAGAATTCAAGCAGAATCAAGGGATATCCCTGCTAGAACAATGCTTTCTGGAAGCTAATGAGTTTGCAGTGCTTTCAGCTCTCTGACAGCACTGGAGGTTTGCATGCACGCTGGCTGACACCTACACCAGACCTTGTAAAATCTCTCATGTGGGCACAATGCATGCTTTTTGTTAATCCATGCCAGAAAGGAGACAATTCATGTTCTTTTCCATCACTTCTAAATTTTTAAAAATAATACAACAACTTTATTTAGCGCTTGAAACCCTTACAAAAATGTAAACAATTTCAGCTTGCTGGATTTAGAAAAAGACCATTAAGTATTCAGCTATATGGATTTGAATTAGATTGTGCTTGGAAAATGGGAAGAAAGAGAGCGCAGAGAATGAAATAGGTTGAAATTAAATTGGGGAAAAAAGATCTCAAGACAGTCAGGCAAAAGTCAACTTCAAAGACGGTAGTTTTACTAGACTCCATGTCTAAACGTTGCTCATTAAAATAGCTGAGGCCTGCATAAACATATTTCCAGAAACATTGGGGTATTTTTGCAAAAGAAAAAATGAAGTGCTTGAAAAAGATTTATTAGATAGAACTTAGCTGTAGATTTTCTGGCCAGCATTCACTTTTCCAGCTTGAGAAAATTCTTAAGAAAACACATTTCCCAAGAAAACACAATTTGGAAAAAAAAAGGGCGTTTTAATTGCTGCTGTGACAGGAAAGACCTGTAACCTGAAACTTTGGCCATTTTCATTAGCTGAGAGTCTAACAGGTGAATTGGACACATGCCTGCAGCACATATTGCTCTGACAGATGTCTGACTGTTTGATTCAACAGTTGTGGTAAAAGGCCTGGAAATCAGAAATGCTTGTTTTTTTCTGCAGGTCTGGAGAGCCCAAATAATTAGCCCAGGGTTACGATCTGAGCCCCCAATAACATGCTTGAAAATAATGAATGGTTTCTACAGAATGTTGGTCATTTGTGCTTCCTGTTCCCAGAAGTGCAGAGACCTCTGATTGGCTGCAGGGACATTATGAGCGTTCGCCCCCTTCTTCCAATATCCCCCAAACTAGAAACATATAGGTCCACATGGCCAAATGATGGCTCGCAGACGTTGTTTACAGATATTTGTATTCCCAAGATTTCCCCCCTCTCTGAAATCTGGACTGCGTGATCACAGAGTCTAAGAAAAGAAAAAAAAAAAGCTGGGCAGCTTCAATAATTAAATTAATTTAAACCTAATACCAAACTACAATGTTATTGGCCGTTCTTTTTTTTTTTTAATTGAGACAAGTTTTTAGGATTTAAATGGCGAATAAGCGCAATAGAATCCAGATTCAGGCCTTTTTATTAATTTGAGTTTAACACTGATTCAGCTCGGTAAGAAAGGAATTTTGGCTTATAAAAGAGAACAGTTGAACGTGAAAATTTTCACGTGGGATATAAATAATAATATAAGTTATTAGAATGATTTTTATTTTAACGAGAAGTGGTATATTATTCTAAAGATCTAAGATTAGTTGGTTAACGAAGTTTACGTGATTCGTTATAACTGCTCCAAAATTAAGTTAAAACAATAAAAAAATAAAAAAAGCACCTTTTGAAAATATTATATTGTATTATAATAATTATAATAGTGATTACTATCGTTGTTGTTGAGGGGCCGGCGTAGGCTACTGAGCATTAGGCCGGAGGTTTATCCGGATTATCTTCAGATCGTCTACAAAGAGCTCCAACTCCAGAAAGTCGCTTGTCGCTTTTTTCACTTTAAACACTTCCAGTTAAAAGATGTCTTTCATGAAAGGGCGAATTTAAAGTTTCCTGTTTACCGCATCTCAAACTGGACTGCAGCCAGAAGCAGAGCAGGAGTTTACCTTGTGGTTCTGATAGGATGTGACAGCAATGAAAGAAGTCTCCGGGAAGACGTGCGTGCAGAAGGCTGTGTTTTTGGAGCCGAAGCCGTTATTTTCATCCGCTTTCACAATGTGGATCCTCGGCTGATACTTGTGCATCGAATTTAGGATGATCTAGAATATAGAGAAAAAGCAGCGTTATATCTACACCACACCGTGTTTTTATAAAGAAAAGCTAAGGCTGAGAAACCCCCCCCCCCAAAAAAAAAGAAATAAATAAAGAAAGAAAGAAAGAAAGAAAGAAAGAAAGAAAGAAAGATATTCAAAAGGTATTATAGTTCATAAAGGAACTCCTGAATTGAAAGGTAAAAAAAACAAACAAAAAACAATAGTGAAAATATTAAAATAAATTTTAAGTGGCTTAGACAAAATAATTTGTGATAACACCGAGAATATGATGCCAACACAATTCCAACATGCACCTAAATAAACTTAACCAGACTACATCTAACATTTCTTGAACTTTGCTGTGTCAGCATATAAACTTTTAGAAGTTTTGTATTAAATCAGTTCATTTGGGGTCCTGAGCAATTGTCATAGACAAATAAATTACAAAGATCTTACTTAATGGTGATCAGCATTAACCTTTGAAATTGACTAAAATGCTATTTAACTATTTATCCAGATATAATTTTTAAATGGTTTATTGTTGCCTAAGCAAAAACTGTATTAATCATTAAATGAAAAAACAGAATTAAATAAAATGTACAATTTGAATTTATTTAATTTCTACCGAAAACAAAAATCTTTGGAGAACATTTACCATCTACAGAAAGTTAAGGCCTGACGAGCTGTGTGTAACCCCAAACAAAACATTACTTTGTATCTTAAACTGAGTACTGTCTCCATACAGTGGACTAATACAAAGCACCACTGGTTGTGGCCCCAGTTACAGTGATTCCATGCTGTTACGGCCTGATATGAATGCATCCTCGCTCTCCATGCTCCCATAACCCAGTTTTAGCTCAGGGATGACTCCTACCAGCAGCTAGTTTGGAGACATTAATACACGGCTCACACAGCTGAACTTGAGCCTTGAACTTCTCCTTTGAGGGCCCCTCATCCGTGGATTTCAAGTCTAATCATTTTGACATATCTGGCAGTCATATCTGTCAGCCTCAAAGAAATCTGATGCTTTTTTATTTTCATCAAATTCCATTATATTTAAAGATAAAAATAGGACTTTTTTTCTTGCCCTCTTCTTAACTCCCTCCTCTTCTTAGCATCCCCCCACTGCCCTGTCCCATAGGCATTTTCTCCTATCTCTTATCTTCAAGATTGTTTTTGTACCTGCCTTTCACTGCCAGCTCAAGAAGAGACAAGAGATTGGCCTGACCCCCAGCACCTGTGGGGGCATCCTGCAGCATTACGCAGACAAAACCCAGATTCTTTTCAAAGAAGCTTGCATTGACCATCGCCATCCATTATTAATTTGGAGTTGAACTTGATCGCATTTTATGGTGGAATAGGTTTTTGTAATGGGCAGGAACTGGTGCGTTCCAGCTTTTTGCAATGTTCTCCACACAATACGATGCAAACAATTTAATGGACATGACTGACCTCATGCAGAACGTATCAGTTAAAGAATGTTGGAGGTTTTACTCCACTGAGTTGAGTAGACTCTGGATTTAGTTAGTTCCATGGTTTTTTAAGTGTCCTGCTCTTTAGTGTGCCTAAAACATGCCTTTACGTTTAAAATGACCAATCTTTGATAGAAGTTCTCAAATTTAACTAAGTCCAGAGAAGAAAAAGTAGATTATTTTCAAGACATTTTTGTGTGTGCATTCATTACTGATTTATTAAATGGTCTGCAGAGATCTATTCAAAACTGGGACAAACCAAAACCATTTTATCAATGCAAGACTATCATTCAGTGCACAGGAAACTAGGGATATCTATCACTGAGACAAAAAAACATGTTGTGTCTACATTGCAATAAAGAAAATAGAGCGGCCCACTGACTGTGGGTTCCTGAAGTCCAGTATTTGTGCAAAATGAGGGCTGTTGGTAGGGTCATAGCTGTGGACCACCCACTGGGACCCTAGTGTACGCGTGGTCTCTGTAGCCTAGTTCCCTGCCTGGTTCCTTGTGTCGTTGTTCCCCCACCCCCTAAACCCTTCTCCCGGCCTCTGGATGATACTATTTATCGATAGTGAGGGATCACTTTGGGTCTCACACCGCTGCCCTTTGCTTTCAAGTCCCGCCACATCAGAGAGTTTCCCCGAGCCCCGGGATTAGCAGGCTTTGTACACCATCATCTATTGCTCATCGCACACTGCCATTCAAGTATAAACAGTGCGATCGTCACACTCCACCCTCCCGGCCAAAACATGTGTGGGAAGGCAGGGAGACGAGTGTAGCAGCAAACTGACGGGTGGGGATGAATAACGCTGAGAAACGTTTGCACACTGAGAGTAAGATCAAAGCAGAAAGTGCATCCTGGTATGAAGCTTGAAACAAAAACAAGTTATATTTAACATTTACAACACTGGAATAGCCCCTAGTTTGGATGTTTAGATGTGAAATAATGAGACCAAAATTACAGCAGCTATAAAAAAAAATTTAAACAACAGGATGTTGAAAGTTTCACCGAGTAAAAGTATGCAGGTATTATCAGATAAATGCTAAAGTAAAGAATTTAAAACACTTGTCTTTGGAATTTTGCCTAAAATTCCTAAAATTAGTACAACTGGATTTGGGTAGGATGTTCCAGAGGGTTAAGTCCAGCTAATCTGAGTCAGTTTTTATGATGAACTGAGTACACTGATCATTGTAAGTTAATTATTTGGGCAAATCCTTGCATGAATAAAGAGTATAAAGTGGCATAGAAGTTGTAGCAATGTCAAAACATTAAAATACTTTGAATTAAAAGGATGGATTTAGTTTTCGAAAATGAAACTGAATTTAACACTTGCTTTGCCAAGTACAGTTCCTGAATAACAAAAACAGATCCCCTTAAAACTATGACATCATCGTAATGTAAAATACTATAAAAAGGCTATTTATTAACATAAATGTGACTTAGATACTGTTGAGGACCCTCTTTCTGTTTTCTGAGTCTGTTTTCCATAGAAATTCAATTTTTTCCTCCTTGATATATTAGAACATTTACAAAATATTAAACATGATCGTAGTCATAGTGCTTTCATTAAAAAAGAAAATGCTCTCATTAAACGTAAATTATTTCAGGGCTCCAGTTTCAATGTGACACGGGCCGTTTGCATTTTATTGATCTGTTTTCCCTGAATCAAGAAAAGCTGCACAATAAACCGTATTCAACCGTGTGCCTTCCCTGTTCTCTGAGCTGCCAGGCCTGGCCCTTTCTCAACTTCAACATGCAGTCGAAAGAAGAACAAAAAAATCATTTCCAGGCATGCTCCACACTGGCCTAATATGACCAATACGTTTTGCTCTCATGTCCCACTAATTATAATTCATCTACAAGTTATTTCAACCAGCTGGACCAACAAGCTGACAGAGTTAGTATTTCTAGCCAGCCACCACTATTTCATTTATGAATCCCATGGTGGTGTCTCCCAGCACGAAAAAAGGGGGCAAGCCAGAGACCTCTGCAACCAATCAAGAACGCACTTTAACCAGAAATTTACAATGCTGCTCAATGAGCTCCAATTTTGTCTCAGCAGCTGGGCTTTGGCAAGAAACCAGTCTCCATAGGTTCAGTGTTGCCAGTTTTGGCACGTTGCAATAGGCTTCACTAGCTAACTGAGACACTGAGACCAATCTAATTTTAGACCCATTGATTCAAACTTGAGGAAGACATATACATGATATGGCTGTGTTAGAATACACTTCTGCTTCAAGCTCTATAGGACCTTTAAATCTGCAGTCAGCCCTCATTCCGCTCGTCAGTATTAACTGCCATTCGACACAATTATATTTTAAAAAGCAGAGCAACAAAACACAACATTTCCCAGCCTTTACCAGAGATTTGGACAGTTTTACACCTCTATTAACTTTATGTGCTCCCTTTTCTAAAAAGAAGCCTGCCATTGAATAAACATCATAATTGTTTTTTTTCCTTTTAATGGCTCAGCTTGTTCCTAAGAAAACTAATTGACAGTATTCTGTTTCTAAAACAAGACATCTAATTGGGCCTCAGCGTGCCCACCAACTCACAATTGTTACAAAAGCCTGAAGCCAGAAAGACCGATTGCTGATTAAGTAATTTTGCTTTCTGTTCTAATGTGCAAAACAAGAATTACAAAAACTCTGGGGCTAGATAGTGAATGTTGAATAATGAGCAGTTAAAGCAAGGAAATGGGTACCATATTCCCTGGATGGTGGGGAGTGCAATTACCCTAAAAAAAAAACTAAAGAAATAACAAAAAACGATTTTTTCCACTCATGCAAACTAGCTTCCAGAATGTCTACAATACATTAAGGGGTACCTGAGCTAAAGGGGAACCAAAGGGGTTGTAACACATGCAAAGAAAAATCTAAGTGAAACAAATGCATACTTTGAGATTGTTGTATTTATGTATCTTTAATTGTATCCATTGTGCAACAGAAGGTCACACTGTGCAATTTAAATAAATCACATTTCGCCATTAAAAAAAATGTACACATATTTAGATTTGGGACGGTGTATCAGACATTTCTGAGTAAAAAAAGGGATTTTTATCCATGAGAAAAAACTGAATTGCAACAATTGACGGGAAATTTACCAGAGGATTTCATAAAGACAAAACACACATGCCTGCCAGATTAAAGGAGGGGATTCCATTTTGAATACATTTCCCCCTTTAGTGTAGCTGTCTGATTTTTTCATTGGCATCAAAAGTACCGGTGAGTTTAGAAAACTGCACGAAACTTTTATTCTATATAACCTGTTCAACCAATCAGTCAGACAATCAAAACCGCCCAAGATTCTTCAAAAATACATTGACAAAGCAAGGCGCTCGCAATTTTTTTTTTTAAATGGTAAAGATTACACTTTTTTAAAAGAAATTCGTAGAAGAAAAAAATTGTTAAAGTTTTTTTTAACTGTTCTATATTTCGCGAAATATCTTAGACTTACACTTCAATCTTTAAATAAAAGATCAGTTGTCTATTCGTTTTATTGGAACGAACTTTAACTTTTAACGAATGGTTTAGATAGATTTTCGATGGTTAAGAGTAAAGTGAAAGTTGTCATTGATTATCATTGATTATAATTACCATAATTCTAAACAAGAGATTTTTAGATTCCAGTCCACGTTAGACTCAAGACAAACGTATTGCAAATTTCTGGCTTATAAACAAATGTAAATTGATCCACAATTAAACACGATCAGACCTCCACGCTGCACCAGCGTTTCTGCGCAAACACACAAAGACCAAAACAGGTTCCCGCAACAGGACCTGCACACCACCAGGTCCCTGCAGCTCTCACAGAGACACAAACACGGGCTCGGATAGTATGATAGGCCTAGGCACCTACGTGTCCGAACGGGTCCAGGTGGTTGTTGGTGAGCTTCAGCTTCTGGAAGGAGACCAGCTGCCTCATCCAGTGCGCGCCCGTGGCCGGAGAGTCCGGGTGGACGTAGAGCCTCCCGGGCATGGCCGGCTCTGCTTTTCCGGTCACAGACCTGACACACGAAGACACGGACACACGTTTACACCTCTGACCGACGCGTCCAGACCTCAACTCTGCAGGCGCCAGAACCCTGTAGTCTGGACTAATAATTCAATATTCTTTCCCTAACGCATGGAGTAACTAAAAGATATATATTTAAAAAGTGCATATATTTAAGAGTTTACTGTAATATATATTAGATAAAGTTTCACATTCAGGAATGAGGCGCTGTCTCGTGTCCAAAAAACATTTTTTTGGAAAAGTAAATAAATTGCCACCCTTGAAACGCACTAATCGAGCTACCCCGTTTTACAATATAACCTCAATGAACTAAAGTTATTCTGCGTATCTGAACTGTTACCACACAGGCTAGGGCATGTATTTTTGCACGGGCAGTTAAAGCAAGGGTTGTGCACCAGCATTGTCTGCAGTGTGTGATTATCCCCTCTTTTAAAGACACTGGCTCAAAGTAGGTATTCCAGCCCAGGGTTGGATCAACATGGCTACACTTTTATACCCAAATGTGAAAGGCTGTCTTTTCTTTGCTGCACATGTGGGCAGCAGAATTTCAAAAAGAAAAAAAAAATCACCACTTCTTAAATAAACACTCTGAAACACGTGTCTGTGCCACTCTTGGCAATCACTACAAAATACACAGTTCATAATTCTCCAGGAAATAATAAGTTCACTTCCGATTCTGCCAGAACACTGCAACATTTCCGGCGAGAATCGACTTCAGAAAAAGACCCCAGAAACTTTCAGACGCTTCTTTCTTCCGTTTTGTCTCTTCTTTCTATTTTCAATCAAACATCTAAATAATAGGACGCAAAATGTACACCCACCATTTATTGTCAGCGAATTTGTATCGATGGTCATCCGCAGGAACAACATCCATCAGGAGAATATATTTAGTTTTGGGGTTTAATCCCGTGACTTTCACTTTGAAGCTGGGGAACATTCTCCTGCAAAGAAGAAACCACCTTATATTTGTCAAACCGTGGAAAAAAAATGGCATTTAGACACAAAAAAACACGAAAACAAATCGGTAGGGGCATGGGGGGAACAACCACTTCAGTTTTGCAAAAATTAACTCGTTTACTGAGCAACAAAACTTTAACTTCATATGAATAAAAACGTAGTTTTCACCTTTTTATTTTAAACTCGCCCAGTTTTGCACAAAATCAACTCGAGGGAGTCCAGGCGAATTGCAGAAATGCCTTTATTTGGTTTGGAAAAGGAAACTCTTTAGGGGCAGGGAGTCGGGTCTGAGAGGGACCATTATGAAACGTTTTCACTGTGCACGCCAGTTTTTTTCTCTTTAAAGATTCGCGTTGCGTATCAGTGGACATTTGGTGGCGTTCACACTGATGGAGAAGAAGAGTTCTTGCATCCCCAGAAAGTTTTCGGTGACTAACGGAGGCCGAAGAGGGACGCTGGTGTGTTTTCAACCATTTATAACCCCGATCAGACTACAAATGACTAATGGAGATATCATGCAGATTTCTGAAAACACGCTCCGTTTAACTGTTCATATCAATAATTTACTGCGCATGAACTGTGAGCCTTTTTTTTTTTTGCCTCGGGGAGACACCAGCAGTAATCGTGCATAAATATATGTTCACACTCGGCTCTGTGAGCTGTTCTGACCGGACACGGTGTGAGGGCGACTGTGGAGCTGACAGCAACACGCACTTAAAATCCCTGCACGACTTGTTCCTGCACATGTGCTGGATCAGAAGAAGTGTCTGGATGGAACTGTTCAGACGCACGCACACGCGCCCACCGAAGTTTCAAATGGAAGAGCACATGCTCCCGAAGATATCTTTAGCTCCAACAAAAATGGGCAGAAATTTCCCTTAAAAAGTTTGCTCCCTCGTGCTGGTTAGCCAGTGCAGCTTCCAAAAAAAAAAAAAAAGCCACCCATGCTCAAATATGATGGTTTGGTTGCAGAGAACTATTGCAGGCCAGATATTTTTTCCTTAAGAGTGTGTTTACCTTTACGCATAAGCACCCCTCCCCCCTCTTCTAAAATATATAAATTAAAAGATAAACATAGAGTGCAATCCGTTCCACAAAAATAATGAAATTATACTTTTAAAAGATGGTTCCATTGGGTATTTCTAAGTCATGACAGAGACATACAGATGCTCTTACCGTCCCGCTTTGGTTATGATCATCTCGGTGCCAACCTCATGAAACTTCATCCACAGTTCCCTTTCGTGCAGGTAGACTTTTATTCCCTCCATTCCCTTCAAAAGTAAAACAATTCACTGCTTGCGGCCCTCACTGTTCACACAGTCACACTGAAGGCTCGATATATCATGCATACCAATAACATGCCACTTCAGACACATTAAGCGCGTTTAAAGCTTAATGGACTGAGTCCAAATCCAGTCTGGCTGTCATTCCGCCAGAGTGGACAGTCAAATGACACAAAGAAGCGAATATCGTGTCGTACTAACATAATTTATGAGCAATATCACTTTAACTTGTCTGTTCAAAAAACATAATTCATTAGCTGCCAACGATTAGATAATAAACAGCAGAGCGTGAAGTACACCACGCGAGAATGAGATTACAAACGAGCAATTTAATTGTTCTTTTTTTTAATGGAACGCGTCATTCTGTAGTAAAAAAAAACCTGGGCACTTAAAACAGGTCACACGTCAGAACCGTACAGTTAAAGCCACTGTGAATTTTTTATCCAAAATATATTTTTTAGTGGTCTCAAAGTTACAGAATAGGCACAAATGTTTTGGGAACTTGTGCACTTTAACAATCACTGTAACAAAGAACTTGAGGCGTAGCTCCGAGAAATGTTGGTCCCAATAATTAAGCTAAAAATTGAAACTTTCCAGAATGACTATCCAGACTGAATCATTTTATACTTTAGTAGCCCAAACATCAATGTATCAGCCACCCTTTGCTAAATGATCGCGGGGGCTCTCCCTCCAGCGCGGCCTGCAGCCTGGAGGAGTCCAGCCGAACGAGGCCTGAGTCACACACTGACCTGCTGGATGTACGTGGTCTGGGATGATGGCGATTTGCTTGATGACCCGTTCTGTTTTTCTGATTTGCTCTCAGTCTGTAATTCTCGCGAATCCGAACCACTCGGGGAGCTTTGGAGGACAAAAGTCTCTTCTTGGTCCGCCATGATCGAAGCTACGGAAAACCAGCTGGAGGACCCAGACAGAGGTGCCAGTGTGTGATGCGCGAGCCTCCTGAGAGCTTCAACGGAGACTGATGTTTGATAAGTTCAAAAAAGAAAGACACAGGGAAACTTTATGTCATCACAGTCCCAATAGTACCAGAGAGGTGAGTGAATATATGGTCATCTATAAAACGCTTCACAATTATGCACGTTTAAAAAAACACAAATACACACATTTTCTATATTGCATTTCTCTTAAGGAGACTCATTGTCAATTTAGCTTTTTCATAAACGCAATTTAATTCAATAAAGTGACCTGGGCTGACCATTCAAAGCAATAAACGACCACTTTTTCGTGTGTATAGCTGTGCTAAAGGCCCGGGACTCCCGGTGTACTGGGACATGCTGCTTCCTGTGCTCCAAAAACCAGAGACACTCACATTAGTGTTTTTGCGCGGAGTGAAGTCCACAGCAATAAGAAGTGGATGGCTCCTTAATAAAACTATCATCTGCCCTGTTTCTGCAGGAAGCTGTGGAATCTGCATGCACTGTGAGACCCACTGTGAGCTGAGAAAGAGGGAAGACGCAAAGTCGAATCTTTGGAGGCTGGTCTTACCTTAAAACAGAAACACTTGGCTCGCCGGGGTTGGTGACGCTAGCTACAAACATTCGTCCAAAGCCTCAATCAAATAATCCAGGCGTTTTGCGCCAAGACGCTGCGCATACTCTCCACGAATCTTTCTTTACTCCCTGTTTTCTCGGTAAGCGGAGTTTTCCTACAAGCGGGGCAGACGCCGCGGCGGATCCCGGCTGAGCTCGGTGACAGCTAGACGGCGCAGCTCGGTGCCTTATTGAGCATTTTACCACTGACGAGTCCCGTTTTTGTGAGCCGAAAGCACTTTGGAGCGAACTGCAGCCGTGTCCCAGTGGAGCAGGTCCGACACCTCCTTCTCCCCTCCTCTCCCTTTCAGGCTCTGCTTTGTCAATAGCGTGTCTCCCTCTCTTTCCTGCGCGCTGGCGCTCCAGCTCTCCACTGCGCATCAGTGACCTAACAGTGCGTAGCGGAAACTGAGTACAAGACGTAGAAGTGGTGGTGAGGGGCGATGAGGGAGGAGGGGTGGGTGGGTGGGTGGGTGGTGGGGTTGCCTGAGCAGGAATAGCATTGGTTTGGATCCCAAATACCGATTCCTTCCAGGTCCCCACCCCAGATAGTCGCAGACTTCACCATAATCCCGGTCTAGAGATATCTGCAGACTGGTGCACCTCTACCAACAGCGTCTTATTCTTCTGCAAAGTACGTGACAAGCGTATCACTCAGTTTAAATCCCATGTGCGATGCGCAGGTAGACCTGTTGGCCATACTGCGTTTTTTTTCCCAAAGGAGATACTGTTAATATTAATATAACATCATTTTTTCAACCATGACAAAGAAATGTGAGAAATCCGCTGAAACACTGTTTGTACCTTATGACAGAGGGTTGAATGCACTATCCAATGACCTCCTGCAAAAATATTAAAATTTTGACATTTTTAAGAAGGGGGGAGTCAGTGTGCTATATTTTAGGTGAAAGGGTTAAAGTTTATAAACGAGCAATTTTAAAGTCTGACAGATTAGATTTGAAACCGATCAAATCGCTCACAACCTACTTTACATTTCGCACCAAAAATCCTAAACATGCACAAACTGTCCATGCAACCAACGTACCCGCATAAACCAAACTTTTTAAAAAAATCTGACACATAGACGTGACCACGTGGTGAAGTTGCTTTATTGCAGCGTGAAAACTGCGTCTCATGTAGATTAAGAAGTAAACTGATTACGCAGGCACCCACACTTTTCCCGGTCAGACAAGCTGTTTGTTCGTCAGCGAGCTTTGAAAGGTTTGAACGAGATGTCACAGTGTAAGTGAGTTAATTTGATCCACGTTAAATAACGGATAGTTAGTCAATATTGGATGTGAAAGGGTGTTGAATTTGTTATTTCCTGTGTCTTTTTGTTGTATAACGTTTACTTACTGTCTGACATATATGGTCATGTCATAACTTTGCATTTTCCCAAAGAGCAAAAAAACAGAACCTCACATATAAACAGCAAGCTCCTTCAACACCAACACTTCAAATTCCAAAAACTACCTTTCATCGGAAATGTTCATGTATTTGGATGAACTGTTTGCGTCTGGTGAAATTCAGCTAACCCTTTACTGTTTTTGCAATGTTTGAAAACACTTGTTCATTGGTGAAATTGTATTTTGAAGAATGTTACTTTTGTATCAGGACTGCAGAACAAAGCAGACTGGACTCATTCTGTGAGTAACGTAGCACCATAGTTGTTTCTCCACTTTGTCCAATAACTTTATTTTTAAATCAGGTAGCCACTGCTTGTTAATTAAAAAAACGAACAAAATAAAAAATAAACTTCCACAATTAGACAAGTGGTGACTGACCAATGTTCGTTGTTTGGGCACACATTACGCACAAACTGATCAAAGCAGCGATACGGAAAAACAAGAGAAAACAAACGGCCTCCAGGAGAATGAAGAGACCTAAGTTTCGTGGAACACACTAAATTATTCAAAGCATTAAATAACAACAATATATGAAACAGTAATGAAATATTTGGTACTCATTAGCTTAAGAAGCATATAAAACAATCCTACTTTAAATACGCACGTTTAAAGGAGAATTTTAACCTGCATGAATCCACCCTGCAAACGCTCCCTTTTTCTCTTTATTCAGATTCTGTCAGATAATGCAGCTTAATTGGACCTTGGCTGCAAAGATTTAATGCCCTGATTAAGAAAACAAACAGGCCCGTGAAAAAACCATGGGCTACTAAAAAAGCAAAGTACTAAAAAGAAGTTGGCTTGCTGTTGTACAAAACTGGGAAACACTTCTGAGCTCCAAAGTGAAACAGATATATAAAGCTGTTAGAAACAAAAACAAACAAACAGATAAATTATGCATTTTTGATCATTCAGGAAATAAAGACAACCTTCTAAACAGACAGCTTGGACGCCGAGCTGCAGCTGAAGGCTTCGCTCTGCAATAATGAGCTCATTCTGCAGCTGGATGCGGGAGGACGTCACATTAGCCCGAAAACACGGACGAAGAAGAAGAGTATTCCAGAGAATAGACACAGGCTCTAAATGATGCTCTCTGTCTCTCACTGGCACACACAATATGCAACAACAAATTACGCACACACACACACCAATAAAATGATATATCTATATCTATATCTATGTACATCTATATCTATATCTATATCTATATCTATATCTATATCTATATCTATATCTATATCTATATCTATATCTATATCTATATCTTTATCTATATCTATATCTATATCTATATCTATATCTATATCTATATCT
>CAJRST010003335.1:11063922-11193187 GCA_907169785.1 Menidia menidia
TATCTATATCTATATCTATATCTATATCTATATCTATATCTATATCTATATCTATATCTATATCTATATCTATATCTATATCTATATCTATATCATCTATCTATATATATATCTGTATCTATTTATATATCACTTTTGTTTTAAACGTATTTTCATGACAAAAGGGTCCAGAGGAGAAATAGGTTTAGTAGAAAAAACTAGTAGAAGACTGGTAGTCGAAAAAAAAGCAAAACGGCAGATTTGCCGTGATTTTGTTTTGTTAACAAATGAAATGTGTTATTGATAAAATTGATTCCGTCCAGTTTGGGATGTGAAAACAGCGTTCAGAAAATAACAGAAACAGATATATTTTTCTGTATATAATCACAGTGCATGTCCAATTCTTTTTTTGTTATGTACTTTTTTTTTTACTTTAAAGAAAGGTAATCATATCGCAAGCACAACCATAGATGCCACTATTCCTACACCGAATAACAAATGCTACATAAGAGGAACAAGACACGTCTCATTATGGGCGAGTCAAATATGACTGCTGTGATGTCAAACACTCGGTAACTTAATCAGAATTATATATTATATATATACCACACTTTTTTTAAAGTTACATTTAAGATATTTTAAATGTACAAGTTTGTTGAATAATCAGTTAAGATCAATATATAGTTATTACATATTCTTTTTAGATCTTTTCTGGTGAAGAAGTTTTGGAATAAAACTTCAGCTCGAGTACGATAAATAAATAATGCAAAATCGATTCAGTTTGAATGAATACATCCCAACGTGTTGCATGACAACGCAGGATAATGACCTTTTTCTGGTAAAACACAAATCTAAATACAGGCTACACACCACTGTCTGCAGCATCATGGTGACAGATCGTGTTTGTCAGTAAATCTGCAGCGTTCAGTCAGCACTGCATGCTCACGTGTCTCCAACTCTAACAGTCATGTCTTTAAAATAACAACAGGGCTAATCATGAACACAGTCCAGCTCAGTAAAAGGACTAAATTCCCCTCTTGCAGCAGAAAATGAAGAGGTGTTAAAAAAATTTGATTTAGACTTCAAATGAAAATGGAAGACTGAGACAGCTCTTTGAGAGCAATCACAAGTTCTTTTCGAATTTTACTGTTCAGCATGCATGATTCACACAAACACGTACAGGGTTGCATGCATTTTCGTACCTCCCGCCTGTCCAGTGCTATTAAGTGTGTGATCTGACGTCCCACTGGCTCACAGCAGTTTAGGCTCTGGACTTGAGCAGACAGGCAGGTGAAAAAGGCTGCAGCCAGGACTCTGGGATCCAGGAGAGTGCCCAGATACACTGCACCAGACACCAGCTGTGAGGTTTGTGGCTGAAAAACCAAACACAGTTTGGCTCTCAAGTGCTGAGCTAAGATTAGAAACAGAGGACAAACAAATCCAACAAATCCATGGTTGTGTATCTCTTGCTCACACAAATCTCAATTTCACAAGAGGCTCTGGACACATTTTGCCAATACACAAACAAGCAAGGTAATGACTCATCCTTGTTTAGATAAAGCACTGTTAGATAGATATAACACAAAAATAACAAATTGTTTTTTTTTTTATTATCACAATCTCTTACAGGAACTTTGTGCAGTTTAAATTCATGGTTCAAACAGGGTATTGTCACAAAAAGCTTAGCAAAAACAGTTCTGAAAACCAAAAGTGGACCGCAATATGATGAAACTGCAGTTTAAATTCTTCCAACAACTGAAATATGATTTCAACAGAGTGATGGCTCATTTGCTGATGAGTAAAGTGCACACTCAGCTACCGCCATCCTCGTCTTTCAGTCTCTTGGTTTCTCTTTATAAACTCTCCCAATCCAGTATGGTTTCACCCTTCATGGCCACACATGGGCCTGTGGTCTGCCACCCGCCTCAAGCCTTTTTGGCTGTCTTGTTATTCCCTCCTCCTCACCCTCGACCTCGTGAATGAGTTTACCCTTGTTCCACTGAAGGAGGCGAAGATAAGGTATCTCGGCCTCCATGGCAACGCACGGGGCTCAGAGGCTGCTGTGTTGCCCGTGTGTACAAAAACGCACATGCACACATGCATATTCACATCGAGAGCTCCACTTTTACAACCTGAGGAGGGCTGTGGGGCGGGAGTGGTGGTGGTGGGTTGGTGGCGGTGAGCTTGGGGCTGACACATTTCTGCTAACAATCACATCACACACAGGGTCCCACATTCCAACTTCCTGATCACCCCCAACGCCTCCTCCCTCCAAGCTTCATGGCCCCCCACCTCCCCCCCCACAGGAGCTGACCCAGACTGTATCCAAATCGGTGAGAAAATGTCTAATATTTCAGAAAAATCTATCAGAAAAACACATGGGCACTTTAAGCAAAAATCTGTTCACTCAAACAATGGAGGCAATGAGAGGCTGATCTGCATGAGATGTTGATGAGAGTCCATTAAGTTATCCAGCACATCTGGATTTAGTTCATCTTTACAGCTGAATGTGGGCAGAATCTGAATAATGCTGCATGTCGTGTACTCTGCTGCCCTCTAGTGGTACTCTGAAGACTTCACAAATGACAAGAGAAACCTCCTGATGTGGTTTGATGGAGTAGTTCACAGCACAAAAAAGTCCATGTATGGCTATTATACAGAAATGGACAATTCAAATAGTGTAACTACAAAGGAAAAGATGAAAGGACGAAGCTGGACAATCATTTGTAAATCGGCACATTGTGAACTAGAATGGATTTCCAAATCCACTCTTAGGAATGTTTGCTTTCAGTGCTCAAACGAATACACAGGAAACACTTTTCATTCTAAGGTTGCACTAAAATATCATGGGGAAATGCAGGGCTGTCTACTCCGCTTATTATTTGGAAACATGTCTCTATTAAATTCCTTTACATAGGTGGTCATATGTGTGGATATGCATGTGCTCGGCATCTTGGTTTTTCTGTATGCATAGTCATGAGACATGAAAGCTGAGAGGGATCAAACAGACAACAAGCCCTGGAGTTCTCTAACGCGAATATCTGAGCATTAAACGCACCATTTGACAGTTTCTGCAGGAGTCACTGTAAGTCGTTGGATTTCACAGAATTCTGCCTGCAAACTCAGGTAAAAAAGGTGTCTGGCAGTGAATACACGAGAAAAGGGGGTGTTGTAACATCTTGAGACTGACTTTATTCAGACAGAGACACGGAAACGATCACCTGCAGACTCTGGTGCCGTGCCACCAACAAAGCTGAGCCAATAAACAAGGAAACCGCACAGTGTGGTCCTCTCCTTCCACCGCCAGAGTCCCAGACCTCCAGGGCCTGTAGGCCGTCATCTCTCACTTCAGTAAGGTCAAAGCACCTTCAACTCTGACATGTTGAAATGCACAAATCATGAATCTGTCACGGCTGGAAATCACGCATTAGGTATTTTCTTTTCCACATTTAGAGTCTTTGGTATGTTCAGGAATGAACTTGAATCCAGGGAAGTCATTATCAAGTTCACATGCAGAGACAAATTTTACTGCAGTTAGTCAGAGCCCAAACTTTTCAGTTTGGTGGAAAGTTTATCATGCTCAATTTTTTTGGCATGGATCACATTTCATATATATATATTTTTTCCGGACGTAAGTAAAAAAAAAGAAAAAGTATATTTTTCTAACCTATTCCCAAATGTACAAACCATCCCATTTTTGTGAAGAATACATGTAGTTATATATGGAGAGCACGGTGGTGTGGTGGTTAGCAGCGTGGCCTCACTGGGAGAGGGTTCCCGGTACGAGGACCTGGGGGACCGGGGCCTTTCTGTGTGGAGGTTTCATGTTCTCCATGTGTCTGTGTGGGTTCTCTGGCTTCCTCCCACTGTCCCAAAACATGCATTTTACGTTAATTAGACACTCCAACTTGCCCTTGGGAGTGAGTGTGGTTGTTTGTCTCTGTGTGGCCCTGCGATGAACTGGCAACCTATCCAGGGTGTACTCCGCCTCTTGCCAATTGTCAGCTGGGATATGATAATAATAAGCAGTAGGAAATGGATGGATGGATAAATATGTCTACAGAAACTGATGAAAAGGCAAGAGACAAAACCATGCCAGTCTACAGATAATCAGCTGATTCTGTGAAGAATAGACAATGTAAAGTTATTTAGTACAACACACCTATCCGTTGATGTTTTTTGACTATCTTTATGTGTTGTTATTTGAGATGTCCATCTCTAGCTGGTGTAAATTCTGTCTTTTCTCGTTTGGACCAATGCTGTGCGCTGGTGTTTGCGCACCGAAGTTCTGTCCACAAGATGGCAACAACGCACCTGAAGTGCAATTCGCCAACTCACAAACAACAGATGATGAAGAGACTCCATTTACAATGGGGGTAAATTGACCATTGACTTCCAGGCGTCTTCAGACCGAGTTTGGCTTTGGAATAGCTGAACATTTCCGGTAATTAAAAATGCACCTTCACACAACCACCTCACTGCCATGACAGTGCACTTACAGACTTGTAGTGTTGTTTCTAAAGCACCAATATCAAAATAGTTTGGATGTTTGAATTCACAGAGAATGATTCATGAAAAAACCTAAGAAGTTAACTCCCGGAATGTCTGATGTGTCGTTCTTATTTAAACACATGATGCAAAAATGCAATGATGACGTGATTATTTATTGTCATTTGTTTGTTGGTGGATCGGTGCTTGAACGACAAACGGATATTATTATTATTATTTTTTGATTTCTTGTTTTCTGGGTTTTCTCTGTCATGGTTACTTCCTTTTTAAGTACTCAGTCCTCCTGGCTTATATTAGCTTCCTTCTCTCCTACTTAAGTGGACACAGGTACACCTGGGTTGCTTTGTAAATGGCCTAACATGCTGCTAGAATCCAATGTTTCTTTTATTGGGTTTAAAAAAAATGATTATAAAGTAGAACTTCAGAAAAGGTGTAGTTAAATTGACTCATTGATGGTGGAGAAGTTTGATCTCCCTCTTTTTATTTTTGGGTTCTCTCGTAAGTTTTCATTTAGGTTAAATTGCTAAAACTTTTTAATTCCTTTACGTGACAGTCACGATACCAAGCATCTCATTGTCCTGCATTTGTGAAAGACTGCTGTTTATCAGGGTTCAGAGGATAAAGAGATACAAATGCATAAAAGATTATGCCTATTTTGCTATTATCTAAATGACTTATTCTTCCAGTTTCTGAATTTTGGCTTCATTGTGATAATTTGTCATGATGATCAGGAAAATCCTTTAATTTATGCTCCTTTGAATCTATGTGTGAATATTTAGTTTCTCTCCAAAAATGTTCAAGTTGAATTTATATCTATCATTTTGCTGACTGTGTTGCATGTGTAAGAGAGATCTTACTGGTAGGACTTCAGGTGGGAAATGAGAAGTTTGCAACTTACAACATCCACTGCTGCCCCTCTTTGCCTATAGAGAGCCCTCTTAAGCTATGATTCCTTTTCACAGAAAAATGTTGAGGTTTTTTGTGACTAATCATTTCAAAACGGGACCAAATCTTTAAATAACAGAAGATTTGTAGCATTCTTTTTTTTTTCCTACTAGTGGCCGACCAGACAAAGCCTTAACACAGTGAAATATTTGGCTTGGTCTTTGATTGTGTCTTTAATGATCAGTTCCAATCAGCTGCAGTCCCAGCACAGTCTCACCTGTAAACCTACAGAGGTGTGTGTGGTGAAAACAAGTGCAAGTTGCTGCTTCAAGTGATAGAAGAGGATGTATGTATCCAAATAAATTTCAACATGGAAATGTGATGTAGAGGTTTCTGTTTCTTGAATGCAAGTACAGCTGCATTCCTGAAACCCACCTACAGTAAAAAAGAAAAAGAAAAACAGAACTATGCGCGTGTCCATGTGGGTGCATTAGTAGGTCATCACACGCAGATGTATTTTTACGTATTATAATTTTTGGATTTAGTCGGTAAACTTCAGTGGTGTGTGCTGTGAATCCACTTGCATGTTTACTGATCTGTGTCGGACTTTGTTTGTGGCGAGCCTTCTTTCTAATCTGCCAGGCAGCGGTTGTATATGAAGTGCTGCTGATGTTAGTGACTATTAGGCCTGTGAAGGGAGAGCTGGCTGTCTTCTCCTGTTCCACACAGCTCATTTAAACTTCCATCCGACGGTAGAGATTAAACATCTTCTGCAAGGAGGGATTCTGTGGCTTTGACTCGGTCTTCTATTTAAGAAACATGAATGAGTGAAAAGCATGTGAAGAACCCATTTAGTAGAAGACAACAGCGCCGCAGTGGGCTTGCATGTGAAAACAATGCATCATGCCTCACACGACATGTAATACCACACATGTGGCCTGCTTTCCCTATCCATCTGGTAATCTACTTTTAGGATTTGCAGATGCTAGTCATGAAGCCTGTATCAATGTTAAAAGCCGTGCTTATAAAGCCATGCTTATGTTTTTTTGTTGGGGATAATCGTTTAAAATGATTTTGCACAACTAAAATGACATATTCATATTCACAGAGCATACTGGAATTTGGTTTTGGTATACGGTGTGCTTCTGAAGGTTTTTTGAGTTTGAGCTTATTCTGTGTAAATAGAGAAGAAATTCTATCAAAATAAGATCACAATTTCATGACTTGATTTTTTTTCAAAATGTGTACTGTGTTCCTCCTGAACAAGAACTCATTTTGATCCAGTGAGTTTTGAGTGAACGTTTAATGCTTGTCCTAAGACATATACTAAGTTCCTCCTTACAAAAAGCAGTCATTTCGAATCACATGAGGGATGTTTTAGTCTCCTTTTTTGGTAAAATTTTCACCATAGTCAAAGGTAGACTCCCCTTTGAAGAGTTTTTTGGGGTTGTTTAGCGCCTTTATCATGAAGTTGTTTTGGTCATTTTACCTGTGGGTGGTTTTGATCATTAGTTGTTAGTGGTTCTTTTTCATTTCCTGGAGGTTGCCTTGACTGTTGTTTTGCTTTGAAGAAACTGCTAAAATCCCCTCCAAATGTTACTTTGATGGTATAGAATATCATTAGTGCCTATGGAACCTGCATATCGGTAAAAGTATCAACAGGACGAAACGACAGAGGCTTTAGCGTAACACACGCTCAAAACTAGAAGATCACTTTTCAGGGAAAGTCTTGCATATTTCAGCAAGACCATCCTTAACCACACATCACCTGTATTGGAGGGTCATGGCTTTGCAAGGGAGGACTCTGGGTGGATCTTTTTGCAGTCCTGACCTTTCACCACCTGAAATAATTTGATTTAACATGAAACATAAAACTGACGATAGTAGACGCAGAATCCTATATCAGAGCAGACTGAGACAACATGCTTCCAATTCCTCTGACGGTTCTCCAACTAATCTTGTCATTTCCCAGATGGATTATCTATATTATTATGATACTTTTTAAAATATTTGTCCTCATATTTTGTATTTATTGGTCTTTATTACTTTTAATTTAATTTATTGCTTCTTTCTTTCTTTCTTTTTTAAAACCATTTTAAAAAATCCTTAGAATTTGATGTTTTGGGAAAAACTTCAGTATCAGCATTGATTCAACTCCAACCAGCAAAATCATTCCCACGTGCTGCCAGGTAACGAGGCTAGTGCCAGGGCAATGGTACAAGTCTACTTTGTTGGCAACAGTGAACTGGACTGAGGGCTGACCTAACACTGTTTGGGATAAATAGCTCTAACCTTTGTAAGAGCTGAACACTCTGAAAAAGCTTGTAGATTAATCCAAAACAATTTGCTAGACAAACTGCAGTTCGGTTATTGTGGCTCATACATGTGTAGCACAACTTCTGTGACATCTGAGATGGAAAAATGTTACACACGCATTCTGTAATATGATGTAGACAGGTTCAGCCACTGATTCCTGCTCCATCATGTTCTGTAGCAAGCCAAAACACACCTCGACCGCCTCAGGGCAGAGTCGGGGAAAACTTTGGGCTGACACCAAATAGGAATTGAGTATTTAAGTGACTGACAAGCAGGCGTGCTGGTAAGCTTCAGAAGCCTCCGAAAAATGTAACTTTATCTTTGGAGGTGACGTGTTGAGCCGTACATTTGACCATCGTCAGCGTGTGGTTCTCACCTAACAGCCTTTTTCCTTTCAAAGCAAAGGGTGGCAGAAATAATGCTTTCCTTCTGTAATTACTTTTTACCCCCTAGTTACCTTTTTCAGACTTTTGTTTGTGTTTTTTGCCCACCAATTTTGCATGAAGATGGTAAACAACCAGAATATTTCTTGTATGATCTCAAAAATAATCTAGAAAGACTAACAGGAGATTAATTGTCACTTTGTCCACACTTCAACACAGTGCTGGTCTATGGGCATGTTTTTCCTCCTCATGCTTGTTTGTTATCAACAATAGTTTGCTGTCCTCTTTAAGGCCACTTAATTTAAACTGATAAATTAAACTATTTAAACTAAACTAATAGATAAGTATAGTGAATAAGAAGAAAAAAAGTTCAGTTTTGAAAAAAAGTTGACACAAATCCCCAAAAATGTGGTTTAATCAAGAACAGGTAATAGAATATATGTTGGTTAATAGTTATGCTTTTTTAAATAAATTATTTTTTACACATTCTCCATAGATCAGATTAAAAGTTATAAGGGCACAGATGACAAAGGCTTTTATGGAGCAATGTTTTGTTTGACAAGTGCAACTGATTTATTCTAACTAGTTTTATAGTTGATGCAGACCTTTTATTATTTGATAGACTTCTGGAGGATGGTACATTTGCTGATTCAATCCTTATTCTTGAGTCACACTTCTGAATCAGCTAATATATACGAAGTTTGTTTGTTTACAGGTAAATTGGGAAATACTCGCAATCAAAATGAGGTTTTTTGACACCAGCAAAACATTTCTACAACAGCCATGAAACACTGCAAACAATTCCTAGTGAAATGTTTCAGCTAATTAGGCCCGTAAGTGGATATAAAGTTACTTTTAAATTATATACTTGTAAATTGCATCCTGTTTTTGTTTAGATTTTCCTTCCCGTTACAGTTATAAAAGCGGCTCTAAACTTGTTTTTGACTCATGAGAACTGACTTCACACACTTCTGATTTAGAGCTGTGTTATGATGGGATGCGTGACTCATTTTGGGAAGAAAAAAATGTGAGACTGGGTTGTCATATTGTTTCTTCTGACACAACAGTTCAGATGCTCTCGTTCATTCCTTCATCGTATGCAGTCCCAGATCTTATCTAGCCAATCGCGTGACTCCTTATATCTGCCCTATACTTTACACACACACACAGGCTTTCAGTGGACATAGTTGATGAGGAGAGAAATTTTCGGGTGACATTTATGATAGAACAAGAAGAGCACAAATAAATTATCCAGGAGTATTCAGTTTCTTTGTGAAATTGGTTCCCTACAGATTAATGATTTTTAGTACATTATTATCATGACACTACTGTACCTTGCCAAAATGAACTACCATCATGTATTTTTGCCAAAATTTTTGTACTTGAATAGTTCTAATAAAGCTGGTTTTGGAATATCTTTTCTCCTTTTTATGACTTAAGGTGTAAAAAAGAAGAGAAACGGAGAAAAAAATCATGAGGTGTTTTACGACTCCTATGAATTATGGTCCTACTTTGTGAGGGATCCTTACACTTTCTAATATTATGCAGATGTTACATCAGATTGGGTGTTTAGGCGCAGGCCTCTTTGGTTTATGTTCATATAGCCAGAATAAATGTCAAAATGTGTTCACTACCTTTTGTGAAGCAGAACGGTGAAACACACGGGTCACACTACAATTTGAAAGCCTCTGCTTATGCGTCACTGATTCATTTATTTATTTTTTATCTTTGAAGATTCATCCTGAAGTCTCCCAAATCCTCAGATGACTCATGAAAAATAAAAAGAAGAGGAATTTGTCAACGGAAGACACTCCAATCAAATCCACACTTGAGGTGAGACTTGCATAAAAAGCTGCATACCGAGACAGGACGGCAATATTTTCCATCTGGTGAGTCACTTCAGTTCTGAAACAGACATCATTTAAATGGCTGACTGACATTTGAATCTGAACATGCCAGGAGAGATATTTGTCTGTTTTCAGCTGTAGTAATATTTTTTGGACACTAGAGTTTGCTGCCACCATATTTATGGGTTAAACTTCCCTCCCTGTTAGAGGTTAATGCCTGCAAAGGCAGAAAGAAACCTTTAGTTTTTGTTTGTTTTACTTACACTGGGAATGTATTCATTCTGATTGATTCATACCATTAATTCTAGATGTCAGAGGGTACTGTGTGTTGTTGAAGTTCATTATAGGCAGCTTTATGCTTGCAATTTAATTAAACCAATGGCTCTTATACTCGCTGTTTTTAGGATACCAAGTCAAAGAAATGCATAATAGTTGACATTCAGGGAAACAGATGGGACCAATTTCTATATTTCAATGCAACATAAATGCAGGCTGTATAAATTAGACAGAAACAACTGTTGTGTTAATTTAGTTTATTTACAATATTAGATTATTCCCCCCAGATTATTATTTTAATCATAATTTACAGCCACTAGATGGCGCAAGTGGCCTTTGGCATACAGTTTTCATTAAGAGCAATTTGCCAAAGCAAGGTAATTCCAAGAATCCAACCGGCCAAGGAAATCTAGAACAGGGAACGCTAATCTATGAAACTGCTGTAAATTTGGAGTAGAACTTTACATTTATTCTAATTTAATTAAAACTTATTTTTATTTGAAGAGTTTCAAAACCTTTATCTTGGTGTGGCTAAATTTGACCGGCTCTCAACTCGTTTGTACTTTTGAAATAAGCTTTGACATACTTTATCTCTCAAGAGTGAAAGGGTTCAAATGTGTGTTGTAATATCAGTGGATGCAAATAATGGAAAAAACAACAACAAAACAAACAAACGTGGACATAGTCTCATTTTACTTTTGATTACTGTAGGAGTTGTCTCTCAGATGGGAATTATAGGGTTTGTGTTGTGATTGTCTGCAGATATATATATATATATATATGTGAAGCTACAATGTGAAATTAGGCGGTTGAATGCACGTGGGCTGAAACAGACACTTATTTTAACGTGAACAGGTTTTGCAGGCCACTTTTTTGTTGCGTGGAACAAATCCACGCGGCGCGTCTTAACGCGCTATTGAGCGTCCGCCAACGCAGAGCTGACAGTAGCCCGTGTGACGAAGTCAAACTGCCCTTATCACCGTCCCGCTGGCCCCTTTTTGGTGAGCTCTCACTCAGGATCTGTCCTTTGGTCTGCTGTGCTGCGCGTTAATGACCCGGGGCTGCTGCGGCCGCTTGGGGGCGTTGCGTCATGGTCAGATTACAGACGCGTTGTCGCCTTCCGTGCAATAAAATGGAAGATATGCCTTTGGAAGGCGCCAGGTGAGCAATAAGACGGACCAATTGAGACAGTTTGTATCATGTTTACACCTATTCCGCAGCGCCAGGCCTGCTACACATTAACCAGACGATATACAAATGAAGATATGATGTTGATAAACTCATGACTCGAGGTGCAATACAGGAGGTTATCAGGGATAGTCTTTTTCACGCCAGATAGACTTTCTCTGATTAGCCTGTCGATTGCACCTTGACAGTAACACTTCCTCGACATATGGGTGATGCCCCGTCTCTTATGTCCCATTCCTGTGAGTCTAAATGGTCCCCCTTTTTAAGTAAAGGTACATTTCAGTCAAGGAGCGAAAATTCTGGAAGTAAAATGCATTTTAAAAATGTAATTCAAGTAAAAATATTATTCAAACGTCCTCGTGTACGTACAGATCTTGTTTCACCCCCCACCCTCATTTATATAACTTGTACATATATTATTTTGCATGTGCAAACTCGTCTGTCCCGCCACTAAAAAAGCTGTACAGGTTACACCTGAACAGTGCATCGGCCTTTAAATTAACAGGAGCATTGAAATAAAAAAACTAACAAACAAAACGTCTAAATTGAGAAATCGTGTCCTGCCCTGTAGTTTGTTTACCAGGAGGTCTTTCCATCTGTGTGACCTTTTTTTTCCAGGCCTCCCTGAGCCAGGACAAACGTGGCAGCAGCATTTCTTAAAGGATTTTTCTGAAGTTTGAGGTTATCACGTGGACTCTTCCCCGTCATATCTTCAAACTGGGAAAGGCAATCATGCAAACACACCCATGGCATTTCAATATTTTATTGAAACTTTCAAGAACACGATGTTGATGTTGTAAACTAGACATAACTCCAATACAACATAACCCACTGACAACTTAAGAAACACACACACCCACACACACAAACAAAAAAAACCTTCATATTTTCGATTATGCGGCACTTTTACGATCAGGTTCGCAAAATGTTTGAAAAACAGGAAAAAATCCACTTTTGTCACACCTCAACGACAGTTCTGAAAAAAAGGTGAAGGGGGGGGGGATTTTTTTTCAAGCCCTGGGTGCAGTGTGTTGTCGCTTTTTCATTTGTTTTAAACAGTAGCACTTCACACACAGGGACAGCAAGTGAAAATACAATGGCACATGAGTGTGAGTAACTAGCTTTGTGGGAAAAGGGGCAAAGTCGTATTTTAAAGGGGGCATAAATGCAGATGACAACGAAAAGGATAATAGTCCACAAACTATACACAGGTATATCGACAATAAATTAAGAGCAGATCCCTAGAAACAAACTACTCCGTCTTATTTACACGCAATAACAATATGAAATAATTACATAAATATTTTATATATCCCTATTTACACCAATGAGTAATACTACCTTTCGTCTTTTTAATATTTACTTTGAATTCCTGCTTCCCTTTGACGATTTGGGCTAATTTGAGCATGCTGGGGCGTTTAGGGTTTGTCCCATGGCACCAGTCATCCAGTAGGCCCTTTATTTCCAAAGGGCAAGACGAAAAGCCCCATTTTAAAATTGATAACCAAATGAGAAAAATACTATGTAAGGAAATGTTTTCATGTCACTCAAAGCTGAACAATTTCCACACCTTTCGCTTTTTAGATTTTTGAAGTAAGGTTTGATTTGCTTTCGGAGGGCATGCAACAATTGTTCAATCGATCAATTCAAAGCGTACAACACAATACAGCAGTCTTTAAAAGGTAGGTCCAACGGTAGTGAACTCAAATAAGTCAAATTAATTCAGAGTGCATATTCCAAAAAAAACATCGCTCCTTGTGTACGAGAAAGTTACAGGAGACAGGACACAGCAGCAACTTATTCCAATTTCTTAAGTCACACCCATGCCAGCGTTTCAGTTTCAATACTTGTACGGTATTCCAAAGACAGGGAAACAAAGTGGAGTTTAATTTAACAAAAAAGACAAAGAAAGAAGGATGGAAATATACATATGAGATGTGTAATTAACAAAGTGCATTTCAGAAACCAAAAACGTCCAAAAGTTCACGTTTTCTTTTCTTTTTAAAACCTGCTTGAATAATGCAAGGGTGTTTTCTTATCATTGTTCTCATAGCCGTCCACGCGTTTTACTTTTCCTGACGACGACGGGACAAAAATAAAAAAAAAAGGTGTGGGGGTGGGGATGGGGGGGGGCTCCTAAGGGGATCCGCTCCGTGGCCTGTCCTGACTTGAGTCCAGTCCACTGACCAGGCGCTGGATGCTCTGGAGCTCGTTGGCCGCGTCCTTGTCCGTGCAAGTTTTCGGGGACATGGACACGGACCCGGAGGATATTGTGGACGAGTGGCTGGTCACCTCCGACGTGGAGTCCAGCGTGACGGCGGACGCGGGGCTGGCCGGCACGATGCCGTCCGCCTTCAGCTCGCTTCCGGTGCTGGACATAGAGGGCATGGCGGTGGTGAGCAGCGTGCTGTCCGGTACCGTCATGGGGAGGGAGTAGGGGCTGTACCTGAGTCGGGGGCGCACTGCGTTCAGGAAGGGGTGCCGGTGCACCGAGGAGGAGGCGGAGGAGGAGGCAGCCGCAGCTGCCGCCATGTAAGTGTAGGGGTACGGGAACAGACTGCCGAACGGAGACATGGCGAGGCCCTGCGCACACAGGAAGAAACCCAACGTCAGCCACAAGGCGACTACAGCACGTTTGAAGCAGTTGTTCAACATGGATCGCTTTTGGACGTGTAGTCTATACTGTTTTTAAAAAAAAATGGAGATCTCCCCTAAAGGTTGTAGTTGTAGTTGGCCTGGCTTTCTGCACATGGTTTACGTAAATCTGTTCCGAACTAACATATCCTCCAGCAAAGCTTTACCACCTACCGAGACAGTCATTTCGCTGCCTGCTCAAGAATTTGAAATGCAAATAAAGATACCTGTTGCTGCCCTCAAACGGAGACGTTGCAGCCATTTGTTTTCAAAGTGAATGGGGAAAAATGACACATTTATCGTCCATTAAAACGTAAAGTTGTTTCCCTCTCTGAGCCAATGAGGCATTTTAATGCACCCCACTGTGGCTCTAAAACTCAGACTTAATGAGCTCATATTATATGATTGCCCAACACCTCGAGCTGTTCCAAGTTTGTTTCTATCTCTGACATGGAAATTTTATTTTATTTTTTTTGCTTCCAACATAACCCTATCGCGAACAGAAATTTTCAATCCAAACTTTGTAAATTGGACTTTTAAACAAGCGCATGCGCGCAGAGGACGCGCATACAATGTTAACAGATGGACTTCAAATGTATCCCTGTACCTGTCACGTTAAACCAACGCGCTCTGCGCGGGTGCAGCAGAGCGTGCGCGTTAGGAGAAAAAAGGGCGGCCTGAGCCAAAGAAAACAGGTTTTACCTGCGATGCCAAGACATGTTGCTGCAGATGAAAAGGCAGGCCGGGCGTCCCCGCCAGGCTCTGCGGGGGGGATGCCATGCTGGTCGTGTCCATGGTGCTCACCCCTCCCGAGGACACCGCCGCCAGTAGTGGTCCCATGCCCGCGGCCATGTTTGAGAACGCGCCCCCCATGCTGAACTGGCTGGGGTGCAAGAGGAACGGATGCGCGCTGCCTAAGTGGTTGAAAAACTGCTGTCCCGTTAGGCCTGTCGGAAATCCGAAGTTATGCAAGTGGCCGTGGCCCAGGTGCGCGCTGTCAGTCTGAACGGTCAGCGGCATGAAGCTGTCCTTGCTGATTGACCTACATTCGTCCGTTTTGGACTGGTCCAGACTGGGGCTCTTGCGGTCTTCTCCCGAGCGCGTGGTGCTGGAGATGAGCGTGATGGGGCTCTGCCGCGAGTCCGCCTGGCTTTTCTCAGTCCGGGGCCCGCTCTGGGCCCGGCCAGCGGAGTCCCCGTTGCTGAAGGCGTTCCCCTTGGCCGGGGTGGCTTCGTGGTCCTTGCCGTCCTCCGTGGTGGTGGAGATCTTGCTGGAGTCCGGGCCGTCCTTGTGGTGTCCATCCTTGCTCTCGTCCTCGCTGTCCTCGTCGCTGTCACAGAAATCTGCGCACGAAGAAGGGAGCAGAACATCAGTTGCCTTTCAATGTGTGGTGCATCTTTGTTTGCCCTCTCTGCAGGTGGCTTTCAGAGGTGAGACAGGAAAACGACGTGCAGGGAAGTTATTTTTTAAACCCTGCTGGCCCATAGTCAGTTACACAGTTATAGCAGCGACTGCGTTAATTTCCTCACCAAATAGCCTTTTAAACGGAAACTACTGAAAACCACTTAAACGCAATGCTATGCTGTTTCTAAACATCTGCCACCAATTAATGGAAGAATCCTCTTTTTTTTTCTCCCCCGAAGTGTTTATAGTTCATTTCAATTAGACAGTCAGCACAGAGGACATCTATCAATTCCCCATGCGTGGATGGGCTGGACATAAATGACCAGCTATTCATTGACGGTCACTCAGGACGCTCATTCCTATGGGGCTGTAAAAATCATCCCATAATGTAACTTTTATGACTTGTGAGAAAAAAAACTGTGTGGTCTCGGCCAACCTTTCAGGTGTGGGGGCCCCACTGTAGACACGGCAGGGGACGAGGCCTGGCCGAAGCACTTGAAGGACGCCTGCTCACCAGAGGAGTCGTCTGATGCGCCGTTTTCTTTTTTCTGCTGCTCCTCGTACGAACGCATGGACTGTAAGGCCAGCTGTTTCCTAAGAACAAGTGCCCAAGTTATTTTCGGTGGCAGTCCCAGTTTTCAGGTCAGAAATGAATGTCAACAGAACGATAAATGATGCAGAAAACTTATAGAAAAATATATGTGTGTGTACATATTTAGATTTTTTTTTCTAAGTATTGGCAAACTTGTGTCTTATGGTTTTCTCTACGTAGAAAGAGCAAGTTTCCTGGGGTTTAAGTTTGGAATCTTATACGCAGATTTAATTCAGAAAGATCCAAAACAGCTAGTTCACGCAAAGTTTTACTTATTTCTACTGAGCACGTTTTCGGTCTTTCTCACCTCTTTTCCCGTCTCCCATTACCGGTATCACGGAATCCTTTGGCAAAAGGGTTGTGGTCAATTTTCAGCTGGGTTATCTGGGGTGGAAAAGAAAAAAGAAAATCATGTCTATTTATAGCAAATCATATGAAACCTCCCAGATATATTCTCATCTGACATCACATCAAGAGCTAAACTTTAGGTTTGTCTTATTTTCCCGTTTCACACACCCGGTAATCATTGTCACACAAGCTAAACTGCACAGTAAACATGGAGGCAAAACACACATTAAACAAAACACACAAGCCCGCAAAGACCGAAGCCTCCTGTTGGCACGATTTTCAACGAGAGCGAAATCTGCTGCTCTGTTCCTTTCTCTAAAAACTCGACTTCCACACCACACCACTTCCTGTGCTGATAGACACGCTGCCAAAGATGTGCTGACAATAATTTTTTACTATCCTGATTATTTTTCAGAACAGAATTCTACCAATCATCGCAGCGCAATCATGCACAACACATCCCCCAATTTCTTTCCCCTTTAACGTTCCCCATCTTCTTTTTCAGCGTTTTTTTCCCTCAGCCCCCAAACCTTTTCAGTTGAACACACACACACACGAATACACACACGCCTACACTCAGAGACCCACGCACACGCTGAGAGCGAGAAACACCCTGGGCCTGTGCCAAATCCTTTCCACGTGATTAAATAAATGGAAGATAACCTGTATAACATTCCTCGGAATTATTGCTTTCCTACCACAGGCTGGTGAATGTGGCACTTACTCTCAACATCAACCCCCACCGCCAGCTCCCACTCACAGTCTCCACCGAATATGATGTCTTTCATATTTTATGACAACAAAATGGAGACGGGTTTGAGAGCGCGTTTGACAGGATGAGGGACGCACACGCCACAGTGGTGAGCGTGTGGACGGCAGGGCTCAGCCTCTGCTTCTGTGTGCTTACCTTGTCGTTTTGATAAGCAGTCACGGCAATGAAATCGGTTTCGGGAAAAACGTAAGTCCTGAAGGTGCTGTACGGCAGTTTTAGAATGTCATTGGCCCGTACGATGTGAAATCGTGGCTGATATTTGTGCATCGAATTAAGAATGGTCTGCAACACACACAATCACAAAAGTTGGGAAATTAGAAACAGGAGTTGAACGTAAAAATCACAGATTTCCAGGATCAATCCTGCAGTACAGAATCCTAAAACAACCCAAAACACCCAAAAAATTGTGGTTTAGCAAAAAAGTGGACAGAATCATTGTTGTCTGTAGACAACGTTTACCAATTAAATAATACATGCACATGGGAATACCACAGGATGATTACAGCCTAATTATAGGTCGTTCATGTGGATTTTTAAAATGGTACCATTTGAAATGCATAACCCAATAAAAACACGTATCAAGACAATATTTACTAAAAATGTAAGTTGATAAATAGGAAAATTGACATACATTAGTTGAACTTACAAATCCATGCTTGTCGGAGATGTTATTTGTCAGCTTGAGTTTGTGAAAATTGACCACTTTTGACATCCACTGTTCGCCAGTAGCCGGACTGTCTGGGTGAATGTACATCCTCTTTGGCATTTCGGGGTCGGCCTTTCCTGCCACCATCCAGCGGGAATTGTGAAATTTGTACCTGCAGTCGTCGGCTGCAACTATATCCATCAAGAGTATATACTTGGCCTTCTTGTCCAGACCAGTGCACCTCACTTTGAAGGGAGGAAACATCCGCCTGTTAAAAAAAAAAAAGGAAAGAAAGAAAAAAAACATAAGCACTAGTGCGGAAGCAATAGATTGGATAAAAATAATTTCAATAACTGAATGGTTCTATAAAAAGAAAAAAATTCTTCCAAAATAAAAACTGACCGTTTTTCTACTTTTAGTAAGCCTGTTAATGACAGTCGGTTTAACGAGTTATGTTAAGTAGCTAGGTCTTAATTTACCTGATTATGGTTTCTGCTAGAAAAGTGTGCCTTTGTGTAGCTTAACCCCAAATCGGTGTATTTTGTCACAGTATTACAAAAGGATTACGCAAAATTAGGTACAAAAGGAATCTTGTATGGAGTGATTGAAAAAAAAAGGTTTTTAATTCCTTAAAAAAACACATGTTCCACCTTTACAGCATGAAGCCTAAAATAGTTTGACATTTTACCCGAGTAAGTTTTAGGAAAAAAGACCAAATAAATAAAGGTGGCCTCGAAAATGTAGGAATGTTTCAAATAAAAAAACACAGAAGCTGCATGTACAATTTCTCATTTGAGAATACTTTTTATTATTTATGAAATGTTCGTAAAATGTCCAGTGTGACCAGTGACTCAAAAAGCTGTTGGAGAACTACGTGATACTTTAAATTCCTAAAATCAAGACTCCCAATTTGTAGTCTATTTTTAGATACCTCGATGGT
Source organism: Menidia menidia (assembly GCA_907169785.1). Taxonomy (NCBI): domain Eukaryota; kingdom Metazoa; phylum Chordata; class Actinopteri; order Atheriniformes; family Atherinopsidae; genus Menidia; species Menidia menidia. The sequence goes on from CAJRST010003335.1 coordinate 11,082,642, forward strand.
CTTGGACCATCCGTTTATTATGCATTAAAAACACATCTTGCTAGAGGACATATTTGCATACCGTTTGTGGACCGATAATGCGAGTTAAAAAGTTATAGGCTACATTGATTTAAAAAAAATTAGGACGAAGTGGAACCGTGCGTAAAATAGCTGTTTATAAGCGTATAAAGGAAGCAGTGACTATGTTGGGTCAAACAAAAGTATCTGTTAACAGATACCCGCCTTCACAACAGGCTTCTAAAAAAAAAACAAAATTTTGGGACTCCTAGAAAAATGTAAAATATGTTTTCACCTTCCGGACTTTGTGATCACCATCTCGGTGCCCCTCTTGTGGAAGAGTTCCCAAAGCTCTTTGGCTTCCAAGTGGACTTTGGGGTCGTCCTCCACCTCCTCCTCAGGCTCCAGCGTTTTCAGAGGCCTCAGGTGGGCGGCCGCAGCCTGGTGCCCCAGCGAGGAGAAGTGGAGGCCGGTCTCCGCGGCCCCCATCAGCTGGTCCATGATCGGCTTCCCCAGCGCGCCGGGCAGAGACAGGGAGCCGCTGGGAGGCAGCGCGAGGGCCGGGAAGAAGGGAGGCTGGTGCCCCAGCATTGCACTCATGGCAAATTCCGGACCCCGGTGAGGTATAAACGGATGATATGCCATACTTGATCCTTGTATGACTGGATCTCTCATCAGGAAGTTCATCCAAGAGCGGGGCAACAAATGACAACTGGTTGAATGGAGCACAAGTGTGTGTGTTGCAACAGCGGAGCCCGAGTCCGAGAGCACAGAGTCTGTTCAAAATAAAAAAAGGGAAGAAATCAATGTGAACTCCTCCTTCAACGCGGCAGGAACAAGCATCCGCTGCTTTTCTTTTTCACAAGTTGAGGTTGAAATTTCTGCTGTCCCTTTTTGCCGAGTTTGGGTCAAAAGTCTGGAAAGTAAAAAGCACAAATGAGCTCCATTAATCTTCAAAAGTGCTGCGACGCGGGTTTTCTCCGGAGACGGACGCGCATCGGACACCTTTCGGTTTTCTCGCTGGCTTTCGGACACAAGTCGAATTAAACCAACTGGGGTGAGTCACTTAATTGACTGCGGCGCATTCTTTCTCTTCTGCTGCTGTTTACAATATCGGCATTCCTGTTAAAATGGGTTCCTTCTTATTGGCTTGAGTCCTGCAGCGAGGGCGACGTGTTGAAATATTTCGATAGCGCCGAATAATCCCCCTGCCTTTACTTGCTCCGGACATGCACCCTCACACGCACACACACAGTTTATTCCTTCTCTGCCCTTCGCGCACACACACATTTCAGAGAAAGACGTGTGCAGAGAAAGGAGTCCGCTGACGGCAGAGAGAGAGAGAGGGAGAGAGAGAGAGGAGAGAGGGGTGGTAAGGTCCCAGCTCCGTGATTTTCCTAGCGCCTCTGTGGCCCATAGGGCTTCATACTGTATGGATGTGTTGCATGTTACGAGTAGCAGCGCTCCGTTTGATTGGCTCTTTCACGCTTTCGGACCAATTGTGTGGCGGCGTGGGCGTGGTTTTGACAGGTCGGGTGGAGGGGACAGACTTCAGACTTATAAAAAGGTGTTTGGAAACTCTAAAGCGCTCCGCCGCGTAACGCCGCCCAGCCCCGGCCGGCGTTGCGCGAATATGTCAACATCCTCGCAGAAGTTGCGCCGTCGGCCGGTCTGTCAGACCCGTGCGAAGAGCAGTTAAGCCGAGCCAAGCCGAGCCGAGCCATGCCGAGCCGGGAGAGCGGCTGGCTTTGGCGGAGAGGCGATGCGATCTGGCGCGCCATCGACTTTCCTCTCAGCGTCCCAGTCGCAGCCGTATTCCTGTGATCCAAGCACCAGGAACACAGTTTTGCTCATTCACGCTTGTATTTATTTTCTGAAATAACAGTGTTCGTTTCACACCGTGTCCACTTGCCTCCGTGGTTTAGTCCGCGCTGTCAGGGGGGAGCAGACGCTTCCTGCATCGTCCTCCTCTGGAAATCAAAGCGCAGACACATATAAGCGACTGATCGCTGGACACTCATTAACCGTTTAAAAGGTTATTAGAGCGCAACGGATTTGTTTAGTTATTTTTCCCCTTTTAAGATCCGCGAAGCGTGTTTAATAGCCTCATCTTAATACTGGCATCTGGAATATTGAGTGATAATTCTTATTTGCCGTTTTTTTTTCTCCACTGCACAAATCCCTGAAATTAATTTCGAGTCTACGAGTCTGTTGTAAAGAGGTTTTTGTATATGTAAGATTTTATTCTACCAGGGAATATTTGGAAGGGTTTTAACTCGTCAAACTGTTTTTTACATTGCTTGCAATGTGTTAAAAACAGAATTTGTAGAAGTTTTTTTTACGGTTTGAGAATACCTATAAAGACGATAAAAGTTAGAGAGCCAGAATAATAATAATAATATGAAAACAGATATCAGGGAAGATTGCTGTGCTTTTGGATAAAAATAAAAAGTGTCCTGTTTTAAATCATACCAGTCAGTGAATCGTTTAGTGCATGTGGAGAGCTTTCCCAGCAAAACTATCTGTGGGAGACAGTTGCAGTCCTACTCGCACCGACTACCTTGAAGAGGTGTTGCTGGCAATATCATTTAGATTCTCTGTATCACTACATCAGTAGTTGTGTGATCCATTTCTTTATATGTTTATATTTTTCTTATCTACCATAATATTCAGTCCCGTGTGGGTCTACAGTCGTATTACTATAACATTTAAGCCGTGCCTAAAGCAGATCTCGTCATTCTGAGAAGAACGTGGCTCATTATTCTACGTGCTTTACTGCAAAGCCTCTGTGCGCACGTCAGCCAAAGTCACGCAAGTGCTCTCTAAAATGCAATTCGACCACAAATTCACAAGTAAACTAAAGTGTCCCGGCCTGTCAGCCACCATAAACAGTGCCCATCAATTGTCTGTTGTGTGTCTCCATGGGTCCAGGCAGGAAACCAAGCCTGGATGTGGAGGTTCTTAGAGGGATACCGTGCACATTCTTACAAAAGATGTAGATGTAGAAGGTATATTCAATCAAGAGGGCTGGCTAACTGTTATCACACTTTAGTTGGATTTATTCTGCAATGGGACCAGTCCTCTGTTGACACTGTGAAGGTGTGTGATGAACTTGTTGCACATGAGATTTGCCACAAAGCCTTTTCATGTTTTTGTAGTTAAAGATTGGAACATGTCAGGTAAAGCTTCAAGGCTCATGCTGGGCACCACTGAAAACAAAAACGACTAATAAATTCAGCACTGTTTATTCTTCCAAGAGTTGGTTGGAGTGCAGAACAGATGTGCCAGACAGGATTTGTTCATTTAAAATCAGTCGTTGTCAATACTTAAGTAAAATATCACTGCGCCCTCTTTACCATTAGTATGGACGGATGTTATGATAAAAAAAGCTGCCTCTCTTGAAAGTGTATGTGTGTGCATGTGAGCGAGGTGGAGTCCTGTGGTTGCACATACAGCACATCGCCTCAGGCAGGGAAGGGGTGGGGTGGGGGGGGGACAAGGGAGTGTGGCATGTGCTGTGTATTATTGATTATACAGAAAACAAATGCAACTCTGTTGATAAGCTGCAGCAACATCAGACCGAATGAAAAATCTCGCAGAGCTCCAACAGCTAAAGCCAGTAAGCCTTCACATGATACCAGCCCCGGCATTAGGTGCAGCTTTTTTTTTGTTGCCAGCCTACCAGGGACCTTAGTCGTGTCTTTGTGCGAGTAAGGTCAGGTCTGTGTCAATTACTGGGGCTTATTCTTCTTTAAACACTCAGCCCCATTAGCAGCACATTTCAATTTAGTGGAAGGTGTCATCAAATAGGAAGCAGTGTTGACACTGTGGCTGGCTCTCAGGCTCTTTGGCCAAGGTGGCTTCATTAGCTAACCAAGTAGAGAATGGTCAATACACTATATAAACTTTTACAGGGTTAGGGCTCCCAGGGACTTGGAGAGGCTATAAAAAGGTCTGAACTGACACTACTGATTGATGAAGCAAACTTTGTCAGCGCTTCCCTTTTATACATCTCCTCACATCATGCACATCAAAATCAGAAGGGCGACTATATTTGACTGGGCAGCCTCTAAAATCTTTCACTTCGCATGTGTGGGTCATTTCTGTCTGTACGGAATGGTGGCTGCTTTGCTTTAAGTGTAACATTTATGAGTGGACTGGTCTGCACATTTTCAGGAATTGTCTTGTGGATGATATCAACCTGTTTTTAATAACCTTACAATATTACAATTGAAAAGAAACTCCATAAAGATCTTTAGTTATGAGTCTTTCAAGCCCCGACTTCACACAACAGCTACAGTGTGTAGTTTCATTAAGCGAAGCTTCAAAGACATTCCTGGAATTGATCATGGAGCTGCAAGTGATGTAATGTATGCTGTCCTGTTTATTTGCAGATTGTTAATGATAAGCAAGGACAGACTTGGTGGCACCGCTCCTGAATAGAGGAGATTGTCTGGTGAGAGTCATCAGCCCTAACACGACATGATAGGGAAAGGAAACATCACCAGATTAGTATATTCCAAGACTGTAATGACTCCAAACTTCATTATGCACATCCCGACGCAAAGTGGAGGGGGAGATGTTCAATTGACAGCGTAATGACTTTCTAAATGCAAACCATTTACCTCAAAGATGTAGGTGGGGCTGAAATTGATCCAGTGATGCTATATTGCCCCCAAAAAGAGCGCAGACTGTAAACTGCACTTTGCAGAATCACACACATGTTTTAGTCAATTGCTTCAGAGAATGATAAACTCTTTACCTGTCTATGAAATCTCCCTGTCAGGCATTTTTAGTCAATTCAACCCTTGCTCCCGTCAATTCCTGCACCGGCCAGTTATGGCTATTGATGAAATACTATTTTAGTTAATTAGGGGATGTGCCTATTGACAGGAGAGCATTAACTAAAAATTGACAAGGAAAACGGTAGAGTGCCTGTGAGATGTTTCCGTCTCTGGCTGCTGCCGTTCATCAACTGTGAAGGAAGCTCATATCTTTGAAATTATTACCATGTTGTTAAGAAGAGGGGGTTGAGGAGGATGGAGCTTGCATGTGGAGCTTTTGATCCTTTTCCTATAAGACAGTACTGATTCAAAACAACTCGGCTGTATCGAATATCCAAATTAACCACACACTTAGTTGTTTCACAGAATAATAGTTGGTCATTAGTCATGATAGTTTGTTTGTTCAACTATGTTCGCAACGCTTTGTCTATCTAGAAACTGGCTAAAAGCTTGATCATTCACAATGAAAGAGGCTCTGCTAGTTATCACTTCTTTGGAATAAAGTCCTGGCAATGAGAGCGCATTGTACTCAGCGATATTACAGCTAACCAGTCCAGAGGGATGTATCACCTGTAGAGGATGAAGTGGGGGATTTGTCTGCTCAACCCCAAGCTTTCTCTGTAGCTATTAGCTGTGCGATCAAGACACTTGTGGAAAAAGCCTCAGATGTAGACCATGTGTCAGAAACCCTTAGTGTGCCTTACGTGCCGCCACTCTCCAACATGGGAGATAAGCATCTATGCCCCGGTGTACTGAGAACTGAGAGTCAGACTGGAACTAGTTTTGCATGCTAAAAAAGCAAACAATAGCAAATGGGAAACAGAGGAATCCTCGGGATATTTGTCATCAAGTTAGCACAGGATAAATATGCTGCTGCAACATTCACGAAAGACATCAGTTAGGGACTATTTAGGGTTTGAATCAAAAAGTATTTGGGTTTGCACAATATGGTGGGCAGAGAGATGCCCTGATGTGGGTTTCTGCTGCTCAAATAGCTTCCTCATCATTGGCATCAACTTTGTGTTGCTTTGACTTTACAAACACACAAAGTAATTAAGTTTTGTCATAGAGTCCAACCTCAAGGCACACTGCTTTTAAGAGGAGAACGGCACAACACGGTGCATTCCTCCAGTGGGGGAATCGTGGAATAAAGGGGTTAGGGTGGCTTCTCTCTGGAGGTTAAGTGGGATAAGTGTGTGGCTCATGTCAACCCCAGTACCCCCCAATAGTTTCTGGAAAATTTGCAATGGGGTCAGATTGGATTACTGTGTTTTGGTATTTACATGGAGGCACAGGGCTTTGAAATGGAAAACCATAGGCGGAAAAGTAAGTGCCATGCAGTCTGGAAAGCTTGGTAAAAGAAACCAGCACTGATTTCCACTGACGGGATGGTTGAATACATGTCTTTTATGTCCTTCTGGGCCACAATCAGACATTTTGTTAGAGAGCACGATGATTGAGGTAAATGGATCAAGTGCAATACAAACCCTTTAAGTAAATCCATAAGAACTGTGAAAGACATTTAATAGGAAATGAGGAGGTTTCAGGCATCATGCTTATGCTCACAGATAGACCACATCATAGCTTTGACTTTAGCTTCAAGGGATACCCTTTAAATGCACTTAAAGAATTTTGCAGCATAGTTATACATAAAGTTCTCCACAAGCCATCCCTAAATGACCTTGTATAAACTGACGTAGGTGTCAGTTCTCCCCAAGAAATGTCAGGTCTTCCTGGATTCATGCCTGAGGGGGTTTGTCATTTTCCTGTTCAACTTCATTGCAAACCTGCTGGGTTAAGATTTCTGGGCTATTTTTGGGAGGATTCTTCAGCCACTCCCCACAGGTGCAGGCCTGAGCCCATAATCCACTCTTTTCACTGTGGATTTTGCTTCACCCCAGCTCACTTTTTTTCACTCAGCGTAGCTAAAGCAGTGGCATAAGAAATACATTCAGCATACATTTATACACGAATATATATTTTCTACTCTAAAATATATATTTATTGGGAAAATTAAGCTATTCTTAGACTGTACTACATTGAGAGGTTCTTCTGAAATAAAGTGAGAATAGCTAAAACATTTTTACGGATCAAATTATTCCTAATCAAAGCAAGATGTTTTAGAGCATTTTTAGGTTTTATTCTTTGGTTTATCATGCAGAAAAACATAAACAACAGGTGATAAAGATTTTATGGGCATTTTTCTACACGTGGATAGTGTCTTCGTTAGCTTTTGTTTTATAAGTTAAAAGCTTCTATTAAGTTTCAGATAAAATGTCTTTATAGTCTTAGTACATCTTAACCTCCTTTTTCTGGGTGAATTGGACGTTTTGGACCGGTTGCGAGGGAGAGAAAAAAAAGTTGAAGGGCATTCGGCAAAGTGGAATGTGGGCAATTGAATCTCCCAAATCCTCCTCTGTGAGGTTGATGGACCCCATTAGTGACTATTAAAGCTACTGCGAAAGGTCTTCTGAATATCGGAAGTCTCTCTCCACATTAAGTTATTGGAGTTGTTTGTTTTGTCCAAATTTGCCAACAAAAAAAGGAAATTGAAAAATGATTATTACACGCTTATTATGTTACTCCATTTCCACAATAGTTGTTTCACAAAAGCAATTACTTTTCTAAAAGCAATAAAACGGGCACTTAACGGCTTTAGTAGGCACACAATACAAATGAGAAATTGTTTCAATCCCAAAATTCCCGGAACAAATTTATCTCTGTAGCTCGCAAGGATTCTGAATTGGATTTATTTATGTATTTATATTGTGAGAAGAATTTATTTACATAATTTAGCTACATATACAGGTGCTGTGAGTCAAAGGGGTTATCAGGCATGAGTGAACACGGCAGGAGGAGCTGGGCTTTCTTCAGATAGAAAAACAACAAAAAAACGAAGCCTGCTTTACGAATCAGTTCACTGAATCGTTTTCTACATCTCACACAAAACTACCAGTTTATCGTCCTGTCATTTGGTTTAAAACGAACAAGACCCACCGGCACTCTGTAGAAGGGAACGGTCTGTTTCCAGATCTGCTGGGCAGTTTTGGAGCCACGTTCCCACACAGCAGCACTTTCTTTGGTAGGTCTTTGCCGTTGCTGCTTTTTTTTATGTTCAAACTGCGAGTCGTTGATACTTGTGACATTTGAAATATGAGAGTGGCCACATTTAAAGTTAGACAATACAGCAAAACCACATGAATAATCAGAATGAGTAGGATAGAGCCGGGGCTGCGCTTTCATTTACTGAAGTCCCCACAGATGTTTTGCATAAGGACGTTTTTTTTGGGGTAATGAGGGGGAGTATTTGAACGTAAGCTGAACCTGGTTGGCTTAACGTATAGGTCTTTTTTTTCTTTTTGAGTAACTCCAAACTTAGTTACTCCCTTTGTTGGGGATGCCTCCCTTCTGTGGGACAAATTTGGTTTTGTGCACACCTTCATGACTATTTTATAATACATTAAATTGGTAAAGAGGTTTTAGATGTAGCTTTCAGTTGTATGGGTGACATTTAAGACTGGGATAAAAGAGCGAAAAATTGAAAATGTTAACACCTGTTGATTTGACTCAGTCAAAAGTTTGTACGAACCTTGATGAAGCTGATACAATTATATTATTTTTATTCTACCTGATTACCGTTATGTCTGTGCTTTCCTTGTTTGTGCCACCGAACAGAAACACAAACAGCAGAATAATCTTACTGCGCACAAAGGCGACACCAGGCAGCCAGCCTATTCAAATCTGATTTGGAAACCTCTAAGTTTTTTTTTTTCTAACGGAGGGCAGTGGAAAAAAAAAAGCTCGTAACCTTTCCTCGCCCGGGTCAGTCACCTAATAAGATCCATTGCCTATAGTGAAGCCACAGACCTTCACAAATGCTTCTGGCGACCGACTCTGGCCCCGGAGACCTTTTGCACACATTGTAGTTTAATTGGTCACTGTATTTAAGAATAAGGTGGGATTCCAGTTAATTAGTGGCCAAGTGAATACGATTGAACATTATATGATTTGCTCCCGGTCCCTGGTTTGTTAGTGCGGATTTGGGGTGGATCAGCTTTTGTGCTGGACAAATGAGAAGTGAGTAGCGTGGTGCCGATGCACAGTGTCGTTTTGTGGACTGGCGACAGCCTCTTTTCATGGGAAAAACTTAAAGGAGGCCCGCGTTATCGCAGGACCTCATTATCTCATGTCTGCAGCCATCTTTTGGGAACAATCCCTAATCAAGATTGGCACAGACCTACTTTGTAGAACTTTGGCATATAATAGTCCCCCCTCTCTTTCACTCTTTCACTCTCTCTCTCTCTCTCTCTCTCCTTCTCCCTCTGTCATTACACAGACAAACATGCACGCACGTAAACACATCACTACACACGTTTTGCATGACGTAGGGTGAAAGACAAACTGGCAATGTGATCCTGATTCAGAAATCACCCCTGGGTATCAATCCATTCAGAATATTTGTGCGAGAATTTCTCTTCCTATTCATTGTTTAGTGTTGCGTAATTTTCAAACTACATCAATTCATTCATGCCATGTAAGTTTTAGTTAGATTAAAGGGTAGCTGTGGGGCAAACAACGAATGCAAAGCGCCTTCACGCTCCAGTTATGATTAGTTAAAAAGTTTAAGAAAATACTTAATACTTGAGAAAACATTTGAGAGAAAATAGAAACTGTTAGGTCGTCGCTTAAGAAATAAAACCATACGTTGGCCATTTTCTTTCTACATCTGAGTGCATGGCAATGATAACATCCCCCCGAAGGCTGTTCTCTCTATTTGCACAAGCCCGCAAAACGAGAGAGGAGGTGGTTCATTTACTTGGCCATAAACCATTTATTTACCTCCAGGTGAGTGTCGCGCGGAGTGCAGAGTAAAGATCGCGCGAGAGATTTACACCTGTCTCAGTGCTCAAATAGAGAGGGCTATAGCCTACAGAGATGGCCACTGGAGCCAGCTTGTCTGGGGCTCCGCTAGACCGCCTACCCCCCCCCCTTTTTTTCGCCCCACTACGGATTAAACAACATCATAAAAAATGACCATCACCGTGCACACTGCAAACAGATTGTTCTCCTCGGCGCCTGGCGCGCAAACTCCACGCTTAGGGAAGACGCGTCCAGCGGGCAGCCAACTGCTCTAAGCAGCAGATACTGGCCAGCATTTTTTTTTCCGGGTCCCCACGCACATCTCTTGACACATCACGACCCTGTAAATGCTCACGGCGTTTGATGTCGTGGCTGCTGATTTCAAAGACTCCGGAGGCTGCTGATAGATATTTACAAGTAGATAAAGAGACATAGCTTTTTCTTCACGAGATCCTTTAAACATGTTCATTCTATTAAAGACTGTAGACGCCTACAGATAGTCGGGGGTAGAAGGATGCACTACTGTAAAAAAGTGGCTTTGTGTTAAATGCGTACAGGCAAACATTTGAAAAATATCCACGGAGCCTTTGCCTGATCATAAATTAGTCGTACAAATGCGCACACGGACTGTTCCAGTGCTGTTTTACCTGTTGCTGCGTTCTTCTTCAAAACTCCTGAGGCCTGTCACATTGTTGCAATGTAATACGGGTTACTTAAAAAAAAAAAAGTGAAAATACTAAATTGTTGCTTAATCTGTAATATAACTGAATGTTCACCTTTTAAAATCTTAAGCAGAAAACACATTGAAAATCTTACATTCTAAAACATTGAAATGTGTTGTCATGAGATCAGATTCAGTCAAATTAAACCTTTCCTAAAAGGGAAATGAATGTTTTTTCATTACAGTTGCTATTAAGCTTAGATACACTGTGTGACTCTTTTCATGAGGCTGCTTTGGGATTGATTTTGCACCTCCTGATTGCAAGCTGAACTTGCATTGAAATAACAATTTTCACCTCTCAGGAGTCATGAGAAAAAATCAAGTATAATACTTGGTGGAAAAAAAGAAAAAAAATGTATTTGAGTGTGTACATAGTTACATTCCAGCACAGCCTATGGGCTTAGGCTCCGCTTGTCTGGTTGGCATTTTAAAGCCTCCTAAATACAGTTTTCTCTCATTCTCCAAGTTGCTCCGACAGGTCTGCTCCAAACCCTTTCAACTCGGAGAAATCTACTCATCACACTAAAGCAGAAGCTGTGTCATTATTAGTGTCAATAGTTCATTGCTCTATGGTAATCAGTCTGTAGAGATCTTCATTTTTCAAGTCCTGTCCTCAAACCTTTCACACAGTGCTTTTAGGCGCGTCTAAGGTTGATAAAAGTCCAGCACATCTTCCTGTATATCATCCTGCATATCACATTACCTCTTTGGAAGTAGCCAAACGCTTGTGAAAAAGGGGTGTACCAAATGCAATGCCAGATTTGGATTAAACTGTGAGATTACAGAAATATTCTGTGGACTCAGAGTTCCACCTAAAGGGAAGAATAGTAAAGTCTGAAGATCTGCCATTTGACACTACCATTTTTCCAAAGCCCTTTTTGACTGGCAAAGGACAAAGACGCATGTAAATTTAAACACAAATGTTTGCCTCCACTTTTCAGTCCCAGACACGCACAGCTTTATTCTTCCCCTCGATCCCATGCAGAATTTTCAAGCATACTCACAGATGCTGAAACGTTTCCTTACTGTTCTCTGAATGGTAGGGTGTCCAGTGGTCCTGCCTGTGAATGGAACGCTCAGCCAATAGCGAGTAATCTCCTTTGATGTGAGACAGCCAGTGGGGTTCTTCCTGATACCTACAACTGGTAAACCTTACCATGTAAGGTTAAAGTTTTTTTGCAGTTACAAGCTCAGCTATTCCCATGCACAGTTTTATATTGCTTTTCCACTTTACGCTATATTAAACCATAGCAGCTGCAAAACCTCTCTCTGCAAATTGATGATTCCAATGGCTGATGTGATGCAGATACAAAACGAATCAATGTATTATTTTCATGTGAAACTGTACAAAACAGATCTTCTCCAAACAGGACTGACACATCTAAACAATGCAGTTGGGGTTTGTGTAACTACTATGTCCATTCTCTTAACTAGACTGAAATGGACCAAGGTGCTCAGTAAACGCTTTGGTGTTCCACATTTAATGACTTTTATTTAGTGTGACTGTATTCTAATGCAGCTGAATTCCAAATGAAGCTACTCTCGTTCTCATTTTCTCTGTTACTTTTGTCTAACAGTGAGTGTGGAATCAGCCCATTCAGAGTACAGACAACCTCAAGGTTGCTTAAAGCGTTTACCGACTGTCTTTTTGTTTTAATAAAATCCTGGTACCATAACCACTGCACTGTTTCATGAGCTGCACCTACAAGCGCAGAAAGTTAGATCCAGTGTGTCAAGAATAATGACGGAATGATTGCTTTTTGCTACATGGATTAAAACATAAAAACGTGTCATGATGCCCCCTTTAGGTTGGATTTTTGTGTGATTCACTCAAATTTCTAATTAGATCCAGAGATAGCCAAATATGCAGAATATGGAATTATTTCATATAAGACCGTTACTTTTGATGGTTTTACTTAAACATCAAATAGGTTGAAATAATGAAAACCGTCCTCTGGTTTGCAATGATTTAAATATTTGATCCAATCTGAAAAAAAAAATCTGATTTTAATGACACAAAATAAGTATGATGGATTATTTTCTTAACTGTTTTGGCATAGATCATGGAAAGATTTTGAGTTTCTTATGCAAATGAATTTAGTGGTAACACTGACATTACAGTTGGAATGGTCCAAACAAAGTGTTTTTTATCCTTTCTTTGTGAAGTTGGAAGTAAGGGTTTGATTAATTTATCGTTATGGATTCGGTTTTCTGTTGAAAGTTAAAGGACAAATTCAGTTTTCTAGTCTTTTTTAGATGTTACATTTAATTGCTGGACCATTCAATCCTTTTGCATGTGCCTGTTCTTCTGAGAAGCGGTGGGATTGGCAGCGTATGTGCAACCTGGAAATTATAAAAGGAAGCCTCCCATCAACTGAGGCCATAAGGGAATACTGGGAGGGAGGCAGCAGGAGCAAACGGGGAGCGGTGATTTCCAAAGTGGCCCGGCCATTGAATGACAATAGCCAGGCCTCTCTGGCTGTCTTTTTTTCTTTCACTGCTATAGACAACAAAAAACTAACATAATAAAGGGGGGAAAGACAATTATCAAATGTGATTTATTCACATTTGAACAAATCATTTGTGATTTAAATTTGGAAGGAAAAATATCAATGATAACTTGATTCCCTGTCCAATTGTATGAGTCTCCTGCCTCTTTTCTGATTACATTTGTAAATATTTTAACCAAAAACAAGGGTTGTGCATCTACTCTGATTTTGTGACCACTGCTTTGTCCCCAAGACTTTCCTAATGGCGATGTCAAAACAAACTGCACTGAAGATGATCATATTTACTCTAAGATAGTTTAAGTAGAAATACAAAGACCCATCTTTTACAAGGCAGTTTTGGGGTGTTCTTTTATGAAAAAAGAAAAGATGAAGTTCTAGTATTCAACCCGAGTCGACCGTTCCTTTTAAAAATTTTCATAGAATATTTAGCAAATGCTCAGACACGTCATGTTTGATTTTTCTAAATACTCTCTGTTGGACTATTATTATACTTCTTTGTCTCAAGAAATATTTTCTTTCAAATTCAGGAGCAAAATACAAGCACCCTTCTTTTTCATGTGGCAGAGTCAGTGAGCAGTCCTAAATGTTCTCTCATCCATCAAGCAAAGGAGGATTTTCTTCAATAAATAATTCACCACTGATAGCCAGAGCTAATGCCTACATGAACAAATCTCTGTTACAGCCATCTTAGGAGAGAGCCAGTCCTGAGCATAGTTAATAAACACATACAGAGTCTGGCAAGCTCTGGTTTCACAGATGTCTTTCCGAGAGGGAAGTATTTGAAGGCGGTTGGTGAAACTGCATCCTTTCTGTGGGTAAGGGTTTTGGGATCAAGTGTGGGTTTTGCTGTAAGAACGCGTCATCTTGTTGTGTTGTTGCCGCTGATACGTGGGATAGATTTACTGTCTGTTTTACACAGACTGTAATGAAGGTATTTCTTTGACATTTGTTTCCTAAAACTTCATGATCTTGCACCATGACAAAGGATATAAGAAACTCAATACATAAAACAGCCCAATGACTAAGTAGGTTTATAAATAAACTAGTATCTCTCATGTCTTTATCATAGTCTGTTGAAACATGTTATCTTTTGTGTCCACATTTACAACCTCTATTGAGCCATGATCATGGTCTTATGAGTGCATATGTGCTTCATCTAGAAACTGAATCCAAGCATCATTCACATAACTCGGCCCTTTGGCTACGGTAGCCATGTGTGTATATCTGTGTTTTTGTGCAGCTTCTTGTTGTATGTGTTTTACAGATTTGCTTACACACTGCAACACATTTCTTCTCAGATGTATGATATTGTGACAGCCAATGAAAATACTTCAATTTTTCTTGGTGTGGGATATAAAACATTAGGGGTTTCACTGTCTGTGCATCGTTCTCTGACTCATATTTTCTTAAGAACAAACACTCAGGTGTGTGTGTGTGAATTGATCAGATTGTGTTTTAGAGTATCTGTGTGTCTGTTGCAATAGTCCCTGCATGAAATATTTAGAGTCCAATGAAAATGGATCTGCTGTTCCAAAGTTAGTTTCTCTGCCTCTCTCTGACCAGATCGCCATGGAGCTGCTTTGAAGAAGGATGTTAATATTACATATCGGTTAGATGATTAAAGTAGGGCCCTTGTTACTTCTGGAGCTCAGATCTATGGGTTATTCCTGGGGATGCAGCAGACCACCCATACACATTATTAAGATCCTCTGATTGGACAACATATGAACAACTTGATCACTACTGCAAATTAAGCAAGGTAATTTCCAACCTTGTACTGTAACTGTTTTTCCCCCTTGTATTAAAAAACACAGATCATAGGATAACTCTCATATGAATAAAATATTGCATTTATCATTAGGTAGACTTGGTAAATCAATTGTCTTTCCATTCCATTTAATCTGTGCTTTGGGGGCAGGGAGAGATGTCCATTAGCCTGCAATTAATGTAAAATACAAAGCCAATAACTCGAACATGTACAAAAAACTGAAATGTCATCAGCATGCCTGACTTCTGCTAGACCTTTGTGTCCACCTACCCGGATAGTAGCTGTTACGTGGTCCCCTAAATGTCTGCGACCTCATCTCCTCTGAGCTGCATGGCGCTGCACCCTGACTAAATGAAAAACAATTTGAGGAAATGGGGAACAATCCTAGGCAGGCTCCAGCGAGCTGCCATAAAAAGAGGGGCTGCCTCTCCAGCTTTTCCCTCATGCCTTCAGCTCTAAGTCTATGGGCTGATGAAAGATCAATGGGCCGACTGGGCAGCCGCTGCTGTGGCGGCTGTCTGCCACTGCACCAGGAAGCGAGCCAATTACAAAACATCAGGGGGAAAAAAAAGGAGGAATGACAAAAGCCTTACTCTTTGTGAATGCAAACTGAGTTATTAGTGAATAGTTTTGTGTGTGCGCATGCCTGTTCACTTGTTATCGTAGCCCGACTTACTCCGAAAATGAGCCCGTTTCCATCATATGGATAATATTCCAAACTTGTTTTAACCCTTACACATCCCCCATCATTCTTACATCACCCTCTTTAACACCCCTTTAACCCCGTCCCATTGGCCTCCAGCGGCCTCACTCCAGATTGGCACCAGCTAACCAGCTCTCTGGATCTCCTGCCCAAGTAATGGAGGGCTGGTGCAAACACGCAGCGGCAGACAAACAAATCATGTTAAGTCTCTGGTGCAATGGCTGGCAACACATTCAAAGGGGATTCAGTACCCTGCCAGGGAGGAGGGTGTGCCCATTTTCCCAGGGAGGGGGTGAGGGTGAATATGAGGGAGGGTAGCACGGAGTAGAGGTCTGGTCCTTATCCGGATCACAGACACCTCCGCCCCTCCTGGCAGGAATGCACACAGCTCCAGAGGGAGGAGAGAGACAGAAGAAAGGAGGAGGAGGAAACAAGCAGACATAAAGAGGGGAAGTAAAAAGGGAAAGAAAAAAGCTGGTGAGGGAAAGTGAGTGAGTGAATGAAGGAGGGAGACGAATTGAGAGAAAAAGGCCTACTCAGCGCATGGAGGGAGTGTCTTTACATATGCAGTGGGACAAAAAACACCAATCACAACACTCGCTGAGCACCTCTAAGAGAGTGCATAGGAAAACAAACAAGGAATTAGGCTTCTTAAATAATGTTCTAACCAGGCTGCTGTGGTTATCATTACCTCAGCCTAATGGGATGTCTCTGATGACAGCAGATGAGAAGTCAGAAAGCCAGCGCGGCTGTGCAACACTGAGATGCAAAACTTAAAGATGTCGTGCAAACATTAAACGTTGCCTTTTTGTTCATTTTTAAACTAATAAAGATAATTCAGCAGAATATTAAACTGTCAAGACTTTATTCCTTGTGGAGGCCTCCACAAACAAAACAAACCAGAATGATCGAATAATTACGAAGCATCCCCGGCCCACAGTCAGTGGTTTATGTCATTTTACAGCTTTTCCTGGAAGGGAAATGTTCTCCTTGTAAAAATATTAGGATGGCATTCCTGCATGTGGACTGCAAGGGCTTTATGGCCGTGTGTCAGGGCAAAGAACAGATTCTGTCAGGTGGAGATTGGGGTTCATTTATAGTTCACATGGGAGCATTCCATGCAATCTTTACATTTTCATTCATCCCTGGCCGTCTCTGAGTGCTGTACAGTTCTCTCTGCTGTCTTTGAAACACAGTCCTACCGTCCACATTGTGTTATTTCAGTGCTGTTAACACAATTGCCCTTTCTGTTCCCTTTTGACATGAAATACATTCAATGTGTTATGCTTGATGTCCAGGAGTTATTTTACCTTGACAGATATAAGCCATGCCATAATTTATATACTTCGGCTTCCAATTCCCAATTCGCTGAAAGTTGTGCCTATCTATTCAAATAGAATCAAAGCATAAGTCAACACACATGATGTCAGTGTACCTCAATAATCCCCTTTTTCATAATTCTGACATGAGAACTGCCCTGAGGAAAATCTCGGAATACTGGAAATTGTTAACTACTGACCACATATTTGCTGACTTAGTTGTTTGTGTGCTGCCATCATTTTTCATAAATACAATCATCATGTGGTAATATAAAGACACCAAGCTGAGTGACAGAAACTTGTTTTTTTTTATTACATGGAAAATATTTGTTTGCAGAGATAACTTCTTTTTGGTTTAATAGCATGCAGAATATTAAATCAGCATAATTAATGTCTATGAAAAATCATGATTTAATTGGCAGCCTGAACAGGTTGAATATTAATCTTAAACTGCCCATTGCTGTATAATTAAGCCAGAAAAAAGTTTCAGCTGTGAGTACACACGCAATGGAACTGTCGAGCACACAGTATAATAAATGTCTGAGTTTTAGAAGGATGAAATTTAAAATCAGACATGCATCGTAAGACTTTCCTGCCACGTTAAAAGTTATCACCAGAAATAAAGTAATTTTTCTTTCCTGTTATTTATCATTTATTGCTGAGTGGATGTAAAAAAGCATTTATACCCTAATTAAAATGAATTTGAAACAAAAGTTTCAAGTTGAAATTTAGCTTAAAACAGAAGCAAGATAATATAAACAAATCTGTCCGTTGTGCCATCTTTTTATCTTTTAAAATCTATAACCATAAAAAAACTGGTTTCATCACAAGCGATAACTTGTAACTGCCTTTTTATAAAGATTCTTCTCTCGTTTTTCATCTCAGCAAAAGTCCCTCAGCCCGTTCCATATGTCTGTCCAGAGTTGCAGCAAAGCTCACTTATTGCTAGCACATGTGACCCGGTGAGTGTGTGCATGCGCCACTGCCAATCACACAGCATCCAGTCGCCTATCAGCACCCCCAGATAGATCCCCACCTTCATTAATGCAGGCCCACGGCTAGCGCATGTCTCCACATGTCTGCATGGGATGCAAACATCTGGCTTATCTGGAATGTTGTGGGTCCCCTTTCTTACCACTCCTGATCTATGTGGCTGCCCGAGAACACGGGCGACTCACACCCGCAGAACAGACAGTGGAGTCAGAGTTTTTGTTGCGAGGGACATCAAAGAGGTTAGGACATGGGTCGGGAGCAAGGAGAGGGCAGAACCTGGTCAAAAGCAAGGATTTTTCATCTAATAGCCCCTCTGGGGGGAATTTATGTCTAATTTCAGAGGTGGTGAAAGTAGGATATTACAGAGTTTCCAAAGAATCTATTTAACTTTTTTTTTCATTACACAGAAGCTCACAGTCTCATTGCTGTTCAAGTAAATATTTAGTTTTTCTCATTTGAATTTTCAGTAAATTGAAAAAGATTTTTAAAAATGCTCAAAATGCCCTTTGAATATTCTTTAAAAGAAATATGATTTATCAGAGCTTTTTGGTAGTCTGATAAAAAGCACAGAAATTACTTTTTCGTATTTGTAATTTGACCCAAAAAAATCTTTTAAAATATAACGGGTAAAAAATACTGGACTAGTGTGTTTTAATGTTTAATTTGTTAATAGTTCTTAGCATGATTATTGCATTAAAAAAAACATATTTATACAAAAGTAACGCTTTTGTTTTTGTCATGCTTCTCCAAATTAGGTTAAATAATTTGTGTGAAAACAGTCGTTTGTATGGCCTGCCAGTGGCCTTTTCTGATTGTGATTCATTTGAATAAATCTACCTCTGATGCCTGATCTAACCTGGTAATGATGTCACTTGGGGATAGCCTGTTATGTCACACAGACAGCAGTAACTTCAGTTCACTTAAATATTGATGTTTCGCTGCCCTTGTCTCTCCATCAGCAATATATTTAATGGTCACATTCTGTGCTTATTCAGCACAAGAAAAACGAGAGCAAAGTAAACATGCCAGCTTGAGAGCAGGAGGCATTAGTCTTGTAGCTTGAAATAACTGGCCTCCATTTAACGAGATACACACAAGTTGAGAGAGCTGACATTTGTTTTGTTCCATGTCCCGAATTAACTGACAACCAGAGGACTCCGCAGACTTTGGGACATCGCACTGTTTCATCGGCCATCAGTACAAGCTCATGATCTGTAGTTGTTGTCAGTCAGGGGGTCATTTGGAAAAAAATGCACATTTAATGGCTTGATCCAATGTGATTGGAGTGGTTAACTGATGATCTGGTTGTAAATTTCGGTCTCATGGCTGTCACTGTGTCTCCTCCCCTCCTTTCATCATTCCTTCTGTTTATCCTGCTTTGTCTCCTCAGCTCCTCCTCTTCTGCGACTTTTATCCGTGTCTCTCATGCTCCTCTTATCTGTCCTCTTTCTCACTCAAGGCACAGAGAAATGCACAGCCCCGTTGAAACGTTCACAATTAAAATGTAACTAATGGCCCAGTTTTAATCAGTCTTGTATAATTGTTCGCAGGTATGTTGCGGGACTTGTTTGTGCTGGCTGCCAACCAACACCAAGCTCAGAGAATGCCAGATTTTTTAAACAGGGGGGTTTTTAGGGGGCTGCTGCTGGTACAGATGTGCTACCTAATTTTAGATTCCGCCATGCGGAAACTATTCTTCCCAACCATTTCAAACCATCTGCAATAGGTGTCACTGCAAGGTTAAACCAACTTCAAAATGCAAGTCCTGTTTCCATTCCTCACTGCTCAATTGACTGTGTAGTGCTCCATGCCCTCAGAAAAAAGGAAACAGGAAAAAAAAGAGAAGGAGAAGGAGATTTGCAATCATGGTCATGGCTCACATTAGTTTGTAAGTGTCGGCTGTGCACCCAATGCCTTCAACATGAAAGTGAAGGAAAGAATGTGTATTACACTGAACCATATACTGGATTGTATTTCAAATGGGGAAGTAATTTTCACTGTGTATCTCAAACCTCTCAATCACCTCTTGAAGTTTTTTTTTAAGTTTACTTCTTCAAATATCCAAACAGAGTTAAAGTCAAATCACTGTTAGACCCGATATTGCCTCGTACTTTTGCAAAAGCTCTGAACAGTGAAGGTTGAGAATTAATGAAAAAACATTTTTCATTCCAGGAAGATATTGAGTTAATGAATTACAATGCATTTAGATTTTAATTGAGACCTAGAAAAAGAAGCATATGGTTTCATATTCCTGTTGCAAATATAATATACACTTACAATATAATGTATAATGTTGTAAAACATTTGTTCTCCTGTAGAGCTGATTTATTACAACTCTATTTGAATAAACACACACATATAGCCACACTTTATTTCTGTTCCCAGTAAACTCTAAACAAAGTCCACAAATTTTATCTTTAGTATCTTATGTTTAAATTGATCTGGAGATTCAAAACATTTTACATTTGTGTTAAGAGACACTTAATGTTTTTTTAAACATTTTTAATACTACTTTAATATATACTATCACAAGTTTTGAGGAAAAGTTTGGCCGAAAAAAGATTGGCTCCTGTCAGGTCTCCCTAAAAATGAACGGCTGCAAGATAAAAAAATAAATACTGAAGGTGTGTATTGTGCGTGTCCCGATGATCCTCGGCAGCCGTGGGATATTACCTTTTCTTATCTGCTGATTTTTTGGCTTGTTTGACTTAATTGGCTGTCAATTGAACCTGTTCATGAATATTTTCACCAACACTCTGAAAAAATCTGCATTCACAGTATCAAATTAGAAGTACACCTCTGGGTGTTTTTGAAAACTTGAAGGGAAACCGTTAGATAAAACCAGAAAGTGTAACTGTAAATTTGAGCTGCGTTGGGATGCCTGCATGTATCTGATTGTGTAGTCCCATGTCTGGCCAGCCATGGCCACATCTGTTTGTCATGTTAGCACTTAAGCGCCTGCAGGAGCCACGATACTAAGTGGAGACAGAGTCCTCTCTCCCACTCTCTCCATCCACCCTTTCTCCTAATCACATTTGTTCATTAATCCATTTTCTGCCTACTTCTCTTTCTTGTTTATGTTCTTGCTCCAGTGGGCTTTTGCCTCTTCCAACTAGCAGACAGTGACCTTTAAGGAGATGCCAGAAGTCTCTGTAAGACAATGTTACCCCTTCACCCTTTCACCAAATACATGCACACACATACGCACACTCGCAGACACATACTCCTACTCGGGTCCATCTTGGCCCCTCAGTATCCCCTCAGGCCATCTCCTTCAGAGAGGCTAATGGAGTTAGCCTAATGTCTGCACAGCGCCAGTCATAAAACTGATTTGAGGCTAAAGGCTTGGTGCCGGGACCACCACTCCGCCTAAAAAAAAAAAAAAGATGTGAGGGGATGTTAAAAGAGAGCAAGTGTATCTTTAGAGGGAAAGAGGTTGGGATGGTGGCTGCAGTACTTTGGGACAGGCTGGCGTAACTACAGCAACTGCAGACAATCTAATTGGTATTGACATCCTTGTCTTGGAGGAAATTTGACATCTAAGGGCAAATCATTCTATTTAGTCGCCTGAATTGTCTCCAAGGCGGGGCCAGAGGAGCACAATCATGCTGGAGCGTTGTTCTGGTCCTCATGTCTGGGCCAGCTCTGCCACGCAGCAATCGATCCTAATCTGATCGGGGGAGGGGAGGAGAATAAGAGGCATGGGGAGAAAAAAAATGAAAATAAAATCAAAAGCTCTGTTGGGGTAATATCTAACAAGAGTGAGTACAATTGGGCCCCAGTGGGGCGGCAGCCTGTAATGCACTTGTGCTGCTGTAGCATGGTTAATGTATAGAAAAGCTTGGGAGTAATCGCTCTTCAGCCAAGGTGGCCGGGCTTCAAAGAAATCTGCTTGCTTTAGCTAAAAGACTGCCAGGCTGGGCCGCCAAAGACCTTCATTCTGTTAGAGCATCAAATATTGCCCCTTCTCAGGACACACAGAAAACCCTGATTTTATTATCCTCACTCCCCTGAGAAACTCATCTCATCCCTCTTTTTGTTTGTGTGACTGACCAACAATGTGAAAAAGTGAAGTGGTGCTGTCCATCAAAGGGTGCACGCTGCCTTTTTCTTGGGTCAAGGAGGAGTGAAGGCTGTCTGTGGTGCTACGGCTCTCTGAGGAGGTGGCGGTTGTGGTATAGGCAGTTTTAATAAGTGGGTAGTAACTTTTCGTAAACAAGCTGAGCTGTGATGCTTCCTTTGTGACAAAGATAATTTTCTTTCCCCCTTTTCTTTTATCTTGGTTTCACTGCTGCATTCAGTCATACTCAAATTTAATGTAACATTTAATTTTTTCTACCAATTTATTTTTTCAGATTCAGAATGAAAAATGTACACTGTATAGTAATTACAGTCAATTATTTTATGGAAACGTTATTTGAAGGTTGCTGATGTCTTGATCTTCGTCTTAGTTGCTGAAAATATTGATTGAGTTTTAGGGCCCAAGAGTTGAGCAAGCACTCTTCATGGAGGTAGAGAATTTTGCTATAAGAAAACAGAAACTTCATAAATTTGCAGGTGGGTTGAATACTGTCTAACAGTTCTCTAGCATTACCTATTAAATCCTTGCATCCAGTGCTTTTCTTTGCAAGATTGCTGCGGAAAGTTGAGATCAGTTCAACATTTAAAGCAGTAGCACAGGGAACATTCAATCAAATGGCCAGGAGAACCCATTAACAAACAGACTTTTTTCACTTAAGTTGAAAAAAGTCAATTGTATTAAACCTCAATGTTTTAATCAATTTATCTTACATCTTAGTTTCCAGAGTAACATAATTAGTTAATGTTGAGTAGATGTTTGTGAAGCACTTAAGATTAAAAATGATTTTGAAAATCTCAAATAACAAAAATAAACAAAGGCGTTTAGACGTAGACATCTCTTGTTCATTAAAAGTGATTTTGTTGTATTAGATAACATATATTTCATTAGTGTAACACACACTTATTAAGTTGGATTGAATGCACATTTTTAAGTTTAGCAAATTAAATGCAATTGGATGTAACCTATTGACTGAAAAACAAAATTAATTTAATTAAAAATGGTGGACTGACGGCATGTCACCATCTCAGAGCCTGAAGCTTCAGAAATAATATGTAAACTTTCTAAATATTGATATAAACAGAAGCATTCTTTGTTTTTCTTTTTTCACTTTTCATTGTTGAAAGGTAAATATACTTGTTGAATCCTACAGGCAGAAGGCCTCATAGCACTTTTAAAATAGCTGATTATCAAGAAGGTGAAAAAGGCTTGATTAAGTGAACATCCTGTGAGATATTCCGTAGAGCACTTAGAATGTATAGGAAACCAAAACCTGTCTTGCGTAAGCCCCACATAGGCATGGTTTTGTTTAGGTAAAGTTTGAGATTTCAGGGAAGATGGTGTTCTTTTCCCGCATGTGATGTGGCTTGATGCTGCCGTCTATGTGAGGACAAAATAACTTAACAATCCTAACTAGATAAAAAGTTACCAGCATAAAGACTTCTTTGTTGTCATTGTGACTGAAGTATCTTGGAATTGGATTGGGAGATGGAGGGTTTCTATTTGATAAAAATTACAGTTTGTCATTAGAAGAATTAGGATTGATGATTAGATTTGAGTTCTACGTTAGGATAAAAGGGATAAGATTAAGAGCAATTTTGCAGTTTGGGAGCAAATAAAGTGAAAGTTGGCTGAAGATTAAATTGAACAAATGTATAAAAAAAGTCAAGGTAAGTCTGTTTGCATGTACGACGGAAATTGGAAATGGAGAAAATGAAGCTTTTGTACATGCTGACATGCATTCTTTGGAAAGTTTGGTTCATGCGACTGTGAAAAGAAGACAGAGTTTCTCTATATCAATTTAAGGATGTGATGAGGATATATTGAGCTGATGGCTGTAGATATCTCTCCCAGATACTCGAGTCATAAAAGTGGTTCTCAGAGCCCTGTGGCTGTGCGGGCCCTGGTGCCTGATGTTATCAGAGTTAAACAGTGGCCACTCTATCAGGACAGAAGAGCACAGAGACATTCCTGTATTACTCGCTGGTGTCAGGCCTGTAGCTTGAGGGGCACGGTGTACTGCTGGATCGGGGTTAGACAGTTAGGGAGTGGTATGGGAGTTTGTTGTATTACAGGATGGGCTCCTTGATTATTTACAGCAGGGTGTTGCCGGGGCATTGCCCTGCTTTCTTGTAAGTCATTTGAATAGACTGACATGGCACTAAAGGAAACGGATAAGTCTAAATTTAGTTTGGTGGTCTAATATAACCTCATCGATCTCCAGGACCCTGGACCCTGCTTCTTTATGCCAAAGAGCAGATTAGTCGCATGTTCTTGAACTGACTGAGATGCCTAATTAAAATTTGTTCTTGAGTTTCTTTACACAGTGTATCGTAAGTGTAACAGTGGAACTTATGGCCATTCTTCCCTTTACTCAAACTGTCAATGCTAAAATATATTTACTTGATTCCAAGCTTTGGTGACATAAAAAAATAATCTGTGACCTTTTGGTTTGAAAACATTTATAGTTGGTCCAGATACATTTGTTATTGTGCACACAATAAGGGTGTATTGAAAAAAATATCTATATTTTTTTATATTATCCCAATAATGATTCCATTAAAGCTGATTACAAACTGGTGTGGAAGGAATATTCAGAAACACAGATGGCTACTCCAAGAGGGATGTTGACTTGATAGGTTATGTCGTCATCATTCTTCATGTCTTCACTCATTCTCTGTGTCATTCTATGTCTGACCAGTAGCACCTAGTGGGCTCAAGTGCAAAAGTCAGAGGTCTCGTGACAGAGGCAACAAATTGTCAGTGGGGGTATCAGCACCTCCAGGGCCTCTGTATGCCAGCAATTGTCTCTGGCCTGGATTAGTTTTTGTATCTAGTTACAGACTTTTATTCCCGTGGAGTCAAGTTCTGCATGGCACTGAGGGCCAGCAGTGCTGCTGAGAGCCCAGTGATTTATGTGTTGCTGAGTGAGAGCAGCAGGTTCAAGTCAGAGGTCTCTGGGCAGGGTAGCATGCCATATATGTTTGTGTGTGTGTGTTTGGATGCGTGCATGAGAAGGCATGTGCGAGTCACTGCTTCTCTCAATAAACATAAATGTGAGTGTATGTTTGGGAGGCTGTATGAGGTCCAGTCCAAAGCACTCCGTGGGGTGTCTTGGTCTATTTGGCTTGGAGAGGCTCCATTTGTTTGACTGTAAACATGCCTGGGAGGGTTTTGGTGCTGCAAAAATAATGACTGGCTCTGAGAGGTGGGCTCATCTGTTTATGAGCAGTACTGATTGGTTGAAGGGTAACGATGAATGATGGTGTCCTATGAGGGAATAACTTTGAGAAACCTGGAGAAAAATTAGCACATATGTGCACATTTGTTTTGGCAGTTTAAAGGCAACCAACTGGCAAACTTTCCTGACACATTTATCATGTGGATCTGGCTATCATGTGACATATTCATTCAAAAGTCAAAGAATGCCATAAATGTACTCCAAGACCGTGTGATCTAGTTACTCAGGCACATAAGTGATGTCATTACCTTATTCTATGTTTGCTTCTCATTTTCTTGGCTTTTTCTGAACATGAGTCACAGTATGGAAACGAATAGTGATGATTTATGGAACTGATGGGAATTTTTCTTAATAAAAATAAGTTATTATTTACTCATCATGGGAGACAAATATCCATAACTTTCCATTCAGGGAATTTTTTAATGTTTGTTTTTTATGACATATGTGTTGTTTTATGATAGATAATGTCTCTATCTTTTTCTTAATCAACTTTGTAAATATGAGTAAAAGTTTAAGAGTTTAAACACGCACTGAATGGAGCAAGCTGTTACAGCTGTTCAAAGAATCAATGAGTGCAAGGTTAACACAGCCTTGGTATATGCAACCTCCATCTACCCCTTTCCCTATCTATATTCCTTTGAAATATGATGTCCTTAAAATGGAGCCATATTTATTCTCGATGGTCTGTTTTGGATCCCTCAGATATTTAAAAATGGGCATCTGTCCTGTGGCCTGGTCAGCCATCTGGATAGGATGGGACAAGGAGAAGATGTTAATGCACTTCATGATGAGAAAGGAGGATGACACCTTTGACCCTCCATAGCCTTTGACCTCAGCAGCCAATATGGAGCCACTGGTGCTATGGGTTTCCTATATCGAGCATATGCTGGCCATGCCGATTCCTTAAAAGAAATTCTTCATTTGCCGCTCACTGTTTATATATCCTCATGACCCCCCCCCCCCTTGTTGTAAACTGCTAGGCTGTTAGAAAATAGATATTTACTTCACAGGCTTTCTATTTGATTACAGCAAGAAAAATTGACATGCATATTGGATATGTTGCTGTGCTTAGTGCCGCAAATGCTAATCGAGAGCTGGTTGTTGATATCCAAACAATACATGGAGTTAGAATTGGGATTTGTCATGCAGCTTCTGTAACCATTCTCTTACATGTGTATGCCTGTGTGTACAACCCAGCAGAGATTAAGTGCACGCATTTTGCCAGCCCATCAGAGTTTCAATTTCATATCACACAAACTTATGTCCACTGCGGTGTAAGAGGATCTGACTCTCAATCATGACTGTATTTCCTGGAACCGCCACCAGAGTGACAGAAAGAAAATCTCCTGTACTCCCCCCTGTGACTGTGCCGGCTGTGACTGTGTCAGTAGTCAGTGTATTCATATAATGTTTCCCTCAGGGTAGAGCTCAAGAGCTCAAGGTGGTGCTAGGGAAAAACATGAAGGTGGATGGCTGATCCCTTTACTTGTGTTGTTTAGCTCTTGTCAATAGCAGCCTGTTGGCAGTGACAGATCACTTTTCCACACAGTGATTTAATTAGAAAATCAGAGTGCACGTCACCTTTGACCTCTAATCTTGCACTGCTCATGTCATGGGAATAAATTCTGAGCATATTTATTTGTGAGCTGGGACCACAAGTCCGATATAATGTAGAACAATAATACCCAGATTAAGCTGTCAGAGCTGATGTTAGGATGTGAAAATTAATGTGAAGAGTGGAAGAATCGTCCAATTTCCCTCCTCACTTTCCTTTGAGATAAGATTCTTGTGAATTATACGGGGCGATTAAAGAAGAATCAAAAGAAGAACTTCTACAGATTTGTATCTCTAGGCTTATTGGCCTTTTACTAAAACTTTGGTCAAACTGGTTATATGTGCAAAAAGGGAAAGTGCAAGAAATTCAAGAGGATCTGTATGTTTTATTTTCATACACGTTGTATACAAACTAACTGTGGTTGATTAATGTGTTAATGCTAAGCTCACCTTAATCACAGCTCCAAGACTGACAGAGAGAAATTTCAGACGTCAATCAGTAACGGAGGTGTCTTCATTTCCTCCACACATCCAGTCACAGAGCTGATTGCTGGCTGTCCAGGATGCATTTCCAGTCATCTGGTCAGTCTTGTGTGCTAAACATTGACCTTGTGACCTCTGCTCATGACCCCTGACCTGTGATGTTGACCCCTCGTATGGGGGATGGGTTTCTTATATATCTCGACTGGCTGTCTCCATTGACTACCTGCCAGGCACCTGCTTTGAGAAATGAAGCCAAGGCAAATGCCTCTCTCGGGAGCCTTACGGACTCTGCAGACAACAAGGCCTGGCCTCAGCCCTGCATTTGAATAGGCTTTGAGTGGCCCTGGTAAACCAATCTCCCTAATTATCTATTGAAAGAACATTCTTTTTCCTTGCCCAGTCATTACCTTGATTTCAATTGCTGAAAAGTAACATAGAGGAACTGAAAAAAGAAAAGAATGGGCGGGAGAGGATGTGGAAAAACATACACAAGGGCATGTGCGCACACTCGCACACTTACCAGACTTATAGACACACAAAAAGACTGTGTCCTCCTGATTTCATTAAGGTTAATTGTGGGTCAGAGGGAGCAGATTTTAGATGTAAAGCGAGGACATGGGCGTAGGTCAAGGCAATGAGGAGGAATTAAACATGAATAGATTACCTAAAGCTGCATTTCGCTGTGATGGCAATTGCTATTAGAGATGGTTTCTATGGCACATGATTGGTTTGCTGTGAAATCATTTCTCTTGTCAAGTAACTTGGATTAAGTCTTGGTTTAAATCTGATCAGCTGTCCTCACAGACACTCTTTCACTTCTGATGCTGCTCATTTGTATTGAGTGAGATCTAATTCTCCTTCTTAAAAAGTTCATGTCTGACACTATATTAAAAACATGACAAATGAATTCCATGAATGCATTTACACTACATGAAAAATCACAACCCCTACCTCCATCTCAGAATGGGTGGCAGTCATCCTCTGCTTCCTCAACTTTAATTTTTGATCAACTTCACAAAATGCACGTGCAGCACTGGCAGCTTGTGGCTGGGTGTCTGGTTTACTGATGCCTGGCATGACTTATAGGAAGCAGATCACACTGAAGCTCTGACACAGATAATAAAACGGCGGATACCTATTAGTATCCACTCATCATCCGCTGCTTGCCTCTCTCTTGTTAATTAGCTTCTGTTAATAAAAAAAGTGATTTGCCCTGTGCAAACCTTAACACAACAGCTGAAAAACAACGTTTCACTATGAAGACTGTGTAAGAAACATTGTTCCAGTCTTTCATTCACCATAGTTAAAGCTATCTACATGCTTTACTGCTGGGTCAAGAGCTTGGAGACAGTTGCTAAAGAGTGTGCTCTTGGGGCTTTAGGGTTGTTCTCAGAAAGCACTTGAGGCTTGCATGCCCTCACCATGTAGTGAGGAGATAAGGGCTGAACTATTCTTTTGAACCTAAATATAGGTTATAACAAGCAGCATTTAGTTAGTGTCTTGTTCTCATAATGTCCCCATTTAGTGTTCACCTCATGGCTAACGTATGTGAAACTGGCTGCGGGATTCAAATGTGTAGTATTTGAAATTAAATGTGAAGAAGTAAAACCTTGAAGAGCGGATATGTTCTCATGGTTGTTGCAATACAAAAAGGTTTCTTTTTCTAAAATCCAAATTTAATGACAAACAATGAAATCATCAAGCAAATTAATTAAATGAATGGTCATAGTTTTAAATGTTATGTATGCAGGGCTGCAATGATGTATTCCAGTTCTATACAGTAAACTTGTTTGAGTGGCTGTCTATCTCATCTCCAGTCTGTCTGCGAGCAGCACTTTTAAATCTCCTCCCACCGTTGGACACTGAACATAATCCCTGACTGTTTCTGCTCTTTATTTGTCTTATTCCTGCACGGTAACTGACAAAAAAAAATTCATTACACACCTTTGTTGTACCCCAGTGCTTAGGTGATAAATGACAGATGAAAAGACAGATCATAGCTTTGTCGTGATTTATTGATTTCTAATATTTCAGCAAAATCTTTTCCATATTGATGATGTGTTGTCCCTTTTACCACATCATCACGGCATTTTTTATTATTAAGGACTGATGTTCCACAGGGATTATCTTGTTGTGTGAAGAGGGAACAGATACAATTGTTATCAACTTCTTCTGAGCACGTTGTAATCACATTGTTATAGTTCATGGCCAACATCTGGTCCTGAAGTGTCTGGAAATTTGCAGATTCATTCTTTGCAGGTTTTGTTATTCAAGAAAAATGGTGTTCTAATGATTTCCAAAAAAAATACTTTTATTGAGCCCAAATGGCACTTGGCAGTATGTTGTGGATTCAAATGATTCTATCAACATGTTTTGCTCACAGCAGCATTTGCTCATTTGGGTGCTTGTCATATTAGTCTTTGAACGATTGAAAGTATTCCCATATTTGATAGTGATTTGAAGTCATTCATTCTTTCTGCCCCAGATCTTCAAGCCCTTTATCTTAACAGCAAAAAAGGCTGAACTATCTGTCCCTGAAGCAAAGCAGTTCCTATATTCATATGGCCACAAATCTTTTACAAGTGCCTTCAGCCATGGTTGATCCCCGGTTACCTCTGACATCTGGTCAAGACCTCTGACCCCGACCACTACGAGGCGGCTATGCTGTACTAGCTGGTTACAGTGATCAAAAATACAAAGCTATCATGATATTGTGTTATTCTCAGTGGCTCTGACGACGTTCACAGCCCCAGTATGGTTTCTGTCAGGAACAATAAGTGCTGTTGGTTTCAGTTCTGTTTCCCATGGGGAAATTGTGGCCACTTGGCTCCATACTGCCTTGCTCTGCCACTGACGACAAACTGCTAAAGCGGAGCAGGCCAGATCGACTAATTTCCCACTTAAAGGCTTGGTTCACAAACAAGCACATGATCCCTCTTATTTGTTCAAATATTCTCACACACAAATTTCTGAAAACATGGGGGACCAGCCGTCTTAGGACTATAGACCCCATGAGCCCTCTACATCAGCCTTCAGAGGTACTCCAATAAGCTTTCTGTGGACAGCAGTTCCACAGTCACTTCATTTATCTTCCAGACTAGGACCACTTCAAGGCCCTTAGAGGTGCATGCGGCTGAGGTCATTGTTGGGGATGGGTCTATCTAAAGATTTAGGGACATGAAAGAGGGTTGATTCTGCGGTGTTAAAATTACTATATAACTAGGAAAAAAAAGTTCACAGTAATTTCTTCTTTTCTTCTATTTTGGAAAGGTTACATTTTCAAAGAAAACAGTTCTTACATGTTTAGAATAACAAAAAGGATTGATGCAATTTTTTGTATTACTTTTGTTTTATTTAATCAAATATGAAGAACTGATTTGCAATTTTTTAACTGTAAAATTTTGGATAGATAATATTGTCAACTTGTACCTTTTTAAAAGAAGAAAATTATATTTTACACCTGGGATTTTTGTGTAATTTGACCATTTGTCCTTTTGCCTCACTTCAATGTGTTTGGACATACCAATGCCACTAAATTCAGAGCAAAATGTTTCATTTTTTGGTTAAATGAGTCTGTCATTCAAAGACTGATCCAATGACTGTCTAGTTCTGTAAGATGGAGGTTCTATTCATGAGATTTCCCTAATTTCTGCCAGGTTGCAATTAGCTCTATAACACTTCCAAGCATTGTCAAAGATGAGATGGAAACCATTCTTTCCTGACAGTACTGTGAGTCAGAATTAAGTTGTTTAATAGTTCCATTTATGTCGTCTTTTATATGCTTTCTTCTTTTTTAATGATTCAAATGTTTTGCTAGAAGAAGATAGATTGTCTCAGGGTTCAAGTAATTTGCGATACTCAATTTATTCAAATGCTTTGGAGTTGTCTTATCACATGTTAGCTGCAGCATTGCAGTAGTTATTGGTGCTGTGTTTTACCCCTGTAGCTATACGAATGGTTTCAAGTTTTGTGAAACTTTTCCTCCCCTCTTTGTTTGTGTGTGCATGTATTATGTATATGGGTGGATGTGGAGCTGTGGGGTGAGTGATGACACTGGTGTAATCCCACCAACATCTGCTTCTAATCTGTAACATGAAAAAGACACTCTTCTGACCCCATACCTGCCCCCAACCATCCTCTACCCCCATCCTTCTCCTCCTACATGATCATGTCTGCCCATATCAAACAGCATGTGAAGTTACTCAGGATTTCTACCACAACTCGCAATCAGACATACAGAAACAGGAGTTTCTGTTCGTTTTATGTGCTCTCATCCGTGCTCCCATGAGTCAGGATCTCCCTCAGTACTTACTTCATGTTTTGCAGTAGCAGCTGCAAAACATATATTTTTTTTCTTCTTGGAAAGAATGAAGAACTAGTGAGTCGCAGATAATCTTCAGTTTGTTCTTTGAAGTTCAAGCCAGCATGTTTCCAAGATTTAAAGCTTTACGCTTATGACAAAATAAACAAAAGTAAAACTGCTGACAGCTTTTCAAAACAGCGTACATTTCCTTTTCACGCATTTCAAAGTCCAATATTGAGATGACACAAAATGAAAAGAAGGGAGTACAGTGGGCTGGGGTGAATGTGCAGCGTGTGGGGACTTTCCAATGGATCAAGATTGCCTCACTGGAGGAAAGTATTTATTCAGGCGTAATTGAGAAAGAAACCTCTCCTCAGCCAAAGGGGCAGCCCGAGCGGATGGGCAAGTAGAGGATATGGGTGATTGAAACATGGCTGCAATTTGTTTTAACTGGCTGTAGAAATAAGCATGGCAGGGCTCTAAGGGCTTGGTAGCTGTAAATCTGGAGGCTTGCAGGAGTATTGTTGGTTCATAACCTTTCTTTCTTGCCTTTTGGTCCCTCCCTCACGCCTCCCAGGGGTACATTTAGCTGGGGAAATGGAGATTTTCTTCCCTTTATTTGACTTCCTTGTCAATGGCAAACTCTTTTTTTTCTGTCTCTCATTCTGCTATGGTCTTACGCCGACATACACACACACACACTCACGCATACATTTGCTTTGACCCCAGTTTTGCAGGACCCCTAACTGGCTCTGTGCAGACCACTTATGGGAGGACAAGGACACAACACAGAGATACATTAGAAAAAAATCACTTCCCCCTTTCAACAACAATGGCTCTAGGAAGTTGTGTAATTCTTCCGTGATCTGTGTTCCCTCCGTCTGCTCATAAATGCAGTTTTAATTGCATTATTTACTGGTTAGTCTGCATGTATACTGTAGACTGCCCACTATTTATTCTCTTTTATTTATGTCATGAACATTACAAAAGCAGTACATTATTTTCTTACAACATGACTGAACATATGAAAAAAATGTATATCAAATGAGCAACATGTCCCATGAAAAATGAAAAAATACAAAGGTAATTTGATATGCAGATGAAATACAGTGTCTTTCAAGTCATACCGCAAGCAATCAGGGGAAATCTGTTGGAGCACATACAATTAAAACCATAATTTCCATGAATTTGATGCAAACCTTTCATCTTTTGAAGGTGATTCTTCTTAATTTCTTCTCTGCAACGGCCATGTGTTTAGCAATACTGATACTTGAGCTGGAAAATGTCAAGTTTTTCCTTTTTCTATTTGTATTTTCCTCTGGGTGCTCCAGCTTCCTCCCAGACACACTGAGATGCACATTAGAATAGACAGTGATTCTTTATTGGCTGTAGGTGTGAATGTAAGCATGCTTGAATTGTCCGTCTTGAGCTTAGCCTGTCCACATTGTACCTGAGCACTTCTGGGAAGTAGTTCTAATAGTTGTAGAGTTGTAGTACTACACTGGATTTGAAGGAAAACAAACAAATTCATTTCTTGATTAACTGATTAATCATAACAACACTTCAGTAGATTGCATTTACAGGCTCTATTATGCAGTAATTTACTGTCAAAATCATTGCTAAAATTATGTGAATCTAAAAGAATGCATAATGAGCTGCACATGTGTTTTCATACTGTAGTTCTTATTTTAGTGTGGGGAACAGTATAAATCCAGCAGTTATTTTGGAGTCTCTGACCAGAATGATGAGTATCTCTATAACTGCACCTATACAACTTTGATGAAACCATTGGGATAATTGGAATTTTACTTTAAGGTTTGAGATGAAAAAAAAGAAAAGACTGACAATTAATTACATGCTCTCAACAGGGAGCAGATCACATGTAATAATTTTTAGTTTTTGGTTGGTGTATAGTATCCCTTGTAACATGGTATATTATTGATAAAATATTGGTAAGATGAATATGTTAAAGTAAAATAAAAACTGTTGGAAGATTTTAATTGCTCTTGATAATTCATGCTTTTTCTTTTTTTATTTTATTTGGTTTAACTGATGCATTTGTGATCTTTAAACAAAGTGTGTCTTTGAAAAAAGAAGACTGAGATGGATAGGGGCTGCAGCAAAGTTAGAAATGAAAAATTACTTACAGGCCCAAAGTGTGAGCGGATCTATCTGTTCACACGTCTGGTTCAAGGCCTTTGCCTCACTGGCCTCCTGGCATGTTTTGTCAACTCTTCTCCTATAACACACACACACACACACACACACACATCCACACACTTTCTCTTTTTTTCTCTTTCACCTCCAATATTCCCTTTCCTCATCCCTTTCCTTCCCACGGAGCGCCGACCGAGAAAGTGTTTGTGTCTGCTGGGGCAGTAACATTTGCACACAGGTCTACGAGTTACACACCACTGGATCCCAAAGAGCTGAGTGCTTTTTCACTCTCCGCTGTGGGTCAGTACTCAAGGTTTACACTGGGGGCAAAGGTGTTAATGCTACATGCTTTAAAGAAGTACAAGATGTCTTCACTTCAGCCCTAACAGGCACCCTGGGTAAAAGCTGGAAATAATCTGAGGTGTGTGTGTGTGGTTCGTGGGAAAGAGCAAGATAAAATGTGTGAAAGAGGATACCAAAACTAAAGCGGAGCACAACATTTTTAAGGAGGTCAAATTTGCATTCTCACAATGTTACACGGTGTACATTTTATTTCAGGATATGAGATTGTGCATTTGGTATTCCTTGGATCTATTTGAAAGGTCATTTTGCACTTTATTTTACTTCAATATTTTCTCTGCCTGTCATTTGTATGAACAAATGAGTCTCATTATTGGTTCCATGTATATTAAGGAATCTCTTAAATTCTAACTGATTATGGGCAGTTGATCCATTGATCAAATTACAGAAATAAGGAAAGTATTAATGAATGGAAGTTTTATTTATCCCCATTTGAAAACTTGTGAACTTTGACGGAATTGTCAGAATATGTTGCTGGTTGAATTTCAACATGAAGGCAACCTTCCATATTCCATAATGAGTTACATTTAGTTGAGCAAAACTTGGCTTAGGTCATCGCATTGGTAATGAATGAAAACACATTTGCGAGCAAATCAATTTTTATAACCTTTGCGTGTTTATTAGATATTCTGAGGCAAATGCAATAAAGTGGCCAAAGCCAATATGAAGGGTGGTGGAACAGTTCCAACCAGTAATGTCACCTCTATGGACCGAGCTCAATATTATACATGGACTGGACTGAGGTTTGATCTCAAAGTGGCGTGTTTATGAGTGAATATGTTTGATTAAAACCACACAGGACCGAAAAATGCTTATTTCTCTCTCTTTTTTATTATTGTTATTTTTTTTTAGTTTTCCTTCCTTTGCTTGGAAAGAAGCAGACAAATGCATACACATGCCGCTTCCACTCATAGCCCCTCTAAACACAGTCACACACGTCGTCCTCCCTTCTACAGCCAAGGGAAGTAATGAAAACAAATGGCAGAGTTCTATTCCCACTGGGACCTGAGGAGGAACTTAGTCATCAAGCTAATTTTATTCTTGTCTGGCCCAGAGACTCCATTTCCTCTGGGTGTTTTTACAAACGCTGGGCTGCACCACGCCATCGGCCAGTGATGGATATGAGGGCCTGATGGCCGGATGGCAGATGCTGGCCCTGTAACTCAAGATCCAAACACTTGCTGATGACCTGCCTTGCACCCAAAGTTTCTCACTCCATGTAGTGTTGCGGTGTGGTTTGCATGAAAAAGTGGACTTTCCACAGAAAAGCACTTTTCCCTGCCAGACCTAAAGATGTATTGACGCATACGTGATTGCTTATCTCTGTTGGAGAAACCATAGCTGTAAACCAAATCCAATACATAAGAATACAGTCTGCCTTGATTTGTGAGTCTGTACTAAGGATTATTCTCTATGCCAAACTTTTGATAGTTACTATTTAAGTTTTTGTCCGTATTATGTTAAAGTAAAAGAAGTGCAAAAATGTCATTCTGCCACCAAATATATAACTCGGTAGGAAAGCAAGAATATTAAAGTAGAAGATGAATATCATGAATAAATCACAGATGCTGTTGAATGAGTTATATTACTAGTTGCAACAACTTTGATTTAGATCTCTTCCATGCAACACACCTCATATTGCCTTAATATTTACTTCCCTTTATTATTATGTGTAGGAATTATGTTATAGTGGCAGGTTCTAGCTTAGCAGCTTAGGCAGTGAGCGTTCTAGTTTCTGCTCTAGGCTGCTTCGTAAAATACCGTAGCTCTGAGTAGGCCTCAAACAAAAGTATTAATCATTTCTAATGTTTTCTCAAGTTATTAAGTTACTAGCAAGTCAAATACATTGGGCTGTAGATATGTCATAATGTTCATGACACTATATCCACAATCCACTAAAATATACTATAAAGGCTGCAAAGCTACACGTACAGAACCAGTTTGTAGTGGAGAAATGAAACTACTCCTTGGATGCAAAGCTCCGTTTTAAATTTTTACAAACAAATCTACCATCTTAAAATGTTAATGAAAACTGTCCATTTTCTCCTTTAAAATATAATACTTTACAGCATGTGGTATAATCTGTTTCTCAACTGATTGTTGCATTTCCCTAAAAAAGCTATGCAAAACATTCACTAAAACTGCGCAGATAAATAATGTATGCTAAAAACTTCTTTTTTTCCTCAAATTGTTGCTTAAGAGGGATGGAGCATGTCACAATGCTTTATAGGGTTAGCTGGATTAACTGGATCAGTATTACATCTTCCCATCTTTGCTTGTGCCATAGTCCCATTCTGTGACATGCACACAGCTGGGAGCAGGGGACACTTGGGACAAAGCAGAAAGAAAGCCAAATGGCCTCCTGTTCCAACTACTCTTTTACCAGCTTGGAGCCTTCATTCCAATGTGTCTTACATGGATTATTCAGTGACTGTATACCCTTTTAGTCTTGGCTGCAACCTGCAGCAGAAAAAAGAATGTTATTGTTGTTGTTGTTTTTTTTTAGTATGCAACAACTTTCAGGAGAGAAGGGAAACATTAAAAAGCAATTAATATACCGGAGTGAAAGGAAAAGGGGAGTTGCCTCGTCCTCCAGTGGGACTAGTGATATTTGCAGCGCGACCTGAAAATGCAGAAAACATGAAAAGGATGGCTTTTAGTGTGACTTCTGCTCATCCCCATGGACGGATGACTGATGGAAGAAAGCAAGGGACAAACAAAGGCAGTTTACGATCAGCATAATCAATGTGACATTAGCACAGCAACATAATGTGCGGGGGTTGGAGTGAAGTGGAGTGGGAACACAAGATGCTCTTTTTGATTATACGGCTACTTGTACCTATGTGATTACATCTTCCTGTTTTTTGCCTGAAAGAAGTTTTTCTCAGGCTTTTACCACTTTTCAAAAGGGTCTTAACATCATGGCAGGATATCAGTGGCACTCACTTTAAAAGCAATCAAGTGTGCATTTAAATTTCAATCTGATGGGTTCTGACCAGACTCCTTATTATAAAATATATGTCTTGGTCCCTTTTCCTCTCTGCTTCCCTTTAACCTACACCTCATTATGAAGTGGGAGTTTTTGCTTGAAATGTTTCAGTTCTTAATGTGTTACATTTTCATGTCAATACGTTGGAAAATATAATGATTCTCTTCATTTGACCTAGTTGCTGAGGTATGAATTTCCCCACATGCCTTCATTCACACAAATCACAAAAGTAAAGTACTAATGTCATTTAGTGGCAAGATTAAAACATTTAAACCTAGTCTTTTCGGAACATTAATGCAATATAATAGATAGATAGGTAACATCTCAGCCCATTGTCCCAAGAATTGCTGTCACGCTGGACAAAGTAGTTAAAAAGCATCAGCACTTTAACCGTACAGCAATAAGGTTAGTGGTTTGACTGTCAGCTGTGGCCTTTTCATTTTGCTAGGTTTCTTCATGCCGGTGAGGGGTTTTACTGGGTGCTCTGGTTTCATTCGACAGTCCTAACACGTGTTAAGTTAATTGGGCATTCTACTTCGACTCTAGGTATATTTGTGCGTGGTCTCTTTCTTTGTTATAGTGATGGACTGGTAACATTGCCAGGGTATACTTTGCCCAAATCCTCCAATCATCCATAGAATTCTGTCTCTCCAAGAAGCAAGAGGAAATGTGACACATATTAATACATCTAAATAAGAAGAAATGTAATTCCCAACAGGATAATGTCAAGGTTAATATCCACTAAAATCCTTATTAAGAGGTGGACAACATTATTAACTTTGAATATTTCTGAATGATTTTTAAGCTCAAGATGTGAAAACTTCACCTCAGGTTCAGTGAACTATGTACTATCATTCAGCCCAGTTCCAGAAGTATTGATACTGAACGAGAGATGGTCAGCCTCTTTATGATGACCATGTTAACAGTCAAAACATTGGATCTTTGTCTGGCAAAATGTATTGACATAATGTAATAGAATTAAACTGTTATGATGTACAAAACACAGTGTATAAAACGATGATGATAAAAAGACAATTATCAGTTGACCCTTTTTTTTTTTAAACCAAGGGGACGTTTTTCCATTTAATTAGTGTGTGACCATCGATAACCCTTCTAACACACATCCATCCTCATACCCACACAAAGATTGAGGTGTTTAAAAACTTGTTTTTGTGTGACCATTTTGCTCTTTCACCATTCATTTAGTCCAAGGCTAAGAGGATGAGGAGGAGGAGGGCATCACTTCTAGTGGGAACCACTCAAACACTTCATACTTCTGCTATCATAATGAGGGAAGAGGAAATCAATTTTGGCTGTGACAGACATGGATTATTTGAGAACATCCAAGGTAAATGTGCCAAGTAACAATGCAGCCCTGAAAACACACACACACATTATACACGTTGCGAATCATAGGCTAACCTTGGTCTGAACACCATGGCAACAGGGCAAATTGAACTAAGAGTGATTATTTTAATCCAATTTGGACGCTAAACACCTGAAAACTGATGATGACAAAAAACATCTTATTGAGATAAAAATCCATTAAATGCTCGACACAGCTTTGACATTACTTAATACAAATGAACTGTTATTCTGTAAAAAAAAAGTTAATCATGTAAATAAACAATTACATCTAATTAAATGAAACTGAAGAAACTAAATTTCAGTGTTTCGTCTGGTGTTTCCCTCTTGACGGCATGGTTTAAAATGTGTTAGGTTGCTCCAAGTCCAGGTGTCATTGTTTCTTCACGATGGCTTTTTTTCTGCTACAAAACTCATTCATCATCTAAGGGGCCTGTTGGGTTTTATCTCCGTCTGGCTTACTTTGAAGCACTTGATCCTCTACTACGTCTGCCATTTGGGACGCACTATGTCATGGAAGGGGTCACAGGTAGGGCAGCATCACTGGCTGTTCCTCTACTTCCAGTCCATTCATTTTAGTTTCCCAAGACTTCAGATCCCTTTCAGTGGCAAATAGCGAATGACGCATTTCGAGAGGGTAGATACAAAGAAAAAGGGAGGTGTAAGAGAGAGGCAGAATTAGTGCTTGACTAAATTAAGGCAAATCAAATAAAAAATTCATGCCTGCTGAAAGTGGCAAATATTGGCTCAGCCTTTAAAAGCTGTCAAGCCCTCAGTTTACCCCGGCCACCATCCTCCTCATCGTGACCCTCATCATCATAACCGTATCCTACTATCTCACTCATCCTTTCTCTTACCGATAAAAGGAGGATTTAATATGTTTTCATATATATGTCAAACCTGGAAATTTATTATCAAATTTGGCAGTTGCATGTTTGTACATATATACCTTTATTACAGTGAATGTGCTGATTAAATGCATTTTCAAACGCCTTTAAAATCTATCTCGGTGTACAATGCAGTAATTCTACGGAGCGATATATATTTTTTAAAGGTTTAAAGATTTAAAGGTATACTTTTTGCATTATTTTATCCATGCCGATTTTTATCTTGTTAGTCCAGTGCAACCTCTTGCCTGGAATAAGTTGGGAACTGTGAAATTACATGGAATATCATCATATAACCTATCTAAACTTCCCAGCATGTCATGCACTTATACCTAATAAAAGCTGATTTTTATTGCAGCTCCAAAGCCATCTTCACCTCTTGTTGGAATGCACAGCATTGAATCACAAAAGCATGTAAAAGGAAAATTCTGTGTAAAAAGGTAAGATACAATAAATCAGTCTAGGCGCTTAGATCCAAGCAAACTGTTGAACTCCCAAGTATCACCCATTACAACATTTGTGGGAGTTATCAGCCCCTGTGTGCCCCCTTTCTCCCCTTACTCCTCTGGGTCATCCTGGTGTCATCAGCTGGTGCGAGCATATGTCTGACAGCGCAGTCTCTTTTTTTTTGCCCGCTCCTCTCTTCCATTCCCTTCTCGTCTGGCCTCCAAGCTCCAGCACGCATGTCACTGTCGATGTCACTTGTGTCCACCATCGCCGGCGTAAACACATAGCGACCACTTGATATGTTTGTCCGGGGATTTGGGGGTGATCATTACCATGTTTTGAGAGAAGAACATCTGGTGGGGGGAAAAGGTTACAGTATAGGGATACCACCAGAGCCAGAGCTCTGTGCAGAATTCCTTCCATCAGATAAATCAAGCCAGCAAGTCACGGCAAAGCGGGAGGGGCAGTGGAGGGATGAGAAGAGAGGGACATTAACTCAATCCTGCCTGAAAGAAACGGAGTGCTTTGTAAAAGATGGGTTGCTTTGAAATGATCATCTTTCTTCCACTATGCTGGTCTCTCCCAGCCTCTCTTTAAAGGATCAGTTAACCCAAATCACGAAAAATGGATTTGGGCCTTTTGCCATGTAGTATCTATAAACAGATTCTGCATATGAATATCTGAATTCTGTAAGCATGTGACAAGCTTCAAAAGCTTTATGGAATTCATTAATAATTCATTTCAGTTAAGTTGACCAGTCAAATTTAGAAGGTTTTGCTTCGTGCAGGTCAACTGCTCTATGATGAACTAAGATCAGGGACACATTCGCCGAAATACAATCTCAAAACCACAAGCTCTCATCTTGATTATGATTTATCTTTTTATCTTTTCTTCAGAGCTTCTGTGTCCAAACAATACCTGGAGCACAGTGCATTATCTTTTGGTCTAGGCATTTTTTATCTGGATGGCGAGTGGCAATTGCTTCTGGGATTTGCAAGTCGTTTAGATAACTTCTATGCAATCAGCAAACGGAGACATATGACTTCAATCCTATAGGGGTTGTGTATGAGTTTTTAATGTTTAAGACAAAAAACAAAATGCTAATTACAACAAACCGTCCATGCTTGCTCCTTATTGTAATTTACAAATTTTCCATATCCACTGTATTTAATACTATTCAGGGCGGTGGGAGTGCTAAGTCTATGTTTCCATGTACCTACTAGCTCCAAACGTAATGTCAGGGTCACCACTTAACCCGGCGTGCGTGTTTTCTGACTGTTGGAGGAAGGACAGGATACTCCCAGGAGTCACAGTGATGCAATGAAAACCTTAACAACAGTATGATGCATTACAGACATATTGTTTAAAACAAATACAAATTAGTGTTCACTAAACTCCATCCATTTAACAACATAAACTCAAACATTTCATTTCAAAACTCAGCTATCAGTTCTCTGCAACCTTGTTAAGCTGTATAAAGTGTGTCCATTCAATCCTGTTTTTCTGGTACACCCTCTGCTGGCTTTAAAAATAGTCTTCCATTCATCTGCAAATCTCCTTTTCACTCTTCCTTCTTTCCTGTCATGTTCTGGGAACAGCGAGTCAAAGCAGGGATGAGTAAAGTACATGTCAGGGGGCGTAAGGGCTTCTGTGGTGGCCTACAAGATGAAGCTGTCAGAGGAAATGCTGTCAGCGCAACACCCAAGTATCAAGGGCATCTTTGTGCCTTCTCCTCCTCCATGCCTGCCCTCTGTTGCCTTGCTTAATTACACTATTGTATGCTGCTACTACTATTGTCAGGGACTTGACAAGCCTACACTGTTGGCATGCGTAGAGTCAAGTTTTGACACAGTGCCCCGGAGACTTTGCTGCACTGCTGCTGTGATGTGCTGTTGAAGGCTTGTGTGCAAGCGAGTCGAGTGAGCCGAGATCAAGAAAGGCGTTTTGTAATTCAGATGAATTCATTTCTATCATTTTCAAAATCTGCTTTATATGCATTTGTCAGATCTTCACCTACAGAAGTATTACACATAGGGTGGCAGAAGCGGAATGGTACCTCACACCCCAGATTGACCAGGAAGTAATTGACAGCTTTCAGTGCCCTGGCTTGCTGCTAATTTCTCCACTTCCTTCCTGCTAGCCCAACTTAGCATCAATCACCTCTCCCCACTCACAGCGCTAGTGCAAACCAATTTCCTTAATGCTGATTGCACTGTAAACCAACTCTCCTCACCCGCTCTAGCTCATGTTCCGTTTTGCACGTTCATTCTTTTTTACTTTCCTTCCACAGCTTCCTCTTCACTTGACAAAGCAATGATTCAACTCTTAAAAGCTTTAGAAATTCGCCACACTTTTTCCCAGAATGTGTTGTCATCTAGTGTTCAGTAACAGGGCAGTAAATTAATGCTCTGTTCTTAAATGTAGAAATGTGTCTCAATTAACTTCCATTTGTTGTGCAGATTATAGGGACAGCAAGGTTTTCACTGGCAAGTCTTCTGAATGTATCTGTGCAGGGCACTCAGGGAAGGGAGAAGGGAGATCCCTGCTTCCTGCTGAGGCATGAGAAATTCCCTACATGCCTCTGATGGTTTAGCTACACCATCAACACAGGACAAGGTTATTTCTCACCTTCTCTGAGTCTGTACACCCACCCCGAATCTGAGGCCAGGAACTGTGCCAGGCCAAATGCTTTTACATGTGCCCATGTGCTCATGCTTCCTTTTAACTCTGTCTCCAAGGCAAAGTCAGATATCCACCCTATATAGCAGACCAAATGTAAAAAAATCTCTCGGTCTTCAATATTTGATCTCTCAGCATTTTCCCAATTTTGTAATGTCATGCAACTGAGCTATCGGTTGTAATAGGAAAAAAAAAAAAGCTCAAATACAGCAACTATTAGCTCTCACCTCTTCAATGCTGTTTCTGCCAGTGACAGGATCTTGTGCCAGAATTTTGCTCAACCACACCCTTTTGATACGGTGAACCCTCCCTCTGACTAAGAGTTAATACCAAATAAATGTTTAAAATTTGAAAAAATTTGAAACATGCATCTTGCAAAGTCCAATTACTGTCTTTTCTGATTAAAGTAAAAGTCTGCAGGGGGGAAAAAAACAACACACCGGTTCCAACCATTTGGCTGAATTTTGTAAATATGACGCCATGTTCCTTGGATTATGTTCATGTCTTTGTTATTGTTTGTCTGAATTTGACTTCTCTCTGTGTGAGCTCCATCAAGTCTTGAAAACCAGTGGCAGGCCTTTCCCAGTGGAGAAATTGATGAAGTGCAGTGGCCTGGGGGCCAAGGGAGAAGTAATCCCCTGCTGGGATTTCTCTCTGGCCCACTGAGCACACCACAGCCGCACAGGATACATCACTCAATCTGCAGCTAGCACACACACACACACAGGCCTTGTACTGGGCAACATAAGGGCTGTATGGCTTGGACGAAATCGTAGCTGCTTTAACTCATGTCCTAATGGCTGGTACAGAGTGGGTCATGTTTCAGCCTTGCTCCAGGGCCCACCACTGACATGCTGCTACATTATGTTAGCCTGTGTTTTATTTGGCTCTGTTTGGTATAGTGTAGTGGGATAGGAAGTGGGGGGTGCGGGAGCTACAACTGAAGGCCTGGCAGGAGGACTACTCCAACACAAACAGTAGGAGGATGATGTCTGATGTGTTTCTGCTCATACTGTTGAGTTATATACAGTCCAGGCCGTAGACGGAGCAATTCTGTCACTGTGTTTGTGTTTTTTTTAAGTACGTGGTAGTATTTTACCGTGTAATTGTAAGCAAGTTGAGTTTTCAAAATCGTTCGGGTCATATAGAAGTGCTGAAGAAAAAAGGGGGCACAAATGAAGCACAATGTGTGATGGCATGTGTGTCACATCGGGCTGAGTTATGGCTCCGATCGCCATGATCAGGATGTCTCAGCTTCCAATTCAGAGCTACTCGATTGGTCACTGCTTACGCAGCTACTGACACGGAACAGTCTGGGACTGCCTGGGCTGGCGACACAGTCTGAGATTCCCAGAGAAAGCCCTTGGCGCAGACACATGCTTGCTTGCTGACACACACACACACACACAAGCATGAAACGTGGGGGTTGGGTTGCCCTGACAAATTACCTACATCTCCAGCACTCTGGTGTCTCAGCAACAGAGAAACTCAATGGCCCGGTAGGAGGCGGGTGGTTAAGTGGAAGGTCAGGGAATTGAGTGGAGAGGGCACCTAAAATCCATGCTTTCCCTACATTTAGCACGGAGCGAGTAGACTGTAGGGCTCACAGGTAGGCAGCACGTATTAACTTTAGATCGCTTCATCTAATCTGTCACCACAGCCTGTACTCGTACTGTATGTGTGCCAAGCACAGCAACTTAGTATTTGATAGGTGCACATGGTTCTGTGCATGTGCGCACGCATATGTAGAGCAGTGAAGTCCAGCGTTCCAGACTGCAAGGAAAGGATTAGGGGTCTGGAATGCAAGACACTCCTTGACCCTACTGTGACCTTTGAGGCTAAATCCCTTGCCCATATCTGTCCCTCATGGGTCATGATCCAATTGGTCGCCCCTTTAGAATGCTGACCTCTCATGCACCTTGTCACTCAGTCTGTTTAAAACGTCTCTATTCACTGACAGTGGGGCCTAAGCTAGCGGGCTAAGATAACAACAGGAGGAGCCTCGTCCAAGACTAGGCCATCAGAGTACAAGAATTATGTTTCAAATCAGAAATTCTGAGACATTTTTGTTAATGCAGGCCTACTTAAAGAGAAAAACCCTCTTGTTCTGCCTTTCAAGTGTCCATGTACACCTAAAACATGGATGAAGCGTTTCCCTTTTCCCCTATTTTTAAGTACTGGATGGCTTTCCATTTGCAAGCGTGTCGACTAAGAGTGACGTTAATGGAGGTGGAGAGGAACCAACACATCAGAACGGCGGGTGAGTGGCAGTGACACTGAGCAGCAGCAAAGAGCTGTGTGGCGGGCAGGCAGTCT
This sequence comes from Menidia menidia, assembly GCA_907169785.1. Classification (NCBI taxonomy): domain Eukaryota; kingdom Metazoa; phylum Chordata; class Actinopteri; order Atheriniformes; family Atherinopsidae; genus Menidia; species Menidia menidia. The sequence goes on from CAJRST010003335.1 coordinate 11,127,156, forward strand.
CCCTCTCGCTTTCACTCCGGTCCCACATGACATGGCTGACTGGAAAGATGAGAGACAGATGGGTGCCCAAGCTAGTAACGGAAGGCCTCTGAATAAAATATCACACTTCTGATTAATTTATATTTTATCTGCATGGAGGAAAGCAATATTGTTTTTAGATGCTGTTCAAATGCAATTCATTCCACATGCATTCATTGCAATGTCTTTTAAAGTAGATTTCAGGCGGTAGAGTTTGAAATCAATGACTTGGTAAAGTTGCGTTGTTTGCTTTATTTGAATGAATTTTCCCTTTTTGTCAATATAAGTTATTATGTTTTCAGTTTAAAGTCTGCATTAAAATTCAGAGATGTGTTTACACATACATTGTTGGAACCTCTCTACCGTGCCCAAACTGTATGACTTGGGAGCAGCGGATGATATTTTTTATTTTTAACTGATGTAGCCCAGCTGAATCAGTACACCAGATGAGCTTTCTCACTATTTCTACTTTTTTTGCTGCACAAATGTTGATTCAGACAAAAAATGATTCAGACATGATTGTACTGTTGCAATCATTACAAGCAAATTGATTAAAAGAAGAAAAACTACCACTCTGTTTTCCAGGTCCAGGGACGTCAAGCAGGTTTTTTTGTATTTTCCTTTCATCAAATAACAAAATAGACAGGAAGACCATCTCTAATGGCAATCTGTTATTTTTCATCATGACGTTTAAACAAATATCTAAACTCTGTTTTACATCCGGTCAGCAACAGAAAAGGACAGCTTCTGTGGAACTTTATTTCGAGAGGTCACATCAAGGCCAACTTGTTCTGGCTTCACATTAGTGAATTCGAACGAAGGAAGGCTGGAACCCACTGCTTAATTCCAGGGTTATGTGCAGTTACATTAACATAAAATGCAATTAGAATGGGTGTAGAACAAGAAAATTGAGAGAGTAACATCAATGCTTACATCAGTCACCTGTTATAGACTGGTGGGAGTTGGAAAATGGAAATGTGTAATGGGCAAAGGAGGAAAAGAGGTGACAAGCAGTGGTCAATAGCCAATAACTCCGATTAAAGATATTAATCAAAATTGAGAGCTTAAGTCCCAGGAAGTAATGTCTTCCTGTAAGGAAAATCTTTTTTTTTTTTTTAAATAGAAGCTGTAGTAGTGTACATTTCCACAACAAACCTTTTGGTAAAATATGTTTGTGCACTGGAATCGGGCTCGTTTGTGTGTCATCTTGGCTTTATATAACTGCGTGAGGATGTGTTTGCCTAAAATAAAATACAAAAACATAAAAAAACAAAAAGCTTTCTCTGACGGCAACAAAGAAGCAGCTGTGCGGAGCCTGTAAGAACAACTACCCCCCTCCACCTTCACTTCACCCCTCACCTGTGTCACCTCTGCCTGGCAGGGCCATCAAGGTGCGTCAGATGTCTACTTTGGCACCTTTTTACCTATGGCGCTACACTGTTGTCTGCTGCCTAATGTGCCTCTACCCTCACCCACTCCTTCCACCTCTTGCTCCTGAAGGCATCTGTCACTCAGCTGTCATTTCTTTCATCAACTCCCTGTGTCCTCCCGCCTTATTGCAGCGGCATTCACAAAGGTGGGAAAGGAACCATCTGAGCGAAAAGTATGTAATGTCCCGGGTCCAGGTTCACCCGCTGCCCACGCTGACACATCAAAGAGGCGATGAGTGACAGCCACCTCTCCCAGGCTTCCTTTCACAGAATTCCTCAGGAAAATATTTAACACTTGTGGAATATTGTATTTTTCATATATTTAGGCACGCTTGGTTTATTACATCATGTATGACAGAATGACATTCTCTCTATCTCTCTTTCTTTCAATTCTTTTCCTAATTGAGATATTAAATTAGCACATAGCTGCTCCTGCAACAGCAGTTAAAACGTATGTTTTGTTAACAAACGCTTGGTTAAAATATAAGAATCCTTCAGGAAACATCTTGCCATGTTTTTTGAACGAACACACTCCTGTGGCATTTGTCTCCTCCTTGTTCATTCCTCATGCTCTTTTAAAGTGGGGAAAGGCCTTTCACTTTTTTTCTGGGCACAACATGGGATCTAATTTTTAAATCTCCCATAATTTCTCTCCTAACAACACAAACATAGTCTCACACATGTAATCCTTACAGCTCTCATTGCTGTAAGAAAACATCCATTTTTTTCTGATATTTGTAGGTGGCCTAAGGGGTTTTGACCTGTCTCTCTATTTGTATAGAAGTGATCAAAGCAGTGTTACCTAGAGGGTTAAAAGCAACAAATTTGCCTTAATTCAACCTAAACTGAACAAGTCAATTTGAAACTTTTGACAACTTTGCTCAAATTCCACTCCTGATAGTGTTTGAAGAGCACATGTGTGAATTCTTGGTTGAAAGGCTTTACTGAAAACCAACATCTCCTGAGGCAAAGAAGGAGTGGATGGCTATGTTGTTATCATTATTATCCTGTCAAAGGCGGTGAGTTCTTTGGTATCACTCCCTACTGCAGCCGTCTAATCAGCAGGAAGATGCTGCTTGAAAATCCAAATAACTAACATGAGTCCAGTCCAAAACAAGGGTGTCCAAATCTGGTACCTGAGGGCTCATGTGATGCGGTTGTTCGATGTTTCCTTGCGTCTTCTCACCTGATTAAGATAAAATAGATCTCTTTTTCTAAGGATGCACTGATTTAAATCAGGTGTATAGAAGCAGAAATGACCAAAACCTGCGGGGACAGCGGCCCTCAGGGACCGGATTTGGACGCCCATGGTCTAAAATATTGGTTGAGTAACAATCAATACAGCTCTCCTTACTTGGGCTGGCTTGACATTAAATCTAGCCCGGTGACAGCACACTGGTAATTTTATCTCTCAATTCGACCCCACGCTTATGCACATGCGAGGAAGAGCGAAATAAAATGATAAAAAAGCAAACAAAACAAAGAGCCTTTGGCCGTAGCCCAAACTCGAGCCGTATCAGTGAGGCTTTGCTGCCACGCGGCATATGGTACAAGACAAACTGTCAGCCTTTTTCCCTCCTGTCTGTGCATGCTAAGAGCTGACAGGACCAAGAGCATGTTTGTGTCTCGGCAGCAGGCATCAGGCAGGCTTAGCGGTGATTTGGGGGGAAAAGGGGAGAAAGCCAGCGCATCTTGCTGTGGTGAGCAGTGATGTGTCTGCATGGCTGGATGTGGGGGCTACGCAGTAGCTGCGGGGGACAGCGCGGTGCCTGCGATTGTGAGGAAACTGCAAATTGATCAAATTGTGGAGGCAAGACTTTGGGCCTATTATCTGGGTCATGTCAATGTCTCTCTGGTCTCCAGTTGGTCACAGGGGCTAGTAAAGTGGGCTTGTGCATCGCAAAGAATCTAAGCTTTAAGAGCCGAAGCTGAATTTTTTTTGTATGTGTGCGTGTGTGTCCAGTCAAACCTTCATGCACATGTTGTTTACACAATGCCTCAACAACAAATAGATTTGACAAACACCGAGCAAAGTCTTCATTTGCACCTGCGTGATACTTTCCAACAATTTGTGTTGAAGTTGAATTTGAGGTCACGTCCTGCTGATGACCAGTCTGCACTTATTTCCGACCCTTTTCAATCTAACTTTTGAAAACATTACTTTTCCATTTTTCATTGCAGTATTAGGACAACAACTCGGGGGACAAGTCGCTATTTCTCTATATGAAATCTGACATCCTCGAGTCACGTTGTCTCCCTATCATTAGTGATCAGGGAGCCAAACCTCGATCAGAGCTGACTTCACTAGAGCATATCGTGGCTATTAGCCTAGCATGGTGCGTGATCTTCGTCTTGTCTTGTTGCTGAGGGTGCTGTCTTATGCAGTTTAGGAACACATACATGAGGGAGGGCGTCGTCATCACTTGTCACCATGCTTCTGTCACAGTCCCCGGAGTTTCAATGGCTCCCTGCGGTCCCTGTCACTCTGCCTGGCTGCAAACAGCTGGTCACCAGAACCACAGGCATCCTATCAGCATGGATAGGTGTATACTGTTCCGAAATCTAGTGCTTGGTGCAACGTGAGATTATAAATTTGTATTCTTATTTCGAATTAAAATGTTTGTGCGCTGAGTTTTACTGTCAAACAGGTTCGATAACGGCAGTTCCTGAGTCCAGACACTGAACAAACCAATTCCTTGTAAATCAGCAGCGCTGATATTAGCTGTTGAAGGCTAAATGGCCATTTTGAATCCTCAACACTCTGACACGTTATGACCTGCCTCCGCTGGTGAGGTATGTAGCGCTGTGTGTGGGAAACACATACACACTTATACACATGCACAGACGCTTGCTTCTCTGTGTGTGGGCCATGTTTGCCACCACTTAGTGACAGGTCAGACTCCCATAGTGTGATCAAACAGCAGCCACAACTCTCTAGAATTCCCACAACACTCCGCCTGGTGGAGAGTGGACAATAAAAACAAAAGTGGTGGGCTTTCATCACAGGCTTTGCCAAAGCTCGCTTGAGTCTGTGAGTCTGGCTCACTCTTGAGCCTCGCTGGACGAACACTGGAAGAAAAATGCTAACTTAATCTTACTGTGCGCTGGGATTGGTTCCAAATAGTACATACACAAAGCCTTGGAACATGTCTTAGTTTGTCTCAGTATTGATAAGTAATAACAAAATTATAATTTGAAGTTGGGTCACCGTGGTAAGCATCAAATTGTTCCTTACTCATATCAAGGTAATTTCAGAGATCAAGTAATGGATAAAATGGTTAAATGAATTCAGTTGAATGTGTTTTGTGATCAAACGAAAAAAGAAAGACTTTATTTGGTTTATCGAACCCTCAGGTATAATTTCTCTCCTTGTATAATAAACCATATTTATATGTCTACTGTAGTTACCAGCTGTTAATTAGTTAAATACTAAAACATTATTACCAATTACAGCCAAAGTAATCAAAGTTACATCCAAAATGTGTGAATCTTTCTCTCCATCAATTCTATTTTTTCTCTACACAAGTATAGAAAAGATCCATTTACTTATGCACTGTTGACAATACTTTGCTTTATGTCTCCTACTCAATGTAAGGAGCAGATGTATTTCGACTTGTGCAAACAGTGCTGATTAGCTCTATAAAACTGCAGGCCAAACAGGCTAACGCCAGTCAGCCAAGAGGTATTGCAGCAATGAAGGCGCCCTATCTGTAGTGCTATCAGCCCCGGTCCCCTGTCCTCCACTAATGGAATTGTCCTCCACCCCAGGCTGTGTATTACCATAGATCTGTGGGATAGTCTCAATCCAACAGGAGAGCCCACTGATTTAATTAAGGGCCCCTTTCTGACTCACTTACAACACAACAACATCAAGACGGGCAAGTTCAGACATATAACAAATAAATAAACAGGGGCCTCTTTTGGAAATGGATGTGTGGCTTTAACAGTGTGTGTGTCTGCCTCTGACCAAACTGATTATTCAAATGGGCTGCGTCTTTTACTCAACTGACAAAACCAGAAAGGGAAAGTGGATGATGTCTTGTGAGCCTCATTCCTAAGTCTGTACTTGATGGGCTCTTTTATTAGAGTTTGTTATGGCATCACATGCCAAATTATAACACATTTTCAATTGGGTTTTAGTTGCATTTGCTTTTCTACCTCATTGCCCTGAAAGTGGTTGTGATGAAACGAACATTAAATCCAGTAGCATGGAAACAGGAGTAAATCTTAATGTCTCAGATCTCAGATCTATGGTGTTTCTGACCGTGTGACTTCAAGAAAGAGATGCTTATTGTACAGAAACTCTTTTTTATGGATTTGTTTTCAGCTGGCTGACTGCCATGGGTGAGTGACAACTAACCCAACAAAAGGCTACGCACAATGACATAATGCAATTTAATCCTTTTCCACTTGGAATCGATTGTTACACCTTTGGGTGCAATGTTTTAAGATTATGTTACTTTATCTCAGAGTTTAATATAATATTTTTGAAGAACCAGCACATTTTTGCTCATTCTCTCATTGACTTTAACAAAGCGGTCACCAGAATCTGTCTGTCAGCAGAATTTGGACTTAGTTTGGCCGGCTTTATTATATCACTGGCGTGAATGGTATGGATTACCAAGAGTTTTGAATCAATTACACTCTTATGTCTGCATTCACTCCTAGTCTTTACTGAGACACATACAAGTCACACCCATTTATATAATGTGTGTCTATCTAAAATGAATCTACTTATTCAATTCAGCATCATATTAAGTAACACCGGTTCCTCACAAAACAATCATTTTGCAGCTTACACAGATGCATACCAGTGCAATATCTGTGTGGGCTGGCAGACAGCCGATGGGCCTCTGGCTCCATGTTATGAGCTCCTGGACCATGGTGCCATTACCTACACCTAATGAAGTTATAGAAGGGCTGTTGCTACAGTGCAACGACTCCCTGTAGATTGCTGGGTCTGGGTCTGTCACGGCCCACACACACACAGAAACACACACTTGAGTGCGCACACAAATAGCCACATATACAAACACATTTCCTCATTGGATTGTTGTTTTGTGCATTGTCCGAAACTGCAGCAAGGCAATGGACGTAAGCAACAGTCATCCCTTAAAAAGCCCCTCTCTTATGTCCATCTTTTAACTTCTTACCTAAATTGGAGTGGTGGTGTGGATTGATGTCTTATCTGCTGTCTACTGGCTGATTACATATAGTCTCTCTGTCTCTGTGTCATGGTAAACACACTTTAAGTTCTCTTGGCCACCCTGGAGCACTCATTGGCCAAACCTTAAAAAGCCCAGGCAATGCAATTATCTTTTATGACCTGCCAGAAAACTCTGACTGTGGGGAAGCTATGGAGTCCCACATCTGGGCATTACTGAGGAAGGACACAAGTTGTCACCTGAGTCTCTGTTGGCTTCTCTGAAGCAATAACTAGTCCAATTCTACAGTACACATTTTGCCATTTTGCATTTTGGCAATGCAATAATATGCAAAATTCCACTTCATACCACACAGAAGTTGTCGCAAAAATAAATTAACTGTAGAATTTTGGAAGGCAAGTCATGAGGTTTACCAAGTTTTAGTTTCCAAGCAAACAGTGGCTGACTAAGAAGATGAATTACAAGGAAGCATTGTATTTTACTTCACCGGCAAAGAAGTCCGGAGTATAAACATTTTGCCAGCCATATGAAGTGCATAAAATGTGTTACTCCAAAACTAGAGAAATCTCTTAAACTGGAGTAATGCACAGAGATAAGGCTGTTGGATTTTGAATGACTCAACTGTAGGTAAAAAAAAAAATGAGCATCAAACCAGCCAAGCTGCACCTTATATGCTCCAAATGCTTCATCAGTGAGTTATCATCAAATTGCAAAACTAAGGTCAGTTGAAAATCTCTCTGAATCACCGAGATGGGTAATTACCTTCTCCTTTCTTAGTAAGGTTCAGGTTTTTGTTCTCTTGTGATATCACTTTTTTCCCGCTTTTTAAATTATTTGTTTTCTGAGCAATCCAGTTCTATTTTTGGATTATCGATCTGCTCACATACAATCCTCCCCTCGATTTCCGTATTTTCACTCCCATACGATTCATCTGTCTCTTATTTCCCTCACCTAAGGGATTCATTCTGGGGCTGAGCTCGGGTCGTCTCTTATTAACAGAGTCTCTGTATTGGTCCCAAAGTGCAGCTTCCTCTTTCCATATAGTTCATTACAAAGAAACTGCCTCAGAAAACAATCTTTTATGCTGAAAAGATAATTCTGGTTTGGAACTGATGTTAATATGTCATGTTACTACCTTGTTATTTGTATATAATACAGAGAATTTTAAAATGTGTCGACTAAAATACTCTTGTAACTTGTATAAAGTCTAATTTTTCACCCACTTAAGAGTCAGTAAAGTAGAAATGCAATCTTCACACTCACTTTTCAGTCCACTGTAACACTTAAAGAATTCTTAAAATATTTAACCACAAAATAACCTTTAATAAATTGTATTATGTGAGCTGCTATAGTACACAAAAGCTCTTGGTCCACAAATTCTGTTTACTGATCGCATTGTGTTTATCACGGTTGCTACAAGTGAATTCTTCTCTGACCTTTTGTTGCTATCCACTGGCGACAATCTTTTCAGATAATATCTACGAAATCAGGAAAGCTGGGGCTTTCACAGAAGGACACTCATTGTATTGATGTGTGCATATGGAGGCCGTAAGACCGGAGGGGAAGAACCGGGTGCCTGTGTTGGTGTATCGTATGGGACAGGCGGTGTCACACCAGGGCCTAAACAGGCACACTGATCGTCCCTGTAGAGAATAAGGATAAGAGGAAGGTCTGACTCCAACGTGTCCTCGGGCCCTGTGCACAACTGGAGTGCCTGCCTGCAGAAACTGGTGTGCCTGTTTACCATCTTACTAGGGGTCCTTATAGTCGACGGCAGCGCCTCGTCTGCACGGACTAGAAATGTCTTGTGAGTATGGGCAAACAGGCTGTGAGGACAAGAATATGGAAGCTGACAGAAATAAATGCGGGTTGGGGGAGAGGCGAGAGGCAGAGAGGGAACGGGAGATGGAGCAAGCGACGGGGGTCCCGAAGTGCTGAAGAGATTGTGCTGGCATGGTGGCCAGAGGCCTTTCAGCTGAGTAGGCACCACTACCTCTCCTTTCTCCCTCTGAGATGCTGCTAACTGGTGCTCTGATGCCGGGAAGCGTGTCAAATACACAGATGCGCACATACGCATACTAACAGGCAACAAACTGGGAGGCTGAAAATGTACTGGATTGAATGAAAGGGTTTAAAAGTTGGAATAAGGTGATAATGACCACACAAAGTTGTGCAATGCCAAGAAAAATATAGATTAGAAAATGTTATTTATTGGCAACATGTCAATAACATGAAGAAGAAATGCGTCTCAGAGAACTTTCAGGGAAGTTTCATATGTAAAGCCAGGAAGAAGTTCAAAATTTTGAAAGATGTAAAACCCATTTTGCACCTTTCAGACAAAAACGGCCCCAGACAGATATTAGAGATACCGAATAGTCTTGCTCTAAGAGACAAATCAATCAACAACATAAAATAAGATGCAAGTCTTAAATATGGTTTGATATATTCTATTTAAAAAAAATGATGGATGCCCGATTAAAATTAGCAAAGATTTTTAGAGGAAGATAAGAAAATCACATGTTGCTTTGAACTCTTTCCAACTAAATATTGGATTGTCTTTTTGTTTAAATGGTAAAAATAGAGCAGTTTTTTTTTTTTTTAACCTGAAAACAGTCCTTAGATTCATTACTTAGGTTATTTGTCTATCACTCTCTGGCAGTTGCTGTATGACTAATTATTATATGAATGCTTTTGGGTTTAATTAAGTTTATGATATCCACTTTTGGTAGTCTTTTTAGATAATCACACAAAAATCAAGGGATAGAAAAGTTAAATGCAAACTTTAAGAAAAATGTTGTATAATTGATTTGTAAGTTGAGCCTGTGCTTAAGGAGAGCTACTTACATTTTCTGCCTTTAAAGATGTTTTCAATTATAGGTGGAAATGGATGTGTTTCAGGCCAAAGAAATGTCAACACATCCTGGATTAACTAGTTTTTCTGCACACTGGGGAATCCACTCCAGTAGCATGCCTCATCCTTGAGGTATTAGGCAAGCTTGCTCCCTATCTGGACAGTTCATTGCCACTTTTGTTCTATTTTGTTTTGCTTTTCATTCAACTCCTTATCCCTCCAAGACGTTATTGCTTATCCGGTCTTTCTTTGAAATAATCAAATAAAAAGAACAAAGAAGAAGAACATGATTTAAAAAATTGCATACATGCATACCTACATGTGAATGTTTATGTTAATGTGTTATTACATTATTTAATTTGCTCAGATCACCTTGTTATCATGATTTTGGTTCCTTCTCTCCACTCTGAGCTTTAGAGGGTAGGGTTCAGGTTCGGGGCTGGGGTTAGGGACAGCATAGCGGCACCAAAGCGCTGCCGATGCGGCAAAGCAATTCTGATTTGTGCCCACAGCCATCAGTGTCACTCTGCTAAGGTTGTCAGTCTCCCAGACCATCAAAGCTTTCTGTCTGGGACTGCTGTCACTAACAGTAATAGATATCATCTCAAAATCAGGGGTCGCTCCCCTTGTGTCTGGCCTGAGCCTTGTGGATGGGCCCACCTTGACCATGGTTGGTTGGGTCCACTCCACTACATGGGGCACCCGGCGCCGGGCTTAACTGTTGGGTCACGGTCTGATATATAGACGTTCATGGATGGGTAGCTCAATAAATGTGATGCTAAGATCAGAGAGCTGAAATGAAAGGATAGTTGAAAATATCGTCAGACATAATCAATGTCATATGAGATGTTTTTTCAGAATTTCTGAGATGTGTACTAATATGTTTCATGTCTGGTTTGGCTTGGTCAAAGATGGAGGTGTTACTGTTGCAAATACACACACACCTTTGATGCTGATTGTACACCAGTCAGGAGCTTATTAGTGTACAATCTAATTGTCATTAACAACCCATCCTATAGTGCAAAGGATCTGACATCAGAAATGTCACTCTGCGTTATACTAACATGATGCCAAGACTCCCTCCAAGATAACTTGACTCCTTAGAATTATAAGAGTCTACCGACATTTTGAAAAAGCTTGAGTGTCAGGACATGTTTGCCTCTAATGATCCATACATATTTTCATGTGTTTCTGTCATGTAGTTTTATTTTGTGACAGAACTATTAAACTCTATTTTGCACAGACGACACACTCCTAACTCTTTGTGTTGTTGCCATTGATGGATGACTATTTCTAAAAGTGAATCATCAACACTGTTGTGTTGTTCATTCAGTGATATTGCTGTCACCACTGGACTAGCACAAGAAGTGGGACACCCAAACAACACATGATAATCTGCTTAGAGATTCGCCAAGTGACAATGTGCCATAAGCAAATAACAAGGTCATTCACTGTGTTTGCCAGCTTACACATTAGCGTGTGCTGTCTTATGTATATATATATGTAGGCATTTGTTGGATAGTAATTGCAGATTTATTATGTTTTAGAGTGTTTTGGAGTGCAGTGAATTAAATAGAATAAGTAAAACTTATTTCATATGGACCAAAAAAGATTGATTACAAAAAGGTCCAAAGAATGATGTACAAATGTTTAATATTTTCCTAGGTTCATGGCACTTGCTCAGTACAGACCTGGTCTTTATTGTAAATCATTTGATTAATTTTAAATAACTGGACACGCATCATGAACAGTAATTTGAATTACTTGGATTTGTTATGAAAAATAATTCAGTCTCATGTGAGGAATAACCTCAATATAGAAGTACAGTATATAAAAGGCCAAGTAAACCAGAGAAGTATATGAGAGAAAAAAGACCTACGGAGGAATGAATAGATGTATGAGACAAGGCAAGACAGAATAAGGATCAACAGTAAGTTGATAGAAAACGCTTACGATGCACTGCCACTTCGCCCCAGCAAACCCCCCACCCCACTTTCCTTCCCCTTGCCCTCTTACATGCTCTCGTCAGCTAATTATCCAGAATTAGAATCTTCTTTCACACCAGTGGTGTCAGGGTGCCTTAGCTTGATCTGTCAAAGCCCCTCATGACTGGGTGCTAAACTCACGACAGTTGATGAGTGCAAAGCCCGCCACAGCTAATTGTAAGTGAAAAGCTGGACAGGACTGACAGCAAGAGTGGGGGGGGGGGGAGGGGGGCAAAAGACAAGAGAGAGCTCTTTGTTTGAGGACAGATGAAGGAAGGAGATTTTATTTGTGTTTTGCAGGTGGCAAGGGGACGGCGCTGTAAGCCGGTGCCCATGTCTCACGGACTCATGAAGTGTGGGGGTGGAAGGATCGTAAAGGATCCCGCGGCACTCAAATATGTGCGCAGTACGGAAAAAGAAAAACTCAAAAAGAGGTCTGCAGAGGAGGAACTGCAGGAAGAAAGTAGAAGAAGCCAAGTGTGAAAAAAACAGGTAGGTGTGATGAAGGAGGACAACAAATCGTTTCTTTCGGGGCATGTCAGCCAAGATTTTGCTCATCAGTCCTCATGGCCTCTGACCACCATCATGATGACAACACAGGGTTCAGTGGGAGTGTGTTCATACATACATACATATACAGACAACTATTTCTTAAACACTTTTATTCATGCACACATGTACTGGCGCGACACACACCTGAGGGGCCGGAGTCCAAAACAGGTGCAAATCAACTAAGTTTTTGTGTGGAAACAGAGATGTAATGCATTTTTATTGAGCAGTTTGTAAATATGACAAAGTCTTTTTAAATGAGTGCCTACATTTATTACATAAATAAATAGGATTTATATTGCATCATAAACATGCATCATGGTCTTTGTGGGTGTAAATGTTACAGCATAAATAAAGGTATGTGGGCCACATGCGCTGCGTGTCTTTGCATGCCAATTGGTCTAGAATGTCAGCTATTGTAATCTTACAATAAATGCTTACTATACTTGCCAGGCCAAATTAAATGTGTCACCAGCAATGAGAGGGCGTGATGTGGCTTGATGGGAGGTTGTCACCTCTCTCCTTGGGGCACTTGAGTGTTTGAGGACGACAGAGTTTCCTCGCATTTTACAATCAGTCATTGAACAAATAGTCTCTGAGCATCTCTGACAATGTGCACGTTTTACAACGCATATTAAAGGTACATATGAATCATACTTATTAACTTCTTTTTATTTCACCGCATTCCCTGTAAAGCGTAATCAATCCGATCATTTGAGTATAGCAGGGTTACAGCGTAACGGGGCATTAAATGGATCAACAGTCCTTTTGCGCTAACAGGAGTAGATTTAATCAAGTAATCAACCCAATGCGTTTGATGCCACTGCTGACTACAGGAGAAGATATTCACCTGCTACTTAACTTTCCATGTGAGAGAAAAATGTCAAGTTAATGTAGCCGGATAAACTGGCTATATGTTATATTTCAGTTATCAGAATGAGGGTATTATCTGGTGATTGAGTGTTTATAAAATTGTAATTACATTTTAAATATATGCAAGTGGTTTGATTGCCAGCTCCATTCTCTGGTTCAGGATTAAGAAGTCTGATTTTCTATAATCATTTTTTTTAGTCCTGTTGGTTGTCTATATTTTAAATGTATTTAAAGCAGTTTTGTTTGTATCTTTGGCCTTGAAAATGTATTTGACCTGTAGTTGCTTATCAAACTTTATCTTTTAAAAAATAGTGTTATGTTGCTCTTGTCTGAAGAAAACTTGGCTTTTTATAATAGTTTCAATCGACTTTTCACATACCACTTTCCCATATTTCTCAAATAATTTTTGAGAATCAGATGAAAAAGAGGTGTGTTAAATGCCTTTTAGTCATTATTTGTCACTACTTTCATTTGAGAATCTATGTTTTATTCTAAGGTAGTAGAGTTGTATTGAATGTCGATAATTCTTTGTTTGGGTAATGATTGTGTTCATTATCTTATAAATCCAGAGAAGCTGTTGACCTTACATTTATGTGTTTGCGCGAAAGCTAAACAGGCAGCTACCAGGATTCAGCAGTCAGCCAGCAGTCTCCACTCCAATGGTACTTTCACCCACTTGAAGACTGGAAACAGCTTTTCTCGGGCTAGTGTAGATTTGTGTGGATTAGGCCTTTGCTCTACAGCCGAGGGTTTGGAGAGATTCTCCACAGAATAGACCAGGAAGCTGTTTGGAATTGAATGTTGTTCCTCCCCTCTCATCATTACCCTCGAACCCTCACAAAAGGCCCAAAGCTCCCAGTGCCTTTGAACCCATGTTTGAAAATGAAAGACATGTCCAATGGAGGGTCTTTTTTTATTCTTCTCCTACTGAAAAGAGTGGAGAGAAAAGAAAAAAAGGGAGCTTTAGAGAATCATTTTCCCTCCTGCCATACTGCGTTCGTTTTCTTCTGGCCTTGAGCCACTTGTTAGAGGAAAAGGCAAATTTCTGGAAAAATTCCTAGAGGTTATTCCTCCAATCAACAAGCGCACTCATCCCCTACTTTCTGGCAGCGATGGTGAAAGCAAAAGGGTTAGGAGGGAAAAAAGCAAAGGGGAAACAAGGCTGAAGTACAGGACACAAAAAGAGGGGACTCTGGAGACAGCTGTTGGAGAGGTTAGTTAGAGATTTCCAGCCATTAGCTTCAGTCCAAGCCAGCTCGCCCACTTGAAGCGGACAAGAGCAGCGCCAGACCAGAGCCCCACTATGAAAAGGGTCGGGACCCAGCTTGATCTCGTGGAGAAATTGTTTACAAGTGGGACCCTCATTTCAACAAAAGAGCAGAGTGCAAGAAAGAGGGACAAGAGAAATGGAAAGAAAGGATGGAGGAAAGAGGAAAATAGTTTATTGATGGAGTGAAACAAATCTGCAAAAGTGAAAGAGCAAGAAGCAAGAGTGGTTGAGGATAGACCAATGAGGGAGACGGGTGCTGTTGGGAGGGCAGCAATAGGAGTCAGGTGGGGGTCGTGACACAATAAGTGGAGGACCTGTGGGGGTGGAGGGCAGGGGATCTTTTTTTCTCTTCTCAAAGGCAGGATAAACAAGGAAATGAGTCTGTAATCATTTCCAGAAATTGCCTTCCTCTTCGCCTCTCCTCTCCCCAGGCCGTCTCTCCGCCTCCATTCATTAGTACATGGCCTGATTAAAGATTTTCATTGTCCCAAAGAGAGACGCAGAGACAATCTTCAGTCCCCTGCTGTCCACGTCAGAGATACGTCAGGGGTTGTTCGTGGTTTTACTACTACCGGATTTGCTTTATTATTGTTTGGTGAATGTTTAAATCTTCAAGTATTATTTCCCATACACTCTGAAAATCTTCACATTAAATTAAGAAGGCCTCCTGTTTGATTTCCAGCATTCCCAGTGACTGTGAATTCCAGTTTACTGGCATATTTGAAACACAGTAACATAAACCTATATTTACATGAATAATTGCTTACTTGAAAGTGAATTCAATTTAGCTGAAAATGATTGAATCTCTTCTGATGGGACATTCAATTTATGTGTGACCTGACAAATAATAAGCTGTGGAGGCATAGAGCTCATAGTTCAGGGGTGACAATTTCAGTTTATTAACATGCAATCTGCTGCTTTTCAGACAGACACAATCCTAATCTGAAGAAAGGAAGTAATCTAATGTCAAATGCAAATCTAAATTGTTAATCTGAATGAGATTGGTAGGCATTCCTCATAGATTATTAGACTATTCTGTCTGATATCTGACTAAATTGTATGTACTGTATAACAAAGATGGAATTACATTTTTTTAAATGACATAATCCATATGTATTAAACACATCTCTATGAAAAGTCTTTTTTTTGGTCGTTTAAAAAAAAAAAAAAGATTCATAGCTAAGATATTCAAACTCAAGCCAAAATGATTAACAAGTGATAGCAAATGAATGCAGCAATCAGAATTTTAGATTTTCATAAACTGGAGACCAGTGTTGTGCAGGTTCAAAATTTGAGCTCCCTGTCCTAAAATGAATAATACATTGCTCATTTTTCACGTTTTTATCATACTCCCATGCCTATGAAAAAACATCAGCCAACACAGACCTGCGGACAAATGCTTCGGTCACACAAGTAACACAACACAACCACTACTGTAGCAATGGGCGAAAAAAATGCAATTCTAAAACTTTCAACAATGACAACATGACACATGTCTTAAAAAAACTCAAATCAGAGAAACAGCTGTATGAACATAGCAGGACAAACAGACTTTTTTTCCATGCTGTGGGAATGCTGCTGCAAATGTGTACGTCTCTATGATTAAATATACTTAACGCAGTTGTATTTACAGTATTTGTGTCTGTGACTGGTGCACAAATCATTGTGATGCCATGCTCGTGGTTTCCACTGGAGCATGCACCTGCTGGTGCGTGCAGGCGCAATTTAGCGTGGCATGCACACTGTCAAGAAGAATGTTGTTCCGTGCCGCAAGAAACAGTTATGCTCGCTGTATGTTCGTCTGTTAAACACAATCTCATTCAACTCAAATTTGACAAGCATTCGTACAAACAATGAGGACAGTCGGCGAGATGTATTGAGATGGTCCAAGAAGGAGTCCTGTGGCGCGATGCAGCGTTTTTGGGTGGAAAAAAATGTGTAATTGTGAATAGAAAACAATATCCTCAAAAGGATGTCCAAGGTTAAGCCACCTTTCATTTAAGACGTTTTAGTTTGAGAGCAGTGAAGCAGGAACATTACTTTTTTAGTTTCTGTTTCCTTTTCATTTAGTGTGTACTTAGGATTTCATTGGCTGTTTGGTTAGGTTTAGGGACACTTGTATATGACACCACATGGCCATTATTAAGTTGAACATTTTTACTATTACATCTTTAGTGCTTTTGCAAATTCTTGCTCACTGCTTGATTGCATGTCAGGTTTTAGAGGGAGATTATTGGTCTTGGAGGCGGCAGAGGTATCATAGTAATGGAGAAAATATGTTAAGGTTGTACCAACAAAGCCCAGTGATTTCCAGCAGTTTGTTAATTCAGGGCTTTTTCATGAACGGTTTCATTCTAAAGCCCTTATTTCCATCACTTTTGCTTTGCCTTAGTCATTTTAGCTTCATTGTGTACATTTTGGAGGTTGCCATAGGTACCACAGCAGAACTAAAATAATCCATGTTTATTGGCATTCAAATAGCAATATAGAAAAATAGAAAATCACCAAAAAAGCCATGGTGCGAAATAGTCCGGAACAAACTAACAAAAAAGATAAATTAAGATAAAAAAGACCATCCAGCAGGACAGCAAAGGTTGAGTTGGGGTAGGTTAGGAGGCCTTTCCCTGCCAGGAAGGAAGTATTTGGGTTTTTATTGGTTTCATATGACACGACAGAAACTTTTTAAGATGTTGTAGACGCGCTGGTAAAAAAGAAGTCTGCCCACCCCTGCATAAAGTGCCCTGTGATCTCAGCCATATTTATAGGCACTGTCTTGTGTCACATGGCTTCCATTTCTTCCCTTGTTGGGACCCCCTGTGGCTGATTTTACAAGCACAGGTATGAAGAGGTCAAATCCACCCTTGTCAGTGGCTTAGTCGCACATCCTTCACTAACTTTCAGGCAAAGTTGTTCTTTACATTACCTGTTGATTTTTAAATGGGTTAAAAGGATTTTGTAGCAAAATGGAATATGTATCATCTTTTCCAATAAGTCAAAACTTTGAATAAAAAATTTAAGTAAAAGTTTAACTATAGCAAAAAATGCTTTTTGTTAACCTCTGTGCTTACATTTCTTGAGAAGGATCTTTCGAACTTTCCAAATATTATTATGCAATATTAAATGCTGAAAACTGTTAAAGTTTCTCTCAATAAAGTGGTAGTTTTCTGTTCTGTCCTCGTTCTTTCTTTCTTTCTTTCTTTCTTTCTTTCTTTCTTTCTTTCTTTCTTTCTTTCTTTCACAGTGCTTAGGGTAGCAGATTTCAGGCAATACAAAGATGCCCCCTTGTTGATTTATTTTTACCATTGCATACGTGTTCACGCATTTCATTTATCTGTAAATAATTTTGTGAAACCAGTTTATACACTCCATGTTTGTTCAACAAAGCTAATTTTCTCTCTTTCTCTGAGGACTTTAATAAGGAAACATCTCACTTGGAATAGAAATTAGTCAGATTTCAGTTGTACTTAAACCTTAAATACCAACACCATATGCAGTAAATATCCCGTCAGCAGACTTATTTGAGACTTATTTTAAGATAAAGGTAAACTTTAATACTTCCTAATGAAATGTAACCTGAGTCATCCATTGATGCACCATAGTGGTATAACAGTGTGAGTCCTGCTGGAGAAAAGCTGCACAATTCCTCCTCCTTCTCACATTATCTGCATGTCTCTCTTTTGGCCATGTGGCGTGGTGTGTTGGTTTTAGTGGGCACTAAAAACACACTGTTAAACACAGTTTTAAAAGTTCCTAAAAGCATTTTTTCTCTCCAGGATTGGCACTTTAATCTACTCTCAGGTTTCACATGCTGCACAGGCACACCTGTGGGGAGAGGAATTAAATAAGCTGGATCCAACATAGCCACTGGCTCCCACACATCTTAAACTTCTTGTAAAAGTGGAGAAGAAGACTAATCAGATTTATTGTTTTAATCATAGAGGAGAGTTCTCTTTCTCTTCATACAGAGGCCTATATGTCTTCTTGACTGTTTTGGCCAGAATCCTTCACACCTTAGCTACTAGTCTCACATAATTTAAGCCTGACTCATCTACCATTTCTCATTGCTTCCTGATAGTAAAGTTCCCCGAAAAATATCTGATTTCTGCTCAAGGTTTCTTTTAAAAAAAATCTAGTTATCATTGCATTGCTGCCATGGCTGTTTGCTGACTTGGAACGGGGTACATTATCGTGAAATACAAACTTGACAAGGCTCACAGACAGGGGGCTCCAACCCTTTCCTACCACCTCATAAAAAATATTTTTATTTGCAATTTTCCCACTTTTCAAGTTGTTCCTGTGAGCACAGGCATGCGTTTTGGAGTAAAATATGTTCTATCTTTCCATCTTCAAGAGTTGGAACAAAGTGCCTATAAGGAGAAGGGGTTGTGAGTGAGTTAAAGGGAGTTCTGAATTTCTAAAAGGTTAAAGTTCATGTTCAGAAAGGAAAGAGCTGAGGTGTTTTGAGTTTTAAGGCCTGCTTTTTATCTAGTCTGAAACAGACACTGGAGAGTTATTGGGGTTGAAGTCACTCTACTCTGTTTTCTAAAGGGAATATAGCTAGTCAGGAGACTGAACTACTCTGTTTACAATGTGCTTAATCTGTAAAACTGTTGGGTAAAAATATTTCAACACGTTTGTTATTTTGTAAGCAATGTTCATGACACTTAATGGGTAACCAAAACTAATTAATTTCAATATCTTAAATAAAATCCACATACAGCAGCAAAGTTGAGAAAATACATTTTGAAAATAGAAATAGTACAAATAAAGACATTTTCTGCAATGGCCATGAAAGGGAAGGATGTTTGCAATACAATCTCTGTACATTCTAAAAAGTAAAGGCTTTAAAAGGTCAAAAGTAAAGTCACAGAATATTCTTATTTTGATTGGACAAATCTCTAGACAGCCTTGACTGGATTATGGGCGCGTAAACCCTGAAGTCGAGTGGCTGCATCTGTCCGGTGAATAGCTCTGATAACTTTTAATCTCTCGACTGGATCTGGTAACATAAAAGCTTCAGGCACTTTGCTAGTCCTCAAGTCGATTACAGCTTTACATTCCAAAGCTTACTTTAACTATAATTGCTATGACAACATAGAACTAAAACTTGTGGATTAATGAGGAGGACACTGAAAGTAACCATTTTCTTACAGACTCACTGGTGAAGTAACACATTATCCAGTGATGTTTTGAACAAGCTTTGATGGAAAAAAAACAAAATAATGTGATGCACCTTATTTTCATGCCTTGTGTGTTTAAACTAGACATTTGAACTTGACATAGATCCCAGGTCAGCAGTAGTTTGTGTGCTTGTGTAAGGCAGTGATCCCCCTCTCTGTGATCACTGCAAATGGGATCAGATTAGGTTTTAGCAGATTATGGACGGAATGGATGTAAACATTCAATAAGACTCGGAAAACAATCCCTGCACAACTCGTTTATCAAGTGCCTCATCACAGATTTTTAATATAATACAGAGAAAAAACCCGGGCTTATATTAGAAATGTTCTGTTTCTCAAAACCTACTATATCGAACATCTTAATAAAGACGAAAGTTGCGTTTTCGCAAGATATTGAGAGCTGCTGGCTTCTTTTGCAAATCCACAATGCAATTACAATGGCAACATTTACTGATAATGCATGCTTAACTACATTTAGCTTTATTAGCTTTGGTTCTATATAAAAAAGACCATGGTTGCTACTTTTCCGCCAATAGGATTTGTGTCTGGGCGGCACGGTGGTATGGTGGTCAGTACCATCGCCACACAGCAAGAGGGTTCTCGGTTCGAGTCCCCGGGGGAACCAGGACCTCTCCGTGTGGAGTTTGCATGTTCTCCCTGTGTCCGCGTGGGTCCTCTCTGGAACCTCCGGCTTCCTCCCACAGTCCAAAAACCTGCATGTTAGGTTGATTTGACATTCCAAATTGCCCTTAGGAGTGTGAGTGTGCGTGGTTGTGGCCCTGTGATGGACTGGCGGACCAATCATTCAGTTTGAACATTTAATGTTATCAACTAGCTTTCTTTTCAACACTTTATAAGCTGATGAGAGTCAAAAACAGTTGCGGTTTACTTTTTAAGTTTCTATATTAGCACACAGAGAATTTGTAAATTGCTGAATTAAAATGGATTGCCCAGCTCACATTTTGAAACGGCTTTTCACAAACATACACACAAAAACAACATGTACACGCTCTAAGTCAATACCTGTCTCGACTATCAATCAATATCCCGATCATTGGACATCCTGATGTGAATAAACTGGCATTACAGCAACCCAATACTTTATATATTTTACTGATGTCATACTGATGTCAAAGTGTCAGAATGAAGCACTGCTTGCTGGCACTTGGCAACCCCCCCCCCCCTCTCTTTTCTGGCCTACTGTATCTCAAGTTTCATTTGCCTGTCATTGTACAAATGTGTGAGGATGAAAAGTTTAGCGACCTGTCACACAAGGCTATTTTCAGCAGTTCAGTGATGGTGCATTTTCCCCAGTACATCGCATTGATTCCCGAGAAGGACAACTGAAACCATTTGTTCCCTTCAAATTACATATTGGATGACTTCATGTTAAGTCTTTTTTAATGACAACACTGCAGTAAGGGAGTCAGTCTGTGGGAAAAGGAGTAGTATCTCCTACTCAACATGGAACGGTAAAAAGGTAAGACTCAGGTAACCGGCAAGTGTAATTACGAGAACGCTTGATCCCTGTGAAAGCTCTTCCCGGCCACTTTCTCTTCTGTATTGGAGGCTTTGGCACGAGTGTTGGAGAGGGTCACTGTTTAATAATGAACAGGTCGAGCCAGCTGTAACGGATACATGCACCTGCTTTATACATCAGTCAATTACCTAATTAGAACTCTCCCTCAGGGGAAAGCCAATACCTCATCCTGTAGCAGAAGGACAACCCCTTCCATGTGAACAGAGGCACTTGCAAGTCAAAAGGATACCTGTACGTCTGTGTGCGCGTGTGTGTGTGTCTGTGCACATGTGCACACATTTGTATATTTGAGTAACAATAGAAAGGGGGTCCGGTATATCTTTGTGCAGATAAGGTACCCAAGGGCTCACATGGGAAATTGTAGTCAATGCAGTCGTGATCCTATAACCATCCTTCCTCTGCCCATCTCCTCATACACGCTTCCCTCAGCCTCTCACCATTCATTGCTCCATGAGAAAATGATATGATAGATTTTTTCCTCCTCCCACTCAGAGGGCACAGATTAAATGGTGGTTAAATAGTCAACAGTGCTCATGTGGTCTATTTCCTTTGTAAAAAGTATAAGAGGACTTCCTATTCACCAATACATCAACACAGAGCCCCTAAAGTTTGTTCTACCTACATGGCTTTGCATTGTAACTGCCTTTAGCCGTCCCAATGGGTCCGTTGGCTATGCTTACAGAAGAGGCCAGGAGCATGTGTACACTAAAAAATGTACTTTCTTTTTCCCGTTAGCTTCTACCTCCCACTATTTAAAAACAAGCATGTTGGGTTAATTGGTGTTTCTAAATTGGTCAAAGGGACGGATTTGTGCATACATAGTTTTTTATGTCAATGTGGCCTTTTAATGGATTAGTGACATAAAGAAGGTGTACCCTGCTTCTTGCCCAATGACAGCTGAGACAGGCTCCAGCCCCTTCACAACCCTAAAGAGGATAAGCAGCTATTGGAAACTGATAGATGGAATTTATGGTTGAGAATGCACAAAGTTCATGCATTTTACACACCATATAATCATGTGCTTTTCCCATCAATGTAACCCAAGAGAGAAAGAGGTAAAATAATTTACCAAAACACAAAAGAAACCAGTTCTTTAGATTTTTCTGTATCACATAGTTTTCTTTCTGATTGTATCATCTTCAATTTCACGACAAACTCTTACCTTTGGTGGTTTCATTACTAAGGATGACTATCAATAAGAACTGTTGCAGAAGATCTTCTAATGAGACTTAACAAAATATATAAAAGGGATAATCATAAATACATAAATGAAAAAATGTGTATGCACATAAATGCTTTTTTGTGTACACACAGTTTTTTTCATGTAACGACACACTGTTTGGTGGATCTGGACCAAGGAATCTTCACACAGATGCTATGGTATTCACATAAATACCAGCTACCACTGACCACACGACACACACACACTGGAAACTCCACGGACCTGCTGTTCTATGCACTTGCCTGTTGCTACTGAAGTGGCATTTATGGAAAGATTAAACTGCAAGTTTGCAAGTGTGAGTAGGGAATCAGAAAACCAGTCATGGAAGTATAAATTCATTCCCACAATCATAATTGTCCACAAAAAGCCAGGTGTACACCCTTTGATGATCAAATATATAACACACAGACGACACCAGACTGTTTCAATCACAGAGGCTTATTTCCTTGTTAGGATAAAGAGGCAGGACAGAGAAAACATTGGCGTTTTTGATTTGGGCTCTTCTTTCTCACAAGGCGTTTTTTCAGCTCCTCCTAAATATTTTTGGGTTATCATTATAATGTGGCTCCAAACAGGCAAAGCATAGAAAAACAGCTTTGCTACTGACAAAAGTAATGGTTTGAAAAGATCCCGTCTTCCATCCATCCATTTTTTTATGGAGTCCATGGCATGGAGTCCATCCAATATGTTTTTCAGATAAGAGATAGAGATAAGGTAGACAATGAACGAGTTGCCAGTCCAAAACAGGGTTACACAGAGAATAAAAGAAAAACCAACCAACCATAAATTTCTCATACTGGCTCCTAGGATCATGTTTAATATCATGAATTTACTTAATATTAATGTTTTTGGATTTAATGGTATCAACAACTATACCACCATGCAGCCATGTTACAGATTTCTGTTATAAATTTGTGTTGCAACATAATGTACCATAGTTAAAATTTTAGTTCTTGCAATGTTTATTGCAGAAGACGGAAATTACGTAGTATAAATGAATGGTTTTAAATATCACTGCAACTAGGTTGTAACATCACTGCAACCTAAATGGTTGCAGTGAGGTCAGTATGAAATCATGATTAGACAGTCTGCTTCCATGGACAGGATGGGTTTTGTTGAGGCAACAAGAAGGAGCTTTGAGGTAATCAAGGACTTCCACGTGTGATTAGGTCACATACTTCAGCCTCTGGAGGATGGGGGAGGTGGGGGTGCTGGTAGTGGTTGGATGGAGTTGAGTGATGAAGCTCTCACTTAAAAAACAGGCAGTGGACAAGCCAGGACGTTCAGGATCACTAACGTTAGTCTATACATCCTCATCTATGTTTCTATCATGTTCGCTGCCTCACCCATTCCTCTCCATTAGGCAAAAGCAAAAACTGCACTATTCAATAACTAGCAGGCCCCAGTCACCTATACCACGCTGACTGCTCATGTTGTGTTTTTACTACACTGCTAAATCAATTTCTGCTTATTAATAACAGCTACAGTGTAAATATATGTACTGCAAAGGAGATGGATGGGATTGAAAGAGGAAAAAGTGGATTGCGATTGTGCTGGTGGCGGCTGAGGCCTGGGTCATGCAGCAGACTCCTAAGAATCAATTCTCACACAGGAGAACTATTAGCTTATTGAGAAGTGCTATGACTGATTGGAGACTTGGACGAGTGGCTGTGTGCGTGAGTGTGTGTGTGTGAGTGTGCACTTACTGTAAATTGCCTAGAAACTTTCAACAGAAACTTTACACTCTTGACGTCTAGAGTTCCTCATACCAACGCATAAGAAATGTTTACCACAACTAGTTCATATTGAGTATACAGCTTGATATCAGACACAGGCTGTAAACATTATAAATAAATGAATTAGTCTCCCCTCTTGCCATCTCTCTTTAGGAAAAGTGAAAGATCATGACCATTTCAGCCTAGTAACCAGAGAGGAAAAGGGGGGCATGTGGCCTGCCTCAGCGAGAAATCCCAAAGTGCTTGCAGACTCCTAGCTGCTAATACAACTAATGCAGTAATGTAAGGGCCGAGGCGATTAATGAGAGCGCTCTGCCCCTGACATCTCAGACACCCTAATGTTGCTGCAGCGTCTCCCTAGTCGTGCTTTAATCCATCACTGGTCCCTGTAACCCAATTATGGCCTGACGCTTTACTTTTAGCTCCTCTGCTGGGTCCTTCACACACATCTATAAAAGGACAAACAGGCACCCACCCACACACACACACACACACGCACACACACACAGACGATAGTGTTTGAACAGTAAGCACATTTAAAAAAAAAGATGTTTGTTCACACACACACAGAGTCATGTATGCACAGTCATAAGGAAACCCTGCACTGATGCTGTCTGGTGCCCACAAATGTCTCTAAGGGAGAACTAAAGACTGACACCTGCAATCAAACTAACTTAAATCACAATTGTGGATTGTTGATCTAACTAATCATGTGTAAATAGGAACAAACTTCACTTATGAAAATGATAATAAATGCAGTATCAATATAACTTCATAAAATTTAATGTTACGCATTGTTGTTTCCATGTTCATTGTTCTGTATATGAGATTGTTTTTAAGATGCCAATTATTCAGGTTAACTCACTTCCTGTATATAAAAAAAAGCTTCTTGTTACGGCTGTTAACTTAGTGCGATGCTACACAAACACGCTTCATTCCCAAAGGTCCATCAGTACTCTGTTTCAGCTAGAGGGGTGTGCGTGCTGCATTTTTCATAAGACCCCCCTGCAACATTAATGATTCACCCTAAAGGCCTGAAAACAATACTTGACTACTTCTCCCACCAGAAGAATCACAACATCTGGAATATACTGCACATGAGATCGTCCTGACACACAGAAAACCTCCTGAACGCAACCCCCCACCCCCCACCCTAAGTCTTCCTCTGTGTTTGTCAGTTATGTCACACACAGAGTAACAGCTCTGTCAATCAAGAGATCTATGTACTTGCTTCCTCTAAATCAGGTGGATTGACTCCTTAAGAGTTACTGGAGTAGCCTACTTCCATTAGCCACTCCCAACGGCAAATTAACTTAAATGTACCCGCTCAATAAAGTTCAAGACAATCATTTGCATGTCAATGTCCTTCTTCTTTCAAGGCCTTCCCAAACATACAGCTGACTCATGCAAATTCTGAGATTGCTTAGATTCCTTTGCAGTAATACCAATTAGCCAAAGAGCTAATTGCCAAAAAGGAATTGCTTTAGGTTTCTTTGGAGAGAACTGTTGCACTCTTGTGTTAAACAGTGGAAATCCACTTCACCAAAAGCTTACTAAAAAAACGGAAAAATTCCAGGTGTGTTCTTACTTTCTCAAATGAACATCAACATATACAAAACTTTGCATGGACTATGACATGTTATAAATTTGTAACATCCAAAAATAAGTGTACGTTCCCAAAGCAATGTCAAATGTCATTGGTCAGATTTTTTTGTCCTACTCATTCTAAGCTGCATCAGACTCACACAGCTCTTCATCTGTGATTTACACAAAGATATTGTAGTTATCTTATCCTGGCATCCATTTGCAATCCTTTACAAAATCATATTATTGGTAAGCTTCTGTCTTACTTATATTCATACGAAATGCTAAAAGACAGACAGCTGTATGTGAATGTCTGTTGTTACAAATCAGCAAGAGGTGGATATCAGAGTGGTTTATACGGGTACCAAAGGTCAGGGTAAGCTGGTGTGTTGAGAACTGAAAGCCTAGCCTGTCTAGATGAACAATGAAATAACTGGGAATTATATCTCTCTATTTATTCATATCATTCTATTGGACAACGGGATTATTGCTGTTCCTCCTCAGTGCTAGAAATCTGATTATGTGGGATTTGAATGATCTTGAATGACTCAGTATTACTATATGTGTATATATATATATATAAAACCGGCTTTGCTTCCTGAGGAGGCTCAAGTCTTCAAGAAAATGCTGCAGATGTTCTGCAGATGTTCTATTGTAGTCTCCTGGGTTTTGGGCATCAAGGTAAAGGACGCCAACAGACTGAAAAAACTCATTAAAAAAGCAGGATTAAATTTTTAATAAATATCAGTTTTAATATGGTGTTGATCTTTGGTTTATTTTATATGAAATGAAAGAAAATGACTTTTTTGGGGTTGCACTCAGGCATAATGTTTTGCTATAGCACAATTGGGGAGGGGGCATTTTGCAAAATGAGTAGTGATATGAACGAGGTAAACCAAGAGAAAGCCATCTCAATGCCCAAATCCACACTGAAACATTCAAGCCCGAGGGCTTGTCTACACCACATTGACCATAATCAGAACATCAAATGAATGCCATTTTATTTCTCCAAGATTCTCTGTGCCTTCTGGCCTTTGTATCCTGTTGAAAACGATGCATTTCAGGCCAAAAAGAGGAAAAGAACAGCCACAACTTACTCTGGCTGTCCTGAAAAAGTCACCTGACCTCTACTGAAAATCACTGATATCAGCCCTAGTAAAAATGGTATGTGGTGTACAATGCACTGATTAACATAGAAGAATTTTGATGATATAGTGGTACCTCGTAAGTGGAAGCTAACAAGGTCTTAATGGTGTAAGAAGTTCAAAGGTTCAAAGGCTGTTGTTGTACTGACCCTGGAACAAAAGGTTGGCAGAGACAGTTTGCCAAACGTGCTTGCCATCATGTTTCTAGCATTGAACTTCTAAAATCACACACCACCTTGAGAATGCACTTTGTGAGGTTGCACAAAGCTCTTTGAAACTTTGATGTGTTAAGCTTGCAGAAAACACTTTTCTAAAAAATGTGCAACTACAGTGCTGCTTTCATTAAATCAACAGTCTGACAATCTGCTGATTTTCTCTTATTTCCTTTTGCTGCAGATTTTCCCTCAAAATCCTAATCAGATCTTTTCGCAAAACATTTTGTATTCAACTTAGAACAACTGTTAATTAGGGGTATATCTAGTGGTTAGACCACCGTGTTCATATCGTACACCATTGTACAACTTTGGTGTGCCCTGAGCATTGGACAACATTCTGATACAGATAAACTAATTCAGACAAACATGCTGCCTGGACCTCTGTGGAGAACCTTGCCGCACACTCAAGTGCTATAAGTGCCTGGGAGTCGTCTTACAAGAAACACTTATTGCATTTTGTATTGAGCATGATGTTATGAAAAATTAATACTGTGATGGTGTGTCTTCATCTCCTCGGCCTTTCTGTGTGAGACTCTGAGAGTCCATTCATATGTATGTATCTGCACACCCACCGTCTCTCGCTCTGTGTTTATGTTTTGGCACACATATGCCAGGGTGAAAGAAGATGTGCTTGCATACATATGTGACTACTCATATAGCTTATGCAAATCACCTTGTTTTCGATCTCGAAAAGATGTTTGGTGCCGAGACTGTTTATACATGTCTGATTGCCAGCTGTATTCCTTTTACTGCACTTAGTTTATCCTACAGTAAAACAGGTTATTTTGAATAAACTTTTGACGGATCAATAGGAAAAAAAAAACTTAAGATGAACTGTTATGTTTAAACAAGATAAAAAGGCTTAAATATCATACTCTATTTTAAAGAAATCAAAATGCTGAATGGACTTTAGAACAACGAGCTAATTTCAATGCTCACCCAGATTCACACGTAAGATACCTGAAGGAACTATCCCAACAAGTGCATTTTTGGGGTGGTTCTTTGTTGTGAACTTCCCTTTAACCCCTTTCCCCAACATCATCTTTATTTTATTTCATTTTGAAAATTAATGCAGTCAACCTGTGTTATTTAAATTTTGATGGATTATATTGAGTAGATCAAAGAAATCTTATCAAAACGGATTGCAATGTTCCGGGCAGCTTTAGTTAATATACGTTCTTTTAGATATGTGCGGGATTAGTGGGTTTTCAAATCCTGTTTTCCTCATTTGATTGTTGGAGAACAATTGTTGCTCAAATGCAGAGTATTAAATCCTTTAAAATACAGCGTTTAAATTATTTGCATGTAGTCATGTAGAGCAGCATCTCTTTGGGATTTGTTTGGAAATCAGGTCGAAAGGTAAACAATTAATATATCTTTCTTATCAAAACTCCTACTTTTATTATATACAATATTCTCTGATTGTCACCACAGATACCCCTTACTTCTCTTTTGAGGATGCGGCTTAAGCCTCTCAGAACAGTGATGAATGCACTATGAAATGCTGATCGACTAAAATGTAAAATGAGGGACTATTGCAGCACAGCATGGAGTATGTCAAAGGTCACAGTGTTAATAATCCGTCCTGGCACAGTAGAACTGCATGTACCATTTTACTGTATGTCACACAGGTTGTATATTACACCAAGGCATGTGGGATAAAGCACTGACATGTGCATAACCACACGCATGCAGAAGAGTGCATCACATTTATACAAAGACATACAACCACAACCAATGCATGATGAAAGCATGCATGACAGATAGCCATCGATACCTAGACAGGAAGTCCTCTGTCTTCCAATGCTACGGGCCAAAGCTGTCATTAGATATAAAACATAACATCAAGCCTTATTATTAGTCCTTTACTTTGAGGTCTCATTTCTGACTTCCCATGGATCTCAGTCATCAGCATACATCATCAGGGATCTAACAATCTCTGTATGGTACTGGGAACAAGTCAGTCCTGCTATTATCAGCACACACGAGACCTGCTAAATCAAAACAAAGAATGGATTTTGCAGCCATCATTACTTTTGGTGTTGCCTGGAAGAGGAAGACATATACCGTCTCTTAGCTTCTGGGATCCGAGTTTGGATCAGTGGGATTTACTATTAACCCTACCCCGAAGGTAAATGTAGTGTAAATGTATGTCAAACATGGTTACATACTCGCATAAGTCATAGTCTGCCTACCGTAGTTTATTTCTTTAATTTCTGATGTGCGTTAAGAAAAATACCAAAAGCTTGGGGCACTGGATTTATATCTGTTCCTGCCTTTCACAACAATCTTAACGACCCTTTCCTCAAGTCCTTTTTCTGATCCCTTTTTTCTTCCATCTCTGAACACTCCTCTCTTTCTGTCCATTCACCCAGTCCCTTTTTCCCATGTTACTTCCACCATGGTGGAGTCAGCTAAATAAACCCTCTAAACACAACACACACTCATAAGCACGTATCCTGAGGGGCTACTGCAATAGGTCCACTATGTGTGATTCGTAGCGTCTCCCCTCTGGAGCCCCCACCTCGCCGTGTTTCTCCATCCTGCCTCTGGGGCTTGAACACGGACAATGCCCTCTGTCTCTTCTTCCTCCGGTCCAGATAACCCTTATGTGTCAGAAAGGGCAATGGAAGCCACACTTAATAATCATGCTCAGTGTCACTGAGAAGACGCGAGGAGGGTCACTGCCTGTTCGGGGTTTTTTCCCTCTACCAATGTGACGATGAGGCGTTGGGGCAGTTTTTCGGACCTGGCATTAAGGTAGACCATGTTAGAGAGATGAGCGCATCACATCTTTGATGTCTACATTTGAGTAAAATATGCTACCTGACAAAAAAGATTAATAAATGTTAAAAATAAATAAAACAAAAGAAGCAAAAATAAGGTCGGCCGAGAAAGCAAATGAAGGACAGTGCAAGACCATTTGTACTTGTCTTCCTTTTCATTGTTTCATTATGCTGTGACACAAAGAAAGTTAAGAATTATTTGAACATTTTGCCAATTTATGGGTCTTTTGTGTTTTTGTGTACTTAGTGTAATTTGCCCTTCAGGTCAAACATGCTTTGGGAAAATATGCTATGTTTTCTTACAATATTGATTCCACGTCACTAGTCACTCAAGGCTCTCAAGGCTCTCAAGGCCAACATTAAAATGTTTCGCTTCCGATCTTCATCTTTATTTGATGGTGGTTATTGCTCTCATCTACGCACACTCAATTCTCTGCTCTTCACTCCTTGATATTAAGTGTGTGTGAATGTGTGTGGACTTTAAAGGCTGCTTCAGTGCCCTTTACTGGTCTCATTTTTGGCCTGACATGAATGAGGCAGTTATGGATGCTTTAAGAGCTTATGGATTAAAAGGAAGATGTGTGCTGTGAGTGCAAGACGAGGCATTAGGAGCTCTTTATTAGCTAATCATACAGACAATGGGCTTAAAGCACTTTGATAAAACAATATAATGACAAAGGCAAAGGGTTATCAGCAAGACTCAGTACTTGCCTGCTCCATTACCATTAATTAAGAGGGTGGTGGTCTGTATTGAGGCAATTAGGGAAGAATTGCTGATAAATTGATGGTCAGCCCTTCTTTAAGAGATGATGGACAGGCCAGTTAGGAGAACTGCATAAGAATCTAGAGCTCTATATTAAGCCAAACATCAGTTAGATAGAAAAAAGCAGCACTATGTAAATCCCGTGTGCTTGATGTTACTGGTAAGCTAGTGTTTATCTAAAATGTTTTTATGAAAATTCTGCCACCTGCCAGTGACTGGAAATATTCCCAAAGCCATCAAACTTTTGACAGTGTGTGGACGGGTGAAGACGAGAGACAAGCAGACAGATCTGTGGCCATTAAATTGCTGGGTTTTTATCACCACCACCCAGCAACGATTAGAGCTCGGAGGAAATTTAGCACATGTATGTGATGTCAGAAAGCCTGAAAGGGACTGCTTGTCCACGAACCCAGGCATTTCAAAACAAATAGAATGTACTTTATTTCCATAGATTTCCACAATTTTTGAGCATATTTACTTTCAAGCTCAAGATAGCTGTATAAAAAAGATCCCCTTACATATTATCTAAAGTTGTTTTTTTAGGAACCATAAAGCCTTTGACAATTACATGTCTGAAATGACAAAAGGCTCTAGGGGTTTTAACCACACACCTTTTCATGTCATAATTTTGGCAACAAAATTAAATCAGGTCACCTAACTTGTTAATAAACAGTTATCGTCAAGAGCGTGTGTGTTTGAATGTCCACACGTGTGGGTGTGCATGTGTGTGAGCATCCCCTGCGGGCACAACTGCAGTAATGATTTACTAAATGTCAAATGAACAGTAGTGGGGAGAAAACACCATGCAGGCGTGTTGGCTGGGAGCTCTTTAGCATTTCACGCCCTGATTGTGAGACGGTTTCTTTGGTCAGCACACAGCATTGAGGCTGCAACATGTTCTGCAAAATCGCTGCACACGGTCTACATGCACACACTCCAGGTCACTTTAAGCACAAACTCTGCCGTTACAGGTAACCAAATACATAAGTAGTCAATTATGTGATGTATTCTTTTAAATTAGCTCAGAATGGAGGACAACACGTACATTTTTTTTAACTTATTCTAACTTCTGAGGTACTTGCCCTTTTTTCTATTTTCTCAGTTTTCTACAGTTGCCACCATTTCTTAGCTCTGACAGCTTTCAAGTTGAAAAGAGCACATACCATCTGTGCAATAATAGCTTTTATGAGATTGTTCCCTCTCGTAGAGAGCACACTGTGGTCTCTTGGGTGGGCATTGCAGTCGGCGACAGCCTGATGTGGCTTGAGAGGCTGCCATGTTGGCTGCTTACCTCCTCTCAGGCTCCTCTCCAGGGTCCACTGAGAGCACCAAGCAAGCGCTATCACCAGTGCTCCTTTTGCCTAATCACTGTCTTTCTCTCCTCTCTCTGCCCCTTTAGCATCTTCTACCTCCATTTGCACTCTGTCCCCACACCATCATTTATTTATTTATCCTTTTTCCTTTTCAAGCCCTGCTCCTCTTTCAGTATTTGCTTTTTCTTTATTTGTAAGAAGAAGGATGAAGATTCTACTATAAAAGAAAACACAAATACAGGAACATACTCAGACATTTAGAGCAAATGGCAATGTGGAATCACACCACATCATTGGCGGTAAGTGTTGCTCTTGAAATGACCACTTCTGACAGGTGGACTTGTTGACCACCAGGCAGTGATTAGTGGATAGATTTGTAGGTTAACACAATCTGCCAACAGAGATGTCAGGAGAATGTAGGTCATCGTGGTTGGCACATGCAATTCGTACAAAGAAGAAACAATTTGGTGGGAGGAGAAAGATCTTATGAATGAACGGAAGACAAGAAATTTACTTATGGCTTTGATTAGGTAACGGTAGGACTATCCACAACGTTGACTTGGAAAAAAAGAGTTTGCAGCTAGAGGAACTTTCTATTAATCCATCTAATTTTAGTCGCTGAAAGACAGACAGACCCATTTGTGTGGTGGCGCCAACCTTGATGGCTGGACTGGTAGGCGTTTGCCACATTGGGAGGAGGAGGGGGAGAAAGAAAGGGGTCTGTTGCTTGAAGGTGGCATGAGCGAAAAATTTCATAATGGAATAAAAACAGGATGGAGATATCCATGTTTGACTAAGTGTAAATAAAATTTAAAAAATTCAAATATCATTGCATGTACTTTTCAAAATAATGGTGACAATTCTTTCATATGCTTGTTTATGAATGTTCAATAACTTAAATATAAAAATATTGTGATTAAAATCTATTTTAATAATATTACGTACAGAATTTGGTAGCCCAAGGTCTTGTGACCTTTTGCTTTCAAACTATGATAAAAAATTGTGGAGCTGCTCCCTTTTTTAACCTTGAGGTGTTACAAGGTGATTAGAAATGTAATTATAGCAGCAAACAACAGTTAGAAGGGACATGACAAAGCATTGTTATACTTACTGGAGGAATAAAACAGGCTCTTGGATTCATTTCAGGGTCCTGACATTTTTCAATATTTAAACAAATATTTGAAATTGAAAAATGTGTTTTGAAACTGATTGATCCATGAAAAAAGAGAGAAATAAAAAAAACATGCTCTTTTGAGCTCCTCTGCTCAATACCAATTTGTTCTATTTTACAGTGTCAGTTTGGTTCAATTTTAGCTTGATCCATAGTTACAGGGCTGATGTTACAGTATGACACATGAATATAAGCTGCAGACTTGTGTAAGTTTGCTGACCTTTTCCATTTTTAAAGCATCTGTGAATTAAATGTTTGTTTAGCATGTTTAAATGAAACCAGACTGTGTCCAAAGAACAATTTCAATGTTCTTTATCAATTTTTGTACCAACCGTACAGCAGATACATGTGGCCAAAGAGAAGAGGATGAAAAAAGGGATGAGGAGTGTTGCCAAAAGCTAGTGCTATGACAAAAGGACATGCAAGGAGCAAATCGTCATGCGTTTCATAACGGAAACATTCATCAAATGTTATGGTTTCCCAAATGCTAAATTAGTGCCGAGATTTAAAGCACATTCAAAAGAAAAATTCTGACTGCTTCTTCTTTTAATGTGTCATCCACACAGCTTGACAAATGTGCTAACGGCCTTGTTCACACCTACAATTAACACATCACAGATGATCAAATCACAGGTGGATTGCTTAAAGTGAATGTAATCTAAGGATATATCCAGGGTGCACCTTCTTTTAAAAAAGAGAGATCCTATCAACAATGGACATTCAACATGCAAGTGAAAGCCTATTTAAAATGTGTGATGTGTCACACATTTAATTTCAGTTCATTTCCCCTCTTTTGTCACCCGCTGCTTATCTTGATTTCTGACCACAGAAGCAGGCAGGTGTTCCAGCACTTAAAGCAGTAAGGCAACACCTTCAGCCCAACTTCCATCTATTTACCCAAAACAACCGAGGTATAGTAACATCACCGCAGTCCAATATACATGTGTGTGTGTAAAGCCTGTGTGTCTTTGTAAGTGTGTTTTGTTCTTGCGTTTTGGGGGGCTGGGGGGTTAGATTTCATCCTGATAGCAGGGGCAGCCGTGGAGGAGGTTCAAACATATGTTCCGAGGGCCAGGAACAAAAGCACTGACACGTTAGCCTTTTCACGGAGATGACCTTTCCGCTGCTCTGTATCCCAGCCTCTCTGCCTGCCGCTGTCCTTTTGTCTGCCAGCCTGCCTCAGGCCCAGTTCAAGCCGAGCGCTAGAATTTCTCTTCATCTCCCCAAATCTCCCTTGACTAAATGTCAGGATTACATATTTCTTTGCTCACACCGAAGGCTTTAATTAGCACAACTGCGTGCACGTCTCTGACTTCGTTTGTGCGCAAAGAGTGTGCATGAGTGAGTGAATAAGCATTTCTAAGTCTCTGTCAGTTTGAGTATGAGGTGGATGTCACGTAGAGTTTTGCAGCCATATAGGTACTTGCATGCATGCTGGCATCGGTGCCCTATAACCTCTCTGACTCCAGGCCTGAGCAGCCCGACAGGATGAAAGAGGAATTGAGGGAGGTGGGAAAAGATGTGAAAAGGATGGAGAAACGCACTTATCAGTGGGAGCAGCTCTATTAATGTGCAAAAATACAAATACACACCTTTGTGAACTCCTGGGACACATGAAAAGCCCCAGGTAAGATGAGTGATACAATTGAATATATTAAAACAGATCTTTTTGAGATGTGAGAGGGGAATTAGTACCTATAATGTTTGCAGGGAGAAGGAAGCTACAAGGAAGGATAAATCGTTTACCTGACCATATCATCCTTAGGGCCCTAGCAGTAGAAACATAACACCCTGTCAGTGGTGCTGATATTGAATCTAATGTCTTAATATAGTAAACAGGACAAGATTTATCCCTTAAAGACTGTTACATGTTGTTGCTATGTTTCGTTCTATACTTACACACACAACTAACACAGAGAACTATTGTAGTACCCAGTGTGTTGCTCCTCCATGGACAAAACAGTTCAATTGTTCTCAGCTTAAGAGGGCTTGTGTGTCAAGGGCTTGATGTTAATTGGGAAACAATGATTTAATAATTCACGCTCTTCTACCCTGCCCACTGACACCATTCTCAGCAGCCCCGCCTCCTGAGCTTCACTTCATTGGACCATAGCAAACCAAGAGCAAAGAAAAAAAAAAGTCACACAATGCAGGCAATACACAGCAGAATTGATAAACAGAATTGTATTGTTTCGGGGCTCCTATAAATATCTAGCGGAAATGCTAATAGATATGAGACATAGCACTGTGATTAACGCGAGTGCTTTGTGAGGACGAGAAATTGTGTGAAGGCGCGTCACGTCATACTGTCAAGCCGGGCTCTTCCTTTTCCCCCCTACACTTGAAGAGGCTGGCAGTTACCCAGTCCACCACGAGCACACGCCGTGGACTGGTTCTGAACTGGTTCCCTCACTTGGGGC
This sequence comes from Menidia menidia, assembly GCA_907169785.1. NCBI lineage: Eukaryota > Metazoa > Chordata > Actinopteri > Atheriniformes > Atherinopsidae > Menidia > Menidia menidia. The sequence goes on from CAJRST010003335.1 coordinate 11,162,372, forward strand.
TAGCCTGGGACCAAACCCTGCGTCATCTCTAATTAAGGGAGGCACCCAGGAACAGGCATAATGAGCTGATGAATAATTAGAATTGGAGGAAATTGTGCAGCCAGGGTGGCAAATCTGGAAGGACAAGTGCTGAAAACAAGGCAAGCAGCATTAAGTCCACAGTCAGTCAAATCTGTGAACTTGGCCAGGGGCATTAACACTAGGCCTGTGTGAAGAGGAATAAAGCTCTATCACTGGTGGGCAGCCAAGGCCATGGAGAGCGCCCCAAGGTTGATTAAAAGAAATAAATAAGATGTGGGTGATAAATTAATCCATAAACTGTCAGTGGTGACTAATAATTCGTTAGTATTCTAAAATGGTAAAAATGCTAAGCCATGTGCAAAACATTCAGAGGGTTGATACTGTGATACCATGTCATGTTTGAGGAAGAAAATCAGTATAACAGAAATGATTGACAGTCATGTTTGGCTGCAAGTACTGGTCTCTCTTCCAGCACCCACACCAAGGGGAAATTAGCATAGCTGCTATTTCTCCATGTGGGAGGTGTAAATACAAATAGTTCTCACTCAAAAGAGATTGCATATTGTAGCTCTATATTCACAGCAGGAGTGTTCAGGCTGTGAATTTGCAAAAGTAGAACTCTAAATCATTGATGCAGAGGTGGTAAAGTGAGGTGACAGTAATGATGATGGGGCGTTAGCAGGCTAACATTTCACTGACACATTTAGGGTCAGTCTTCTCCTCCCACAAACGTCTCCCTAATTATCATGCATGGGGTCAAGGCTGGCGTGAGAGGGGGTGAACCGTCCTCCTGAGGGTCTTAATTGGGGTAGTAACAGGGTAGTGATGAGGACACCCATAGGGGAGAGTCTAAGGATTTTGCCCCCGCGACAATCCCTGACGGGCACCGTCGCTGCCCAGCGTTAATTAGTGCTGGCCTTCCCCAGTCACCAAGGTTGTTCACATCCCAGGGTCATTTAACACATTTCCTGCTTTTCGCTTGCTCTTTTCTCTGCCAGCTGTGCCACTTTGTCTGGCAGAGTTGAATTATGCCCAGTGATGCAGGGCATTAGATGTGTGACTTTCAGATTTTCACCTAACGTTTGGTAGCCTGGTGGTTTTGTCATGTGTGAGTGGGTGACATGCAAGCATTCATCAAAGAACCATAACTTTTATTCCATGGCTTAAAATGACTTCAGACTTCATTTATTGTCATTATAATGACCAAGGTTTTCTTTCATTAGGGGTTTGCCCTTGACAGCACCTCTTTCATATGGGTTGTATAAGGGTTATAAAGCCGGTGGCAAGGCACTCTTATAATAAAATATACCCTGTGCAATACATTGCCCAATAGTAAGCAAGAAATTGATGAAAAAAAATAAATGCATCACAAAAAACAAAAGGCTAAGCCTCCTGTCCTATTGTTGCTTTTTAAGGATATGTTCAAAATATTTTAAATGAACAGTAAAAACACAGGTGATGAGGCAGTGCTTGTACAAGGGAAAAGAGGGCAATATTCAGGAAATTGGATGTGCTGATGTCAAACTCTTGCAGAAAAATGTTATTCGCCTTTGTGAAAACAGCGTCTTTATTTTTTCGAGCCAATCAACATAGTTTCCCTGTTGTCTGTTCATACTTTCTCTGACTAACTCTATTTATTTCCTCAATTTCCCCAAACAGTCACATAAGGCTTGGATGTTTTTTTGTGTATTATAGTCTTATTATACATTTGTTTATATCTGAAAACATGCAGCAAAAATAACAAGCAGTCTTTGTTCATGTGAAGCAGAAAACGGGACCAAATCATGCAATGATAAACAGGACTTTTTCCCCTTTTCCAATCTTCCAACTCATTTGAACTTAATGCTGCATTCATCATTTTGATAAGCATCAGCATGCGGCCAATATGGTAGTTGAAGAAAGCAGATAGAAGGTTGAGCCCAAAGCTCGTTAGGGCCACCTATTATAACGTTTAGGAGTGTTCTTAATAGAAACATGCCTCAGAGCTGATGGCTTTTAAAAGGAGAGGAGTTTTTGGCTTCCGTGCAGCACGTCATATCATTAACCATGAACATAGGAGTGCAGAGTGTCTCACATCCCTGTTTTCCGTCCCTTTTCCACATACATTAGTGTCCTCATGTCACATTTCATGTGTAGTGGAAGGGAAAACGCGTTGGTTCCATAGCCGAATGTGGGCTAAGGGGGAAAAAAAGCTAAGCCTTGGGCAATCAAAGCAGGAGAGAGTTGTGGCATTAATGGTGATGAGTAGTGATCACAGACTCTGGTCATTACACTAATAAGACTGTATTTAAATTAGCTATGGATGTTTTTCCTTTCTCTTTTCCCCCCTCCCCTCCCTCAGTCCTTCCTGTTATTTTCATGGTCAAGCATTGGAAAACGCATATTTTGACCAGGTTTCCTCTCTCTTCTTTTCTTTGACAAAAAACTAATATAATGGGCCCTGCATTTTTAATTAATAATTATTTCCCCCCTTTGAAGCGGAATAATTTGTTGTTGGATTTAAATTCAACATTCTGTTTCTGTACGTTCGTGGCATTTTTCTGTTTTTTATTTGTATTTTTTACTATGGCATTACTCGATGTTCAAATAGGTTTTGTAAGATCTGACACAAAAAATACATTGGGAAGAGTAAATATTGTTTAATATTTCTTTGCCACATGGAAGATATTAGAAATATGAATGGAAAAAGAAATCCTTTTCTAATGAATAGTTACTCTCCAGACTCCTTTATTATCCATTATGTTCTAATGTGAACTTTTAACCTTTTTTTATAGCTCTATAGCTTTTTAGATTTGTGCTTTGTACATCTTTGTATTCAAAGCCAGTGAGACCTCTTTCGCTGTAATCATACATTTGACAGATAAGTGCATTTTACTCTTTTACAATGATAAATGATAAGCTTTACACAACCGACACACATAAGTTCATTTTAATCTGTTATTCAGCCCAAAGGGCAACATTTTTTGTCTTTTCTGTGATCCCTTCAGTTTCTATTATAGCTTGTAATACCACACTCTAGTTGTGTTACTGCAGGTAATGACGGCAAAGGTCTCTCTGGTCTGTCCGTGTTTAAGCAATGCTTGTCCTGTGTCCACAGTTATGGTGGGCGACATAACCACTGACTGCACTCTGATCGCTGTGGTGCCTCCAGTAATACTGTTTGCTGTAAATGGCATATTTTTGCTCAATTTCAGCTCAAAACTCTCTTTTAGCTTTCAACCTGCCTCCCAGTTAGATTGCCACCAAGGCAAAGGAGTAGTCCGTATCGTGAGCTCGCCAGTTCTCCCCCTGGCCCGATACTCTGGGCACTGGTGTGATTTTGCAAGCTGACAGTGACCCTGGAAGGGATGGGATAGGACCTCTAGGATTCTCCTACCCGGAAATGTCTAGGGGGTGTGTATGAAGACGTGTGCTGTGGGGGTTGTTTAGGGGAAGGTGCTTGCTAGTAGTCAGTTTATATTGTGCCTTCCTCTGCCCCGTGTTGCTCTGTGCTGACCTTGCAGGGCAGCTTTGCCCACTGGGGAGAACAAGGGAAAGGGAAGTGGAGGGTCACGATCCCCGCGGTGCACGTGTTGTACACAGATGCTAACACAGCCTGACGAGGGTCTATTGGAAACATATTCTTTGGGCCCTCGCCACTTTAGCATGCGCCCTCCCTCTCTTTTTGTGTTTCTCCCTGACCTGACGGAGCTCAACAGCGATGGCTGACCTTTTCCGTGACACTGAATTGTTCCGCCCAGCACCATAGGATCACTGTTTACGCACCCCTGGCTCAGCCTTTAGGGAAGAAATAGCGCTGGCTACACCACACAGGCTCATGATAACACACACACATCTCAATACAAGCCTTTTCTTCCTCTCTATAAGCTCTTTGTTTCTGTAAAGTGTTATTGCACAAGTTCACCCCGGAGACAACTTTGGAGAAATGTCTGAATGCATAATCGACAATGTTTTATTGTGCTAAACCAATAGGGAATCTTCATATATTCGGAATCTTACATGTGCTCCAGCTTACATGAACTGGAATTGATTCTAGCAAGCTCACGAAACACAGTCTCCAGCTCCCAAAATACAGATGTGTTTCATTGTCAGTTCCGTACCACCCGAAGATCTCTTTCGTACTTTTGTTTGTTTGTTAGGAAGATCAAAACGTTCACCACCAAAGCATGAGGGATCTCAAAGGGGCAGCGAGTCAATAGATTGTGTAGGGTGCTTGTGATGCTCCAGTGCTTTGTCGCAGCCCAGTCTCCCATCTGGAATGTGTAAATCAAGACTCTGTATATGCTCTACTCTGCAGCCCTGACAGATTTATACAGCGCAAGCTTGTGTTTCTAAGGCTCCAGAGGCAAGGAAAATGTAAACTTTTTGAAACAGTTTGTCATATACACCAGTGTTGTTTCAAAGACTGAGCATCATAAATGCTTTGGGTGAGAAATTGATTGTTTTTACAGTTTTTCGATTCATCTTTAATAGTCAGCGTAATTTTGACATGACCTAACAGAAGTGCATCTAAAGACTAAAGGTGACCGAGAAGCTCATTGTTCAACTTCACAACCATGTTTGGTTAAGATATATGCATTTTGATGCCCCCTTTTGTATATTATCAGTTAAGTTTATCAGTTTTAAGAAGTTCTTTACCACTTCACTTACCTACTGAAAATATTCAGTAGTTTTTTTTTCTTTTTTCTGGCCACCACATGACTGTTTCTCTTTAAATCCTCAAGTTTGAGGTCACAACTTTAAATGGTGCCTGCATCAAGTTTGGCGTCAGGGTTGGAGCAATTGAATGGCGTTGGCAGGGGAACTGACATCTAACATGAAGGTTAAGTGACAGGTGGGGCACAATAAGGTCAGCGTCGGCGTGTCACCCTTCCAGACCTCTCTGAAACAGCTCGGCAGGAAAAGGCCCCGTCAACTGCTTGCAGATGTGTCTGGACGCATGTTTCACTGCCAAACACGTGGCAGGCGCCGCGCTCTGATGGTACCACTGGTCACTTCTAATCTGCATCTCTCTGGCAGAGAGAGTTTCAACACTACAGTCAGCACCAGTGTGTTTAATCTCACACACCCACCACAAGTGTCCCTGGCTCATGACAGCATATTTTGACTATTCTCCTGATAGCTCCCATATTTACTTGAGCTCAAGCATTTTGACTGATAATGCAAATGTTGCCTTTTTTTAAAAAAAAACAACAGTAGATTGATAGAACAAGATAGAGTTTTCTCAATATTCTTTATAGACAAAAATCTTCTTTATTTTTTTCACACTCAAAAATAATTTTGTTCTGTTGTGAATTGTATACCAGTTAAGAAGATAAAAAATATATATATAGTATAGATGTATAATTCACATACATATACTCCACTTTACTAGAATATCTTCTACCAGGTGCCTAGTGAAGGTTGCCAAAGAGATTCTCTGATTGGAAATTAAACCATTCGTTATCTGTACCAAGGGTGAAAATGATATCACACTGTGAACCTGCCAGTTTAGTGTACCCTACTGTTATTGTCATCATATCTTCAGGATGTAAGTCCTTCCGGTCACAACTAGTACAAGTATTGCAGCTTATTTTTTTAAAAACTCAACGTAATTGATCAGTTAAATAATTGCCCTGGAAATGTATAAACCAACTGAAGGTGGACACCAAACTGCTTGTCAAATGAGGGAACAGATACAGTGGGTTGCAGAGGCAGGAAAAGCAGACGCAAATGAGGGTATTAGGGTATTGTTTAATTTGGTTATTGCTGTCTGCCCCCCTACCCAGACATCTACTGGGTGATAGAGGAGAATGGAGAAAAGGAAATGGGTCTTTTCCTTCCTGACAAAATTATGCAAGTGTCTCCAATGATATGCAGCAGAGATCTGCTGCATTTGCTGTCTGCTTTGTGTATGTAGAGAGAACCAAAAGTAAATCTTAAGACTGCCTCTCAGAAAAAAAGAAAAGAAAAAAAAATTCCATCCATACTTTTTGTCCTTTTTCCACCAATCTTAGTTGTGTTTTTGCTACATTGTGTGCACCTATTGATTGACAACTGGCTCCAGAGCCACTCAGGCCTCTTAAAATACCAGGTCGAGTCTTCAGGTTTCAGGCCCCGGCCTCAGGCCCGCTATTGTCTATGTCTGGAAGGCTGGCTCCATTAGAGCCCTGCCCAGTTGGTCCCATTCAGGATGCTGCTTTGTGTACCTCCATCTCAGCTGCCTGCCTGCTACCCACAGGGCCTTAGCTAGGTGGGGCTGACAGGGTGTCAACAATGACATGAACATGGCAAATGGGAAGAGAGAGACGTAGACACCACACAGGCCCAGGCGCCTATCATGGCAGGAGCTCTCAAGAGTCTTTCCTTTCTTTCACTTCTCACTCATCCTTTGTCCCCTTTGGTGTTTGTATTCGGTTCTGCTTGTTAGAACTTTACAAGTTCCCTTGCTAAGTTGTTTACAGGGAGTATGATAGCTATTGTGTTAATTACATAAATAGCAAGGGTTCAAATTACATATATTTTCCAAAAGATTAATGGATATTTTGCATCTGCTAAATATCTATGTAGCCGGAATGTGTTTTTTTTACATTGAAATCCTGTAAGATGTTCAAGATTTAACAGAGCGCACAAGAAATCATGCAAATATGGGATTTCACTGGTGCTATTATTTAGCCTGCCATGGATCAACAAGATACCAACAATTGCAACATCACATGCACATTTTTCTTTCGTGGATGTTGAACATGTCATCTAAACCGTCTGCTCTACCTGACATTTTAATCAGACTGAGTTGTTGCAGTGCCACATCCTCTTAGCCGACAGTCTCATCCGGAGAATGCATGTAATGAAATTTGCTCTAAATCATGGACATCAGGCCGGAGGTCCAAAAGGTTAAGAGGAGCACAGGGTCAGGTCCCATATAACGCTCCCTCGGCAGAATTAAAAGGGAAAGGCTTCCTTTGTCCACACCATCTCACAGGTCAAGGAGGTCATGGGGCCAGTGTCAGGGGGAAGGTTTGTGCTAAAATGCTACGGCAATACACCACGCCACCCCCAAAAGGAAAAAAAAAATCGAACTCACCTTGAAAATTAGTGTTGTTTTTATTGTCAGGGTTCAGCTGGGGGCACACTGACAAGATCCGTTGTGCTTTTAATCGGGAGAAGAGAAAGTCAACATCTCCAAATATACACACTTTTGAGGTCAGAGGAGAGTACAGGCACCTGTGACATTATTGTCAGTGACCGCATATGTTTGCGTCTCAATCCAGATGACACTGGGACAAGAGGTTTTGAGAAGTAAATTGGATTCACGTCAGGCCTTCTGCTTATTGATAAAGATGACAGATGCTCGCATCGGCATGGCAAACCAGATTCAGACGTTAACACAGTTAACTGCTATTTGCTCACAGTGCTATTATTCTAAATGGCATTATGGTGTGATGTGTGACTGCAAGACATGCTGATGTGCTGGCGGAGTATGTTTGCATGTGTGTACAAGTTAATGTCTGACCTAGAAGCTGCTGGTTCCAATATTGAAAGGGTGTGCAGGCCAAATGGAAGCAATGGCAGTTGATTGAGACAAATGGTGTTGAAGCCTGACATCCCAACTGGGCGAGACATAGTGCAAAAGATGGGCACAGTCTGTGTAATGATATCATGCTGGATAAATGCCACATTAGTGCATTCATTCTTTGTTAAAAAAATACATAATACTGAAATATAAACTGAAATATACTTGAAACAAATGGCTAATATAGCATAGTTTTAAAAGAATGTTTTAAATTTCATCTGGAAGATTGAATATTAACTTGGATGTTCACCATATCAAATAAGGGTAAACAAAAGCAGAATCAGATAAAATAGTTTGCGTCTAGTCTTGTATCTTCAGGGCAGATCAAGAGATGTCTGTCATGTTTACGTGGAGCTACCCTCATTCTTCTTGTCCATCCCAAGGGCTCACTGTCTCTGTGTCTGTCTTTCCCTTATCTTAGCGTCTGAGCTTTTTGACCCTACCTGACTTGGTCAGTCATCATTCCCAGGCGTCACTAAGGCAATTTCAGGGATGGCCATAAATCAACTGGCAGTCTCCGCTATCTTTGTATGGCACATTCAACATCTAAGCAAAGTTTAATAGTGAGCCATAAACTTTTATGAGTATACCTTTTGTGTGCAACTTTTAGCTCAAGTATCTCTCTGGACTTCTATCAGTCTCTCCTTATCATGCAATATAGTGTCACCGATACAGTTGAACAGAGACAAAATAGGCTGTAGAACTGAATGCTTTGACCCATATAACCTGTCGGTTAAGAGCAGAGTCTTAAGAGTAGGTATTGACTTAGTCTAAATAAGGTAATGCTGTGGATTGATAACATTTATAAGAAAGGTATAAAGAAAAGTATAAAACCAAAAATAGCATAATAATGTTTTTGAAAAACATGACACTTGTTCTGAGTAGGTGGAAATTAAAATTGTCCAAGAAATAAAAATTTACAAACATTTGAATCAGATAGGACTAAAGAAAAAATGTTGAGTTGAGTGGCTCCTTTGTCATCATGCTAATACTGGCTGTACCTACAATCTGATGGCTAATCAAACAAAGGATCAGTTGTTTCTGAATGGAAGAAATGGAAAGGTGTTAGGTTGGTAGTAATAATACTTACAATAGTGCAAAATAACCACCAACCTTTCTTAACCCTTAAGATCTTACCCAAATTAATAAGAACATACTTAATTAAAAATAAATATATACCTCAGATCAAGGCGCAGACTTATTGACTGGTTTTAGTATGTTAGATACATTTGCGCCACGTTATAAAAGTATGTTTATATAAAAGTCGTTTTTAATTATTAAAATAACAGATACACAAAGAAACATACACATATATAATAGAATGAAGACGTGACCTCTTGTGGCAATGACGTAAAACTGCCTGTTAATGTTAAAAATGGCATTCATAATAGTTATGACCACTTTGTGAAAATAATATATTGTATTCATAATCATGGTTGTTTGGAACCCCTTTGGAGCCACATTTCCATGTTTCTTTACAGCACAAAACAAAACAATTCAGGGCCGTACAGTGCGGCAGAGAGCTCCTCTCATGGCAATAGATCAAAGGTAGAAGTGTGTTCGGGGGCAGGTGACACAGCATGGGTTTAATTAGAGCGTCAACACCACCATGCCGCACAGTCCAGCTGATAAGGAGAGTAGACAGATGACAGGAGGTGCACCAGGCTGTTTGGAGTCAGGCTTATCTCTGGACGGAGAAAGACTGCAGCCGCCCAGGCTTCCTCACGCAATGGAGGGAGGGGTTGAGGCGGAAGACGTGGGAGAAGTTGCGATAGGCCATTTACCTGTGAGTCATCAGTCTCTTCTTCCCATACTTTTACAATAGTCAGCACAATCTTGTCCATGTCGCTTTAATGTCAAAGGTTTATTCTGTGAACAACAAGATCTCAGGGCTGCCTAGTGTTGTAGAAGCCTTCTTTATTTGTTTATATTTTTTGGTACGAACAAAATTAAGTCCAAAATAACCTTGAATTTTTTGGTGAAACTCCATTGAATGACCTCTCCTTTAAAGGTTATCGACGGAATTGGAGCGACATCATTGAGCTGGCTGCACCCTTAACAAGGGACATATTGAATTTAGAACGCATCTTCACTCCTTTCTCTATTCAGGAAATGTTGTAATAATTTCTGGTTTTCAGCTGAATTTCAGGGAGAAAAATGGAGTATTCAGGACCGACTGAAAAGAAAAAGGTGAGACAGATGTTCAGTCTGTTTTTTATCTGTTGTGGAAGAAAGGAATCAGATGAAGTGTGAGTAAATTGATGACCATCTCTTTCTGTTTGTGTATACTAACGTTTATGAGGATATTTAGTCTGTGAGTGAGACACCCATAAAAGAGAGAAAAAAATCCATATAACACACTGTATGGTGTGTGCGTGCGTGTGGGTGTGAGCGGCTGTGTGTGTGCATGTGTGTGACGCTCTGGCTCCTTGCTGTCTGCGCCTTGCTCCCCGCCGCTCATTGCACACCACATTATTTTTAACCCACTGCCTCCGAGAGGAAGCAGGAGACGCTTAGGCCTCTGAAGTCCAGCACAATGAGGAGTCGGCTCGCACACATGCACACAGCCGCCGAGTCGCACACGTGCACCCAAACACTCACACAGGCTTTTGTCACCTGCCGACGGAGACACTGCGAAAACACACACACACAGTCTTCAGCGGCACATATCCATCCTCCATTCCTTGCTGACATGCACAACAATGCACTCTCACATGGGGAGTTTGGAGAGTACCTTGGGCCCCACCCGTCTCCTCTGTGGCGCTAGTCGTCCCTGTCGACCCACATCCAGCAGGTCACCCCGGGTCAGTGGGCTGTAAATGAACTGATACTAATTACGGTAAACAACGCCGCGTAAGGGAATGCGTGTTTGCATGCGTGTATGCAAGTGGTGAAACTGGACGGGCTTAATTCACGGAAAAGGGAGGTCCTTTTTCGTAAGCCCCAAGCAGCAATCACCAGTGTTTAATTGTTCGTGTTGATCGTCTTGGGTGGGTGGGTGCTGTTAAGGGTTTCAGCTGCACTCTCTCGTCTGTTTTTTCTTCACTTCTCCAATTGGACATTTAACTATAAGTAAGGTGACTTCTGTTTGCTTAAACATATTAGACATATTAGAGGGACACTTGACCCTTGACCCCCGTTTGTTATGAGTGAGAGATGGCACCTAAATAAAACTGGAATGGAAGCAGGAATCCTCTCTGGATATGGCCTATCACTGCTCAAGTCCTGAAATTTTTTTAATGATTCTGCTCTTTCTAATTGACTGTGTTCTCTGCTACTCAACCAATCAAATACTCTCAAGTTGCCCTACCAGGAAAGAGACTGACTGACTCAGTGATGCCTTGTAAGTATTTAACCTCATACGACGGACACACACACGTTGGCGCGCACACATCAACACAGTCGCTCAGTCAAGACAGAAAATCACATTGACTCAACCTCTAAAGGCAGTGCCACTGAAATCAGATTACGGATGAGAGAGCCCACGCTTTCCTCCTCTCTCCATCCAATGCAAATGCTTCAGCCTGGAAAACATACACCTCAACCTTTCTGTTTCTTTCTTTACTGACAAACGCACGTTAATCCAAGTACACACACACACGTGCATAATTACTTGAACGAAAAGTGATCAACAGGGAAAGTTATGGCTGGGGGAAAATTGAAAGTAATTCAGTCCAGCCCTCCGGACTGAATCGACAAGATGAGGGGTCACAGGCCCTTCTCACATTGCGTTTTCCTGTTATAACCTTTCTCAGCTCCCCTATCTATTTATCTTTCTTTTTATTTTCGAATAAACACGGATGTACGTTGAAAGGATTTGTTGATATGACTTTCCTAAGTGTTCTCCAGGCTTTACACTGCCTTAATATTAATAAGAATTGCTATTTGCTTACTCTCGCATGAAGTGCTTTTCTGGTGACAGCCCTCAGTTCTCTCTGTGAGGGCTGATGTCGACATCCTGCTTCACAGCCTGTCCAGCCGCCACAGTGTGTAGCCAAACGCCCTGAAAGTGTCTGCCACATTGTTCTCCCACTTGAAAGTCAGCAAAGCTTTGTCAGCGTCCTCTCCTGTAGTCCTTTATCGTATTCACACGCTGTGCTGTATTTTTAGCCCATCCAAGTTTGCTCCCTTTGTTCCGGCAATTCTTGAACAATCTTTCAGACCTCCCCACCTCCTCCATTGTATTTTTAGACAAAGGTGAAAAATGGCAGACCTGATGGGGAATAATGAAGGACCTTCCCCTGGATGAGGGCTGGGTCTGTTTGGGGGACAGAGTGGGGCCTTGACACAAGATTTGTCAGTGAGCAGTGAACTTGGCCTTACTCTGCAAACTGGACATGACAGTCCAAATATTTAACTAACCTAATTTTAAAATACATTAATAAAATACACAGCATACTCAGAGGGTGCTTCCCTGTTTTGAAATTTTATCATGAGGGAAATCTAATTTAAAAAATCAAGACTGGCCACTGTTGACATGATACTTATCCTTTCATTTGAATTATACTCATCTTTAAAAAACGTTTTATGACATTTATTTTAATTGTTGAGACAGATGAAAATGAGGATACTTTGTTAATACAAAAACAAAAAAACTCTGGGGTGTATTTGCAGTCGAAGAGCTGTGATGTCCACAATGGTTCCAAAGTATACAGTGAAAGGACTAAAGGAGAGTACTGAGCAAAATCACGAGGCAAAAGCCTGAGGTTTGTGCAAACTGAAGTGTCATCAGTGTGTGTTCTCTTCACATTACTTCTACTCAACTGATTTACATGAAATAACTACTTGATATGTATTGAACAATGTCAGTGAATACATACGAATCATTGACAAATTGTTTTATGGATTGGAACATTACAGAACACACAAATGTAATTAACAGAAGCAACAACCAAAATAAAAGCTGGAGAGAGAGTCTGTCTGCCCGAAAAAAAGCTGAATTTAATGAAAATTGGGAAAAGGTATAACAGGGTCAAATGGAGAGCAAAACATTTTCATTGGACATGCTGTATAGAAATATCACTCTGGCTTTGACAAAAGATGAGCTTTTGTTGACAAGATTACCATAAAAAGTCATGTTCAGATTTATATAAAAATGATGCCAAGTATGTACTTCAGCCCCCCCCCCATTTTAGAGTAATCAAATATGCTTTTGATCCTGATCTGAATAAGGATTTCATTTCTTTAAATAATTCTTCAAACTGGATTGGGATATATTTTGGACCGTCCTGTTGTGTGTATGCATCAGGAAGTTATGGACTGATGTTTGTTACAAAAATTAGAAAGACAATGTCATTTAAGGGATTAATCACATTAATTATTAAGAGAAAGTATTTTAAGGTTGATACTCATGGACTCTCATACATGAAAAAGTGCACAAGTCATGTACTTTATATCATATGTGCAAATTCACATTTTAGCATTCTGTGAAACCAGAATGGGAAATTTGAGCTATGTAAACATTGGAAACAGGTCTGAGTAAAAAGAATTATGAAACTTTGTCGGAATTTTATTGAAAGAACAATCAGCTTACATCCAAATGCTTGCTTAATTTTGCCTTAAAACAATGATATTGTGTTTAAGGGCATATTTGTAGTGCCTCAACATGAAAACTATGAAAGTTTGAGGATAATTACATAATTAGACAAAAAACGTTAACAAATCTCAATCCCCAGTTTCCTGACTGAAGGACATACCTCCTGTCTTCTGCTTTTTATGGTCATCCATTTAAGAGAATTCAGCTTCTTTGTCATGGTTTGTTGAGGTAAATCAGAGGGATTGGATGGGCACACAATTCCATTGCCTTCATTGAGAAACTATATTAATCACGTTGACATTTGCGTCTTAGATGAACAAATATGAATATTGTGATACAGACCAGGTCTCTTTTTCTATATTCATGCTGTTGTCCAGACTAACTGGGTCTGAAGAAGGGAAGGGGGTGTGGGGTAGGTGGGAGGTAGAGTCAAGTCACTACTTAAACAGTCCATGTTAAGGCAACCGTGTTTCATTTCCTGGTGCCTGCCTTAGTTTCCTTCAAATGGCATTACCTATTGAAGCCAGTAAAATCACCGACAGCATGATTAGAAGGCCACTGAGGACCCAGTTTCTGAGCAACAAAGCACGGACTAGACTTTAATTCAATTTATCAACATAAACATGCACATCTGCCTCTGATTTACCACAAATTTTCAAGATGTCTTTTACTGCTTTGACAGAAAAGTTTGGGCTCAATTTACTTTCTAACTAAAAAACACTCTCTTCCTCTTGAACCACATATATAGGGATATTGATCATGTTGCTTATAATCAGGTCTAAGGTAGTGAGTGCAGCATAAAACAGTACATAAAGTGTAGCCCTAATGGTGCATTAAGGATCAAAAGACAACTATATTAAACAGGACAGTATAAATTTCTTTGGTCAGTTTGCGGTTAGTGGGGATATGTGTTCTGCATCCGCACAGATATGGTAAAGCATCATATTGATAAATGTGTGCGTTTGTGCTCTTTCCTCATTCCTAATGATATGTTGCACAAAATCAAAGTAGCAACAGACCTTTATTTCACTGTTGGTGAATTTTGTTTCATGCCAAAATTCACTTCACAGGTATCGCAACAGAACAACTATTTGCATAACATATGAACACACGCACACACATATCTATATAAATAAATGTGTCCAACCTGGTGTACTGGTGCTCCACCAAAGCATTATCACAACATTAGAGTCACAGAGGTGAAATGAACAGATGGATCCTGGTGACCATTAGCTGGTCTTCGTTAACCCAGACATCAAGCTAGCTATTGTTAAAAGCCTCATGTCTACATCCACAGGTCATGTTCGGGAAATGTAAGGGTCATGCCCCTTCACCTCCACCACTCTCCCGTGAGTTATGAGACAAATATGATGTAATTTCACCCATTTGGCTGGTGACTAACTGTATGACCGGCAAATCATCCCATGTGCCTGTCTCGACAGACAAGGCTACTTTAAATGAGGACCATAACCCATTTCAATTATTGACCTATGGTTTGACACAGCTGGACCATCAGAAGACCCCAGCATGGGACAATGGAAACAGTGGGACATATTCTTTGTTTTTCAAATAGAATTTTTATCAACTGTCTTGCAATCTCAAATGCTCAAATTAAAAGTGTATTTTTTGGGGAAAAAGTGGCAAACAAGTTCCTCACATGACATCCATGCATGCTAAACCACTGCAACACCACACAACCATGCCACAGGTCATTAGGGTGCTATCTGTGGCTAAATCAGTGGATAGGCAGTGGGAAAAGTGTAACAAATCCTTCGTGCTTTGAGTATGATAAGCATCATTTATCAATGAGAGTGCTGCTGGCCCATTAACAACCACGGCTCCATTAGCACTATCTGCAAGGCTTTTATAATGCTTGTCTGCCCACATCTGTATGTTTGAAGGAGGAAATCATTAAACGTTGTTTGTGTCAGACACATGAAGCATTCGAAGCTATCTAACAGGCTGTGTCCCTCTGGGGTCCCTCTGGTGAGGATATGGTGAGTGTTTTGATATCCATACAGCAGCGGAAAAAAGTTGTAATTGTTCTCATTTCCTTCTCTACATGTTTCTGTGGTTTAGCTCTGTATACTCACTTCTAAACAAAACGAGCACACAGAGCGTATGGATCAATGCCCATGTTTGTGTTAAGTTTATTCTGAACCAGTGATAGCTCTGATAGTGGATTTAAAAAAAAATCTTTGTATTTGCTGAATATATTAAAAACAGGAATATTTACCCATCACACAGACAACAATATTCGGATAATTTCATCTATATATGATTGAAGTAAACTGACAGCTTGAAGTCTTTGGTAAGGATTTTTTTTTACCTTGATATGAGGATTCGTAGCTATTTGCCCTATCATCATACAAACTGATAACAAGTAATTTGGTAAGTTTTAGATACAGGCTCTCAAAGTGTTAGTCATTATTGTTCATGGTGTTGTTTTGACCGTTTATTGTCATGACTTTTTCATGATAATGAACTTTTTGTGGAAAAAAACAGTATGTAACACTTTGCAGCAGGTCATCATGAAGAATATACCTGTAATTTTTTCAGCTATTCCTCCAACTTGATTAATCTTCCTGTCCCCTGAGCATGTTGTTGCCACCACCGTGTTTCACTATTGGGAAGTTTGGATGCTTCAGTTTTAAAGCTTAAAAGTGAAAAAGTCTAGTATATAAACCCCATACTGAAAGACCAGAAAAATGTAGACTACACTGTAATCATCTGGATCTCAGGTGACATTGAAATAAAAAAAGGCATTATAATCAGTACAATGGCTCAGAAGAAATTTTACATGGCACAGGCAGGTTTCCTTACAAAGTTTTTGAAAATGTGCTACAGACTATAGAGTTAACACAAGATTGGATGCAGCACAGTGATAAACTCGGCAATGTCCCAACTTCTCTGAGACACGTTGCCATGAAACGTAAAGCATGTTGGAGCTGCTTCTTTTGATATAACTTGGTTAAACTTTTTTCTTTATCTTACTTTATCCTAGATGAGAATCCAAACACATTATATAACCAATTCATGCAAAAAAGGAGGCAGCTCCAAAAGTTTTGCATATAATTTCATACCTAATTTAGCAATGTGTCACTGTTAGAGGTGCAGGGGTGAAGTACCTTCTCACTCAGAGAAAATATGAAGACAATTATGGTTATGTGAAGAGACAGAGGAGTTCATTGTTCACTACATTTCCTGCTGCACTCCTCACTCCCCTGCCAACGTGAAATGGCCCCCTAGGCAATCTGATGAGGTATCTTCACCCATGAATATATGCTGAGGCGCACACACAGTTCACCTTTTGAACACACACATACCCACACACATCTTCTCCTCCTGATCAGATGACATCATTAACAATCATTACTGGGACACCAGGAAGTGAAGAGATCTCCGGCTCAGAGTCTGGCTGCATGGGATCAGGTTAGCCAGCTTGAGATGAAAGATTTGAAAAGGAAAGCGCCCAGCAGAGCCATTTCACCTCTGGATTTCATCAAATTCCCTGCAAACAGAAGGTGTAATGTGATGGTAAAAGTAAAAAGAAAAACCAAGCCGTCATTCCTTGTGTAGTTTATATGCACGGATCTCCCTAATATGTTTATAGAAATTCTTCCTCAGAACAGTAAATCAATTTTTTCTTTTTTTCTGAGTGAAAATCAAAAAGTTTGTTTTTTGTGTTCTTTTTTCTTTTCTTTTTTTTTCTAAAAAGGACAACCAGATGGTGCCATGGTCACTTATCACCTCACAATTACAGAGATACACCGCTGTATAGTTCATATAGAGTATATTCATATTTAGGACTATTCTGGTGTTTAATATTTCATTGGGGTTGGCTGATTAATGTTTTCTTAGGCTGCCAATTTGAAATGGATGCAGGACTGTGAGGTTTCTGTGGTGAGAGTAGCTATTTGAGTTTGGGCTGGTGTATGGTTTATTCTGGAGCCATGGTCTCTGAGAGTAATATCTCTCCCCTTCAGGCCCTAAAAAGTTTAAAAATCACTGTAGGGTTAGTTGGTGACAGGCCCCTGGCAAGACGATTCACTGAATCCATCTTGGTAGCTGTTTCTCTATGTCACTAGCCACAACTACCTCAAAACAAGAAGCTCTTCTCTTTTGCTTTTCCAGGGCTGTAACGAGTGATACGAGGCACACCCATGTCTCTAGTTTCTTTGAATTTGTTAGATGTCCATGACTCCATGAATGTTTGAACTGCTACAGAAAGATGTACATTCATGTGCGTATGATTGATTGTTTTCTTACAGGTTTATGTGTGTTCATGCAAGTAAAGCCTCTGATCTGGAAGCATCACGAGGGAGGAGAGAAGAGTGACCCCTACTGTTACAGAGCCTCCACACCAGCACGGTATGGTTAAGGTAAACAATGAGACGAGAAAGAGACAAAAATGCATCAGGTACACCCTCCACAGCTCGTCCGTCCTTTATAGCACCACAGAGAGACAAACAAGACACATATTTACTCTAGATATAAGCATTTGAATTAAAAAATGACTGCAGATTATTGCCCAATACAACTGAGGCATGAATTAAATCATCATTCGATATTTAATAATACTTTACTCCTTGATTGTCTTTCCCAAAGCTTTCAGCACCAACAGTGATCAACAGTAAACTTCAGTGAGGGAAGTATATTTATATGTTCCATCATCATCCACTTGAAGTTTCTGCGTTTTTTTCATGAATAGCAGCTCTGATTGGAGCAGGGAGTGCTGGAAATCCTTTGAAAAGGGAAAACAAAAGGTCCCCTCTGTTGTGATGAAGCATACATCTCAAGAGACCGGGCCTGGGTCTGACTCAACCTTTCACACAATCGACAGCCAACAATACAACAAACCCTGCCCTTGCAGACCTACTATTGTACTGGAGCACGCCACAGCTGCGGAGAATCACATTTAGGTGTCAGAGGCAACAAATGTTTCTTTAATTGGAATAGTGGTATTAGCTCATGTTTCCTCTCTGTGCTTTATGAATCCCCTGTGCCTATTGTTTGGAAGTTCGCGTTGACGTCGCCTTGGCGGCCCAAGCTAATTGAGAGAGTGTGTCTTTGGACCAAGTTCAAGAGGATCTAGTGTGTCTTGTTTGTGTGTGTTTATGTGAGTAAGTCTACGTGCAGAATCCTGCAGTGTGACCCTCTTATGTTTCCATTATTTTTCCTCTTATTTACAGTGAATGTTACGCATTATACCCCATTTATTCTTAATCAGTGTGAACAAACTGAGATTAGGTGACTGCTGTTACCTAATCTCTGCTTCTAAAACAGATTAAATCACCACTAAAAGTGGGCACTTTACTTGCCCACATTTTCATACATGCTGTGATAAACAACAAGCCGATTCCTGGTTCATGAGCATAATATCCAATGAATTTGTGCCTATTTTTTTTTTTACAAAAAACCAAACACATGGTCCAAAACATGTTGTTTTTTAGTTTGGTTTTTAATCAGCTTTTGATTTTTAGCATGGTGCATAGGGATAAAGAGAGAAGACAAAATAACAAGAAATTAAATATTACAGTTAATAAATCTAAGATGTGGTTATTATTTTACTTAAGCTTAATGCCAAGGGTGAATTCCTTTTTGTCTGATAAATACCAGATTTTTTTCACTACCTTTATCTTTCCTCATCTAAAGAGATAAGATTATTGGTAATCTGGGGCATCAAAGACACGCCAATCCCTTTTCTAATCTGGGATCTTAACACTGGATCAAGACAACTTGCCAAAATCCAGGTCACAAGTGAAGACATGACAGATTAGTACCGGTAAAAGGAAGAATTTTCTATTTTCTAACTTTCACTCATTCTTTGAACTAAAACGGACCAAACGGACTTGTTTGAAGTTCAGAACACTACGACACTAAGACACCCTCAAACAACAGTGTTTACCAGATCTATGGCCAAAAACTCTCTTCTTTCTCTCTTCACAAAACAGTAATCTGAAGCAATGTGGATAAATGATCTTAACAAAAATTATTTTGATGTTTGACATGAGGAAGAAAGGGACCAACCAATCAACAGACAACTGCTCTAAACTTATTTAGTGACAAATAAATAGCAGCAAGTAATTAACTTTTGTTTGCAGGGTTTATATTTACTGAATTAACATTACAAGTTATGTTTACTCTCTAATACTATAAACCTATATCTCTGCTTTGGGAGACTGATTTGATATATTTAATATGTGTTGATGTACCAACAAATTATGTCAACCTACATCATATCATAAAGCCTTAGGATACGTGTGTAAGAGGCTAATAACCATGTGCTCATATTCTATTATATATTTAGAAGACACAAATTGGATGGTTTAAAATGTGATCAGAATACTACTCATTCAAATTGAATATTGATCAGGTTGGTTACTTTATACAGTTAGACATTAGGCGTGTAAACCAAAATGCCAAAATATTTTATATCCACACGTATTTACAGAATTAGTCTTTTTTTGTGGGGGTGTTTAATCAAATACATTTTTTTAAAAAGATTAAACTTGGACAAAGGAAAGTACAGTGTGTTTTCCTCTATATTAAGACAAAACAGGTGCTGCTGCTCTCTGAGATCAGTGTCAACTGGGGATTATTGCATGTGTTGCTGAGGGATTGTGAACCCAACTCAAGAATCACTGTCATGGTAACTAAGATTACAAATATGGATTAGGAACATAAGACACAGATAGTGCTAAATTCACAAGATAATCTGTCAGGGTGCCTTGAAAATATATTCCCTACATGAAAACAGTATTAATGTAGCGTGTCTGTGTCTGTGCATGTTAATTTGCAGGATGGACATGCCAGTACTGAAAATGAATACAGGCTAAGAAGTTAGAATATTCCAAAAAATATATGAGAACTCAGATTGAGACACATCCAAAAAAAAATGTTTTCTATTTTGGCCACATAATGAATACGTGCATATTTATTTATTTTTTTACGTTTATCATCAAATCATTACATCCTGTGATTTGTTCTTCCACAAAATGTTCTGTGTTTTACGCTCTGCCTCTCCTGTACTGTACTCCACTTCCAGTCAAGACGGAGCCTCTGCTGATGTCTTGTACATGTGTTAAAGGGCAAGTCTGGACAATGTCAGAACTAAACTCTGGAGGTATTGTCCAAAGTTCATGTGTGTGTGCTTATGTGCTTCCACGCTTCTTTTGGCAGTGGCTTATAACTGAGATTTGATTTCCAAAATCAATGTGCTCGGGGCAAAGAGAGTGGTTTGGTCCGAGTATGTATGCATGCAGCAGTAGGTGTGGAACTGAGTGGTTGGAGGAGAATTCATTAGTGGGTAGACAGGTGGCTAATGTTACACTTCACAAGTGAAAGTCAGCAGCCCACGCTGTCCTACGCCCCGCTCTCTCTGTTTCTCACTCTTTGCAAGCAGTAAAGCTACACCAGCATGGATGTCGTTTCCAAAGAGAGCAGGCCACTGATTAGAAAATGGTCTGCTCTGAAACAACAGTCTCTGATCTTTATCTAAGTTTAGCCATCCCACCCCCTTTGTTTCTCTCTTTCTCTCTCTCTCCTCCTCTGCAACCTTGCTATCTATCCGTCTCAAAGGCTTGTCTCTCCTGGGAGCCAACTATAAGTACTCCATCAGGCAAACCGCATTAGTGTAATTTCGTCCCAGGAAATTAGCAGAGCAGAGCGGCGCCAATTAGAAGTCAATAGCTGGCTTTATTAATCGAGCTAGCCATCGCACTTGATTAGATTAAGCTGAGCCTGAGCTCTGCCTGTGTGTGTGTGTGCGTGTGTTTGTGTGCCTGCTTGTGTGTGCAACTGTCTGTGCATTTATTTATCTGTGTTAGTGTGTTGCTTGTGCATACTTGACTGTGTGCATGGCCTTGTGCAGAGGCAGCGGCAGGTGCTGCTGACTTGCTTATCCTGTCTCATTGTGACTGTCTGCGGCTCTGTTTTAGCTCAGTAATATGTTGATGTTGACACTCCTCGACTGTAGGCTTTCATAAGACACTTGCAAAGGGTGTGGAGTGACTAGCATTAGTTTATACATATATATGGTAGCCAATTTGACAAATTAAATGGACATTTACAATTATAATGATATGGCTGAAATTGAATAAATAACACATAGGTATTAATAGTTCACTTTTTAAACCACCATTTCTCGAGTTATTAAAGAAAACAGGATACTTTATAATTGTAACACATCACTTTTTATGTCTGATATTTTAAATCAGTGGACTTAGGCTTTTCACAAGGCATTATAATAATAACCTGAAAACCACATTGTGGACATTTTGACATGTGAATGAACCTACTCAGTGTCACACAGGAGCAGGGAGACATTTATGTCCTTTGGAGTTCTGATGGCAGAAGAGACATTACTCTGAATGGTCTCAGCTTTGCAACTAGTGAAGCAGACAAGCCTAAAAGTTGAAGTCCATATGATTTGATTTCTGCCATAGAAAACAAAATTGACAAAGTTAGAAAAAAGCAACCATCTGGGAGTGCAAATACACATTAACACTAAGAGAGGAGTGAAACAAAAGTCAGTTTGGCACCTAATTTCTCTCGGACACATTTGAATTTGTGAACTATTTGTAGTAGAAGCCGAGCGCAACAGGTTTAAATTACCAACACTTAAAAGATTATTATCTGGACAACTGTGGCTCAGGGACTACAGCCCTTGTGCCTCTTTTTTCAGGCCTTGGTGTTTAGATTTCAGGCTACTGTTTCTGACTGTTCGTCAGTGCCTTAGTAGTGGAAACGTCTCAGTTTCTGATTCTTTTGAAATAATAACACAACCGTCAAGGATTAGATTCAGGGTTACAGTTATAGTTGAAAAATGTTTTACCTTAATAATAGCACTTCACTCTTATTTTTTGCTGTTATTCAGAAATATCTAAACACATAGTGATAACATTTTAGTGTTTGAGGAGGATTTTTTTTAGGTGATCTATGTTTGTGCAAACCCAAATAATAGATTTGATATTATATAACTGTTTTACGAACTGCTGTTACTGAGCTTGGATTTGACAGCTTAGGTGGCATTATCCACGGATACTCTGGCACAAATGGAAAATCTTTAAAATATGCATTTATCCTCTGTTATATCCTCTTGGTAGATCTTCTACATGCGGATTAAAGTGTGAATTTCCTGTGTTATTTCTGCCACTGCCCATATGTGTAATCTCAAAATCTAAGCCTTCAATCTTTCACAAACTTGTCTTAATCCATGTGGTATATCTGCTGGGTAACACCTGTTCCTGAAGGAATACAGACCAAAGAGACTGAATTGAGAAAGGGAACCTAGGAGCCGCTCAAACAGAATATTTTCAGTGGAGAATTGCTCCCTGTTTTTAATCAGCGAATCTGTGTAATGATGAAATTCTGTTAGTGTGTTTATTGTAATGTCTGTGTTTACATTTATAAATGTTGTATCTACTGCCAATGTTTTTCTCTCTGAATTTAACCTTTGGAAACTCTCCCACACCCCAGTCCCTCTGAGGAATAAATCTTAAACAATTACAATTTAGTGCAGTTGTTATCTTGTATGAGTGGCTTTTACTAAATATTCTTGTCTCAATCGGGATCAGGATATCTTAATAACACATTGTGATTTTGCCTTTACTTACTCAGCTCACTGATGCCACTGAAAAAAGGTTTTCAAGTGTTACATTTCCAGCTGAGAATACTTGGAAATCCAAGGCCCCTGGGTGTCTTTGAAACATGGGGTTAGAAAACCACAAAATGATCAACACCACCAAAACCACGGAAACCCCACTCCTTCCACTTATACATCTACACACCCACCAGCGCTGACTCCATCTCACTAACAGTGGCTACCCTTGAGCCAATCTGTAGATCTAGGCGCCATCAAAATTCAAACACAGCTGGCACTCTTGGGATAGAATTTATTTTGAGCTGTGTTGAAAGGAGACGAATTAGTCTTTTTACACCAATATGACCCATCATTCCATCCAGCTATATAAATGGTAGCATGACTGTGACACCCCCCCCCAATTCGAAAAAATTCTGGCTTCATTGGCCCAGAAAGGACAGTTTCCCCTGGGTCATGTCTGTGAGCTTGGTGGCTAAGTTGCTCTGACAGCTACACGGTTTAGCAGATGCAGTTCCCATCCAGTAAAGCCGTCTCTTTGCGGGCAGATAAGCTAAAGACAGCAGGTAAGGCTACATTTCCTTCAATTATGGGGTACCAAAAGGTGACAGTGAGTAGGTTGGAAACGGTTTGTCATATGTGACGTGGCTCAATTAAAACTATGATGGGAAATCCAATGCATGATATTGTGAAAGAAATGGGCAATGCAGGCTGCGAGCACAGAAAATTAATTGACTTGGAACTGCAAACAACAGCGATACAATTCTTATCCCTGTATCGGTATGCTAGCTCCTGCCACGAGACTAGACTAGACTTCTAAACACCAGCTTTACTAAACTGAACAATCAGTTTAAGCTACAAATGAACTTGTGGGCAACAAATGTCAGAGCCTATAAACTCTGCGGCAATAATCAATTGTGTATTATGGCAGACACTTACTACATGCTGGCAGTCTTACACCCCACCTACCGATTGGCTTACCAAGCACTTCAATCTAAAATCTAATCATAGATACAACAATAGCTTTTGAGTGCAACAAAGCATTTCATATTCATCTCCCTTGCGTTGGGGTGGACTAAGTGCCAACTGAACTCAAAGGAGGCGAGGAGGCAGGTAATGTTGCTGACTGCAACACAGTCTTAGGTTACAACGTAAAACTGAAAACATTGATCAGTGCTGTCACAAGGGAATGGGAACTGGGAAGACTGGGAAGACATAGAATTCAGATGCATAGAGATGCTTAAAAACGCGAAACTTTTTTTTAAATTAAGCAGTTGAAAACTGAAAATGCTACTACTGTAGAATAATCATTTTTTGACAATTTCAAGCAGTTTGAGGTGAAGTAAAGTTATGTTTCTATCATGCTTTATTTCTCATTTGAACTACAAAATATTGTATTAAGTCCCTAATAACCTCCTAAGAAATCCCTGTCTTTGTTATGTGTATCATCAAAGTAAGGATTTTATTATTATATAAAGCCATTTCTGCCAACTATTACCACAAATATTGCTCTCATAAATGTTAAATGATGATGGAAAATTAAAGTTTGTGCCCTCTTCTAAAAAATCCCCCAAATCTGACAAAGAGTCCATTCCTTCCCATCCACAACAAACAGGGCTATTCACACTAAGCTACATCATGTGAAGCATTGCAGAGACATGACCATTTTCTAACCTCATCACTCCAGAGACAAATGTGCCTCAGGAGAAACAATACGAATGAATAAAACCCAGCATGGATAAACAAAATCATAATCCACAGCTTTCTTACACAGAGCTCAAAGAGTTGTTGATATTCCTAATTCCCTACTTTCCCTTATGAGACTTAGTGAGGACACGCAAACAAAACAATTTAAACATGAAATCAAAGGGTGGAATCAGACAAAATTAAATTTGTCTGTCAGTGTTGCTGACTGTTTGAAACATTGTGCAAACAATGTGAGAAAGTATTTCCACACCGTTCAAAACACTGCAATATGGGGGCTTGAGGGAACATAACTTTCTGAGGTACTTTCATCAATAAACTCTCCCTTCTTCTTTTCCACATTATGTTGCCAAATATATCCTTTCTTTTGTTAGTGTGATCATTTTCAGCATCTCGTCTTGCAAATGTGCCTGTATGTGTGTTTTTGTATGAAAAAACAGCATTCGATAGGTGTCCCACCATGTCTGAGGCTGTTACGTGTCGGGGCCTGCTTTGCTACTTATCTGCCACCACAATCCCACTCACTGTTTGCAGGAAACTTAGAAAGATGCACCTCAGCACACATATTTTCTGTTCAAGCATGGCTAGCATAACTGAGAGGTCAGCAATGAACATAACCCTGACTGTCAAACACAACAAAATACACAGATGTTTGTGAAGCTTTCTCAGCCTGGACAGACATCTATTCACATCAATTATAATGTACTTAAGGAGAAAGAAGAAAGGGTGTTTTTCGGCAAATGGCAAAACAACCTCCAAGTTTGGCAAATTTGTACAATTTTAGGGTAATTTCAGGAAAGTCGATTATTCGTTGTACAGTACATCGTTTTTTTTTGTTTGTTTTTTTAAAAACATTTGGAAAGACTCAAGCCAACATTCTGAATTACCTTTTCTGAGTTTAGCATTTTACAGGCTATAAATCATACATGTGAAGGGGCTTTAAGAAGCCGGAATGTGAAAGCATGACAGTGATTGAGGTGAACTGCCAGACAGGGCGTCAGGTGGCTGCCACACAGGCTTGATCAGCACTGTGTCACGCTAAGAGGCCCAACCTGTGACATGCCGTGTGGCCCAACAGGTTATGAAAGCAAGCAAGATGGCGTTGGGGTGACAAGAACCAGGGGCTGTCATGTCAAAAAAGTAAGGACGGGATGTCATTTCTGCCACGTCTTTGAATTTACATTTTTGAGGCAGCTTTAAAAAGTGCCTGATTGATTTGTATATGTCCACTTTGCATTTCAAGGATGAGAACACTATGTGTGTTTCTATACGTCCCATGTCTGTTTTGTGTCTTTTTGCAGCAGGCTGCTGGTCAAAAAGAATCTCACACATAATGAAATCACACTTTTTCTGAACAGCCACACAGTAGCTTGGTTGTACATTTGAGAAAGGGGCTGAATCATTGGGTAATGACACATCATATTGTGGGCCATCAGTTCATTTATGGGATTTACAAAACAATTTTATATGCTTAATACGAGTTTATCTCAGAGATCCATTTCTTCTTTGTTCCTACAAAGAATTTTTTTTGCCAAGTTGTTGTTCATGAAACCAGAAGTACTGTATTTCTTTCAAACAATTCTGTAGAAGAGTGTGAACTCTAAACCTGTTTGCTGCTGACCCGTTAGTAGCTTCACAATTTGGTATGAACTGAACTTTTCTTCCTAGTATTTGATTTAGCTATTTGTCACTATCATGTCACTGTTCTGGCACAAATGTTGGGCACAAAACCTTCTTTCCTGCTCTTCTTCACTGGAAGGGTTTTTGAGAAGCAAGGATGCCTCAATGGACAAAACACTTTCTCCCAGCGTCGATGTTTCATTCATCTTGCTTGTACACAGATTTTGGCAACTCCATCTTGATTTAGAAGATTACATGTGTGCAAGTATTTGGATAAGGAACAAACTGTAGCACATCTATTAGAATGCTTTTAGTAACAAAAACTGATGGATACATGTCACAAAAGTGTGGATACGCAAAATACACCGTAAACAGTTTGTTTGGCAATCATAGGGCTAACAAGCAGCTATGCGCTCTCACACTTACCTATGGGGTCAATTTAGAATCAGCAATTAAACTCACATGAATGTTTTTGGTTGGTGGAAGGATGGCAGCTTTGACACCATATGAAAACGGACAACATGCAAACTCCACTCAGAAAGACCCCAGCTGAGGTTTCACCAAATAATTATCTTGCTGTTAGGCAGTGCTTATGACTACACCACCATGTAGCCCTTTATGGACCAAATGAATATGAATTTATACATTTTTCAGTGTCAAGTAATCTTGTTAAGTGTGATATCTAACCCCAGGCGTCCAGCCAGAACACCCAATGCAAGGCTTGTTGAAAGACAAGTAATGTTATCAGAACCATCAGTTAGGCATACTTCACACACAGAAGAAGTAAAGTCATCAAGGCCCCCAACTGATCACAGCACCTTTGGGCCATGTTTTAGGCGCCATGTGAACTTCTTGATGAGGTTATCCTCCTTAAAGCATGCTCTTGTGATGCTTGTCAGCACGTAGCGCTGACACAGTTTATTTCAAATGGATATTTGCTTTACAAGGAAACCAGACAATACATACGGAGATTTCGGGGACAAACACAGTCAGCATTGAAAACAAACCCCACCCTCTCTCAACCCTGTCATGATCTGCATTAGTCCTTACCTAAAACCCGTCCACGTTTAAATCACAGCCTGCCGCTGACTGAAAGTTTAATGATAGCCGCGGGGTATTATGAATTAGTATCTGCTATTGGCGGTCATACATCTATGTCTTCTGAGTCTTTCCCCATCCTGCCTCTGAAGGATAAGGGTTGAAGTCACGGTCAGGTCCCCTAAATGGGGCTGTCGTTTCTGTCTTTACTGCAATCACAAGACCTGCTTTTGAGAAGTGTTGGTGCAAGGTCAGATGACGTACAGCAGAAGCATGACACTGCTCAGTGCCAGCAGTAGCACACACACACACACACACACACACACAAATGCTGTGCTCTACATATTTGCTAATATTTAAATGCTGCAGCATCTAGTCATGTGTATATCCATATCAGATTTCACACTAATCAACTCACTGACAACTCCTTTTGTCCAAACCAGAAAAGCAAGGACATCGATAATGTTGCCTAAATTGCCCTCTGAATTGAGCTGGGGTCCAACTTACTGTAAGTCTCATCATGTCATGTTTGCACTGTCTCCATGTCAAAGAACCTGAATAATAGAACGGACTTGAACAGAGGAAAGTCAGAGGAGTGAATTAGTCTTTCTCAAATTGCGTCATGCAGTAACAGACAGGAGATCAATATTTACAGACACTCCCCAGCTTTAGACAGCATTCATGTCAGAATGAACAAACAGTCCTCCCAGCAAAGTTAATGTCCAGCCCACACACTACACTACCCACAGACAAAGGCATATAGTCTATCTCTCCTCCTTTCAAGCCCCACAGACACACTACGCCCTGAGACAAGAACACAGGTAAAGGATGACAAAAAGTGTTTGTATCTTTTGAGTCACACACACTAACTGCTGTCTACATTCACCCCACAATTATCTCCTCACAGACCTAATTCTGGCGGTTAAGTGGCTGGTTAAAAGCATGTGTACACAAACAGTGCACGACAGAAAAAGGTTGTGCACACCGTTTATCTGTCAGCCCTGTCACACACCTGATAGATAGCCATCCCCAAGCTTAAAAGGGAGCAACTCGGTCTGCCCTCACAGGTGAGTTGAACAGCAAATATATTGCATGCTTGCATACACATACATACAGTCATCCATGCCAAAGATAACAGGCTTGATACATGTTCCGTCGGCAATTATGGCTGATAGCCTACGGTAAAGTTGTCCATTAATAACCGGCACAGATCCAGCTGGCCAGATTTGTGCGTTACCTGAACAAAGAAATATGAGTACAGAAAATTTCAGCTCTGTATATAATGAGTGCTTTCAATGAAAATTCTAACTGATTCTAACTTCTAACTTTAAAAAAAAAAATGCTATTAAACCAATGCTGTCTTAAATTCTGAACAAAAGTCTTGAGCCACCCTCTATTTCTTTATTCCAGGAAAATGTCATATATTTTTGCTAAAATGTCAGAAATGTACAACACACTGGGTTATTACTTGACTTTGTTGCCTAATTATACTGAAATGATTCATCTGTCATTTCAGTTTGATTTAACAAAAGGAAAAACACAGATTCCTCTTTAAATGTTCATGTCTGGATTGAAAATTAGTGAATAGCCACTGTCCAGACAACTTTGAAAGTCCATCAGAAGCCACTGACAGCCACTGCATCCAAACCTGCCAAAGAATTACAACATCTGGTAGAAAACATAAAAAAGGAACTTTTGCAAAGTACTGTGCCTGTTGATAAAATGTAGATATGACTGAAGAGAAATAGAAATGATTATGCCTATGGTTAGCTGTTGAGATTAACCTTATAAAAATAACTTATATAGGAGAGAAACCAGGATCATATGTGTTATGTGACTGGGATATAAAGCATTCTTATTTATTGTTAACATAACAAGAACCTGGCGAAATGACTCAACATACCATTTGTAATCTGTGCATTAACCAGCAAGTGAAGTCACCCTGGCTAAAATAGGAATAACCTCTTCTGACGGGATGGGTGAGAGCGGTAACTTGAGCCAGTGTGAAAGAACTCATTGTTGCTTGGGGTTAATTAGGCGTGACAAGCGAGGCGTGAACAGATTCCCATCATTAGGCCCCCTAAAAAGCCCATTAGAATCAATGGTCCACGCTCCAGTCAGACATTCTGTCTACCAGCCAGTCAGCCTCCTGCCCCTTTAGCAGGACACTGGATATAGTTACAGCCATCCAGCCTAGCTAACTCAAACAAGGCAACTCTATAGCTGTGGCCTTAACACCCTTAGTAATGCAATTGACGCCAATGTTCAAGGCAAAAGGGGAGAAAGCGAGAAATAAGGATGTGTGTGAACGGTTGGTTTGAATGAAATGTGCATGGAAACGTGTGTGTGTAAAAGAGGGCCTGTCTAAAAACATAAGCCTGTCTACGCGACAGAACTTTAGCAGACAACAGCCAGTCAGTGTGGCTGATAAACTGCAGGGATTAGCAGGCACTTCTGGAGCCCAAGTGGCCCTATCAATACAGGACCGGGCCCATTGATCTGTTGTCTGGCTGGGTGCTGGGGCTAATTCCTGGACCTTGGCTCTGAGTGCTCTTCGCCAGGGAGGTGGGAGGAAGACTGAGGTGGGGGAGAGACTGGCTGGCTACTGATGGCGCCATCCATAGACCCTGTTGGATTTGTAGATTCAGTGTTTACTGTATAGCAACTCACCAGCCCCACGGCCACAGCATACCAGAATAAAGCTCACCAGCCCCAACTCAACACATTCACTGTAGGAGGAAAAAACAAAACCACCATTTTTAAAGACGTTTGCTAGTGAATAGCATAGAGAAATTATAAACTAATACAATTTTGTTGACATTTTGTTTAGAATTTCTCAAGAGCTTCTTGTGCTTTATCATGATGTATCCAGTAAAGGCAGATGTACAATGATACATTAGAGGAGACATCATACAAACATCATCAACACTAAAACAGAAATAGTGAAATGGGTAGACTGCGTGTAAAAGAATTACATAGCAGCAAAGAAGAGGTGACTTTAACTCTATCACAAACAGAATTTGCAAATATGACATATGTGACTCATTCTCCACTGTTAGGCGTGTGTAGATTAAGGTAAAATAAAAGTACTCTTTTCCGTATTAAGTATGTATGCAGATGCATTTGGTTATTTTTTATCTCTGTAAACACGTGTGGCCTGTGAACATTTGGTGGAAATAAGAGGTGAATTACCTGTTTAGGACACTGAGAATGAAAAAGACTGGCATTTGAAAGGATTGACAGATGACAGGGAAGATCTGAATGGTTCCTTATTGAGCCAGTTTTTGTTTTCTGCTTACCAGAGGCTGTTGTTGTAGCCAGACCGACACAACAGTCGTCCATTGCTGCTGATGTTACCAAACACAAGCAACCACACATAAATCTGCTTGTCTTCGCCCTGCAGCAGTGAAATGCGGTGAAGAGTTTTAGAGGTAGACAACAGGAAATAAACAGTTAAGAGGAGTTACAGATAGTCTTATCGTTTGTGGTGAAGTGAGAAAGTTGAATAACAGGCCCATTTGGATGCGGCAGCTGCATGTGGTTGTGTTTAAGCCTTGAGAAGGAGAACCTGCGGCTTAATATTTCATATCCAGCTGACTGTGATTGAAAGTTTCTTAACCTTCACTCAAACTGCTCGAAACTGCTGACTTATACAAAAACAGACTCATTTATGTTTTTCTGATCATGGATGGATGGATGGATGGATGGATGGATGGATGGATGGATGGATGGATGGATGGATGG
>CAJRST010003335.1:11193197-11286929 GCA_907169785.1 Menidia menidia
TGGATGGATGGATGGATGGATGGATGGATGGATGGATGGATGGATGGCATGCTGTACATTTGCTTCAAGCACGCCACTTTAGATATTTTCGGTTTGATTCAGTTTATCTGAACAGCATGAATTCCCAGTTATCTCAGAGAACCTTTTTTACTTGTTTATGTCAGTTTGTGAGCCACCTGTTGCTTCCCAAATATAATGAATGTCTTGAGGACATTTGAGGGACCGGGTTGGTTATAATGAAGAATGAACACTTGCTATGAAAGAGATCAATAATCACAAACGAAAAATCAAACAAAAAATATGTAAGGTTTTGTCCCGATGATGCTCCTGGATTAAGGAATGTGTTGTCCCATTTTTTTTAAGATGATTTCACATTTCCTGCTGTTTCATCCCTACTCTCTAATTTCCAAACCACTTGGTTAAGGTTGTATATTAAAAAGAAGATGTCATGGTTAGGTATTTAATATTTGGTGGTAAAGTTTTGGAATGCATCTAAACTGACACTTTAATAACATTTCGCATCAGAACATCCTTTTCTTGAGTAACTGGGTGCTGAGTACTGCCCTGTCTGCAAAACACGCAAAACTGTCAAAGGACACAAACCAGACATCCAGCTCTACTCTGAAAGTTTAACTGAAACATCATCATTCACCTTTCAGAACAACAAAAATATCTCGCCACATTCAAAATGTATTACAAACAGCCATGAAAGTAATTCACATTGAACACATTCTCAAGTTATTCATTTGATTTAACTGATATTTGAGGATTCAAAGCTAATGTTTTTTCAATGTATTGGTGACGTATGACAACAGGTGGGGCAGCAATATCTTAATGTTTCTAAATCAATAGTGTAGAGTCAGAAGTAAAGTATGTGTTCTCCTATTTCAACCCCCATTCCTGCTTGTCACCACTTTCCATCCCCCCCGCTCTCACTGGGTCATCTCCATCTCTCCATCGACTCCGATCTTTCAGTAGAACCATCTCCCTAAATCAACTCAAAAGAACTTTTCACCTCCAAATTCCTTCCGAGACATCTGCAACCTCTTACTCCTATTTAGAGGGTAAACCCAATCATCTTTGATTCCTGTATGGAGCAGAAATGGCAGTTATGTCTCCTCTAATCGCGACAAGTGTAATCAAGTGAGCTTTTGATGGGTTAACAGTTGGAAGCATGCTTTGCTAGTTTGTTAAGAATAATATCATATCTGGCAGCTGCGTCAATTTTTTTTTTTTTTTTTTTTTTAAAGGGGTTTCCTTTGATTTTCAAACAGAAAGCTCCACTGGTGGACATTTCTATCAATTTTCTTTTGAGATAAAATAAAAGGGGGTAGGGGGTGGTGGGGCAATTTATTTTACAAAGGGACAATCCATTATTCTTAACAGTATTGATCCTGCAAAGCTGGGTTTATTAATGTAAGGTATTGTATGTAGTGTATTTAAACAAATGTGGTACAGTTAGAAATCATCTTCTGGTAGTAAGCAAATTCATAAAACATTCTTCAGACCTTTTTTGATGGTTGAAGGTATTTCGGGCAGCATCTACTGTAGCTTTTCAGGTAGTTGGTTCAAACTATTTGAATGTCTCAGTAGAGCAGTTATTAATTCAAATCTCTTCTATGCAAGATCACAAATGGGAACTATTTCTTTACCCCTTGGAATAAGTTATTCCTGTTAACTAACATTTTGCTCTGTTTTGTTCCACTGCATGTTTTAAAACAGAGACATTTTTATAGTTGAAAAAGAAGGAAAATGGCTGCAATGTGTTGCGTGAGTACTGCAAGTTTGAGACCAAGCATGGTCAATGGGCCACTCACATGTTAGGAGGGATATTAGATTCGGCTGCCATGACAGGTTTCTTGAAAAGACTTTCTCTGACTTGCTGACAAAAACTCCCCCCCCAAAAAACTAGTTCTGGTTTCAAAGGTTTGCCTAGACTTCTCGCTCTGGCAAATCTTTAGGACACAATTTTATTTAATCTGAAATGGGGATTGTGGGTGAGTCAAAAGGAATTTATACAGTGGATTTCCTTCTTTCCAGAAGCAATTGTAGGATCAAATCTTTAGGAGTGCTTGGCCCCTATGAGAATTTGGCTTGTGCACAATGCTTACTTTCCATAATATAAAGAATTTTGCAGGACAAGAACGATTTGTGTGTGTTTTTTAAATCTCCATTATAACAATAAGAAATTTAGATGAAATTTAAAGTCAATCGTTTCCTTTAACTCACTGAATCAAATTTCTGCACCGTCTGTAGAAAGATGAGGGTTACAATCCTACGTGGCTAATTAGCATCTTGATAACAGAGGCCATTATCAAAGTAATTTTCTCATCCAGTGGGATTTAGATGCCACCATCATACTGTCCAAGTTGTGTTTGATAACACTGATAAACATGGTACTTATTTATCTAACATGGGGAAAAAAGCTCACCATCTCAAGTTTGAGATAAGTTTGTTTTCCCCAGTGCATATGTGGGCAAATCTTTTGTCCAGCAAATGTGTGCTTGAATATTTTCTGAAACTGTACTTGTCAGCTTTTTGGTTTCTAGTTGTTTGGAGGCCTCAGTATCCCATTTAACAAGAAGTGACATCCAACCAGAGGCCCCTTTTACCCCTTGCTAATTTCAACCTCAAAAGCAACCTCTCTCCACCTTCCTTCCACCAGGCTGACAGGGGCCAGACCAGAACCCCAATGATTTAAATCTGATGGTAAATAGCTTCCAGAGCTGTGCCAAGCTTATTATATCCAAACCAAAACCCACATAGAATCATGTTAAATTGGTCAAGTTGAAAAAGCAGGAAAGAGGTCACCCAATTCTCTTGGCACATGAGATCAATAACCCAAACTGTCCACCGAATATGACAGCAAAAGCACACTGATGTACGTTGATGCCTTGTATATACCAAACCTTTAAAGTATATAGAAATACAATTACACCAGGAGGAGTTTAGATTTCTACCGGCCATATATCCAGGCCTTGCTAACTGATGCCATGTCTGTATTTTTCTCAACCCTGATAAATATAAGATGAATATAATTTAGCGATGGTGGTTCAAATAAATTCTAGCTATTGATCTTGTGAGGGCTTGAAGAGACAACAGTAGGGATGTTATCATAAGGCGGTTTTATTTGTCACTTTTTGGGAAAGAATTTGTTTCATAAACAACTTCAAGCCAAAAATAGTTACATTTTTGCTTGGAAGGTATGGTCTTTTAGAACATTTTTAATTTCATGCCACTAACTTATTTAAATCTCCTATTTTTCAATTTCTTTTTCGACCTTTGTACTCATCTGGTTAGCTGAAGAAATCAGTCATTTTACAGAAAAGTTTTTTCTTTTTACTTTGCCAAACCCTTTGGTTTCATCACCTTAAGTTTCCAGTGTTATACATCTCAGTCCCTAAATCATCATCCGAATCTGCTGCACTGTCGTTAAAAAATGATAATTTTACAGAAAGAGTGCACCTACTTGTTCTTAACCTGCATGTGAGATTGTAAATTATTACCCTTCACTGACACTAAGCTAACAACTCCAATAATTCTTCCAAATGGACCTGTGATTGCGAACTTGAGTTGCTCACTCTGTGAACATTTTTCCTGTCTTTACCCCACTATTTTCCTCTTGTTCAGGTTGCTGGAGAAGATGCTGATGAAGAATTATGTTTTGTTTGTTTTAGTTGGATTGAGAACATATTTCATGGTGTTGAAGGTCATAAGGCAAGTCAAATTGTATGTGATGAGGAGAGGAAATGTGAGCCTTTAAAGCTCTTTAAGCGAGTGCCTTGCTGTCTTAGCCTTGGGGCAAAAGCAGACTTGTTTCAACACACCTAAATTCACCACGGCACAAAATGATGGGGTAGTTATTTGTGCGTGGTTGTTGAGGGGAACATATGGTCAAAAACTGAAGACAATCGTGAAACTATCTTTTTTTTTTTTTTTTTTACATGAACCCTCATTCGCCCACTCCAATCTGTTAATTTTTGGAAATGAGCATTACCCTGTAGGTTATTGCAACAGAGTCCACGTACATTAAAGTCTCCAGAACATGTTGATGTAGATTCTCAGTCATCCAGGTCATTGTAAAAAAAAACTTCCTCATGGATCTTTCACCTCTCATCCAAAGGCTTCTTCAGTTCTAGAAACGACTC
Source organism: Menidia menidia (assembly GCA_907169785.1). Taxonomy (NCBI): domain Eukaryota; kingdom Metazoa; phylum Chordata; class Actinopteri; order Atheriniformes; family Atherinopsidae; genus Menidia; species Menidia menidia. Next base: position 11,197,346 of record CAJRST010003335.1, read on the forward strand.
CTTCTGAATAGCCCTTTTTCTTTTTCAGCCAATACAAGTTCATTTTACGGACATGACCTTCTGAGCGATAAGCCACCTCTATCACCATCCCAAAAAAAAAAAAAGAAGAAACATCTTTGGGAAAGCACAGCCGGGGTTTTCCTGCTGCAGGAGTCAAAGTAACACAAAAAAGCATCCAGATACATGATAAAAAGCGAACAAATGACTGTAGTGTTGTGCCCATATTGCGTGTATGTGTGCAGTATCCCTTGTGCCCATCTTGGCCCTCCTCCAGTTCAACTCAGCTGAGTTCTCAAACTAGGAGGAGAGAATTGCTCCAGTGATCGCTGTATGAGAGAGATTTAGTGTTACCAAGAGCGGACGGATGAAAAGTCAAAACAGCCCTGATCCTTACAACCCACCAGTTGTTCCTCTTGTGCCCTCAACTGACAGCAGTGCGGTTGACTCATTAAGGGATTTCACACATGTGATTTTATTGTATATGTATGAGAGTTTCAGAGGGCTGGCAAGGGGATCTTTTCAGTATGACTGTTCTCTTTCTCTGGCTCTCCTTCCCTCTTGTCCCTGCTCTCTGTCTCCTTCACCTCATCATCTCTGGTGTCTCACCACCGTAAGGGAAGAAAGCCATGGAGAGAATCGCTGCCTGGTCTTTTGAATGGATTTGTGTATGAGGTGTGTGTTTGTGTGCGTAGGTGCGCGTGTGATGAGACTCGATATATTTAATGGCATGGCATATTCGACATAAGCCTCAGGTGAAGAGGCGGACTGGATGAGACCCACATTGTACAGATACACACACCAAAACACGTATGCACACACTTATCCTTGAAGTGTGCCCCTCCTTGTCAGCCAAGTGGTGCTACGCTTTGATCTTCACACTGTGGGTCAACTCAAGCCTCCATCTCTCTCATCTCTTTTTTTTCTCTCTGTCTCTTGTACACTTTCTCTGTCTCCCTCCCTCCAGCCGTCTGGATGGCTGCGGCCCGACAGCCTTGGGGTGTTTAGATTCTGGAGAGATCCCAATTTCCTCTTCTAATCATGACATCATCCTGCCTGAATAGGTTAAAGATGTGCCCAGGACATTCTCTGCTTCCTTGTTCTGCAGTCTCCCATCAAATTATATACATTAGATGTTTCCAGCCACACCAACAGACTCTATTCATTTATAGAAAAACAACAGGAGCTATAACAAACCTGGAAAGAATGCACATAAAAATTGTTTGGTTGAGTGTTAAGAGCATGTGTAACTGGCCTCAGCATATGAACATTGCCAGATGAATGTGAATCTGTTGGTGTTGCGGAGGACGCAAGTCTCATTGAAGGCTGTATCCAGGTCAAGAGGTAATCTAATAGTCCATCCATTCATCAGTAGTTTTGAGTTCGAGTCCCAGCCTCGGACTTGATTAAAGGCTAAGGCTGATTAGAGGTGAAGAGTAGCCGAGGCAGGCCTGGTCTGTCAATAGTTGTTAACTTCATCTCCACCAGTTTGAGTAATCACACCAAGACGGCATCATCTGGTTTGCTCCGTGCTAAAATGGGGTCTTTCTCTTCTCTTCCAGCCCACTCACTGAATTTAGATCTGGCCATTCAATATTTCCAGAAACATTTCCAGAAAAAAACAGAAAAACAAATATATATATATATATATATAACCTCAACCTATTCATTATATTTGAATCTAATTTTACCCATGCCACAACTTATGCTGCTTAAATCTCAAAGACTGGGGGGAAAAAAGAGGCGTCTCAACAGACTGTAACCAATGTGTCCAAGGTTCGCTCAGAGCCAATCCCGAGTCTCCTCAAAAGAGGTCTGTTAACTGAATCTGCTATCACCACTCCAGGCCTTAAATCCAGTGCTTCACACTTGAGCAGATTAAAGCAAGCTGTTAAATAAATGGAAGAATTACATTAGAAATGTTTATATAAAATATTTCGTGTCTCTCCTCTATTTTTCACTTTTGTTTCACTTCCCCCTGCAACACTTTACGACATTAAATGAGAGATGAGAGCAGCCTGGATTACCATCAAATGCCTCTTTTTTCTGTCTGGCTAACATCTGTGCAAAGTTATGAAGACCATAATGAAAAATACAATCAGGACAATGCAGGATAACTTTAGCCTGATTAGCCTTGTTCAGTCACCTTAAAAGAAAATCTTAAGTATGCTTTTTGTGTGAGACACCCTTGTATTTCACAACACCATAGAGGGAATAAAACAGCATAAATACTTTAGTAGGATTAGCAGTATAATGGCAGGAAGAAAATATGGGTTTATGTTATTGAACAAATGAAAAGAATTAGACACAAAATGCCACGCAGCATTTTTTTTAATCGTCCGTATAAAGTGTGTGTACTTCAAGTTTTTATTCTCTTTTTAAAATAATTGGTTTTGAAATATCACATTTCCCAACCTTCACTGCTTTGTTGGCACATACATATGCTGGTATACACATTATATGTTCATATTAGGGAGGCAGCTATAGTAAACAGACTTTTGTTCAGAGGTTCAGTGGCATAAATAATTTTATTACTGCATAGGAAATGCTGTTGGGGAGAGTAAACTGAATGGTATTCTTTCTCTAAATATACTCCCCTGTGCCTCCAGGATAGCCATGAATTTTGCTAGTGAATATAAAACTGCTGCTTAACTCCTAAGTTAGTTTTCCAGCGTGTATCTGTGCTGCGCTGTCGGCCATGCTTCAGCAATTGATGTCACAGTAGGTGTTTGACTCTGGACAACAGCTTGAGTGTGCTCCAAAGCAAGATCAACAGCGGTTTGCTCTGCTGGGGTGTGGTACGGACACACAAGGCAGCGCTCAAGCAGGCCTGAATTGTCAGCTTAGCGTCGCAATTGGGCAAAATGCAACACTTACCATAGATTTTCTCACATGGCTCATCGTGGCTGAATTCAATTAGAAAAGATTTTGTCAGGTTTGTTACAGCATGGCATCCACCTGCTGCTGTCTTACTATTTGCTCATTGAGATTCACTGATGCGGTGCTATTCGCCTTGGCTCTAAAATGTAAACACATTTCTTTATCACAATATTTTATAAAGCACATCACATTATAATATTTTATAAAGCACATTGGATTTTTTTCTTTACGTTTACATTGGTATGACTCTGTCCGTCTAAGGTCATGACTGCTTCCTGATTTCTTCTAACTAACTGTTGCCTGAAATGGCTCCATCCCTGTTAGCGGTAAACATTCCAATCCACCTGTTTTTACATTAGCTAATGACAGGGTCTCCTGGGGTCAGATTAGGGAAAGATTCATTCCACACCTCTTGCTTAGTAACTTGAACCCTGAATTTTAAGTCCACAGAGGAAGGCTTTCAACTCAAAATCAGGTCAAAAATGATCTGCAGCTCTTAAACACATTTCAAGCTCAGAGGGAGCCTCGATATCTTCACAAGTCATTTACATTTTCCCTTTTTTCACACACTCAACGAAGCAGACCAATCTCACACACACATTAACCACAGATCTTTTAATAAAGTGTGTATAAACAGTACAACACTTACCACTGCAAGTGATTAGGAAAAACCTGAGGACTTCATTATGTTTTGGTCCCCATTTCAGTTTAATGATGTTGATTACATTTTTGGACTGAAACCTCTTTTAGGTGGAAATGTGGAAGTTTTGATTCACTGGTAACTCCTGGAAAACTATTTGATTATTTGATTGACTGATTTGTATTTGTAACTAACATTTCTGAAAGTCATACACAGGAAATATGTACAGAAATCCAATAACATTTTGAAGTTACCTTGAGGAATTCAGTCGGTATAGCATTTAGTAAATCAGTAAAGCATGCAACAGAAAGTGTGTTTTACATTAGGGAATAAGAGAGTGACACTGTGCTTGAACCTGGCATGTAGTAACCTTTATGGTGGTATGAGAGGCGCTTAAAGTCAAACTCACACAGCCGTTTTTCATTCCTTCAACTATTCATCTTTGAGTCAAGCTTCTTCTATGGAGATCATGTTTTTCTCACGATTGTAATAATTAGAAAAAGTGGTCCTTGATGTCTCTGCAGCACCTTTGGAATCTCCTGGAAAAAAAATATGCAAACCTTGGGAAAATCAACTAACTGATATTATGCTGTCAGTTTTCCAATTGGCTTTCACCAGGACAAACAACATGTTTAAAGTTTGATGACTAGTTGGGATGTGAATTTACAGACTTACGAGCATATCTCCCCTTTTATTAGCAAAATGAGAAAGGTGGGAGATGTGGGGAATTGGATTCCTCCAAGCCTGCTGTTCCTAGTCAGTGCAGCAGTAGACAGCTGGGCGCCCACTACAGTTAAGATCAGAGGCCTTGATAACCTGGGCCCTGATTTATGGAGAGCAAGCGGCCTCTGCAATCACCTAATGAGGTAGAGAATGTAGAGTGTTTACATGTTTATTACACAGCCTAAACCAGCTGGGGATATTATTTTCCACCACCTCTTTTTCTCTTTTCTCTGTTTTAGCATCAATTGCATGAAAGGGGATGAAAAAAATATATACGTGTCTCTATTTGTGTCCATTCATCCATCCATCTGCCATCTCCTGTTTATGAAATGTTTTCGTCTGAGGCTGTTCTGGGATAACTTCCGACACTTTTTAAGAGATAGAGCATTCCTGAACAATGACAAGTCGGATAATGTCGAAATGAATTGAAACCAAACCCAATTGTTGCTGTAAAAGATAGTCCTTTGATAGAGACTAAACCTAACATTTGCCTTCTTTCTTCAGTGTCTGAATTTTTTTTTAACCCCAGCACAATTGTGAGCTTCCAAAGCCAAATTATTCACATACTTTACTGCTTTTGTTACAGAGGGGTCAGGCAGAGGACCTCAGAGGAAGACGTCTGTACCTCAGAGCTCTCTCCTCAGATGGGGGAAACTAGAATATATTTGGAACTGTACTTTCATGACTTCATGTACAACTACAGATAGCAGTTTAAACACAACCTTGTCACTTGATCATTGAGTTAGTGCATGTGTGAGTCAGAACATATCTGCTCGCTTGAAAACCAAAGTTAACACTTCAGTTATCACTTCTCACCTGATATTCAAGGCAAGGCAAATCTATTTGTTGAGCACATTTCTCGCACAAGACAATTCAAAGTGCTTTCAGTCTCAGATTACATACGGCTCACTGGAAGATGGATCCCGCCGTGGAAAATTATGGGAGGTGTAGGTGTTTCGGGGGAATCTATCCTTATGGTTATCACAAAAACATTTCCAACATCCTCTAGGTTAGAGTAAATAGTCCTTAAACCATACATGTGTCCACACATTAGCAAACAAACACGCTTTCACATAAGCCTCTCTGGAATTTCTCAGCACCTGGGAAAAGTTCACAACTTCCAGAAAAGTTAATGCAAAACAGATCACTCCCTTTCGTTGCTCCCACCCCTCTTTTTCTACTTTCAGTCTTGTAAAACTTTGGTAAATCAGATCCGTTTTCCATCACAGCTTTGTAATTGTTGTTTTTGTTGGAGGAGCATGGTTTTTAAGGCTTTCATAGCTTGTCTTTTGGTTAGATATAATCTCTGTTGCTGCTTGATTATTGTAAGCTGCTGTGTTACCGGTGGTAGGCACACACTGGGGCATGCACCTTTTGTAAGAATTTACACTGGAACTCTCTCTCTCTGTACACACACACACACACACACATATATATATATTGAGAGAGAGAAAGAGAGAGAGAGAGAGAGAAAAAAAAATTTGATTAAATTAATAATTAAATGAACAAATATATCAAATCGGAAAATCATTTTAATGTGATTATTCATGAAAACCTTCAGCACCACAAAGACATATTTTTACAGACCATTGAAGTAGCATGCTAACCAGTTTCATGGCTTTGCCACAAAGAGCTCCACCCATTCCATTAAAACGCACAATCATCTCAATAAGATACCAAAAAAACACCTATAGGGTCAAATATTTATATTCTATTTGTCCCGGAATAACAGTGATGGAATGATGTGACACTTGACCTGACCTACCATCCTAAATGTTTTGGCATAATTCCTGTGGAGATGGTCTGGGAAAAGCAGGACCACAGAAAATGAAGCAAACCAATGCTAAGGATATGCAGCTCTTAATTCAAGAGAGGTGTTAAAGGGCTGACCGATCAACACAACTACAGGCTACAGTGACAGGATCTAACCTCAAGGAGTTTGATCACCCAGCTCTCTTCTCCCTCCTTCTATCTCTCCTTTCCTCCTCTCCCCTCAGTTACCGTCCATCCGGCGCTTCAGCTCACCAACAACCCCGACAAATCACTCATTTTTATACAATTACCTCCCGCTCCCTTCCTGCGCATGGCTGGGTGCAAGTGTCGCCCGTCTGCCTGCCATTGTGTGCTAATTTTAGGACCATTATTTGTTGTAACAAATGTGCGAGGGGCAGAGTCACTTTCACATTAATAGTTTGCACCCTGAAGGGAAGTCTTCCCCCTCTTCATGGATCAAAGGTCTCCTCTATTGTATCGAAGTTCCTGTTTCCCATTTTAACCACTGTTTGTTGTGTTTTCTCACTCTCTCAACCTGGACCAAATGACTCAAAACCCATTTCAGGGCTAAAAGTAAGCTGAACACTTCTGTGAGTGCCAGAATACTTGTTTTAACACATGATGATTTCAGAAGGACTGTAGTTTGTGGAACAAAAAAAGAGCTGAGAGGAGAAACAAAAACAAAAAGAAGGGGAAATCTGGATTCAGTTTCTTGTGTCGGTGGAGGTGTCTGAAAATGATAAAAATTGTCAGAAAGCTAAACAAGTCTCATCTGTGCTCAGCTGACCCTCATGATGAATCGTGGACCCATTTGTTGGGAGAGCAACAAATAATAAAGAATAAACAAGTCCCAGTCAGTGTCACATAAAACATGATCCTGTGGTGTGAAATCTTTCTTGATATTTGTGTACTTTTAGCTAAATTAATTCTGAAAGTAATAACAAGAGGACACGACATGTAACTCAGTCAGATGATGGAACAAATCTAACAAACACAGAGGTAGCCAAACATTTCATTATCAAGTCATGGGTCATTTGCTTCGATGTTGTTACCATCCATCTGCACAAAACAAGGCTTACAGTGTATACTGTCTCAAACCTGAATCCTCGTGGCAGAAATGAATTTATTTGTCTTAATGGGCAAAGATTTCTCGTGATCTGTTTAGAGCGTGACCCCATCTCCCTCTCTTTCACTTTTTTTTGGCCTCAGTGAAGATAATCGGATACTGAAAGCTTTCCTAATGGATGACATCAAGAGCTCCCCACTCTTCTATTGACTCATCAATATAGTTCAAAGTTTATCCTTAAAAAGACACTTTCCGACAAATGGAAAACATGGATTAGCGCATATAAAATGTAAGAAATGTTTCACCCACACCCTACAAACAACAAACAAGCAACATAGTCAAGCTATATGGATTCTTTACAAGTATTTTTCAGAAAATGACACTCTTCACTTGTTTTAACATATAAGAAAGTATTACTCAAAACCCTGAGAAAGAAATACATCTGCAGTGAGGGCCACACAGAGGGAGTGGAAGTGATTGCTGATTGAAAGTGGGTAATCTCTGGGGTTATGGGGGATGGACAGATGTGGAGGCTCCTGCCAGTATAACGCCTTTGGGAGGTTCATCATCTGTCATGCAACACATACATGTTAATTCCTAATGTCCCCCGAAGGACAAAGAAAAAACTGTGACCTGAAGACCTCCAAATTATGTTTTACTCATCTTCTGTTGAGAAAAACAAAACATTTGAATTGGCTGCGCACGATGGATAATAAATTAATGGGAAAAACGTAAGAAAATCCATGTTAATTCTGATTATGGCCTGCCACTGCACTCTGATCCGTTTTATGCTCGAAAAATATCCATGATGTTGACATTCGAGTTTTCTATGTGCTCCACGTCGACCTCGGAAAGAAGATCCTAAAGTTGCTCTCCCTCACAGTCTGTGTTCATAATATAGTTGAGCTTCAATGGTAAAACATTTTTTTAGCCATAGTTGTAAAATCCATTTTCAAATTGATCTCCTTTAGTTTGCTGGTTTAGTGGAAACAGCATACTTTCATGGATTAAATCAACTTGAGAATAAAACTTTGTCCTTTTGGATAAACTTAATTTATTTGCTTGTTACCAAATTAGGGAAATTATTTAAGTTGGTTCCTTTTCCATTTCCCATGGTTTACGCAGTTATAAACTATGCGTAATGGCGGGACAGATATGTCAGTTTGATAAGTAGGTCTGATGCAATCATTCTTTCCATTTTCACCACTTTGACACAAAGACTTATCTCTGTATGAAAAAGATACCATAAATTGTTTGTGTGTGTTATCGTGCCCTGCAATTCATTTTCAGTAATGGATTACCTATACGGGCCATGTCATTTCCTTTTAAAACAAGCAGTTTAGATAAAGCTCTAACATATGTCCCACGTTGTCAGCATGAAGTTTACCTCTTCTTTTTCTTCATGAAATCATTTTTGTTTCTCAAAACTAACTAACTAGGCATTTTTGTGCTAGACCTAACCAAACACAATAATAAGTGGTGCACAGGCCAACAATATAATGCAAAAAATTGATCTCAAAGTTGCAATTAATCCACTTCATCTGGCACACCTGGGCACCGCGGCCACTGGACTCTGCCTCGTTCCTGAGCGTCAGTTTTGGAACCAGGTTGTCTTTCACCCTGACTCTTCTGATAATAAATTGCTTTTACAGCTACACTGAACTCCGCCCTGGAACAAGCACGGACAAATTGACTTTATCCTTTTCTGTTAAGTTCAGAGGTCTGACAACAAGAGAGAAACGCAGATGCGGAAGAATATCTCTGAGCATCTGTATGTCACAGAGTCATGGGGCATCTTCAGAGAGCAGCGAGCGGGTCTGAGATGAGATGAGAGGGGGGTTAGTGCCGTGTAGAACAGAGCAGACTGAAGGGGGGCAGGTCATTGCCTACAGGCAGGTGGGGTTCGGCGCTGGAGTTAATTGGTAGTTTGGGGTTTGATGATAAATAAGGGTGACAAGTCTGTGTGGCCAGACCCAGTAAGCTCCTGCTACATATTCACTGTGTCGCAGAAGATTGTGGCAACTGTCACAGCTTAGAATTCTCTAGACAGAGAAGTCAGTAGAACAGTAAGGAGAGGGAAAGAGGAGTTTGGGATTAAGACTGACTGACCATTTTTTTACTGTCAATGGGGCTTTTTGGTTCAAAGCTATGTGCTGCCATCTAGTTTACTCTAAGTATGAAACATTCTTTTGCCTAAAGAGAAGAGAGGGATTCTAAAGTGTAAAGCCTACTCGCCGGAGAGGGGGGAAGTTTGGGGTAAAATAAGCCTGCACGGAGCATGACGTGGATGTGACTCATGGAAGCTCGGGACCTAATTGTGGCCCAGGGAGAATATTGTAGCTGAGATGCGGGTCACCCCAGGCCCCAGAAAGGTTACGCTGACCCTCTTAAACCTGTTGTTGCCTGGCGCTCACATAAAAATTACACCTTGTAAATATGGACAGCTAGGGAGTGTGTGAGGCAGCACAGGGTCCGTTGTGTTCCTGAACCCTGCCCTTTAAACTTGCAGTCACCTTGGTCCTGGTGCTGACTGCTTGTTAGCTTGTTCACCCACAGCCTGCGTGGCAGAACGAAAAGAAGAGCAGCTGCATGTGTAAGTCATGTTTTTTCTGGCTCCCAAGGCTGTTTATTTTTTCGCTTAACAACAAAACATTTACGTTAATGTCGACTTCTCTAAAAAGACGCAAAAGAATATTCCTTTGGACTTTAACGCAACTTGTTTTATACATAAATTACCTTTTATATTTGAGCTGAAATTAGCGATTTTTTTTTTTATTGTTACCAAAACAACAAGGTTTTACTTAATCGCTCTGACCTTTAACAACAGTTATCTTAACCTAAAGTGAGACCAAGTCACAGAGCCGATGACATCACAGGTAGAAGGTTACGCAAACCTTCTTGGCAGAGAAACATGGACACCTCAAAGCGAGTAGTTTCGGATAGGTCACCGTTTCATCACACAGAAAGGCCACCAGCTGGGGTTTGGACCGGGGAACCGCTTCCTGTGAGGCAGCAACTGCACACCGCCGCACGGCCCATGATCAGAGCCCCTGCAACAGGATGCCTCGGGTTCAAGGTTCACTGCTGAGCTTTAGTCTAGTGTGAGGGAGCATGGTTTTCTGTATCCTTCATCTCTGTGTGGTCCTGTACTGGATTGGCAACCAGGGATTGCCCTGCCTCTTGCCCCCCGACGGCCTCACCACGGCCTTTACTTGGAATAAACATTTCCACAACATAGATAGATGAATGATTGAATTTGAAAATAATGTTGACACATGTGATTTTATAGGTGTGATACTGACTGACAATATGATTATTCAGCTTCATAACCAGCCCATCTCTTTTTGCCCGGCATCTCCTTCTTTACTTTCCCAGGACCCTTTGTAGGAACAATAGGTATACAATTAAAATGAACCAGCACAGCATAGCAAGCGTTTGATGTTGCTGCTGAGTGGGCTCCCGGCTGAGTGTAAGAAGGCAATGGTTGTCTATTGTACTTTGGCCTCCCTGTGTACTTCCTTCTTTTTAAAGCATATTATCTTTCACGTTATTAAAATTCAAGGCAAAGATAATAGCACATTGCTGCAGCCATATTCCAGGAATAATGTTTACAAAGCCAAAGCCCTCATTATCTCCCCAAGGCCTAAAGTAGGGAGACAAGTGGTGGAAGAGAAAAAAGGGAAATGCTTTTAGCCTCCTGTATGCCCACATTTACTCTGCTCTTCCTCAATCTTATTTCCTCATGTGCTACCCCCTCTTGAACTTAGAGGGAGGAGAGAGGCATAGCAAGTTAGAACCATGCTAATACCTGACTGATGGTTGCTGTAGTAATAGAGATTCACTCCACTTGTTACCCTCACAGTGCCCCCCCAAAAAAGAAAGAGTTTAGATGCCACTTTTATCTTCAGAGACCCCTATTTATTATTCCTTTTTTCAATAGTGCAGGGCTAACAGCACTCCCTGGACATGAATTACTCTTCTAATAATAATATTGATTATGACAAATATAGCTCCCCCTCCTCCATATCAGCAGGGGAAAATAGATATCAAAAGTATAGCTATCTTTGTTTGATGTTGCCTCACATAGTTCAGTGTGTAACTGGGGGAAAGTGCTGTCTAGTTACACTGATTCCATCCATCCATTCTTTTCTGCCACTTATCCAGGGCCAGCAGGGACACCAGGGATACCAAATCATTCCCAAGACAACTCAGTATTTTTCTCTGTTTTTTATTCACTTGTGCGCATTCAGTTAAAGCTGGACAGATGGTACCCGGCATTCCCGAAGGATTAACAATCAAGAGAGCTCACATGGTAGGTTGAAATCATCTGAACTGATCGTCCATACTGGGCCATTTGATACCTCACAAGTTTTCTTCCCAAGATAGACATTCAGTCTCAAGAACCGTAAGCTTGTATTATTCATGTAAGTGTGGGAATAGGAGAATATGGTTTCTAAAGCAAAGGCACTGAGTTGTAAACAAGGCCAGACTCAATTAGACCAAGGCCTATTTGAAATTTGGCACTGTACTGATAAACCTAACCAAAATGAAATAAGAATGAATGCTGTCTATATTAGCTTAACAGCTTAACAGCTCTTTTTTACTCTCAAGATGAGCAGATTAAATGCTATACCGGCTCCAGATTTTTAAATTAATTTTTGTTATTTTGTCGTCATGACATTTTAGTGGGTCAAGTTAGATTGGCACACATCCAACCAACCAACCAACCAACCATCCATCCACTCCCTCACAAAGCCTGAACCCACTGGCAACAATATAATCTGCACTCAGGGTCTTTTTAAAAATGGATTATGAACATTTTACATATCCTATTTTATTTTTGGGCAACTGAAATACACTACATGTCCACTACGTGTCCTCAGTTTTTATTGCTAGTTATCCGTTTTTTTCCTTGTCTTTTTTCTGAAGATTCCCCACAAAAATCTCCACCACAGAACATCTCAGTAAAATATCGAAAGCAGGCCTCTGGCCATTTGAGTAGGTCTGAACATGAGCATGAGAAGTACAACCAATTCATCTTAAAATGTGGCCATGATGAAAAAGCACATTCAATTCCATGTATGCTTTGTGTGTGCACAATAGCCAGTCCAGGAAAAGAAATATCACTGAGCCAACGAATTGGTTTTAGTTGGCTACCCTAGCAACCCGGGGAAAAAAAGTACTGCCTTTTATGCATCAGAGGGTCACGTTCTTTGGACCTCTCAGGACCGAAACGGTCACATATTTAAGTATCACGTTAACACGCACATTTTTTGGAGATTCATCTGGAGAGAATATTACAAAATAAGCAAAGATATCAAATCTGGCAACAGCATCAAACCAAAAGCTACAACAACTGCAAAAATAAATCGATTTCACTAAGGCCACATGGATAACACGAGCATTTGGTCCATATGTGTATGTTTGTGTCCATAGATAAGCACAAGTATACGTGTGTACATATACAAAAATTCATACAAATATACAGGATTCCCTTTCAGCATTGTGGTGGCAGGTGCTTGTTGTAAATGTAGTTGTAATGTCGGTGTCTTTGATCAGGGGAACTGCTGATGGAGGATGGTGAGGGTCAGAGTGGGTTTTGATAGGAGATGAGGGAAGAAGATAGAATGTGAAATAAATTGTTGTTGCTTTGTTTGAAAAATACTTCAGAGGATGTGTATGTTGAAGTACTGAATCGGCTATGGAAATTTGTCAGTGAATAGATAAATAGTTTTGAACCTGGCTCACCATATCATGTACTTTACAAAAATAGACAGTAATAAATGTGGTTTGTAATGTGTGTCGTGAGACTTTGGCAGTTTGCTTTATCCTGCAGTATTTGCCCTTGTTGTCTAATATTCTCTTCTTCTGACTGAAAGGGACGATGCATGTGCTTGTATTGTAGGTTTGTAGCTTTATAAGTCTCCATATACACTTAGACCAGCATGCAGGGGATGCAAGTTTGTTCCAGAATGCTACAATTCTCTATCTCATCATGGTTCAACACATTCAGAGGAAGGAATATACAAGGTTGTTGTTTGTATTTAGAGACTTGTTTCCAGCATTTAAGAAAAATCTATTAAATTAAATGAGTAGATATGATAGTATTGTATTTGCTTTGAAAAAAAAGACAGGAAATGATGGATGAAGTGTAGCCTTTTTTTAAATGTTTATGAGGTCAGCACATGAAATAGAAAACACTAAACTTTAGACCCCTACATGGGGAGATTTTTTTCATTTCAGTGATCTTTTTGGGGAATATGTTTTTCAAGCCAACATTTAAAAAAAGACATACAATTTCTTTTTAAAAATATGTAAATGGAACTGACTGACATTGCACCAAGACAGTGAACAAAAAGGAATGAACAGATCATCCGTGTGATTCCCTCCCTACTGTGGCTCCCTGTTGGGTCTCATATTGATTTTAAAATCTTACAGCGAAGGCTAAAGTACTTCTGAGACTTGTTGACCTGGTATCCTCAATCATTTAGATATCCTGAAATTGCCCTCCCAACTGTCTCCAGCCTGCATCTTATGAAACTTTTTACCCCCACTGAGATCAGGAACACTGCATCCAAAACTACCTTCAAATCTGGTTTCTTTTTTTATGGTTGAGTTTGGTTTATGGTAAGTTCAAACCCATTCCTCATAATTTCAGGTTTTAAAAGGCCAAAGATGGCAGAGGCTAAAATGATTCATTCAAAACATCCTCAAACGTTTCCAAGTCTCACTCAACAAGTGGTAGCAGCTGTTTTCATCCACAGCTCAAAAACAATGGGACAGTAAAGGCTCTAAAAGTATGAGATGACTACGTGATAGCCGTGGTTTCATCACTTGATAGCATACTCAACCTTTTTCCTGTATTTTTCATACCAAAACACTCCAATGTCCCATTTCTTTATTAGAAATGGATGGGGAGAAAAAATAACATTATCTTGTCAGCCATCATCTTACATCTCAGTTGCTGTTCAAGTTGCTACTTCATGTTGGAGACAACTAATGGTTTATTGATAATAAGTTCACAGATTTTCCGTTAATTCTTAAGAGTGAAAGTCAAATTAGCCAGTATTTATCTTTACTCTATTTCGGTTTTTACTGCGGCGGAACAACAGAATGTGCAAGATATCAGTGTTTTAATGTCTTGTTGTTGTTTTTTGGAAATATCCGATACCCCACAGGGCAGGGCAGCATCACCATCACACTCAGTGCCATGTAAAACCACTTCAATCCTCTTGAGAACATAAGCGGTGTTGTATGTTTGTGAAAGATGGGTTATGTTTAGAAATGAAAATCAAATTAGCCATGGATAGTTTTTCAATGACTTGGATAATCATAGGAAACAACAGGAGTTTGTGTTAAGAGAAGAGGGAACTTTGTCATCATGGTCAGAGTAATAAGCACTTGGTTAAGTCAGCTGAAACCAGTGTTCACTGTTTGTAGTTCCTCAGAAGCCAACGGTGTTCGCCCAGTAAAGTGAATTGTTTTGAGGCCTGTCAAACATCACACATTTACCTCATCTGCTCTCAAAGCAGAGAACTATTTTTCACCTCAACCCAAACCCCCTTTTTTGCATCAGAAATAGACGCATCCCTGACACTCACTGTTTACAAGGACAAGAGAAATCACCTAAAATGTTTTTGCTTTTTGATTGAATTAGACTTTTTTAAGAGTTTCTTTGTTTTTCCATCTCATGTCACTTTAGATCCAGGATAAACTCATCAAGTCCTTTTGGCCGGTGCTGATGTGGATCTGGAAAAGGGTGGCTGCGGTGTGACCGCCACAAGAAGTGGCTTTGAGGAAAAGTAGGAAATATGGTTGTGACTGGGAAAGTCTATAAAATGACTCAGAATGCAGACCGCTGGGCTGTTCTATGTTTGGTTTGTCCTTTGTGTTGTTGTAGAAAAGCAGCAGGATCTAAAGGAAAGTATCTATCAAAGGAAAGCATTTTTCTTTTCCTGGAGCCTTATTAAGGTGACAAAATTGGAAATATGATTAAACAGATGCCGTCTGGCAATTGCAACCAACTGTTGCACTCAGTTTGCAGGTGTAGAGTCTGGAGAGGTAGAATGAGAAAGCAAATGCCAAAGCGCCATCGGCCAAATCCCTCAACCCAGTGAAACTTAAGAGTAATCAGATTTGGAGGCACGAAAGCTCTGGGAAAGGGGAGTGCTCCTGGTGATGACATGAGCCAAACAGACGGCGCAAGGAACACTTTTACTTGACTGACAGACAGATAGAAACAAGACTCCTCTCTCTGAGCGGGGAGTCAGGGTCTCATCCCCTGAAATACTGCGGAAGGGGGGGGAGTTCTTTTTGAAAGACCCAAGGATGCCCTGTTTGATTAGTTGGTCTGATAAGGGCAGAAAAACTGAAATGCTGACAGATTAATTAGACTTGGCAGAATTTACTCATTACTTTTTCTTTTCTGTGTAAGATCAGCTGATTGTTTTTGCTCTTTTATATATCAGTTTTCAATTTATGGGTATTTATGATATTTCATCCCACATATAGAAGCTTGGAAATAAGAGAAATATGTTTTCTACCCCGTCAGGGCCCAACATTAGACCCCTCTGCTGTGGTTACATTTTCACAGAGTTCAGCTCTTCTTATCAAACAGTTGCCATCACTTGGTCTGCATTGGTCTGTTGCATTTTGCAATCGCACACATTTATCTGTAACGGCTTAATGAAACGCGAGATCCCTCCTGAATAGGGTATGAAAGAGTCAAAGATGTGATTCATCCATCAAAGACAGAGCGTGTTTAGACAGGAGGGTTTGCTACACCAGTTATAATACTGTTATGCAAGGCATTTTAGTTAAAAGCAAGCTCACACAAAAACCTTTGATCTATGTATTATAGCATGCTATTTGCTTTTCCCTCAAAGGCTCCATAACCTTTCGCAGGCTTGTTAGTATTTGGTGAATTAACTGTGCTTATAACAGGTTTTTTATTGTCATATCCCTGTGTAGAAGGCCATTTATCTGCTTTAAAAACAGCACAGCACCGTTTTTGAATGAATCATTTCCAATGACATAAGACTATTAAATGGCACTGCAGGTATGAGAGCAAAGCCTCTTTTTCCTTTAAACTATTGCCTATTTGTTACTCATTTGCTGACAGTACTTTGACAAAAGAGCATTTTGCTGCTGTTGAAGGGAAGGTGCTGCTTCTCCGAATCCTTTTCTGCCATATAGTTATTTAAAAGAGAGCCCGCCACGTAAATCTGTGATAATGCAAAGGCGCAGTCCACACAGTGACAACGTCAAACCCACCACAGGAAGTGCTTTAAGATGATGTGGACGGGACAGCTGTTTGTGTGACTCTTCCTGACGCGTAATGCTCAGTGAAGGAGAGCAGAAGCAGCAGTAGGGTGGGTGGGGGGGGGGGGGGTGGGGGGGGGGGGGGGGTAGTAAGGCTTTATTGAAGTGGAAAACGCCGGAGCATTTGCAGCATAAGCAAAGCCAACTGCGGCAGTTTGCAGAGATAACTGTCCGGTCCTCTAGCCCCGGCTCTCAGTAGCGCGCCGGGGTTGTTTATTCCGTCTTGCTGTTAGGAATTTCAAAGAGCAGCGAGCCTGTCAGCGTGTGTTACTGCGTGTGTGTGTGTGTGTGAGAGAGAGAGAGAGTTTTCGGGTGTGAGTGTTCCGGCAGCGCCAGGTTGGCAGCAGCCTGCACACCCCGTGCGCTGTTTCCGCGGAACGCAGGCAGAGGGCCCGAGTCCGATAGAGTAAGCTCAGTTGAACTGACCCAAGCCAAAACAGCAGGCATGTATTTTTTTTTCTTTCCTTCCTTAATCTCTAGCGTTGAAAGACAGAAAGGGAGAAAAAAAATAGACAAATAAAGCTATTTGACTGGGATTTTTATAACTTTTCTTTTGCTTACGCAGGCCGTGCGTTACCTTACATTTAAACTTTACGCACAATATATATAGAATTATGTCTATCTATAACTGCTAATTTAGTCAGCAAAAAAAAAAGAATTATTAACTGTAATTGTTTTTTGTTATTATTAGTTGTATTATTCCTGTTGTAGATATCAGTTTAAATCAGTATCATCTCAAAATGGGACAGAAAGGGAGTCCTGCAGTTCCTGAGCGCCATGCAGTGGCAGAAGGACATTTAGTCCGGTTTAAGCCTCTAAATATATTCTCCCGGCTTAAATTCAAAGTTTATATTTGTGATTTTTTTTCCCCCCACTGCACTTTATTTTTCTATCTTTAATAGGTAAAACGTGCCTGAAATAAGAGAGTGTCCTCCAACTTTAACAGTCTGGATCTCTTTTGCCAGAATCTGTCAACTTTGGCCTGACTCGGCTTTGATGTCCAAAAATCAAAAGCGTTTCAGCCCAAAATCCGTTTCAGTACGAAGAGCCTAACAGCCTAATTGGGTCTATCAAACTGAATTGATACAATAACATCCTCTTTCTCGGTTCAAAGAATTACCAAAGAAAACTGTGACACTTTTTTTCTTTGCTCTCTCTTTTTTCCCCGTTTTTTTTTCGTTTTTTTTTTTAGGGCTAATGGCCCCTGCAATTTTCTTCCTCCCAGACTCATTTGCGGCGCAAGAGTAGGAAATATTAAATGGGATCATTTGAAAAGATGGTTTTTCTTTGAAACAGTTTCTTCAGGTCGCTCCGAAGGGAAGTTTGAAAACATGTCAACCTCAATTAGCGCTTCAGATATCACACACGAGTCCAGGGGCTTTCCTGTTTGGGATTCTGACATCAGAACAGATTTCACTTGCACTTAAAAAAAAAAAGAGAGGGACAGAAAAGAACCTTCAATTTACTCAATTTACACCTGGTAAAAAAAAAAAAAACATTTTTAACGTTAATCCAGCACTCCAGTAGCCCATGTGTGCTATTAGGTTTCATTTTATAGTTTCTATAGAGTTAAAAAAAAAAAAAGATTTGTTTTTTATTCAATAGAGCTTTTTTTTATCAGATTTGAAATACTCTCACACATTACCGGTTTATTTTGGTCGTTTGATCACAATACTGTCAAATTGAACTTAAACTTTAATTAGTCTTTAAAAAACAAAAACCCAGACTGGCTGCCTTTTTTAAATTTATTTCTGTGACCTCCTATTGCACGATGTCCCCCTTCAAATCCAGTTAATAATTAAAGGTGCAAATGATGTACAGATATCATAGAATTCTTTGTTTTTTTTGGTTAAATATTCAGTAATTCTAATTGATCATTTTAAAAATAATTTCAATCTACAGAATTTCCTGCTTTCGGTTGTCATTGCAGCACTTCCTCTTTCAAATCAATGACGACATGAAAATGATAATTTTGCCAAATAATTTAAGAAGACAGAAGGAGGTTGAGTATCACCCCTTTCCATCCTGCTGCATCAGTGATGATACCAATATCACAGCAGTCATTTAACCCATTGCCTATTAATCACCTTCCATTAGTGTCTTTTATCAGGCTTTCAGAGGGGTTCCAGGATCCCGGTCTATGTTTCAGGATAAATTAGTCATCAAGCCAGCCACAAAATACAATAACTGACTGCCTTTTGTTTCTGTGTGTCACTCCGACAGACTTTTCATTAGGCTGCAGAACACAAACACCGGCATCGATTAAAATGTGTTTTCCCATCATCATGGGCAGCATCCCGTGGGCTCACGAGGGGTGGTGCGGGCAGAGGAAAAAGGAAAATAAGAGAAGGGAACTTATATGCAACAATTTAAAAGAGGAGGGTTCTCCATCTTGCTTTGTCAGGGGCCCTGCTGACATGGGGAAACATCTGCTGTGTAGAAATAGAGACTGATGACTCAAATTATGTGCCGTCAGAGGGGCTTCCAGCCTACAGTAGACGGAGAATGAAATGGCACAGAGCATGAATAGGCAGCATCTGTTCAACCCCGCGACCCCGTGAGAGTGGGCTCAGATCCTCCAAAGATTCAGCCTTCCCTCGCTCGTACGGGATTGTAAATGAATCTAACACATCTAGGTGTGTGTATGCGTGCGTAAGGATGAAACTTCAAAGGAGAAGCTGGTATGCGTTCATTCCAAAGTGGATCCACATTATGGCAAAGCGTGGCTCACCTCGCATGCTCACCCGGACGACCACAACAAAACACATATAAGCAGAGCTGTTTGTTGTCGGCCCCTAATAATGAATGTGTCTGCCATTTGATCTGGCAGCTGAGAAGGCTGCCCGCGTCTGCTGCATGTTCCTTGTTGTGTTGGTCCACTTGAGTGAAAATGGAATTTTTAGGGGCACGTTTCACCTCTTGGTTTTACTCTGCAACAGCAGCTCGCTGATGCTTTTATGATTAGGACAACTAAATTAGAAACAGAAAAAGGCAGAGCAGGCAAAAAGAGGCGAGCGGGAGAGAAAAGTGAGGATCACCTCTGCCTGCGAGCTCTCCTGCTGCCTCACGGAGCCAATGGAGCCTTTGTTTCAGAAAGCTGAATATTGTCATTGTTGTAATGATAATGGCTGTATTCAGGACTCGGAGAGGAAGCACGCTGTTCCTTGATAGCATGTCACTTGTTATGATCATGAAGACAAACAGGCACAACATTGGGTCTAACAATGTTTCATCAAATTTCTCCACCATAATAGTGTTGATTTACATGCAATTGTGAGTTCTCCACGTGAATAACAAAAGGAAGCCGAAAAGCAACGGGGTGGGGGACATGTGCTTATGTTTTAGTCATAGTAAGCTGATTTATTCTCCCAAAAGAGGCAGATCGTGACAATGTGCAAGGAGAGAAAGCTAATGGATCATTATTATGGGTTCCTCACTCGCTATCTTTCTAATGACTGCAGGGCTCTGCAATTCTGTCTTTGATTTGGAGCCATTTCTCCAATGTGACTTGAGTGGACTAGCTGAGCTAAGATGTGATCTCAAACGTTGCACAGTAAGTGCCTTTGGCGAGCCCTTTTTATTTATATGGCAATTGACTTTATTTTTTCTCTGTTTTTTGGGAAACGGAGCACAAAATAGAGACACTTTTTATGTTTTGATTAGGTTTTAAAGAGTATTAAATACTTATATTGACTGTCATATTGAATTCCAACATTCAGGTTTAATTTGATGATAGTGTTTGATCATTTTAAAGGAAAGAAATGTTAGTATTTGGTCTATTCCAGTCCTTGTCCTATTCCAGTTTGATATGGTAATTTGTATTTATGAAACAATGTGCAGGAATAACAATTTAATTGTGCATGTAGGATTTTCCCCAAATACGTGCTACAGCAACCCTGCAACTCAACAAATGTGACTTTTGATTGTTTGGAGTGGACTCTGACCTGGTCTGGGGAAAGTGCTATAGATTTGTGTTTTATCACAAAAGCTCCCATTCAGTTGTCTTTATGACATTTTTCACACAGTTTCACCCCGATATCTTTCACACAAGCCTGTTTGTGTCGGTGTTGGTGCTGTGTGTCTCCAGATGGTGAAAGCTGTCAAGTAATGTCAGTAATGACAACGTTCCGTTTCAAACGCTACATACCAAAACCTGTAACCACTACGTCTAACTCAATCTGCTTATCTCTTGACTTATATCTCTCCCTTGTGGGCATGGAGGACATTGCACTTACAAGACACATTGATTTTTAGTCATTTACAGTTTGTAATTTTTACCATGAAGCGTTCTACTGTTGCTTCTTACTTAAAAATATTCACAGATTAAAATGTTTCTATCAATATACACTCTACATTCTACAATATACACTTACTTAAATATATTCACAGACTGAAATGTCTCTATCAATATACAATCTAATTGTAAAAATGCCCACACTTGTTTTGGACAATTGTCAATAACCATAAAGAAACGTTTTTTTGACCTCACTTCCTCCTTAAAATGGTTTTCTCTGAACAGTAAAAGTGAACAATGCGAACCAACACACAGAACTGTGGTATTTTATCAATGAATGATTACATACTTTAATGACACAGCCTCACACACAACAGGAACAAACAGGCTTTCATAGAGAAAAACACAGCTGTTGCTTGGCAACATGAGCAGGAGTGTGTAATTACCAGTGTTAGCAGCAGTTTTCCATCAGCGTATGAGGCATTGAAATTCACCGTGATTCAGTCGCAGGTGTGCCGTTGTTGCTCTTTTTGTTTGTTTGTTTGTTTGTTTTTTTCTCATAGCAGCTCCAAGCACATCTCAGCCAATCATAGCTGCCGAGCGGAACCTCCTCTCAATAATTAGGTCAAATAATTAATGAAATAAGGGAACAATGAGGCTGGAGAGGCCTTGTTTTACATCTCAGAGGCGTTGATAGGCCTCATCTTAATGCCAAGTGGGGCACTAAAGTGTCCGTTGGCTTATTGGTTTTAAGAATCAGTAGAATACTTTTGTGCTATAATGTCCTTTTGTGCTAAGAAAAAAGAAAAAGAAAGAAATAGATGTGAGTTCAGTCTATATTAAGACTGTAAATAAGTTCATAATAAATTAATCATGAAAAGTTTAATAAAGCTTTTTCAACTGACTACTCACAAGCCATTGATATGTCTACAATGTGATGATAAGAATCAAACATTTCTTGCAAGGTTACAGCTTTCGGAAATGATTGTAAGCTTTCTTACAGACATGTGGGAAGGGTGACAATCCTAAATGACGTGATGAACTATGCTGGTAGACAGGCATGTTTTTTTTTTACCTGGCAAATCACTGGACGATTGTTGCAAAGGTTGCTAGTGTTTTATATGTCAGTCTCCCACAAAAAGAGGGAGTTGAATAAATATATATATTGTATTCTTCAGTCTCATTTCATCATTTGACCTGTACAATGTTATCCCCAGTAGCAGATTTTGTTTTAGAAAGTATAACTCGAGAGAAAAAGGCAATTAAAAAGATTTATGTCAGCTGTATTCATTCAAAGAGAAGATCATGTATCTGTAAGTACAAATTAAAAAAGTGTGGGGGAAAAATGGACCTATTCAATGAATAATTGAGACAAAAATTATTTTTGTTTTGTTTTGCCATGTTCCATGGGCAGTTGTCTATATTGCTGTGTGTGGAAAGTATCACATCCTATTACTGAAGAAGCAATCAGCTCAGTTCTATCCACAGTTCACAACAGACAGCCACACCTATAACCCAGATCTGGATAAATCTTTTGCAGCAGACCTGCAGATGAGATTTTCATTTCTGAAAAAGAGAAGCCGAAAGGAGATTCCCCCACTATTGTCTGTCGCACTACATCAGCCATAAGTAAATGTGTCACTGATTTCACATAACAATTTCAATATGAAGCAGATGCTTCACAGCACTGAAAAACAAGGACTCGCTTATTCACTAAATGTGTCAAATGTCCTTCCTGTCCGTGGTTTTCTTGTGGCGCTACGTTCTCCGCTCAGCCTTCCTGGACTGCTTGTGGCATACAGTCATCAAGGGAATTAATGTCCTTTCAAACTTTTATATCCGACATAAATGACAGATTGTTTTCTCCCCAGTGTTTTGATGTGTTCTAGAGAGGAGCACACGGGGTCCGCTTTGAAGTCCACAGAGCTTTTATCTTCCTTTATTTACACTGGCTAAAGTGTTAAGTGGGGTTCTCATTCAGCTTGAAGGATGTAATATGCTGCAATGAGAGATTTACAGGACGGGAAATTGTCAAACTGTGGGCTCCTTTTGGGGGGCTCCTTCTAGAAAAAAAAAAAAAAACAATTTATGCAAATGGAAAGGCTGGAGATGGAAAGCACTCTGAGACAAAATCAGATGTTTTCGAAATGGGCAGCCGTGCTGAGTTGGCAGATGTTCTGTCGCTGCAGTGGAGACCGATTAAACAAAAGCCGTTGATAGCTCTCCGTGTTGAGGGTAAGCTGCGCCAAGAGCCACATTTCCTTGGAGCCATCTGGGTTACGGCTGAGGATTTGCTTGGCTGGAACTGGTCTACCACAGGAGCACTGGGAAGTGAAGGCATTAATTAAAATGAACACTGATGTCCTTATAATAGTCAATGACCTCCTCTGATGAAAGGGGAAGTGATATTGACATGTGGACATTTCCTCTTATTACCCAGATAGAGATACCAGGACTAGGAAAGATCATTTGAAATGCAGATTTTCAGATTATCAAATGTCAAATAGCTGAATTTTAAAATCTGTTTGGCATGTTATCGTCTTTTGTGTTTTTTTAATAAGACCCATGAAAATATAACATTCTGTCGACATAAGGGAAAGTAAAGGGATGGAGGAGGGGTTATTGGTTGCAATCTGCAAACTTTGTACTGCATATCAGTACATTTTAAGAAAACTACTGCACATATTTTATATTATTGCTCTAAAATGTATGTTCAATATGTATGTTTATATCTTTTAACATATATGTTTAACTTGATGTTAGTGAGGTGTTCACAAAGGCCTGCTTTTGTTTGTGCGATGTGACTGCAGGAAACACTTTTATGGAAATTCTTTCAGACTCACCTAAAAAGCATTATTAAAATCCCCCAAACCAGACTGGTGGGGCAATTTTCAACCAACTACCAAGAGTAAGTTGAAGAGTACCTGTTCTGCCTTACATCCCTGTCAACATAAAATCTGCCCAAAAAGCAGATAACACACAACTTCATTCCTTCCACTGGTGTACCACAGACCAATATGACGTTTAAGCATGTTTTACATTCATGTTTTATGCATATTATGTTGTGCACTGTTTAATTACACTCAAAACTGTGAGGATAAACATTCAAGCCAGGGTTCAATTAATCAATAGCGAATTGTGTATATTCTATTTATCCATTCTCGACATCCACTTCATCCATTTTTGGGTGACGGGGACTCTGGACTCTATCCCAGCTCTGTCCTCCGTCAGAGCAACAGAGAGGGTAAACCCTGGAAAATAGATTAGCAACTACATTTGACATGACTAAACAAGTTACTCTTTTGGGTAACACTGAACATAGTCAGTGACAAAGCATATTTAGAAACCTAATTATGTACTTTACTCGTTAGCCTCCCATGCTCATTAAACTCCTACCCCTGAACAGAAAGTAGAAAAGTATATATTCAGAGAAAGTTTGTGAAAGAAAAAATTGTGACTGACGCTGTGGTGGTTCTTTAATCTACAATAGTTTACAAGGTTCATCCTAAGACATGCTCATTTTTCAGAGGGCAATATTGGACAGTTTCATTTAAATACACAAAATGGCAAAATGAGCTCATCAAAAAGTGCTAAATTAACTAAAATCTATCAAAAAGAGCTAAATTCCTCTTCACATGGAAAGGTTTGAGTTTGTTGTATTTAAGTATTCATTCATTTGGAGATTAACACTTGTAACGTTTTGATTTGAAATGATCTGTAGAAGTCATCTCAGTTGTAATTTCAGTTGATCTCACACTGGACGGTGAGAACCATGACCTCTACCTCCCACAGTCCATACTCGGCTCTGAACCCTCCTTGACCTGGCTGGCATACCGCAGGTCATTCAGACACAGGACCTACCACGTTGTCCATCCCCCACATGACCGCTGGCTAAAGGCTGCCATGACAGACACCAGAAAGACAGCCAGTAACCCAAGGAGAGCCTGTGTGTGTGTGTGTGTGTGTGTGTGTGTGTGTGTGTGTGTGTGTGTGTGTGTGTGTGCTTGTGTGTCGCTTTGCTTCTCACTTTGACCCTTGAAAATATCAGTGGCGGTGCAGCCATCTACAAAGCAGTGTGAAGCTACAACCGCCAGCTGCCTCCACTTCAGAGGAAGAGGGCATGTCAAAACAGCACATGGCTCTGCCCTGCCAGAGTCACACCCGCACCAGAGCCGTTTCACAGGTCATCTGCAGTGGCACAATGGCAGCGCCATTATCCCTTCATCCAGCCTCTCACTGTTTTTGTGCTGTTAGACAACAAAAACCTTTATTTGAGATAAATACACATTTACATGAACTCTTGAAATGGCTTAACGGTCAGCCTATGACGTAGCTGACACACACTTGTGTTTCACACAATTGTTTCTCTCTACATACAAAATATAAAAACACAACTAAGCATTTAGAGCCCTTCCAGTAAGATCTTCTGGTATTTAGTTTGAATTTTGGTTGGTTGTTTGTGTGCATATCTTTGGGAAATTATCACGTGATTTCTGTTACCAAAGTGGTGGTGACAATGGTGACATTTTGAAACATTTCTGACTTATTGAAAAAAGGTTTGCCATCTCCTCGTAGGAACTGTGGCTGTCATTCATAATGACCAGCGGTTCTCCATCAGGCTGTGATCCTTTGTGTGGATCCAGGAAGTCTGCGGTGGGTTCCAAACCAGTCACATGTAAAAAATATTTGAATGCTGCAGAAGCGTCTTGGAACACTTTGTCAAATCTGGACTTTCTCTCAACCTCATTTTCTCTCCAACTTACACCATCAGCAGCAAGACCTTATGTGACTAGTTTAGTTCAAGAATGTGTTGTTTCTATAATAGATGCAACCTTTGCAATCACTAAACAGAATAGTAATTATCTGAGGTTCCTTTAGAAGAAAGGGATCATAACATCTTTCAACATAGAGTTAGACATTTTGTTTAGACTACATTACAACAGTATTCAGAACATTGTTCATTTTTTAACATTGTGTTTTGTCGCAGCATAATTTAAATATAGCCTATTTTCAAGCAACCTTGTGTGGTGTACTGTTGGCAGAAAAGCAGCATAAACTGTAATTGACTTCTAATTGTGTTTGCACTAATGCTATGTCAAGGCAAACCATGGCCTAAATTGTCCGGTCTGTGGGCCATTTGGCTGCAAGAAAGCTCTTGGCAAGCTACAAAACAGGTGAATGGCTATGGTCTAATAGGCCATCTGCGGAAAAAGCATTGCAGTCAATTAAGAGTCCACTTCCTCCAGTTGTGATGGCTATTAGACAGGCCAACCACGACAAGTGACTCTTCAGTGGCTTTTACTCTACAGCTACCTACTCCTTTTCATTCATGGTGTCCTCGAGCTGCCCTGTCCCTCGACTATGTACTTTTTTTGTCTTGTTTTGTTGTCCACTATGTTTTTTTTGTACGCGCTTTGGAGATGCAGTTTTCCACTCAATGATTTTTTGTGACCCTGAGGGTCAAATAAAGCCTCCTTCACTAGCTCTTTTTCTCCCCATACTCCCTCACACAAGATATACAAAAGAGAATTACACTTATATCCCTTTCAGAGGACATCTTTAGAATCGTTACATGTACACAAAAGGCCACTTTAAAAGTCCTCAACATTTATTTAATGTAGTAAAAGGTTTGACTGTATGTAGTCATTGGGAACCATAAACTCTCTTACGGCCTCCTAGAAAGACACACACACAAATTCAGACTTGTTGACAGGCAACTATTCTTACCTCGTCGTAATTTTGAACTCATCAACAACAGACAGCAAACCTGAAAGCTCATAAAATCAAACATCAAACATGTGTCTGTGACATGCAGCTTCCAGCAAAGCACATGACGACTACAGTGTGAATGTGGCACTCCCTGTTTCATAGCCCAGTGACTTTTCTTTCATCAGGTAGTATTTTTCACCCTCACCTGTGTCATCCGACACAAGTAAGTTCAGAGAGAGTGTTTCTTCCAAGTGACAGGAGTTTTATATAGTTTTCCCTTTCACACATAAAAAGATACAGGACGGGTGAATAGTGACTCAAAAACAACATTAATTATTTTCGTTTGCTCCAATGAAGTAGCAGTAAACACTAGTCTTCCTCAAAGGTTGTTTTATCCACACTCAGCGTAACTCACATGGTAGGCTGCAACACTTGTTGTTATAGCAAAGCCTGAAATGTAATCTCCTCAGATGTTGTAGGAGGAAAGACAGATGTTTAAATACAGGGATTCACACCTCTTGACAGGAGCGTAATGAGAGGCTTATCCACCTTCTTGCAAAGCTTGTTGTGTGGCTTTTCTAAATGTTCCTACTGCATGCTTTTCATCACTTCGGTTTTATGTTGAGTGTTTGAGCCTACTTGAAGAGCAACATTCAGTTTTTCAACTCCAATGAATGAGATTTACAGTGATGATTTAAAAAGAACTGAACCTGACCCAGATCTTAGCATGAATGCATACAGTTTGTCTAAATCTTTCTATTGTACTTACATATTTAATGTATACATAATATATACATAGTGAATTGTATAATTTATATTGTAATCAAATAAATCAAATTAATTTAAATACATACTATTTCAGTCATCTAAAGGATGTGAGATTTACATTAAACATAATTATCAAGTATTTATGTAATACAAAGTAGTAGAAAGTAGAATTCTGCAATCCTAATTTTCATGTTACATAAAGAACACTTACTTTAGTGAAAAAATGGGCTTGTAACAATGTTATGTAGTTCTGTAAAATAGCTTTTAATTTAAGTGAAATCTCATCTTCTAAGACGTGTTTTTACTTGAAAGTCAAACTGAACATAATCTGCAGTACTTCCAGCTGAAGCATATATTCTCATTATGATTAAGGCACAGAGTGTGTGTAAGCATCATTGATTTTTTATTCTTTTGCTTTGTATTGCTTCTATGTCTTCTTTATCGACTTTAAAACGTTTTTGGAATGACAAAACAACACTGAAGGATGTCAGCTAGCACTGTTTTTGTGTCAGAAATGGCCACTGAACGCAGGATAGTTTTCAAGAATTTTAATAATTTACTAAAAAAAGAGTGTAAAAGTAACAGATCATTCCCGGTCAGGTGAATCTGTTTGATATTCAAAGTGATGACAGATGTAACAAACATTTGCACTTGTCTGTACATTTGTGTATACTTACTTGGCAACTGAACCTCTTGGCTGTAATTAAATGAGATTCACATGGTACTGTATACTGCATATCAAAAAAAGATATGAATTACATTTAAAGTTGATCAATCTGCATGAAATGTACAGCTCCATGAAATACCAAAAACACATCTGAAAAGTGTATATACAAACATGCTAAGTCTAACAAAGAACATACTGAGGGAGGCTGAGGAGACAGGCCTTTCTAATGTTTACTTGACATCATTCAGGAAAGCCAATAAAATAAAATGCTATTCTTAAATATTTGATGGCCTTGAAGATTCTTGGTCTTTCATTATTAATTTCAAGTACTTTTTTAAGCAAATTAGGAATACTTTATAAATATACAGTATAACATATCTGCTGCATCAATTTAATTTAAATTCATTAAATAAAAAAGGTTCAATTTTCCGTATGTGTAGAAAATAAAAGAAAAGAACTGCATCTTCTTTTTTTTAATTATAAATGTTCATAATGTGCCCACCTCTAAAGAGTCGGCTAGGCCCACCCCTTTATCATTAAGTGCCTGCTTGGAAGAGGTAATATAAATTTATGTATATACATTTATATATATTTATATATATTTATAGTCATTTATATCAAATACTATGACATGATATAATTTGTATAAATACGGCATTTTTACAATTGCATTAAATTGACAAATTTAATTTAATATCCCAAGACGAACAACTGTCAGTTGGGGAAAAGGCTTTGTATCTTGTTTTCTTGTTTTTAAATATTAAAAAATAGTTCTCAAATCTTTGCAAATGTATGCCTTACACACACATCTTCTCTGGTCAAACATTTTCCAATGTGTTGTAAACACATTGGAAAATGTGTTTTTTTTTACATTTACAACACTTTGGAAGGTAACGAAAAAAAGTGCCATTATCAAATCCCCTTATGAAAACCTCTCAACGCCCAGTTGCAAGTCCCGAGAAGCTCAGCTGTGCAGTTCTGTACAAAAGTATAGAAACAATCCTCGTTTTAACAAAGCCATGTGTTTGTGTTGTCATGCCATTTTTGCTGGTCGCACAATCTGGAGTCATGTGGCCCTGCACAGATGTCCCTTTTCACAGGTGTAAAAAGAATCTTGTAGAGCTTCTCTGTATATGTCAACCACAGATGCTTCGAATGTCATCAAGATATGCTGACCACGTGGGACGGGACGGGCGTAGCTGGATCCTTCCATTTTTCTGTTACGCGCTCCACGGCAAGCACGGAGCCCATTATAAGAGCTATACGCTGTTTCGGATCCTAAAGACATCCCATTTTTCCGACGCCGCTCCTCTTAACTCATGGCGCTCCGGCCGTAGGATAGTCCCTGCACTGTAGTTGGCAATTCCATCCATGGCCGCTCCAAAAAAAACAGACAAACAGTGGAGCTCTGGTGCTCTCTGGTGGTCAGAAGGAGGCGCAGACTAAACGTGTGTAACTTGCGAGCCCACATGGCTAAAGCATGTTCAGGACGGCGTTGTACATCTGGATCAGCACAGCCAGGTGGACGGGGAGGCAGGACTGGCGATCCTGTGTGGCGGGCGTGCACGTCAGCCAGGACAGGGCGTTGTACTGCTCCAGCACAAACCTTTGTGAGAAAAATAAAAGCATGTAACGCTGACACACAACATGCAACTGGTCATCCTGAATACCAACAGCATGCGCTAACGTAGGTGTTATATTCTGAGGATTTATTGGTGTCGTGTATTAACCTGAGCACATCAGAGGTGGTTTTGGAATCTAAGGGGTGAGGGGTCTTCTTAGTCTTATCCGACACCATCTCATCTGATTGTGCTATGGATATGTGGTGGTGGAGAGAGGCCTGGAAGGAAGAAACACAGCACACGGTGCCAAATGGTGACGCTTGCAGAGCTTTTTGCAGAAATGTGCAGAAAGGTTATACGCCCTACAAAACGACGGAGCTTGAACTATTTGTGAAAGAAAGTTGGATCATACAACTGCATCTATATTTCTACGCATCTTTGTTTGTTGCTTTTCAAATGTTAAGTCAGACATGCTTTACAAAACACACATACGCTTACAAACTTTTGAGTACCTTGAGGAAGAGTGGGCACTGGCTCTCCGCTTGAGGGCAAGAAGCCCAGAACCAATGTGGAAGTCCGTTTGCTTGTGCCGTTGAGACATAATATCCCAGAGCCAGCGGCTGCTGCTTTAGCTCCTCTGGGGGGTTGTCCCGGGACAGCAAGCGCTCTCCCTGGCTCTACATACAAAAGACCAGGGCTTCAATTATCATTATTACAAAGAATACAAATATAAACACACATTTAAGCCATAAACAAAAGACATTTTCTGCTCTTCAGTTGCTTCCAAACGCAGATTTTTTTTGTTTTGTTTTACAGATCAATGATTATTGAACATCCTGTTCGAGCAGTTTAATACTAGCAACAGCAAGTCCTTAATATTTGTAGATTTTGCAAAGGAACAGTAGGGTGGATATCTCCGTGTACTTGTCAGTTATCTCCCTTCTTTTCCCTTACACTTTACAGAGGTCACTGTGTCATCTTGCCAGTGCTTTATGAGGTGTACAGTATATGGTTCAGCAAAAGCTGTCAGCAGCTCTCTTGAGCCTCCACAACAAATTCCTCAGCATCTATACTTGCTAAAAGTTTCAATTTTATTCCCTTTCAATCATATGAATAGTGAAATTTCCGTGAACATTGCAGAAGAAGAACTGTGTGGGTTTTTCAAATACAATCAATAACTTCTCGAACATGGAAGTTTAAAAACTATTTATGTGGAGAGGCAGCAATCGATCTCTATTTTTCAAATCCATAGGATGATTCCTTCTCTCTGAACTCTGACTCACTCTGGTATTCTGGAAATGTGACGGCGAGTCAGGCGAGGGCACTGGGGAAGTGTTGGGGAAAGGGTGAAGGTTTCCTGTGATCAGCATCATGTCATGGCCAATGTCATTCTCCAGTTCATCAGGAAAGGGAAGATCAAACATGTCATCTGTGTAAAGAAAGAGAACAGAGTCCCTGAATGGCAGGACAGTGTCTACAATCTGGATGTAGTTTATTCACAAGATATTACTGATTTGAATGATACCGTATATGTTTTTTCACAAATAATACAGACAGTGAAAATCACAATATGGCCATGATGTAAAACTTGTATTCAAGCTTTCAACAGAAAAAAAGTTTATACAACATTGCTTCAGATTTCTATATCTGAAGTCAGTGAGAATATTCATGACAAAGCAGTTTCTCTGTTGTCTGCAGGCTGTTACCATTAGTGTCCTCTGGAGGGTAGGAGCTAGGTGCCAGCTGAGTAGTGGCAGAAGTAGGGAAGACTAGAACATGTGTACAGGAAGCATCCTGGGGTGTGTTCAGCTGCGACGTCTGCAGGTTCAGCGCAGTGCTGCGTCCAAACACAGACCCCATGGTCACTGCATCTGGACACGGAAAAACGGAACACAGAAAAAAATCAGCCGTAATTCCAAAACCACTTAACGACTGCATTCTGTTTGAAAGTGTTTTTTTCTTTTCTAGGTGTGTTATGAAAAAAAAAAACATTATCATGTATGGGTTTATTTCAAAACATTATTAATATTATTCAATCAAACAGAAAAAAACCCATCTGACTTAACAAATATCATGCCCTTGCACTCATATATCCATGACTATGTTACTGTTACATAAATGCAGTGGACATACTACATACCAGGCATGATCACCAGGGAGCCCTGTGGCTCCATGGCCACCAGGCAGGCACTGAGGATGCTGGGAGAGTCAGCAGCAGATATTCCACACATGCGGCAAGACTCCTTCAGCTGGCGTCCTATTGAATGGAGGGAGTGCTCCCCAAGGAGTGAGCTCCAGTCTAGACGTGAATGAGGGTGGTGGGATTATGTGAGAGTGAGGTACCAAAAATAACAAATCCAATATATTTTATGACCAAATAAAGCAGCCAAAACCATTTCTGTAAAATTCAAATAAAGCAATTTAAGATTATTTATTTATTCCCATTATTTCCATGCAGACCTTTTTTTATTTTAATCACAGGTGGTATACCATTCTCTCAATAGATGCTTAAGTAAAATGGCACAGTAAATACATAATAGACCAAGTCAATGGCCCTCTTTTTTGTAGGAAATGCACTTGAGGAAGAAAAATTCTTATTCTAAGAATTACTTTTGATCGACATTACCAAATAAGGAAAATACCAATAACCACCTACATACATACAGAGAATATTTCTTCAAAGCATAACTCATAAGGAATGGCACAAGAATCTTGATAAGGGCTTACTCACCTTTTAGCTCCCCATGGCCCAGTCTGCCTAATCGACCAATAACAATCCTCCATGGTAGTGAGGTCATCTGAATGATGCCGATACACCACTCCCACAGCTTCTGCAGCCCAATCTTCCTAGCCGATACCTTGGAACGTCTTGCTCTGGATTTGGTTAGGGGATTATTATGTTATTAGACTTATATCCTTTCCACATGTGGAAATACAAGTCTAATGTGTCTGATGTGACTTTTTTTCTTCCACAGATCTGCACCAAACCTTAATAAATTCCTCCTTTTCTGTCAACGGGATCTATTTATATTTTACACTACAGCAAACTTATCAAAGCATATCTAAAACACTACTGACAACAGTCCCATCCCACCACAACTCTTTCTCATTAATGGATCCAGATAAAAAATAATGGTCACCTGTTGGGAACATCAATGTTGATAATGCAAGTTTCCAGAAGCTCCCCCTGCTGGTCAGTGCAGGACACCAAGATCCAGCGCTGGTCATGGGAAAGGCAGTATCCTACATAGAGCACATTGTACTTTGGCGGGAGTTCTGCCCATATTTCTCCCTGTTCTGGCTGCTTGGGACGTGTTGGGCCAAGAATAAATGGCGGAGAGTACAGCTGTAGTGGGCTGGGATGCTGAAAGAGGAAAACAATGTCATAAATAGTTAGTTAACATTAGTTAAGCATTACAAAGAAAATACCATTTAAGTTGGTTAAAGTTATAGAATCAGAAAATGGCGATGCTCACCTCTGGACCCTTAAGAACTGAACCGACATTGGACACAGGTCCAAAGCCAGTCAGAGACTTGATATGTGTTTGCTGTGGTAGCAATCGTCTGCACTGCGAATAACACGAGAAAGCCAGGGAGCGAAGGTGTTGGAGATACAAATGGTTTTCTCCACTACCTGGCTGGAGAAGATAATGGCATGGAACCACCTAAAGTATAGATAAAAGATTTGTTTAAAAAAAACACGCCGAATGAATTCTGATTAGTTCTGTCATATTTGGTGTAAATTAGAGCATTCTTACCTGTAGCACCAGTGCAGGTCTCATGGCCTCAGGTAAAGTTTGCAGCATCTCTGTGTAACAGCGAAGAAGCCCTAGAAGCCAAATGCAGCCTGACTCTACCTCTTCACCCTCCTCCTCATCCCCCCCGTCATTTCTCATTCCACTTGGGCCAAGAAATGCATCCACAATATAGATAACAACAGCTGGTGTGTTTGCATGGCTGTCCACTGAGTCAGCCCCAGTGGGGATGCCGATCCTCGACTGCTCGGAAAAACTATTCCAAAAAAGAGCAAAAGAGAAAAGTTATACAATATTTGCACGCATCCAAACCATATTTGAAATGGTCATTTTTCTGTAAGTTCCAGTCTTACACTTCAGGGTTTTCTGCTGGTGTGTTAGCTGATGCTGTGGAGTTTGGCGGTCCTTTGGAATCGCCAGATCCCCCTTGATTTGTCTCCCCCATCTGGCCCGAGGTGGCTCCAGTTGGTGTTGAACTATTTGCTGCATTGGCAGCACTTATAGCTTGCTCACCATCAACAGCCCAAGACTGATGCTGTCCCGAAGGTGTAGGTTGAGCTGAGGAGGTGTTGTTTGTTGGAGGCTGGGCTTTTGGAGGCAACAGAAGAGTGCTGTCCAAAGGCAATGCCGAGAGCTGAGGGCCTAGGGGAAGGAAAATCATTTGTTCTTATGTACTCTTCATACAAAGATAATAAAAGAAGCCAAACATAGTATTTTTTTAGATTATATTAGATAAGACTAGATTATGTTCTGTTTATTCTAACCTAGCTGTTGTTTGCAAGCGTAAGCATAGAGTTTAAGTTTGCTGAGGTTGTCGTTGTACTGCTGTCCCGCCCAGGGTCCAGTTAACCACTGGTCCACATCCAGCTCCTCCAGCTTTTCCGATTCCACGTCTTCCCCCACACGGACAAAACCATCTCTGGACATCTTGGCAAGAGGGCGGTGCTTCCCGAGGCGGCATGTCTGAAGAACATAATAATTGACATACTTCACTTAAGGAAAAAAAATCCTAGATTGCAAATTTTGTAGAATTTTAGAGTAATTTTCTCCTTATTTTAAGCCTACCTCATAAACTGTACTGAGCTCTAGGAAGAAGGCTTGGGCTGCTTCCAACAGGGAGGGGCTATTTGGACACACCACCACATAGGCCACATCCCGCTGCCCACCATAAGGTTCCAGCAGCAACTTCTCCCAAAAAGGCAAGGCCAGGGGAGACAGCGCCAAGAAGTCCCTCTCTCGGTCATAGCCCAGTAATACTGTGGGAATGGGCAATGGCTCTGGAGACTCCTCTGAACCTAAGGAATTTACAGATTGTGACATATTTAGCATCACGCTGAGCATCTCTTTTATTTCTATAGTTTAACAATTCTCGTACAACTAAAATCAGCATAGTCAGTTGATGCAGTTCCTGTGAACTCACCGTAGGAGCCTCTTCCAGCCATCTTGTGAAACTGCTGCCAGGTAAGAGGACCCTGAACATGTTGGATGTTTTCCCAGGTCCGTCCTGTTCTCTTCTTCTGGATGGCGTCCTGCAGGAAAGGTTGCAAAGACAGCAGCATACGAACCATATCCTGTGATGACAACATGCTCATATTCACCACTATGGACAACACCAGAGGAACACACACACACACACACATATGCAGAGAGAGAAAGAGAAAGAGAAGGGTAAAAAAGAACAAATGTTAACACAGTTAAATTCACACCAAACATATTTATTTGCCTACAGAAAAAGTCTAAGTATACGAAGAGACAAATAAATGTATTTCCTCACAATCACAATTGTAACCTTCATGATAAATTAGATCTAATGCATATTTTATTGTATCCTAGGATCAATTGTTTATATTTCATATCTGGCAGCCATGCCTTACCATTACTGTGTGGCCAGGAATGAAGAGCACTGCTTCGGACAACAGCCAGGTCCACTTTCCCCCCACTGGGATTATCCACATACTGAAGCCCCTGCTCCAAAGCATTGTAACACTCCAGACAGGCGTCGCTCTCATCTGCCCACTGTTTTTCTGACATCCAGCTTTGGAGGAGTGCCCCCTTGCGGCCATGGCAGGAGCAGCTGAGGGGGAGATGGAGCGAGGCCAGGGAGGAAATGGGCTGCGAGCATTGCTCTTGCAAAACAATCATGACTGACGGAGACGCGGGCGACGCGTCCTGTGGCTGCTTGGACCTGGAGTCCAACATAGTTGGGTTTCGCCGAGAAAGAGCCAGCCTCCTCTCAGCTGCTCTGCCTATCTCAGATGTCCGACCAAATATATCCAGCTCATCTTCCAGGAAGAGGCCTGTCCCATTAGCCAGGCGTCTGTTGACAATAGCACTGAAGCCACACATACAGCGGTATTGATCTTCACATGTCGAATCCGGGATGTATACCCCCACGTCTGCTCCTTTGACATTCATATTGCAGGCACAAATGCAGCAGCTATCAAAGTTACGGTCCTTAAAGACGCCGAGGACGGAGTCTGAGAGTAAAAGGACGACATATAGACTGTGGGCCTCGGGCAGAGAGGGTCCGGGCCGAGCCAGGGGCTCCACGGAGCTAAGGGGCAGGCTAGTGGAGGGAGTGGAGACCGGCGAGCTGAGCTCAGTGCCATCCTGTTTGACAGAGCCCTGTCCTGAGCTTGCGGCATTGATCCCCCTTGGAGTGCGCGGGGTCCGTGGGGTGGGCACAGAAAAGCGTGGAGTTGCAGGAGACGGCAGTATGCCGGTAGTGGTGTTCACAGACGCAGTGGTGCCACTTATCTGGCCATAGTCCTGGTCAGTGAGCGCGTTAACACTGGGGATGTTTCTGCGAAAGACGTAAATCAAATAAAGCTAAATTAAATAAACAGATAAAAAAGACACATCTAACTGTTCGGAAAGTAGCTGATAAAGATCTCTCATTATTAGAGCGCTTCACTTTTCCTTCATACTTTGCATTTATTCCCCAGACAAAATCTTATCATAGAGAGTATTTTTAAAAGCCTACATAAAGCCTCAGCCCTTAAAGACGCAGGAATTGTCATGGTGGACTACTCACGTGTATCCATCCTTGGTGAAAGCAGAATTTTGGGGGTGCATAAGAGTGGTAAAATGCTCCATTTTGGGCAACATAGCCCACGATGGACGATAGTAACACTGTTCAGGAATCTTCAGTGGTGGCAGATTCTGACTGGGAAGGCTGGACAGTGGAGCAAACATGGAAGAACCTATCTGTGGCTGGACAGAGAGGAATTCTTTAGTGGTATTTGAGTGGCAACAGCAGCAACATGGTGTAGTGAGATAAATTGTATTGCAAATACAAGCTCTACATTCATTATCATGAAGGAAATTGGAGCACTGATGGCTAAAACTCACCTTGATATCATCTTGCCTGGGACTAGCCGTGATGTCTTCCATCTCCATCCTGTACTCAGTGAGCTGTGAAGACGCTAACGAAGGCATGTGGTCAGTCGCTCCGCTAGGGGCGGGAGGCTCTTGACTTGGGGTGTCACGATATGGCGTGATGGGAGAGAAGGCTGGGTGCTGTTCTAGGGAAGGGGGGGTGGGGAACATCCACTGAAGTTCTGCTACTGCTAAAAAGAGACACACAGGAGGAGGTCGGAGGAGGACAAAGTCAGATGGATTTAAGAAATTATAGAAATAAGATAATAAGAAATAATAATAAAAACTGCAAAATGTCAACTTAAGTACAAATGATGTCGTTAATATTCAGATTGGAAGCATCTTTATTTAAACAGGAGAACTCATCACTCACTTGATGGATAAGGTACATTAACTCGCCCCTCTTTCCCAACAGGACGATCTTCTGACACTGGTAGTTTGGTCAATTGCTGGTTTGGGTAAACAGTCTACAAATTATACAATATATATATAAAACATTCAATAAATATGCAAAAGATACATTTAATATGCCACAACATTTCCATCATCAGAACCGTAAAGAACAAAATTCAATGAACACTGAGAATTTTTATCATGTGTTTCACTAAATACGAAGCGTGCCTTAAAGAACAATACCATTTTTAAAATAAAATGTTCATGTCTCACCCCAAAATCCTCCTCATTGTCATCAACTATGTTGTCTAGGTCTGAGATGTTGACTTCTAGATCTTTCTCGCTGGTGAAGGAAGGATTGGTTTTAGCAGCCGCGTCATCTTGACTCGAGTCGTCTGAAAACACACAAAGAACATCCATCCGGGAATATTCGTGAGTAATGCACTCTGAGATGTGAGCTGTGCACAATCTACTGAAAAGTATAAAAATGATGAAGATTATATCCCCACCTGACTTTGGAGCCGAGTTAAAAATGGACATAGCATCTTTTCCATCAGACAGTGAACCATTGCTGGTGATTTCTTCTCCCTTCAGAATAAGATGTAAATATGAGTTCCTGTAATCAAGCTCAGTCTGATTTCTACTCAAATGAAACAATAAATATTTTTTAAAATCTCTACAAATGCAGAGCAGAATATTTCCGATCCATAAAATGACATTTTTGGCCCCTTGGTGGAAGACCAACACTAACTATCAATCTAACGAGTTGTAGAAGACTTCAGTAGCGATTTAAACACATTATTAGTATTCTGTTGGCGAGTCACATCACCTGGCCAATTTCAGTACATAATTTAATTCTCCATCAAGCTGGTTTGCTTTAGAACCTTTACAACATTAACTAAAAGTCATCAACTTTCTCTGTCTGTTATTTAGTAGATAGGTCTAAGCAAATTAATTAAAAAATTACTGTTTGCTTTAACTAAATTGATAAAAGCAATACAAATCTGCCATCGGATAAACGTCAGCTTAAAGAATATAAAGAAGAGTTTTACATTCTTCCAGAATTTGTTCTTATTACTGCCTAGTCTTTTTAAACTGCAATATCTTACCTTGGCTTTCTTACTGGCTTCTCGCCCTGACCCTTTCAACCGCTTGGAGAAAGTGTACTTAATATCTCCTTCCTTAAAGTCGTAGGGATCATCTCCACTCTCCCGTAGTGTCTCTATTCCCGGCTGTTCCAACAGGCCCAGGGTGTGGATGTGGTCCTTCACTCTCTCCTCAGAGATTTTATATCTATTTTGAGTTTGTGTGTATAGTCTGGGGGAAGAAAAGAGAAAAACAAATGTAGCAGAAATGTATTCCTCTCCTCCCGCTTGTCTTCTTCTGTGTTCTTGTATATTCTTCCATTCCAAAATCATTTACATGCTTTAACTGGATATGTCTGACATCAGAATACCAGGACTACGAGATAGGAAACCTGATTTTTTTGTTGTTAATGTTTTCCATGCAGTTAGATTTTTGCAGAGGAAGCATGATCCAGAATAAGAATGTCTCAACATGTGGACACTTAGATTACACTTTGCCCTTTTAAAACCAAATGCTATTATCTGTGTGCAACCTTCCTACCTTTTAAGAGAAGTTCCATCACTTGTTGCCTCTGTCTTTGTGTCCTCTAGTTTATCCACCGGGAGATCAGGGGTTCTGAGGTCAGTCTTATCAGTCCTGGGAGTTCGGAAGCCTCTCCACCAGCCCGTCCCGTTCTCCCTCTGCCTCAGCAGAGCTGCATACACAGCTGTTTCACTGGTAATCACTCCCAATCCCGAAGCCGCATCTGAACATACAAGCATATCCACAGGGGCATCTGGAGCCTCTGGATCCTGCATCCTGGGGTGCGGGCTGAGGGTGGGTGGGAGTGGAGACATCGGTGAATGGAGAAGGGACTCGGGCGGTTTTCTGCCATTTGAGAGGGGCTTAGAATACTTGCAGTCGGACAGAGAGCCTAAAGGCTCCATGGGGGGCTCAAGAGAAGCAACCCCCCCAAGGTGGGGCCCCCCAGGTGAGTCCTGTTCCAAGGGGGCCTCCTGCGTGACAGACAGACGATGATGGAAGGGAATCACGGCCGGCCTCTTGGACTGTTTGTCAGCTTTTTCTGCCTTGTCACTGGTCTTGTGTTTGGGCAGGGATGGAGAATATAATGACGGGCCAGAGGACTGTGAGGGGTTGGCACCAGTCTGAGGATTGGCAGCAGATGTGTTGGTCATCGTCAACTTCTGCTGCTTTAACCTAAAAAACAAGAAAAAGGAAATATTTACATAAAACCATCTCCAGGGTAAAGTACTCTTGGAAGTGTGATTAAAAAAGTGGCTAGAATAAATGTACCGCTTGGACATGTTCTGGCTCAAAAGTCAGTGTTTAGAAAGCTGTACACTGTGGAGATTTAAGACTGCATAAAGCTCTGGTCCTTCTCACAGCAGCCAGCAAACACAAAATTAGGCTTAAATGCTGAACACATTCAAATAAAGCTGTTACTAAACAGTTTGGCTCCAGGTTTGTCATACCTGGAGCAGCTGCAGGGCGCTCTGGCTCCCAAATCATTGATGTTCCACGTGGCAACTCCATTTGGCGCTTCCTTACTCTGTGTCACATCAGTTGGCTGATTTTGTCTGCAGGCAACAAACAGATCTGTTAGGGCTCCAGCCAGTGTGAGTATTTAAAAAAGAAAAATCAATCCAAACAGTAAATGCAAGGCTATCATACCCATGCTCAGCCTGGTTCAGATAGCACTCCCTCCAGGCCTGGTGGACCACCTGACAAGTCAGCTTCTTCCCAGAATGCTTTGGGCTGATGCTGGTGATTCCCATGCTGCTGTCTGGTGTAGGAACACTAGAGACCGAGGTCACAAAGCCACTGTCCGCTGGAAAGGCAAAGCATTTTTCAGATGTTACGATAGAGGAGTGAGAAGAGAATTTCTGAGACTAATTACATCCCAGCTACAGGCACAAACGTCTAGAGGGACAGACAAAAAAAATCACAAAAGAGCCGTGGAGGGATGGGCATTACTTCTTGTTCACTCATAGCACTTATGACTTATGAGTTTATACTGGCACTGAATTTCTTGTGCTACAGTAAATTGGATTATGCCTGAGACACACACACACACACACACACACACAACATTATGATCTCAGTCAGCTCTGGAACACTGTGTTCTTTTTTCTCGTGCTGTGCATTTGCAGGGAAACTGATAACCTTTCAGCTGATCCAATCTAGCTTTCAGAGAGTCAAATCTGAATAGATGAACAAATGGAAATAATATGCTACTTCTTTTCTCAATGTCACAAATGCAACTCAATTGTGGGACACTGCTCTCTGTCTTTCTTTTTAAGAAGTTCCTCTTTTGTTTATACATGTGGCTGACGTAGAATATTACAATAATTTTGCTTCAGTAACATGGGGGAGATAAAAGGTTGATAAGCAGGATAATAGTACGGAAAACGTAATATAACCGAATTGATCATATTTTCAACTACCTGGTGGGAAAAAAAGAAAAGGATTGTCATTTCAGCCATGACATTTCAGTTCTCAAATCTTTTGCATGTCTTTAACTCAGCAATAAACACACACAATCAAAATCATGAAAAAGAGATGTGCTTTAGACACTTCAACTCATTCCAGCCAAAGCATAATTTTCCATACAGAATGTCTCTAATGTATCTATTCATTTACGGTTTGTAGATTACATTTTCTTTATGTTTTTTGCATTAAATGTCATGGCATTCACCACCAGCGTTTCAGTAGAGCAAAACTGTTCAGTAAAGTCCACTTACATTTCTGGTTTTTCAAAGACTGAATCCAAAATGCTTATTTTCTTTGATGTTGCACCATGTATGCATGAAATAATCTAACGTCCTGCAGGAAGGTCCATGTCTGTGTATCTGTTACCTGAGCAGGGCTGCTCCGGTGATGTTGGTGGAGTCAGAGGAACACTGCAGTGGTTATGCTCCTTATTGAGACCCTGAGCTGCGGGAACAGGTGGAGGCTGCTCTGCTGGTAGGTCCCACTGGGCGATCAGCACAAACGCAGCAGGGTAAGTCATCCTCACGCCACCTAGAAAGACACAGCAAGATTTACTGCCATGAACCAGGCTATAATTAGCTCTAAGATTAATTCATTTTGTTTTGACTGTAAAGTTTGCCTAAAAAGTTTTCACCAGCCATTCTGTTCACAAATATTTGTAGCTATATGTGATGCTCTAGCCCTCCTTTCTCACTTACTACTTCAGATAAAACACAATCAAGTAAAAATAATCCATCTACATTCTCTATTTTTGTTTGATTTTAGGCTTTCCTCCTTAGATGAAAAAGCCACTGGAATCTAAAGGATCTTTAATTGTAATCAGGTCAGGCTGCCGCTGTGGGATCGGGCTGATTAGACTGTTAGCGAAACTCCCTGCAGTTTATACTTCAGCTTCCCGACTGCTCCTCTTTGTCTTGTGCTTTTGTCTCTTCCCTTCAAGTCATTTTCTCCTCCTCTACTCTCGGATATGTTAAAAACTGTGAGGATCATTGCAGTCAAAGCGCCACAGCCAGTTACTCCTCAAACATGCTGACAGTCTGCACAGAAACTGAGAGTAATAAACTGGAAGTTGATTCCTTACTGTTTGATTTAGTACATGAACATAACTGTGGCTTAATGTAATCATTCATTACTGTGTGCAGGCTGAACGTTCAGAAATGTTCTTCACTATGTGCCGTTAGTGGTAACATGAAACAGTATGCAGAACATGGATTTCAAAGTGGATTGACTCCAGAGCAGACGTATGAATTGAACTTTTCAAAAATGTTTTTAAACTTTTCACACTGCTTTCATTCTTTTGTATGATCATTTTTACCGTACCTACAATGACCTCCACTGCTACATGACAGCTGCGATCATAGGCCTGGCTTGCCTCCTCTTTCTCCTTCTCACTACTTCCTTCTTTATGCTTGAGTACCATTGGATAGAAGTAGCTCCATTCCTCCATGAGTTTCCTTGTTGCTGGGTCACTCATCTTGTAGGCCTGACCTGTTAGAGTACCACTCAGACCATATGGACTCAGGATCACTGCACAGAAATTGAAAATAAAAGTGGGAAAAAACAAAGATTTAAATGAGCAAAGGCTTTAAGCATCATGTTTTTATGTTTTGAATTTTTTTTTTTTTTTTTAAATGTTGGGCATCAAGCAGAACAGTTAAGAGTTTATAGAGAGTTCCATTAACTGTAATTGATCACATTAATCAGTTTTTGACTTGAGGGTTCGTGTTTTCTTAAGTAAAATGTTTAACTATGTCATAGTCTGAATCATTTCCTATTTGTAGTATAAAAATGTTTGAATAAATATTCTGTACTCATTTCAAAATTAACAATTTAATTGTTAGTACTTCTACTGGTAGACATTTAAAAATGCAAACCCTATATAGAAGAAAATTTCGGACAGTTTCTTTAAAAGCAGTGTAAAAAAATGTTGTTAATTCTACATAACTCCCTTATAACAAATAACCGAGCATGATGACTTTGTTCATTTTGCAGTAAGGCCATCAAACACGGACATTCTTGGTGACTTGGTCCCCTTTTCCACAGCAATCCTTCATGTAATTTTAACCGGACGATCAATACTGTGTACGACTTCTGTTTGTAGTCGTTGTATATAAACTGTGTTTAAAAAAAGACTATTTAAGGATGTTACCCTGCACTGGTGTGGTGGAGGTCTGCGCTAGCTGGATGTGGTGCTCTGTGATGTGGTACGCAGGCTGGTGCTGGACAATCTCCACGCTTGTGCACACGTTGCTCTCCCCATGGAGGAAGAAGGAGAAGGAACATGATAGCTGTTCGCTGTGGACAAAAACAGCTGAGAGTTAGAAAATGAGATCTCGGAGAGACATAAACAGCGCAGAGAAAAAAACTGTAAGCATGAGGGGCAAAGTTTATGCTCTTGAGTTTGTTTGTTCACAACCAAAATGAATGGCTGCAAATATGGGCTTGTCTAAATAATCAGATCCCTCTCTCACTGAACATCTTCATTATATTGCATTTTACTGACAAGTGAATTACATTCAGATTTAAATAGAATAAAAAATACATCTGAATATTTCATTCATTCATATAAAGCAGGTTTCGATGTAAGATGAGCTGAAAATGTTACATGCACATATGACTTCCACAACACAAACTCAGATCTTTTCTCTAAACATCTTTCTCAGTTACTGAGTAAAGACTTTACTAAGCCCTGCTGTCACTGATCTTCTTCATTAGCTCTTACATATGTTCCTTAATGCAGGTATAAATCCTTGTTTGTTTATGACTGATTGGGCAAGCTACATGTTTACATATGCTGTGCACTTTTTACTGCTCAGCATGCGCAGCGTTCCATCATGCGCTGCTCTTTTTTTAATCATGAAGAAATAATTGTTGCGGTTTTATTGCAATCTATGCAGCGGTGGGAGGTCTGGACATCATTAATGACCTCAACAGCTTCACTGATGTATATTTTTAATCTATAAACCTCCTTACTACCATGGTTTATATATATCAGAATGACAATAAAGTCAGCAGGTACTGTAATCGCTTTGTGATTACCCTGCTGCCTATGCAATATCCCCTTTGCCCTAAGGGAGTTGGATCTCCATTTGAGCCGTAATGGATCATCAAATTCAATAAAATGGCCAGTTCCACACTCATGGTCACAGCTAAACACAGTCTCTCTGAGCCAGATAGCTTACTGTTGACCATGGCAGCCTCCAGATGGCGCTTAATGCACCCAACGGTAGAGAAAGCCAATTTTTCTGCTTCATAAACATTCCTGATGCTCCCAGAGAAAAACACACCATCGTGACAGCAGGTGGTTTGAATACAGGTCTGCGCAA
This sequence comes from Menidia menidia, assembly GCA_907169785.1. Lineage (NCBI taxonomy): Eukaryota > Metazoa > Chordata > Actinopteri > Atheriniformes > Atherinopsidae > Menidia > Menidia menidia. Next base: position 11,241,114 of record CAJRST010003335.1, read on the forward strand.
TCACAGGAGGGAAAACAAAGCTAAAGCATATACATATGCATGCCTGCGCCAAACAAGCACAAAGGCACAAGACGCCTTTACTTCTGCTGGCACTCCTCCACAAACACACACGCACAAAACACAGCAGCAGTCAGTCAGTTTTGCAGTTCAAAACCTGTACAAAAGATGAGTCAAAATGCTTTCAATGTCACTGCCCTCCAACCTCGTCCTCGGTGCATCATTTCAACATATGAGGGGCTATATTTAGCTGCATGGGGAAACAGCTGCAAGTCAAGGGTAACAGTCTGCTCCACACACATACTCTCGACCACAACTAACATTTAGGGTTGTTGAACTTCCTTGATGTCCTAGGCTCGCATTTACTCTTAATACACTCAAATCTCTGTGCAGTCATGAGCAGGCGGGCTTTGACAGCGGTTCAACAACTCACTCCCAAAGGAGAATGTCACATCTGTGTTGGTCCACAGCGCTAAACACTACAGTTTAACAATAAACGCCCGTAGACTGTTTCCCCTCATACAATGCCCTTTAGAAACAGTTTTATACGCAGTTTATGTCCAACAAGAGACCATTCCTCACTGCGTGATGCCACTGACATTCACGACTTACCACATGATGATGCAAATGTGCTTAACTGTGGACTTAAGTGGTGTGGGCCACCTATACCACAAAATATTTTCACTTATAATTTCACATAACTTCACACAAACATAATAAACTCAAATAATGAAATTTTTGCTACAAAAACCGCTCATTTGAATGACAAGGACAAATGTGGTTAGACCTCACAAAATCTGTGGTTAGTTCAAATATTTTACCATTCATGGTTTGGCGGTTCCTGGCACGTCACGTAGATGCTGTCCTTTATAAAACAGGAGCCAATTAATGAGCTCCAATATCAATATTTATAACATGGGTCTACTTTGTTTAGAAAATTTGCAGAAATGTGGCTGTGGAAGATTTCTGGTAAGGCTGGACTGCGTTCACAATAACCGCCTTCTGATAGGTTGTACCTTTACTGTATGTGAACTCTAACAACGGCTACTCAAAACTGATTTTGATGATGTAATATTTAAAGAAGATGCCATGTTTAGCCGGGTTAATAAACCAACATAATTAAAGCCGGTCAAACTGATATCTAATCCATAACTACAGTAACATAAGATCATTTGCAACTGCAATCAAATCCATCAACATGAAAGTTAGGAAATAGTAAAGGTGCAAAAAGAGCATCAAACCAGAGTCTGACCCAGCAGGGAGACTGATGCACCCTGTCCTTTTACAAAGGGCATTTTCCTGCAAAGTAAGCGGGTGTGAGTGTGTGGACACACCAGGCTCCTTGCATTCTCTGGGGATTTTGTGCAGAATGTGTATGTGTGAGAACAGCAGACAGATACGTGAGGCGGCTGTGTGTGCTTGGCTGTACGAGTACAGGTATTAATAAATGAAGAGGAGTGATGGCTGAGACATGCCTAAGGGCTGACAGTACAGGCAAAGATAAAAAAAAAAGATAACTAGGGCAGGGGGGGGGGGGGATACGCAAGAAAAGAAGATGGAGGCAGAGAGAATTAAGGACGTGCCTGAGTAAGATTGAGACAAAATGAGAAAGTAGCTGAATAGAAAGGAAATTAGACAGACAGGGAAGAAACACTCCATAAAAAATGAGGAATGGAAGCAAAACCAGTGTAAGAGAAAGGAGAGGAAGTGAATTATTCAGAGCCACACACTGAAGCTGCTGCACACATATCGGTGAGATCAGAGTTTTAATGGGCAGATACTGAGCACAATTTTATGGTGAAATCAATCAGGTAATATAGAGCCACAGAACACATAGACACATCAAAGACCGTCTCTGTGAATGTGACATTTAGTTCAAGATGTAATGCATTTGTTTCAACCCTTATGTTCTAAAGTCAGATTTGATTCAATTGAACAAATGACAGTGACTCTCCTGTATGCACAATCACATCAGAGAAAGCACATTATAATTGGTGATATATATGAATGAATATATACATACAGTTTGGACAACATTTGAACATGCAAAGTACACTCAAAGTGTGTTTGACTCTCATAGACAACTAGCGAGAAAGGCAATGAGTCAGGTCCGTGTTACAACATATATTTTCACTCTGCAACGACACTGCCGGTCAACCAGACAATCTGCAGGGGAGATAGTCCATGTCCAAAATGCATTATGGGAACACATACCACGGACACGCTTACAAAGAACAAATCCTTAAGCTGCATCGATATCTTATCCAAAGGGCAAAACAATCTGAATTTTTTTTATAATAACGAATAACAAAAGTAAAACAACCATGCACATTGAGAATTTGTTTTTTATCTCCACTATTTGATGGATCTAAATCTGATGGTTTGATAACAGGAGTTATAGAGTAACTACAGTTATTTGATCTAAGCTGTTATGACAGCTTTTTCTTGAGATTCTCTCAAATCTGAGAGCTTTATCTGCTTAATCTGCCCTTTAAATGTTTTATCACCACAAAGGCACGGTTACGTTATCTTCTTATTTCTAGCATAAAATAATGACACACTACACACAGGTAGATCGTCCTTTTGGTGTATGTGAAGCATTCTGGACAATGTTTAGACTCTTGTAACCTCCTCTTAGCAGCATGTAGTGTATACATTTCCTCCAAAAACTTCTTCCATTGCATTGACACAACTGCCAAATTGAATCCATACAAACAAATCTTACAAAACCACCTAACATGCACAATGATGCTCCAGCTTTTATGGCTGCATGTAAATAGGGCTGCACGAATACATACAGCAGTACACAGCACTATTAAAAGTAACATAAGGCGGATGCACCAAGTTTGATGTATTATTCAGTGGCCCCCTGTGGGTGTCTTTAACCGGTGCTGCAATCACAATGTTTGTGCTCAAATGCTGTTTATATGGATTCAAAATGAAAAGGTGCCACACGTACAGTGCACACTAAGGCTCTTTGTATGACCACAGGATGAGCAAAAGCATTAAATGTATTTTACTTCAAATTAGTTTATTTCAAGTGCTGGAAACAGCAGAGAACAACGGTGGACATTTTTCGCTCCTTCAGTCCAACACAAATGTTGCCAAAAGGGGAAGCGCAAGTCACTAATCACGATAAGAACATCAATGGAAGCTATCACAGGCTTCTGCTTCATATCTGCTGTCCTAATTAAAAAACAGGAAAAGGATCTCATTGTTCATTGCCACTGTGATGTATTACCATCCTCACTATTGATCTGCATGTTTTTTTTCTTTCCTCCTTCTCCGTTTCTCCCACACACACTTAGCGGTTTCGCACCTGCTAATGAGAAAAATCTGTGGCCAGTGCATCACGTGTGCTTTTCTTTTTGTCACACAAGCACACGTAACATGTTTCAGGGGAGGAAAAAACAAATAACTCAATAATGCAAATATCTAATAAGCTTCTTTATGTCTGAGGGCTGTTGGGCTTTGTCTTGAACATTACGCACAGAGCCGATTACCCAAAAGACTCAATGACATTGTACTATGTGTCTAACTCCCTTTTAGAGCGTGAATGAGCTTATGGCTCACAGTATGGGTAGTCAATCAGTGAGCCTCTGCACAAAACCTTTAACAATATTATAGTAATAGCAAAAATGTGTTAGTTTCCTAAAGTAGTGTTATGATTTTTGTAGTCATTCTTTCCTGCACACACATGCATTACGTCCTGCCAGTCATCAGTCAGCCACAGATACTTACACGTGTAGTTTGGCTGTCAGTGCATCCTACACTCTGCTACTCAAGGGAGTATTCGCCTTGTCAGTCACCTTTATAACCCGTCGAAAAAATCTTTTGACCCCTAATTATGGCCTATATTGAATCTTACACCTCGCGTTTCGTAGTAATTTGTCTCTCCCTCTCGTTTCATTACTTTTTTTAAATCTCTCACTCATAATCGCAGATGCCAAGTCTGCAACTATGTAAACCGCAAATCTACCAAAATTACACATTGCCACAATTTAGCTTGCAATACTGACAGACGATACAGAACAAGTGGGGTTCTTTCACACACTCACCACATGTGAGACTTGTCTGTTTTTAACTTCCTTAAAGCACCAGAAGGGAAAAAATCCAATCTTAACAAAATAAGGTCATCTGGGATTTTTTTTTTATCCAACACTTTTGTTCTTTCCAGTACTTGAGAACACTATCAAGTATCGGAAAGAACTCAAGGGAAGACCCTTGAGTCCCATGTCCCCTGTAGTTCCTTCTCTGCTGCCAATATCCATCTGTCATGGCATTTGAATCGTGCAATTGCAGAGAGGCAAAAAAACAATCTTTCACAGGTCTGATCCGTTTGCTCTGAGGTTTAAAGTGTGATTTAGAGTAAATAGAAATACAACCACAGTGGTCAGAAATAAATAAATGCATTTGTGTAGTTATAAATAAACAAATAGGTCTTTCATTTATCTATTTATTTATGGTGATTCAGTGACCTTGTCATGCCGCCTAATGCCAAATGTCTGTTGCCTAGGAGATCGTTAATGTCTCAATGTCACTTATCCCTGAGGAGAAGAGAGGAGGGTTTTTACAGCAGTTTGGGTTGGAATTTCCAGGATTAAAAGAATAGCTAAACAGGAAATGTAGTATGCTTCTGTTTGTAAGCAGAGGCCAGGGGACATGTCTGTTACGTTAAACTATAAATACAATTTATGCATGAGTTTATGGTCATTAATAAAATGAAAGCAGCAATATTAAAAAAAACACTGCGCACTGTAAGAATTGATTGAACTAATGAGAGACAGACTAATACATCTATTCAGCCTTCTATAGTAATGATTCATTTACAATCCCCTACCTTCTGTCATCCCCACCACACCACCACCCACTCTGAGCCTCCTCCCTGCTCTTCCCCTCTCTGATGCTTCGTCTCCCCTGCTCGCTCTATTTCCCTGTAACTCGCCTCAGTGTCTGATGCAATGCGTTACCAACCCGGAGTGCATTTCTCCCATTCAGACACAAAGGGAGCAGGAGTGTTGGGTCGAGAAAGGAGGGGGGGGTAGGTTGGGGGGGGGTTAGTATAGTTGGGGAATGATCTCCTGGATGTACCAATCCCTGCTGTGCTCCGGGGACACATACCAGATAAAGACCAGATAAGCCTGACAAAGGCAGCAGTGCCAAGGCGCGGGAGTTGGCATGAGAGCGAGAGCATGGCGCGGACAGTAGGACCAAAGCGCCCCCTGTTGGGGATCACGTGCATTAAGCAGAAGTGAAGGAGAGACAAAGAAGGTGTTGATAGAGGAGGTCATTATATGCCTAACTGAGCAATGTTCCCTCATGGTATGAAAGCACTGATGATCCTGGATCTGCAGAGGTTGTCAAAACCCACACTGTCTGTGGGCTAACATTGCAACGACAGAAACAAGAGATGGTGTGTGTGTGTGTGTGTGCGTGTAGATGTATGTGTGAGAGAAGGAGATAAGATAACAAGATGGTATTTAGGACCTATTGTGTAGTGCCAGAAGTGAATACTGATGTAGCATTTACATTAATAAATGCACTGATAATATATATGAATACATATACTGTATATATATATATACTGTATATGTATATATACACTGATAATATATACACATATATACACATATATCCATGACATTTCTCTCTCTATATAAATATCCATAACATTTCTATTTGTTTTCGTGTTAGTATGGAAGAACATTTCTCTTTCTCCTCATTTCTCTTTCAAACTTTGCTTTCGGGATATTCAATAATTCACAGAAAGAACAAGTCTGACTTGGCTCAGCAGGGGGCGTAGAACATATTCCAACAGAACTGTAGAAATGAAGGGGAATTAACATGATGGCAGGAGTCTCAGGCACACACATAGACAAAGCTCTGCAAGAACTAAAACCTGGGTATAACTTTCAAACAGCTATATCATACCCACACACACAGGTAGAGTTCTCTCTTCTAAGTAACTTCGTGTCACAGACAATAATGTAGAAAATAAACTGAAATTGGGAAACACAAATATGGAAATGTTCATAATGCACCAGTTTCTTTCATGTAAATTGTAAGATAACTACACAAAATAAAGTTTAATTTAGCAAACTGTTAGATTAATAATCACCTAAACGGTTTTAATTTCATACTACTATGATACTAACTTCAACAGAGCTGTAGCCAAGCAAGAGCAAACATTCCACCCTTCAGGCTAACATTAAAACAACCCCAGACAAAATGTAAAAGAGACAGACATAATGTCACCTCCAGCAGACAACTCATGCTGATTGTAACTGCCCCACCAACAATACAACCTTCCACATTCTTCCTTCAAGGTTTTTTTAATGTTACACAAGAAAACTGTGGTGACAAATCAGCCGACGCAGCGTATGGCCTCCTTATCTGTTTGATCATGAGACATCAGCAAAGTCTTAAGTTCTGCCGGCTGTTGTTCAATTTAATTATATCTAATCGTTCAAGTTTATCATTTTCAAAGTAAGGCCAACTTGTTAAATTTAACAGTGTAGCCGCTTTCAAATCAAAGTGTCATAAAAGCCATAAGAAAAGGACCACGGTAGCAAAATGGGGAGCACAGATGCCCCATTCCGTCTCTCTACTTTCTCCTGGGGGATCCCTAACCGTTCCCAGGCCAGCTGGCAAACATAATCTCTCCAGTGAGACCTACATCAGCCACAGGCTTCCCCGCTCACCACAGAGGACATAACAGTGACTGCACCAGTGCATCCTTTTCCCATCACTCACGAGACTTCCCTGTATCATTTTTGGAGGGAACAATCCATGCCTCTTCAAAAGTATTCACTCCTTTTAGAATGAAAAGTGCTTCCTTTCTTTCATATTCAGCCATTCATTGACCCCTTTGCAATAATCTGCATTGATCACTATAATTCATTTAGGTGTAGTCCTTTATTTCATCACCTTTATATGTAGTATATTTCACCATGACAGTGCTTTTAGGTTCAAACTTGTCACAATCACATCAGTTCCCCTCTCTTTTCTCCTCATGGTACAAACTGGGAAAGTGACAAACACACTCACTTAGTGGGCCTCACTGAGAGGCTTCCACCTGCTCTTAAGAGCTGAACCAAAGTTTCCACAGCTCATCACACCACACTGCACTTGTCAGCAGCTTTGTAGTGTGAGAGTTTCCTGTGCATTTTTTTAATTGTATCACATCAGGATGATAAAGCAATTTACAGCTTCCCTGTCAAAGTAACACAGTAAATTCAAACAGACTGATTGTATTTGCTGTTGCTGCCTTCCTGTGATATCAGAAGTATTTCTTCAGTGAGCTATTTGATAGTGAAGTGGTTTGAATTACTTTGACGTTTCCTATTTGAACATTGCTCTGAAAGATATGTGAGGAGTGTTCATTTAGCCGCATGTTGACGCGAGCCTTTGTATTTAAATGCTTAAGCTTGTTCTATACTGATTGTCAGGACAAAATTGTCAATAAAAGATGATGAATTAAGAAAAAGGGAAGAATATTTCATCTTCACTGGCACTTAATGCTGAAGTGGGAAGCCTGAACTGTGAGAGGGAAGTATAATGGCTCAAGCAACAAGTTGAACTGTCATCACACCCGCCCCTCTTTTCTTCTTCTGTTTCAGAGTCTCTGTCTGTCTCCCACGCTGCCATCACAAAAACACAGCATGTCACATAAACAGACACGCTCGCACACCCAGTGAGAGAGCTGTGTGAGCTCAGCTTTGCTCACACCTCTGGACATCATTCAGTGCTCTGGTGTAGTCTTATAGAATTTGCCTGCTACTTGAAAATCAAGAAGACCGACTCACATGACAGCAAGTCACGCTGCCTTTCTGTTAGACAAGTTCACATGGTCACATGCACTTTTAAGAGTCACGATAGTTGAAAAAAAAAACATGCAGAAAGGCGCATTACTTGCATATCAGTGTTGTTCTTACCTGTTGCCTAAAGATTTTCCTTCCAGCTCGTTTGGCTTGAAAAACCATTTCCCGATCCTGACAAAACCTTTATCCATCAAACATCTGTAGAAACACACACAAAAAAGCCGACATTAGGCATCTCTCTCACGTGTACAGGAGTTTAAGACCATGAGCTTAAAGGACTCAAGCACTTATTTAGTATTTATCTCGAATTGCTTATTTGATACGCTTTTAATATAGACATAAATGAGAAGCATTTCGGATGAGACGTGAAGGGTATTGCATTTCCAAGAAGTCCAGCGGTCTTTAATCAAGCTCTTAGGATTAGTATGACCTGGATGACTGAGAATCTACACCTACATAAGCTCATAATCTATTAGACCGAACAGCAAAGGTGGTGCAAAGGCCTAATGAAACGCAAGCGTTTATTCCTCTTCTTAAGCATTCATGCATGAAAATGATATAAAACTCATGCAGAGTTCTAGAACAGATAAAAAAGATGATAATATTCTTTCCTTTCCGTGGCCCTGCTAACTGCAACCACAACCAAAAAGGTAATTTCTTTACATTTTCACTTACAACTTCTGAACAGTTTAGTCCTGACACTACCAAGTTAGTCAGAATATCTGTCCGCCTTTGTGAAGCAAAATCTGATTTTAAGTTTAACTTTGGCCTTCTTTCAAGCCTCATACTTTAAGTGACTCATACTACTGGACAAGAAATGCGTGTATCTTGAATTCAACTCAAAATTCTGACCACAAAGTTACATAACAAACGTTCAGGCTTCTCTTTTGACCAGGACTACCTAAAAACTGCTACATGGAACAGCAACCGAGGCCCCTCATAGTGATTAAGTTCCCCTCGGTGCTGCCAAGGTGAGAGGGCGCTTCATTGCTTCTCGCAGCTTTAATTTGTACAGAAGCAAGGACTGTTATAATGCTAAATGTTTGCACACCTAAAGATATCAGCTTTCTGACAAGTGCAGAGGAAAAGTAAAGGTGTTGTGAAGCAAATCTACCTGTGCCAAGACAGTTTTCACTTTCACACATATCTTTCCAAAGCGCTCTTTCATCAGACCCAAATGTGAGCACATCAAAGTTTAGTTTGGCCTTCGTGCTCTCAGTTTGACAATCCTGCCATCACTTCTGATTCCTCCCGCAGACCTAACACAGTTCCCTCAGATGATAGACTTGTCTCTGTGTGCAGGTGCCAGTGAATTCCCCTCTGAGTGCTCGACCTCGGTCACAGAATTACAAAATGATTTTATGGATTATGGATAGTTGTCTGCAGTCTGCTGTGCTCACCTATCCAGAGCTTTCCAACTCTGCCACCTTTAGGGAATTCTTACCAACCCATTTTTATATCTTTGCGTATAGTTGCTCAGTGCATTTGTGAACCTTTTTCATTTTTTTGTCAATTTAAAAAGTGTGGGCTTCTAATAGGAGCAGTACAGTACAACAGTGTTTATTATATCTGTCCATCTCTAATGAGGGAACCTTCAAAATAAGATAAAGTATGAGACTATATGGAATATCATTTTCAATTAGTGAAAGTATTTTTATACAGATTATCTAGATTGTATTTACACCAACAGTTTTCTGGTTGACATCATATTTATAAAGTCTAAATTAACAATATGATTAAAGTCCAAACTGCTCGACGGCACACTGGGATGCACATCACATATTTCTCACGTTCTTCATGTTCTGCTGTTCAAATGAACAGTTTGCATATACAAATAAATCTATAACAAAAATGTTCATACTTTGTTATGCAATGGCCGTCCTTATTAGATCAAGCCCCTGGGATATTTTTTTTTGCGATTTGTGTGCCAAATGATCAGTTAAAGACCACTCTGAATGCTCTTTGGTTAAAACTGCGGTCATGTAGCAGACTCCCACTGTTTGATACGCAGACAGCAAAGAGCCTGAAGTCACAGCAGTGAAAGCAGATGAGGTGAAATATTACATTGTTCGATAGCTGCCTACAACTATTCTTGCAGAAGAGCAAAGAAACCCCTTGAAAGATAAAACCCCTCCACCACATCAACTGTTCAACAAGCTAAGGCGTGTAGAACAGTGATAATGCTGTGGCTTTAACAGATTGGTGAACCTATTAATATTGCGTATTCAGTTTCTGGAGGAGCTATTGAAGATATCCATTTGAAGTTTTCTCTCCTCCCGTTTGGTTTCCTTTGGGAAACATCCCTCTTTTTAGCGGCTCTATGGTCCACTGGTCATCTTCTTTGTCTGGTGATTCCATGCTTTAGTCATAAAAAAGAACCAGCTTCATGCTTCTGGAAATTAAACTGGTGGCTGTCAAAAGGTGAAATCAAAACCAACTAGGAACCAACCGACCCTGAAAACTACATAACTGCACAACTACACATCTTTTCCAATTAATGAAAGTATTTTCTACACATATGTGATAATATAATAATTGGTCTGGATTTTATTTACATCGAATAAAACTGCTTTTTATTTGCAGTTGTATTTTTTTTGTTATTATAAGCAAATCCTTTCACAAGATATTCAATCTGAAGCATTTATTACATCAACGCTTGATTGAAGTGTGTATAAAACTATCATATTTATCTAAGTTGTTTTGCCCACCCTCAGTTAACTTTTGGCCACAGATCGTTACCCAAATGTTCATCACAAAAGCAGTAAAACTTAATTAACAAATACAATTTAAATCGCTTGGCATCTTAATGCTCTTAATTACTTCCAATCCTATAGCTGGGCTCTGGAGGAGGTTTTCACAATGTAAATTATTTATTTTAACTTGAAGAATATATTTTTATTATAATTACTTTATACATTCTGCCTCTTGCCACTTTTAAATACACTATAATCAATGCTCTCATATGCTGATGTCTGTGCAGTTTCAAACTATGGGAATCATTTATATCCACCAATAAATGACAATAAACTTAATTGCATACATTTAAATGTCTGCTACAGTGGGCTATAAATCAATCCCAACAAATCTGGTGAAATGTGTTTCACTTTCTGTGGAATCTGATTTGTTATAAGCAATATGAGGCTAATCTAACAAGCACCCTTCCTCATTCGGCAAAGGCAACATCCTAAAATGTTCAGCACACCATGATCATCAATTATTACTCATTATTTTATAACCATTATGGTTCGTATTAATTTATGCTCGTTTTTCTTACTTCTTATCGTAATGTTGCCAATAAATTATCATTCTGAGAGGTCAGTTGTATGTATTTGTGCAGCATGAAAGAGGAAGTGAAAGTGATCTCTCTGCTGTTGAAACAGTGAGCTATAAAAGGAGTCAGCTTCAAGGTAATAGGAAGGTTAATTCAGCCTGCCCCCTATGATGATCACTGATGCTTAACTTAATAGAGAGCAAATATGTGCTGCTTCATTTAACAGATGGCTCTGACTCAGAAAGAAGAGCTTTGGGTACTTGAGCAAGTGATTCAGCACTCAGATTGTAATTTCATTAGAGTGCATCTTATGACAGAAAACAGAAACTGTTCTTCTGTTAAGTTGTTTTGCTCAATTATTTCTTTCTCAGAATTTGAAATAATTTATTCATTCAAGACTTGGGGATGTACAGTTAGTGGTAGATATGCAATCTAAATACAACAAATAAACACACATTTGATAAAAGAATTTAGTCTATTACCCCAAATTAAAATGTACACAGTAGATACAGTACCTTTGATGGAAAAGGATTTAATGCCGCAACTTGTTTTTCGATTGTGTCATCAAAGATACTGATGTTCTTGAATTTAACAAGTACACTTCAAAGGTTCCTGATCTTGCTTAGAGTTTTACCTGAATAGGTGTAAGTGCTTTAATGCTTAGTTATTTCACATTCTTAAGTTGCTGCATCAGCTTTTGTCACCTACAAAGAAATGCTTATGTTTTGCTCTTTTGTGTTTAAAGTCCTCTCCTTAAACTCAAGGATGTTCTGATTATTAACTGAACAAACAATGAAATGCCTGGACAATGCATGTTTCAGGTACTTTAAGAGAGAACAGTTCAGTTTGGGAAAAATAAACTATTGCTGTTCTTTTGAACAGTGCCGTACATAGTCATATCACAGTGTGGGCTCACCAGGCGTATTGGCTTTATTTGTGCACATCATGCACTTCCTAATCCTTCAGACCTGTTGAACTCTCTGCAAGAGACCCAGTCGCAAAACTCATAGAAGTGACAAGTTGAGACTGCATCCGTCACGTATTTCCTGTGTGACCTGTGTTTCCTTTTGGTGCTCTCTTTGGAATTAGTTAGAAGGGTTTTCTCACTAATGACACCCACATTGTAGTACCATGACTGGAGTGAGTCAATAACACCTTAACACCCGTGTAAATAATTTCTGTTTTAAGGTCATGATTTCCTAGTGATCAATGCAACTTAACCTCTCTGACACTTCATATGAGTGGAAGCAGTGCAACACACTGAAACCAAAATGAGCATCTGACAATTCTGAATTTAAATTGTGAAAACAGACGGCACTACATTTGTTACTTATTGTTATTTAAACAACTCCAACTTCCCATTTTATTTGATGATGCTTTTGCTTATGTTGTGTTGATAGTTTTACCTTTCCAGCAGATTGTGTATGGCCTTGAACAGAAGGGTTCTGCACTCGTACGACAGCACGCACTCACAAAGTCCCTCCTCAGCCACTGAAAGAGAAGAGGAGGAAAAAATATGTCACCAGTATCACCACAAGTAATTCCAGTATTGTGGTGACAGCAAAACAGCAGCACAAATCAACACAATTCAGTGTTAACTACGTTTGTTTGTGGACAACAGTCAAAAGAGGATGGGCTTACTGATGAGAACATTCACACGTCATATCAGAAATCAGGGTGATGCTTGTGCATGAACATGTGTACAGATGTTGCTTGGCTGTACGACTGTCACATTGGCTGCAGCAGCTGCCCAGTCAAACTCTGTGCAGTTGTCAGCTCCTGTTAGCTGAAGAGTGAGAGAGCGCCTATATCTGCGTGCTCAGGTTCTCACATGCACGCACAGCCGGAGCCCAACACCCTTTTTTTCTCCTTTGAATTTCAAGTGTTTGAAGACAAATGTGTTGAAATCAACCTTGCCCAAGCCATTGATATGCCAGCAGCTGCTTCACAAATGTGTCAAATGTGTCTTGAACAATTCTGCTGCCTCTGGATTTCTGAAACCCCTCCCTAAAACCAGCCCGGTACCCACCCCCATTGCCTTCCGCCCCAAAGAAGAGATACACACTGACAAATGCAAACACAACGGGCAGTTAGCAATGTTTCTCTTTGTTCTTTGCCATATACCTGCAGGGCTGCTGGAAGAACTGGAGGATTGTGGGTGGGTGTTGTGTTTGCTTTCAGGGTGGTGGCAAACAGACCAAGCATCACAGAAATACACAAAAAAAAGAAGGAATGAGAAAAAGAGGTAGAGGCAGATCGCCTGGGGGATGGGTGGCTGAAACCCCAGTAGATGTTTCCTCTTTCTTCCTTTTTTTTCTGTCTGTCTCCTTTCTCTTCTCTCACAATTTTCTTTTATTAATTTTTGTGTGCGTGTGTGTATGTGTTTGTTGGGGGGGGGAGGTGGGTGTACTCCTTTCCCCTCCTCTGTTGCTTTGTTGATATTTCTCTCCTGTTTTTTTTTTCTTCTTCTTCTTCATACCGGAGTGAATGAAATTTCCTTACTCGCCAGAATTACCCCGTAACCATGGAAACGCTGGCGGTGAGAACATGGCGCCCTGGCATTCAATTTCAACACTGGTCCCTCCCGCCCCTCACCCTCCTCCTTCTTCTCCTTCCTCTGTTCCAACATCCCTCCGCCACCACCACCCTTCCCCCCTCCCACCCACCCCTCATTTACTCCTGCTTCAGGGCTCAGACAGGAAGCTCTTTCTAGCCAGCTCTTCCACAGAGGAGAGAGATACAGCGAGCACCATGAGCAGAATGCCAAGTCTCCAGAAAATCCAGCTCATTAGCTCACACTGTCTCTATATCTCCTTCTCTCTCCTGCTCTTAAAAATCACCCAACTTTTCTTTTTTTTTTTTTTTGCTCTTACCAACTCTCCTAGCTCTCTACCAGCCACCTTCATTCACTCTGCTCATGGGCAGCTCAGCAGAGGGCTCCTGACCCCTATTACTCTAAAACTATGTCACTGACTCCTTACCCCAGCCTTTTTCAAGCACTTCCACCCAAAAGCTGACAAGACTTAACCTCTTAACTTTGAGAAGACTTAAAGGATCCTTTTTACATTTGCCCTCTCAACTGTCTCAGCATACAGTGTGTACTACAAATCTCAATAGACAGCAGCATATTTTTAGGAGCCTGAAAACATGCAATCCACATTAGACACTCATGTTTATAGTGTAGTTGTCAAAGAGCCAGCTCACTGCACCACATCAACTCAAGGTGTGACAAATCGCTGTAGCGAGAAATCAAGGTCAGGCATCCACACGAGCGCCTGCACACAACGCCACACAATTATCATAAATACAGAAAAAGCGGGTGTGAAATAAAACATTTATCAGATATTTTAAAGCAGAGATATCCCAAAGGGGTGTGAGACACACCATGAAACTGACATTTCACCAACAGTCAGCCAGTAACCACCATGTTTTGAGTTTTGCTGCCAGTTAATCAGAGGAAGAACACAGATGGCCCGAGGGAGAAGCATGCTGTAAACACTAAATGCCCTGCTAAGTGCAATAGCATCACGATCCATCATTCATCAGACGACAAGTGCATCATGTCGAAAATATTTCAAAGGAGCCGAACATAATCAACCTTGGACTCTTCGACATTAATGTACATTCAGCTCATGTAGGGATCTCTAAATATTTCTGTCATGAAGTATTAAAGTTTCATCAATTTAGTTTCACTTTCAAAGCCACAGCATTCCCTGCTTTACAGCTGCAATCATTTACAAAATTGTTTGATGTGACTTGAAATTAGTGATTAGACACAGAAACTTGGAGGGAAAAAAAACACGGACAGTCGTGTCTTTTCACACAATTGACTAAATCTGTGATCACTTGCTCAATCAATCAATAAACATTCCAGTCTTACAAATTCCAACATCTGAAAACAATCCCAATCCCTACAAGTTGTGCAGTTAAAACAGTTTGTATGTAACCCAAAAAATTAAAATGATAGTTTTGGTGGTTGCCAACGTGCATACCATCCACATTAAGATAAAAGATTTTCACTTTGTGGTTACTTTCAGAAAATAAGTCCCCTTTGTCAAAATGAGAAGCTGACAAAATAATTGGGTTGAGTAAGATAACCAATTATAAGTGCAGCTAAAGAACATGTACATTTGTTTCATGATGTCATGGATACCAGACTCACCCTTTACTCTCCAGAACACTATAGGCTGTGCTGAACGCGGTTTTTAGCGGAATCTGCTTGCATAAACCTGCCCCACATAAGCACATTTTGGTGAGGACCACAGTTTGCCTGAGCCACAGTTATTTTACCCTAGGCTCTACTTAAGCTGTAGAATGTCTCCAAACATGACATTTTTATTGGCTATTTAACAAAATGAAATGAAAACAATTGTTAAAAATTTCCAGTTTAATTTGTCCTATTATTCAGAACTTACGACAACATGAATGGAACAACTTGAACGCATCAGGTCTGAATAACTCACTGGTGATGGCGTTCCGCTCTGATGATTGTAAAATCTTTGTTTTGGATAAATAACTGAACAATGAAAATGTGCAATCAATGCTGCAATCAAATGTAAACCAGAAAAAAGATAAAACATTATTTGACTATTGTTCTTCCAGCAAAATACCCGCTGAATAATCTTGATATTTACAAATCAATCAATTAGATGTATAATTAGAATCATTGTGAGCTTGTGGAAGGAGCTCAATTTCCTTTTTTCTCTATCTGCAGTGTGTGTGCTGTAACACTCCTAAACACACGGAAGCACTGCGCTTGACTTTGCATGATGCAAGATCGCATCCTCACAAATGCATTTCTTTCACACAACCTTCCTCCCTCCTATCCCCGTGCCACAATGCTCTTAACTGCCGCACCACCCCAAACACAAACAAGCAGTGATGGAACTGGGTCGCCACTTCCACTCGTTCTTTACTTCCATCTCTCTTTCTCTCTTGCCCATCCACCGCATCTCAGCCCAGCTTTGCATCTCTCTTTGTTTGTCGCTCTTTTTTCTCTTTTACATCCTCTGACTGTGTTGGTCTCACACCACCAGAGGGACTGAAAACTCAGTGCTTTAACAATGTGAGAACAAATACAAAGATGGTATTGATCTGAGAGAGGGAGAAGGAGCTGAGTTGTGACAACACTCCGTCTCACACATGATGACCCCGGTTCTTACTTTTCTTACTTCTCCTTCTCTTTCGTTTGATTGTTTCTTTTTGATCAACAATAATAGCAGTTTTATTTATCCAAGGTGTATGATATAGGTTAACTTCTGGAATGTTTGTGAGTGATGTCACACAACCCCTTGATGCTATTTTAATAATTACATGCCCTGGAGCATGTCTGAGCAGAGGCTCAACAATAAAATGTTCACCCTTGTTGTCCATGTATTACCTCTAACAATGTGAAATAAAAGCTACTATTTGAAATAAAATTATAATTTTCATTTAGACTATTTAGAAATCCTATCAGAGAACATTTCAAACCCCAGATCTGCTCTTTGGTAATACGGAGAGAAACAGCAAATCTCTAACAAGGCCAATTTTTACATAATACTCACTTGGACATCACAATAATAGAAACAGAAATCTGCCAGGAGTAACAACAGGACTGGTAGAAGGGGGGGGATGGCTGCCATAAATGATCATTTTATAATTTATTCTGGTTGATAATTTGGCAGTAATGAGGTTATGCAGCGAGGCCCACAAAACAGAAAACCAACGCGCTATTTTGTGAATGTGTTCATGTTGAAAGAGAACAGCAACCATTTGACAAAATTTTCCTCTGAAGGACATTTTGCCATTTTATTTGGGATGGTAAAGTAAGTTTAATGCAAATTAGTATTTTTCCTTTAAACTTCTAGTTTGCAGAGGGTAAGTCTGCATATCTGCTAGCTGTAAGACAACAAAAGGACATCCATGTGAGAGGAAAAGACCATGTTTAACATTAGAATATTCATATCATGACAAATTATCCACAGAACCATGCATTATCATCAATGTTTTCTGAATTGCTTTCTGTTTATCAGTGATAAAATGTCAAGATAATCTTTATTATGCTAATACTTAACCTTCCTAGAGGAGGAGAAAGGCCCGTATCGGCCAAATCTACAGGACTGATAACAAATGACATGGCAATTTAATGGACTGATAACAATCTAATTGAGTGGAACTATGACTGTAATCAAATTTTGGATGATGATTAAATGTCATACTATACTTAAAATAGGATATTCCATTTTAGATATCTTTGTTCTGTCATTTCTTACACATTTTTCTTATAAAAGAAAAGAAATGTGCAGCTTATGAAGTACAATATACACAGCAACCTATGTTTACATTAACATTTACATATTAAGACATTTGTATCCAAAGCAGTTTACAAGAATACCAGAGAATGCACCTGTAGGGAGTGTGGGGTTCGTTGACTTTCCTAAGAAAGTTGAACCACCAACATACTGACTGGTGAGTGACTTCACTTCCTCCTGAGCTACAGTTGAAAATACTAAAACTCTGTTTGTCTTGATTTTGTTAACAAACAAAATTCTGACAAAAGTGTCATAGAGCCACAAGGTAGCAAAGTTCAATGTCAAACTGTTTAAAAGGATAGAAACCCAAGTGGAAATAAATCAGTAAATCCTATCATTAAACTAGTAAGTGCGACACGCCTGGCTGGAGATGGTCAGCATTTCACAGATTCATGCAGACTTGCTGAATTATACATGTGCCTGAACTTATTACCGAGGAAGTTCATTTTCATTTCCTCAACTCTGCTCTGTTCTTAATTCATCATTGCTGCTTTAGTTTGCTGGACAAACCTAAGGAAAAAATTTCTAAGGACCATAGACACATAAGATCATCATTTTCTTTAAAAAAAAAACATTTAAAAACCTGATTGTCTGTCATGTAAATATTTTGAAAAAACTTTAGGAGCAGAGGTGGGTTTCTGTTTGATAGTTTGAGATCTGATCTTTTTATGTGATAGATAGATGTGTAGAAGTTATTATGGAATATTGCTTAAATGTAGCACAAAGATGTTTTTGGCAAATCAAAGACTGGTCACTTGCTACCGTTTGCTTTCTTTGCCACTTTTTGCCACTAAGCTTGCTCTGAATATCAAACCCTGAGTGAATTTACTCAGACAGCTAGTTCAGTTTTGCATCAAGGCAAAAGTGCTTCTTCCTTTTGTAGCTCACTACGTGAGGCCTCACATTATCACAACAGACGGGCTGCCGTGTCTTTAAACACGCCTCTGGCCCTGCGGAGTTCTGCAGGTAATAAACAGGAACTGTTATGGACTTTTGAATTTAACACATTACAAACTTTAATGGCCTCTAAAATGCAGGCACAATGTCTCACCTTCCCTTTAATTTAGCCTGAGACATGTTTTATTTACAACTTGTGGTAAAAGCCTTCAATTCCGAGGCAAGATGTGAAGTTTTTGTGGGCTTTTGTTGTGCATCTTCCGCTATTGTCGGTGATTACTGAGAAACAGATGGTAAAATGTTTGGATATTAGGCACTGCCTGGAATCCAAGTTATTTGATTACTCTCACCCAGTGCCATGGCTGAGCAACCAGCATTCTGGCAGCTCAAGACAAATACGTCCATTATTATTTTTCCAAGCGTTAGCCGCACCATCAAAACATCATGCAAAAGTATATTGGATCAACGTGATTCATAATGTTAATATTATACAGGGGTCAAATATTTCTAACCTTCCCATGTTAAATCAGCACAGGTGATGTTCGAACTCGCAGTATCTATCACAAGGATTCTTAAAATGGAAAAGCATTCATTTATCACAGCCAATGAACAGGAAGACGTGTCATGTCACAGGAATGCATCTGTCTACCAAAAACAAATTTAGTACGTAAAGTCTGCAGCATCATTTCTTTTCTAATTCATTATTAAGCTATTTTTAAATAAACATTAAATATAGGAATTCTAAGCATTCTCTAACAATTATGGCAACAAGATGAACGAATACAATGAGATCCAGAGGGCCAATGGTGATGGAGAGAACGATGGGCTGCAGTGACAGCTAGTAGGAGGAGCGAGAGACTTAAAGAGTGAAGGGATGAGGAGGAAATCTGGAATCAATTAGGTGACTGAGCCGGAGTTGCTTGCATAGTTGTGGGGGTGAGTCAGGCAGAGAGGCAATAGAAGGGACCGGGTTGTGAGAGCCGTGCCACGAACTTGTGTTTTTGTGTAAATCTTAGTTCACCGAAAAAATAAATAATCGAGTAGCTCCAGCATATTCCTGCTTGAATTGAGCATGTAGCTCTTTTATCTGTCTAAATGGCCATTTTTTTGTTCTGACAGCAACACTTGGACCAGGAGAGTCAAGTTGCAGCCAGAAAAGCCCCACCTCTCCTCAGCTGAGGTCAAAGTGGAGGGTAAGAACGGATGGCTGGCACACATCCAGGCTATGTCAACACAGCAGCTCTCACTATTCCCTTACACAACTTCCCCTTGTTACTTCTTTCCACAGAATCCACAGCACTTTGTTGTGTACCACTGGCTCTGTCGGTGGGGGAATTTGACAGCAAAAGAGGCGAATAAAGCACTAATAGAAACTTTGTGAGGACAGATTGTTGAAAAATGGCTCGGTGAATGCAGCCACGGTGTGCCGTGCAAATGTATACTTCAGGATTTGAAAAGCAGATTAGATTTGTATGCATTTTTTTGCATATCTTTTTAAACTTCATTTACACAATAGTCACAATAAAATAACATATCCAATTCAAATTAGGATAAACGCACACCGCAGGATATCATCCTGCTCTTTCTCCTGACTTCTCTCTCTTTATGGTACATCTTGTGTGAAACATATTCCATTCACAATGTGAAGAATAAAATCAAACAGTGAATGGCACTATTTCAATAAATGGCTGTGCATTTAACACAAACTGACATTTTATTATTGGTACATTATTTGGTGAAATAAGGCTGGAATTCTACAAGCTTGGGAGAACTTATAAAAAAAGCCAAGAAATGAGTGAGAGGACGAATAAGTGTAAACAGGTTGTGTTAGTGTGTTTGCAAAAGCTTGAATAAAACAGCAAGGTTAACACAAGATTAAAAGAAAAAAAAGACAAAGACTAAGTTCTGTGAAGTGTCAGCCCCTTGACACACAAATATACTCTATAGACTAAAGTGGGAGGGCAATTATCAGGAGCACAGAGCAACTAGGGAAGAAAATGAATTTTTGAAAACAACAAAGAATAATAATCAGGGAAAGCACAAGGCTTTATCATGGTACCCACACCAAAATACCAGCTGCTCGCTGCTCAGATTTCTCATCAAGTAAACAAGACAAACACCGCACATCACTCCTTCTGCCTATGTTCATATTTAATTATCAACCATTAATTGGCTTCTTCAGCAAATTCCTTCATTTGTTAACTTTTTTTCTTGTTGATGTTTAATTCAGTAAACAAAAATGACACACGCCTTTGTTTATTTATCATCTCACCAATTATTTAAGCAGTAATTTGGAGTGTTGATGTGCGTGATTCAAGAGTTCGTTTATTAGGAAGAGCATGTTGACAGTGTAATTTATAATTTAAGGATATTTACTGTTGAGTCAATTTAATGTTGAGAGTGAAAAGAAGCGAGCAAGTGAGCTATTACGTCAACATGTTAAACAACATTAGATAACTCTAGTCCCTAATATAAACAGCGAGAAGCAGCGTGAGGGGCATCTGAAGCAGGACTCGCAGAGAAATGCAAGAAAATCGAAACATGGACAAGGAAAGACAAAAAAGATTAAGGAAGAGGCCAAAGAGCAAAAAAAAAGGTGTTTGTTACCTTGAAAGTAAGGAAAAGACTAGAGTCCCACCAATGATTCTAATTCAAAACATTTTTCAAACAGTGCAGAGAAAAGCCATGAGAATTATCCCATATTCTTACATAACTTGAGATTTTGCTCAGAAAATACACTTACTCACAAATACAAAGCAAAGCAGACCCAAAGAAATCTTCTGATGTCTGGAATGGATGTATGCTGAGTGCAGAGCGTTTTCCCAGAGGTCAATAAGAAGTAAATAAATGAACAAAACATGGTTTCTGCACACACTGTATTGAAAACACTTCTGTGACTCACAAATACACAATTAGCTTCTTGGATTTCTGCATGTTATAAAACATAAAAATTGAATGAAATAATTGGACTAATATATCACTTTCTCCATCAATCCTCAATAAAGTTAGAATAAAAAACATTCTTCCTTTATATTCTGCTGTCTTGACACTACTATTCCATCAGGGACTTACTAGATTGGACTGAACTAGGATGCTTGAAAGTATTTTTAGATGTCCCTTTCATTCTTGGGCTTTTTCTCTGTAAAAAGAAAAAGCACCGTAACATTTTCAGATAACTGCATAACCCAACTCGAGATGTTCGTGTTGCAATTTTTAGTTCTTTACCTGACTGAGGCCTATAATCGTCAGTAAACTCTATTTTCATATTAGTGTGCATTACACTCACAATTACAGGCTTATAAAGTGTCTCCTGGCATTTGCTTCAGCAGTTGCTGTCAAATACACCGTCTGAAAACTAACCCTGTTTGTCAGAGTGCACAGGAAAGCAGCAAACTGTTTATTTCAGCTTGCATAGCTAAATGAGCTGAGGAAGACTTGTATTTACAGTTTGCTATTTATGTAAGCGCGTGTTAAACTGCAGCGGTGGTCTAAATATGTTTGAATGTTGGACTCTCGGTTTCCTGAAGTTTAAAGAACGAAAGGCTTACCGCCCACCAACCCCAAAATCACAGGAAAGCCTTGGGGGATTTCTCTAAACAACCAGTAGGTATCAGAATAAAACTATAAGATCTCCAAGAACTCTGACCTCTTTGTGCCCCCATCGTCTGCGTCAGACATAAACATGATGCTGCACCCTGTCTTCGCCTGTTCATACATGTTTAATCCCTGTGATTACAGGTAAACTCACAGCCTGTGTAAGAATGCAATCCCTTAGAAGTTCCCACCATGATAAAGCATCAGGGGAAAATATTCAAAAACAAACAGAGCACTTGTGGAGTGGCAGGCGGGAAAGTAACAGTAAGACAGGTTTTTTTTTTTTTTTACTACTATTATTATAGAAATAATGCCATCTCAATTTCATGATGTTTACTTGGCATCTTCATTACTGGAGGATGGTTCAGACTTTGTGAAGCGAGGCCCATCCGTTTAGGGAGCCTGCAGATGTACAATTTCAAGCATTTGGTTGTTCCGACACATGCAAATTACAGCAGCAGCGGGAAAGTAAACACTTCATCTGTTCATTTCACTTTTTATTTCTGAGCGTTGAATAATCTAATATCCTGTAAACAAGTTCAAGCTAAAGGCTTCGCTTTGTGCGTGGAAAGCAACGCTTTGGCGAGCGGAGGAATTAATGCGCGCATTAAACTGAATCGCTTACCGATTAAAAGATAAGCGCAGGCCTACGACGGAGCAATGCAAAGAGACCTGTCCAGCCGGTTGACCCCTTGTGTTTAGCCACAGACACTTGAGCACCTCATTAGAAGTGAATGAGGCTGGAGGTGGGAGGCAGGGCAGCTGCTGAAAGTCCACAGGAGTCACTTCCTGCCTGCCACTAGAAGAGAGAGGAAAGGGCTGCACTGATGGCCAGGCTCTCTCACAGAGATAAGGAGAGATAGATAGTTTCCCTCTCTTTCCTGGCCGACCAAATGGCAGTTCATTTATTGGGTGTCTGTGTTGATCCTTGTCTGACCCCTCGGAGCACTTATAATGAGAGGAAACCTTTTTTTTCTTGGGAGTCTTTCATAGCGCTGCTGAGCTCCATGTTTAAAAAGTCAAAAACAGTCAGTTAATATATCTTTTCTCCATCTTACTGAATCTAACGTCTCACAGTAGTCAAACATGCTGTTAGGGGGAAAAAATCTTTCAGATGGCAGCAATCAATCTACTGCAATGAGAGCATCAGAGAGATGGAACTGGATCTTGATTCGATTTTGTTCATTTTTTACTCAACCAGGAGCAGCAGCTGGTTAATGTGGCGCCACCCCCATTAAATTATCCAGTGAAGAAAGGCTATTCAAACATGTTAAACATACTCTAAATTAATTATGCACTGCAAGACAATTATGAAGTCAGAAACTGTTTTCTCATACATGACCCCAAGAAGACATGTTTTGCAAGTGGTTTATTTCTGTGTGAACGCTGACAGCATTTAGCTGCAAGCAGCACCAAGAGAATAGAAATATAAAAACTTCACTGAGTAAATTGTATGGCTACAGAGACAGTTCAGTCTATTTTCTTTAGTAATGTTTAAGTACTCCGTGACCCTTTTATGGGAGGAGTAACTGTGCACACTGAAGAGATTTCAGGACGTGTGGATGTTTTCATTTTCAAAAAAGATATCCTTCTCATGGCAGCTAATTGTTTTAACAAATAGATGGAGCCCCTGGAGGAGAGTAGCAGCCTCTTGTGAAGACATCGATTGTCTGGTTCCTGCAACAAAATCAGCATTTCTAAGCTGGTGATGAAAACACCGAAGGGAAAAATCAATTCGGCCGTTGCAGTCACTTGATGCAGGCTGAGAGGCTTCACTAACCAAAGATATCAAAGCAAGCTGGCTTATCTTTAAAAAACCCAGGCAAACAAGAACTGCAATCATACAATTTAGTCCTAAATAAATCATCAGGAAGTTTAATAAACCTTCAATCAGTGGTCTGTTTTTTTTTTTTACTTCAAACAGTAATAGTTTCATTTCAAAATAAAGGCTTTCATCATTAATCATTAAGAACAGACACCACAAATGATAAACCAAACCAAATCAAATCATTTCCTATTTCATGCCATCTGAATGATTCATTCTCCCCACGATCAAATGCTTTTAGGTCTTAATTGTGGACAAGGCAGGAGGCTAAATAATGACAAAACCAAAGAGAGTGAAACCAAAGCGTGCTGTGGGTGCAAATCCGTCACCCTGAGGCAGCACTAACATCTGTTCACCATCTATATGTCTACCTCAAACATTAAACTTTCATTTGGGTGTTCAAAGGTGAAGCTGAGCTGCTTTTGTAGGTGCCACAAACAGCCTGTTCACTGCTCTTCTAAAGTATCATGAAAAAGGTTATTTAAGTTCAAGAGCCCTCTTTGAGACAGAGGAACATCTGTCTTTACCTATAACTAACGACTGGGGGAGTTTTTAGGGGGTTTTATCTTTTTCTTGGCACAACGGGGAAACAGTTGATGACAGCCTTTTTTGCATATTGCAATTCTAGTGCGAATCTGGGAGTTTGATTTCAAGGCAAACTGTGAGTATTTATATTTTTTTATTAAGTTATTTGTGTGTGTACACCAAACCAATAACAGGAAGCCGGAGCAATGGCAGAAATCTGTGATACTACAACACACTTCTTAAAACATTTAGGCCTCGTGCATTGAAAACTACGGCCGGTTCCAACTGTCACTCAGAGCGAGATGGTCCCAGGTTCAAATCCTGCCTGGGGCTTTTCTTCTGTGTGGAGTTTACATATTTTCTCCGTGGATGCATGGCTTCTCTTCACATACCCCCCCCTCCACATGTTAAGTTTACTGATTATTCTAAATTGAACCCAGGAGGGGTTATTAATGTGCATGTATGTTTGTTTCATTTGTCTCTGTGTTCGAACAGCAATGGACTGGCAAACTGCCCACTGATGGCAGCCAATTAAACAGCTAATAGGACAAATATCACTCACTCACACGTCTCACACACAACACAGTGAATAATTTTCAAGACCCAATGCAGCCACATCCAGACAGTGCCATAATTTATATCAGAGCCTCGGGAGCTGGATTTAGTCTTGAGGGGGTATTTGAGTTGTACAGGACATGCAACATGATTCCCCTTACCTTACTCTACATGACATTTATATTAGTTATCATTTTTAAAATAGCTGTCCGTTCTCGGGTTTTGGGCGTGCAGATGCCTGTTTAGACGCACACACTAGTCCCACACTAGTCTTTCGGAAATGCACAACTACCTCAGACAACAACAGACTATCTCACATTACACACTGAAATGTGACTGAACTCTAAAAAAAACTACAAAAAACACAGTGACTAAAAGTTTTGAGCAGACAGGAAATAATACAAAAGGAAAACATTAAGATCCCACATGAGACAAATGCTCGACTTCAGAATGAAATTGTTTTATTTTGCCGTTTTTAAGACCACAGATCCATATCTCAATGCTTCGCAGCAAACACCACAGTAATAATATACAGAATGAAGGGCTCTAAATCCTAAATTCTTTATTTATTATCCTCTGTGGTTTCTTTTGTTTTTGCAGGTCTCTGGCTAACCCGGCTTTATTCATAAAGAGCAGCTTCACTGACACAGCTATCTTCATAAAAGCCGTGCAGGCAAAACGGGGATGAAAAAAGCATACAGTTTGTTAACCTCTGAGCCATAATTTGTTGAACTTCTTGTGTGCAGCTACTCTCATTCCCCCCCCCTCCTTTGCACCCAGTTTGCTCCACCCTAAACAGCGTTTCTCACGTTTTTTAACTGGCAAACATGTACAGATACTCTGAACCCTCTGATTCCCGCCTGATCTCTCTTCACTCACATAAAACGCCATTTACTTTGTCACCCTGTTTGTGTCTTCATTTCTTTTCCTGCTTGCCTTTTCTCTGTCGGGCACGCACAGACACACACAAAGCTCTCATTCTTTCAGTTTGTGGCTTTTCTTTCAAAACTGAAAGCTTGTGAGAAGAGAAGCATGCACTCCTGCCTAATCGCTGTGCAGCTGGGAAACTTCAGCCCTACCATCACATCTCTCTCTCTCTCTCTCTCTCTCTGTCTTTCACACACACACACACACGTAAAGACACACACACACAGTGTGGGGTCAGGGGGTCATGGGCCACGCCCTTACAGCCCACAGGGGGAGGAGAGACGAGGAGGAGGGAGGAGGAGATCCTCTATCCTTCCCCACACATTTTCAGACAAGTAAACAGGACTGAGGCAACTTTTTCCTCGCTTTTTGTAAGTTAGCTCATTTTCCCTCCCCTCCTTTATTTGCCCCCAATATGTGAAGGGAAAGTCTAAGAGCAAAGTTTTCCCCATTCAAAATAATGTTGTTCATCTTCGCAAAATGAATTTGCAAGTTCCCCCTGTTAGAAACAGTCACAGCCGAAGAACAGACTGATCCTTTCACACAGATTTGAGATGAGAGGGATGGGAACAGGAGGTGTGAAATGATCATTTTCAAAATATGTGTTTGTGTTTTTTTTCCTAGCATCACAGAAAATAAGAAACTAAGAAACAGAAGCGTGTGCAGCACACCACAGCAACAGCATATCTAACTGCCTAAAGAGAAATCGCAGATGTTCTTCTCTTCCTCAGAACAAACCAAATCTTTTCTTCCCTTTGAAGCATAAATTCCTGTCAAACAGACACACACATTCCCTTTCCTTCTCTCTCTCTCTCTCTCTTTCTCTCTCTCACTCCATGTATCCCTGCCTTGCCCTTCCCCTCCCTCCTCTTCCTCCCAGTCTTCCCATCCCTCCTCCCCTCTTATTCTTGTTCATGTTTTTTTTGTGCTATCATCAAATTGCTGCTTTCCACATGTGACTCACTTTTTCACCAGCCTAAGCCAGACAGGGGGGGAAAAATCAAATGCATGAGTCTTCTCTGCCTTTCAGCCGCTTTAAGTCCCTCTCACTAGGTGAAGCAGCATTCCTTCAGGGGCCTCTTATAACCTCCATAGGTCCCCCTCTTTCAACAAACCTATTCCCTATTGAGACGTGTCAGCCAGCGACCTAGTTACCGATTCAAGCAAAATTTGGGAGGCTAATTATTCATTCCCTCTGTTTGAGTTTTGCATCTGAGAGCTGTTTCTAAGACAAACCCTAAAGGAATAAAGAGAAGGAGTAGGCCTTGATTGGCAACCACACACCCACACCTTTTATTTGCCAAGGAACTGCGCGTGCTTACAGACATTCACCACCCTAACATCACAGAGAGCAACCCCAAAAACAAGGCAGGAAAAAAATAAGAATAAAGCACAACAAAGCATGAAAAGAGGAGGAGTACGGGGAGGAGGGGGAGGGAATGGATGGAGACATGGGCTGGAAGAGGCGAGCATCAGAGGAAAGAATGAATGCCAAGTTAAACTTACCGACATAGAAAAGGGGGGGAGGGAGTCATTTTAAACTGAGACTAAATTTATGTTCATTTTTCATCAAGATCATGCTGTTAGACAGAGCTTCTACAGCACTTCTGTAGAATAATTCAATTACGACTCAGACCTGATTTGTGCTTTTGCGAATTTTGCTTCTTTTTCATTAGCAAAAGGGAACAAATAAAACATATTTCACAGCTGTTTTACTGTGGTAAATGGATCTACTCTTTTATACAAAATATAGCTTCCTTTACCATGAATATTTCACATCAACTCATACGTATAGATATCTCTCACATTTTGGACTTTTATTCACATCCTGCCCATTTTATTTAATACTAATTGACATTTGCTTGCCATTGTCTTGTTAATCTTTAACACCATTCAGCTGAGCCGTATTTACCAATTTATGACTCTCCGTCAGAACATTAAGGGCTTTCTATCAAAACCCGCGTGGAATATGACCACTCTAACCCACAATATCAGATCTGACATGCTCCCTTCTCTGCTTCCAGGCACCTTTTCCTTGAAACAGCATTTAAGAGACTTCCTCTGAGGCCTGGATTATTGCATTTGCACACCGTCTCCATATTTTGCTGTGCATACAGGGATCACAGCAAGAGCATTGCTCTTCTAACATTAACTCGTGACAGCTTCTTCTTTCAATTCTAAATTTTTCTGCCTTGTCGCAACATTATGATGATATCTATAATAGTGGCTCAAGAAGAAAGAGTTTAGAAAAAATAAAGAAAGGGGTGGAATGTTGCTTCTTCTTTATATAAATGAAAGACATCATCTGATTACAGGCAGCTCTAAAAGATGCAGAGCAAGTGCTTTAGGACCAGCGGTTTGACTCAGGGAGGTGAAGTAGACAACAGTCACTTAATAACTGATGCGGAGATGCACTTAAGCGAAACATGTAATCCATCACAGATTCCACCACGGCAAAGAGCAGCAGATCCAGTAGTGCTGTTGGATAGGTGGAATGTGCGGTGCTGAATTAAAAACTTTTTTTTCAAAAACAAGAAATGCAGTCAGAGCATCTTTAAATGACTATGTGACATGAAATCAGGATTAAAAGTAAAATATTAGAACAAAACTGTCACTGTCTTATTTGCAGTCAGTGACATAACATCGCTATATTAGACATCTTTTGCCACGTTGGATACTTTGCTACATCACAACCATTAGTTTTAGCTGACAACAACACTTTTTGTATGGATAAGTCAAATATATCCCTCTTACAATGCAACCATTACCTTCCTGACCTCATTTTACATACTGTTGCTCTCTTAACTGAAAGAGGTTTCTCCTTTTTTTCTGTAACTACAAGTCATGTACAAAAGACCATTGGACCCATTTTGGGAGGAAGGACAGTCCCGGATGATAGTCATGTGAAACCTTTTTGCCAGTTAAAACTGTACAAACTGCTGTGTTGAACTTCTTAACATCCCCTCTAACAAAATAGCTACCAGCAGTCACATCCAATATGCAAGTTCTATATTCCAAAAGGAAAAAAAAGCTATACGGAATCCTATAGTAACATAACATAGTGGGGTTTTATTCTGAATCATCAAAATAATGCCAGATCAACTCATTCTTCTCCTTTTAAGTGACAAAAGCTACAGTGATAAACATTGTGCACTGACAAGTTGGAAAGATGTTGCAGGCCAATAACATTTTAAAGTGGTAACATGTGCCAGTTGCACGCCAGTAAGATTGTGGGGAAGTGTAAAACAAGTCACCATATACAATGCCTATGAACATAATTATATCAGCATGCAAGGATGAAATCATGGTAAAGTTGTGTAGTTTCTTTTCTGAAGCAGCAGCAGCAGGTTTTTACACCCGTCCACATTCTTTCTATCATGAGACTGGATTAACCAGCACCCTTGACACCAGTGTTTTACATTTTGAGTTATGGATTTAGGAGATGCTTTTATCCAAAGTGAATTACAAGACTCAGGTCGCAGATGCAATTTAGGGAGTTTGGGGGTTCAGCGTCTTTCCAAAGGATACTTCCGCAGGTGTCCCGGACACAAACCACCAACCTTTTCCACTGGCAGGCGACTGCCCTTTCCCCCTGAGCTACAGCCACCCAAACAAAACACTGAAACAAGCAGGGTATGTTTTTTCAAATATGCTCAATTCACAGAAAAAGTGTTCCGACTATCATTGATGGAGATACATGCGCTTCATTAATGTCACCAATTACAGTTTTTTTAAATAATAAAATAATTTTTAAAGCTTTCCTCCTAAAATGTAATTACAATTTAAGAAAAGTATATGTGTAGACTACCTATCTTGATATAATCAATTTATACAAGGGGGGACAAAGATCTTTGTTTGTTGTTCACATTTCCTTTGTGATGCAGAAGTATAACAAGCACAAATGTTTTAACTGGTATGGAGTCACTGACTGCCAGAGTCTGCCTCTATTTAACAAGTAAGCTTGTCAGGTATATAGAATTAGAACAAATCAAGAGCAAGCACTTATCTGGGGTAAATATAACATGTCTGAGTAAAAAAGCACTTGAAATGTCGCTAATGTCAGTAATTCGGTCTGCCTCTGCACGCATTGCAAAGTACCCTCAATAAAAGCGTGAGCCTGTTTTGTGTAGAAAATGTAAATATAGAGTAGATGGGCACGGCAGCAAAATAAACAGGAAATTATATATGGCACTTTAATAACTTAGCTTCCTTGCCAGCAGACCCATAACAGTAATAACCTCAATCTAACCTGTATTTCTGAAGCAGGTGGCAAGTGGTGAGGAGGGTTTGTCTCCACAGGCCAGATTACGAGTTCACAGCCAGACGTGGACAGATGGAGGCAGAGGTTAGCCCTCCCTCCCGCCATGCCGCTACACACACATGCATTTGGCAACCGCTTTTTCACTGGACAATTACCTTGTGACCTCTCTGAGCCCCCACACACACACACACACACACACACTTGGCCAATTACAAACACTCTAAAGGAATAATAAGAGTCAGTTGAGCCATTCACACAACCTGTCATGCATACCCTTCAACCCCTCTTGCTCTGTAGAATATGGCACGCAACTCAGATTCTGAAGGGCATCCAGCTGGAGCCTTCACACAACAGTCATACTGTCAGACTTTCATGTATTTAGCAGCTGTTTTTTTTGTTGCTTGTGTGTTTTGCCTTTTCCAAATCCAGCAGCCAAAGTCCAATTCAGTACATCCTTTTCTCTTCCCTTTTTTTTTTTTTAAATCAGATTATTTTTTCTCAATGCAGTAATCCACTTGTTGGTCACGTATCTTTGTTGCACCAGCCAACCATCACGCTGATAATGGTAATGGCATCTCATATGCAGAATGATGCTGAGAGACTCTATGAGCTCTGATGATGTGGTAGAAATGCCTACCAGCTGATGGATTTATACAACCAGATGCGTAGAAGTACCTCCACACTGCCAGATATCCAAACACGGTTTGCAGTCACTCAGAATATGCATATTATTTCCTCCAGTCGCTGTAGTAAAGACAATATTTTCCCAACAACACACACGTCGACTGAGAACTGATTCTAGTCACAGTCTTTTTCTGCTGGGTGTCACTACTTTATATTCCTGTCAGCTTTATAACAGCTTCAAGTGAAGGAAGATAAACTCAAGGTAGAAATCTTATTTCTACTCAAAACTGAAATAGCATGTAAGTGCGCAGGATAGTCTTAATATCATAAACAGGCTTGTTTAGAAAGCGCGTGAGAACACTGTCATGGTTTAGTGAATGGCCCTCTAAGTCTTCTTTATGTTCATGCACTCACCTTGACCACATGCTGTTTTGTACACACTGAGTCACCACCTATGGCGTTCTGAGAGTCGGCAGTTCATGGTTTTTCTGCTGTAGAAACTCCTCATGAGATAATGCTACTCCCACACTAGTACTGTATTCTTCTCCAGTTGTTAATTGAACACATTTGCAAGCTTACAACATAAACTGATATTTCAATTCTTGATTAATGACTGAGTGCAACTGCAGAATCATTTGAAATTCAAAATGAATCACCAGCCCACTGTTCTGGCTGAGGGGCTACAGAGAACATAGCAGTTACAGTGGCTTTATATCTGAAGATGTGAATGGCACAAATTTAATGAAGGCGCTTTTAGATTTAAATGAAATTGTATTAAAGTAGGCAAAAATATATCCTGAGAACTTTTAATCAACGTATTTGCATATTGTAATCAGGTTTCACTTTCTGTGACACATGATAAGCCAGTTTACAAAACTCAGTGTGAATCCTCCAATGGCTAGATTCTGAGGGAGGTGTGACTAAGAAGTTTTGAAGTTGTGATATAGGGGAGGTTATGACTCATCCTAGTGAAACGCAGTTGGGAAAGTCATCCCACCACAGGAGAGAAAGGAGACAGCAAAGGCCATTACATGGAAGGGGGATAAATAATTACACAATTGTACCTGAACAGAGCGCAAGGTGTCTGTGTCATGCCCTGAAAGTATGGGTATTGTTCAAAAGTCAGTGCGTCTAGCCAGAAATATGGGGGCACAGAGGACAACACCCACTGCCACGTAAGAGATGTGAAGGAGGGAGAAGGTTGGTAGCACACCGCGGTGGGTGTCGTCTGAATCTGAGGGTGTTTGGCAGCTTGAGATCACTGCTGTGACATCGGTCAGACAGGAACACAGCTCAGAGGAGACGAGGCTTTGCCAGATTTCAAGTGTCATACATACTATCATAGGAGGGTGTGTGTGTGCGGTCTGTTGTTGGCTATGTAATCTGAAAAGCTAAACAGCAAAAGAAAAGCACTGTAGCAAAGTGAAACCGGTAATATTTGCAAACTGAACATGTCTTGTTCACTGGATGTATCTGTGGTTCATGTCATATGTGAGTCACAGGCAAAACAAGTCAGTTAGCTTTCACTCTGCTTTCCGGTTTTAGGCTCAACACACAGCCATGACCACATTTTTCAACTTCAGGGTTTTTCAGTCTCTGTATTTTGCTTGGCCGACAATACACTTTGCTCAATGATCAAGATAAAGTTTCTAAATAGAAAACAACTCATACAAGTAAAGTAAATGCTGATAGGCTGATTGACACCCCAGATAAGAAGCTCTGTTTGGTCCTTAGCATATCAATTGTGCAGAATATGTATGAATAAACATAATTATTAACTAAACTTTTTCACAGTATCTGCATTTATTAAGAAGATAGCCCTGCTGTACTTCCTCAGCTCAACCTGGCTCTGTTTCTCTTGTTGGCCACCTGTGACCGCAGAGTATCTTGATTACATTACATACTTGATACTTGATTACACTGCATAATGGAAAACGTTGATAAATCCACTTATAAAATTTTCAAGAAATGCAGCTTGTTGAGGGAGATCCTTGAAGAAAAAATCAGTTGGCTTGCATCTTTCAGTACATCACCTTGCAGCACTGACTTCCATCATCTTTAGTGAGCCGTCATATTGATTTGACACAAACTTCAAAACAAACTACACAGCAAAACTTGTTGAGGAAAAAAACTAAAAACTAAATCTTACTGAATTATTCAGATTTACATCTATCTTGTATTTGTTACGTTAAAAGTCTTTAATTTGATCTATAAAACCTCTGACAATGGATCGACGTTTGCTCATGCTTTCCAAACCTATTCATTTTGTTCTCTTTTGTTTTGTGTTGTCTTTAAACTGCGAGCTGTGTCAGGATGATGTGTTAGCGCTGCCATAATCGCAATTACTCACTTCATTCCCTCTTTGATCTGGTAGGAAAAATGCTACCACTTATGCTAAACCCCCCAATTGTAATACTTTGAAGGTTAAATGCGTTATCGATAGTCTTACTCTACATATCTTTGGTCTGTGTAATGTGGCTGAGCGGCAGACTGCGGCCAGCTGTGACCAAAGCTTTGTTTACGTCGGCTATGACTCACACACATTTTTCACTTATTTGTTATGCAAAGTGAAACACTGTCATTTTAACAAACGCTCCTTTCTTTTGGCAGCTCTTGTACGTGTGTGGACTCTCACTTCGGAAGTGACTCGAGCCCCTTTGTTTTGACTCTTGATTAAATCTTGAATAATTGTAAATATTCTTTCCAACAATAGATTTATTTACACGTCGGAACTGGAGAATCAAAGATGCCAGTAATCACATAACTCACAGCGTCTCAGTAAATTACTGTTGAGCTCTGGAATAACACTCCTCGGTTCACTGTCATGGCTTAACTGGATATTTCATCCATCGTTAATGGGCGAGCCTGGGTTTTTCCTCACAACAATAACATTGTGACAAGCCAGTAAACACCAGAAGTTACCAACTGAACATAATGTAGTGAGCTATTAACAGCCATCAATAAATCTGACTTGACAAATCTGTTTTTAAAGGAATTACATTCAAAGCCTTGCACTAAATATTACGCAAACACAGAGAAAAAAGAGGAAGTGTGTGTTTGTGTTGAGGCTGTGGTGACACTGCACCGGACAGCCTTTGTGTGTGTATGTTAATCTGTTGTAGTAGGTAATGCTTCTGTGAGATGATCATTAGGTCCAGATTGCGAGCTCTGTCATTGCGATAAGCATCATGTGTGTTTGTGTGTGTCCATGAATCTGTCCACAACAGCCTGCGTGTGTGCATTCATATTTATGACTCCAAGTCCAAAATATGTCACTTTCTCTCCGGCTGTGCTGGCAACACGCTGATGACTCAGCCCATTCAACACATTTATCCTGTTTTCTTGCTAACTGTACTCAGCCCACACTGCGCTTTAATATGCTGCATACATTACAGACCGGTGCCATCTGATTTTCAGAGAGCAAGTCCACAGGAGTTGAGCGTGATGCTTTTCATTCGACCAAAGACAACATTACAGCGCGCCGTAGTGTAAAACCACAAATAAAGGGGGTTAAGTGAGTAGCTCTGCATTCTGTCTCCAATGTATGATTACCTGAAAACAACCGAAACAACATCGGCACAATCACATTTTGGTATTCTGACATAATCAGAACATTTTTGCAAAGATTAGCTGCAAACATTTGGGGTACTAATGATACAAATAATAAAACTAATGCACCCAGGCATGTTTGTCAAAATCTGCCCTTTCAGGTCATATAACGCGAGTGGTTAATTCATGGCCACAGGAGAGCGTTAGTAGGGCAGCCGGAGCTAGAGAGGTCTTTGCATTGCTAACATGAGGTTTTAATGGTGGCCAATTTAAGGCAAATATAAGCTGAGAAGTTGATCCCCCACTGTGTAAACATGATTTTATTTGTTTGAATTACCCACAAAACACATAATTGCATCTCAAGCTCACATTTTCTGGTATTTTTCTCAGCGGCATTTACAAAGCCTTACATGTGATTTAAAAACGATTTTCAAGTCTGAGTGGCGCTGACATCATACTTCCCTTCTACACCAGAATGGTTCATGTGCAGTTTCACAACCAGTTCTTTCCATTTCAACACTGTCCCAATGCTCCAGTATCACTATTGTACTGGAATTAATTGAATTATAATGGCTTTCAAATAGATAGAAAATATTTCTTTGTCTTTGCGTTACATAAATGTACTCAAACTGACCAAGTAAACTGCTGTAAGCACCCTGGAAAGAAAAACTGCCCTTCCATTGGCCATGGCATGAAAGAACCTCATCATTCCTTTCGTTTTCTTCATGTTTCATATCACCTGTCATCACCTGTCTAATGTGCAGAAATCAGCGAGTCGTTGTTATATGTTTCTGTTGTAGAAATTAACACATCCTATTTGTTATATGGATTTGACATCTGTTAAAATTCATTTTTCACAACTGCTTTTTCAGTATATCACAACCAAACCCTCTCCCAAGCATTCATCTGTAAGTCAGAGAAATAATCGAGATTTCAGATATGCCTGTTTTAATATAGACCTTCAAGTATCAAAAGATAGAGTAGCTATCAAAGGAGTTCACTGAAAAGGGAAAAAGAAAAAGTCCCAACGGCATAAGAAATTCAAAAAGACACAGAAGTGCCAGACAGAAGATGTTAAGATGAAAAATTCCCAAAGTGAACGCACGTTTAGGTGTGTAATCTTTCAGGATTTGAGAAAGCACTGATATTCCCAGTGTTGCAACGTATTCTAATTTGGAAAAAATACGTCTTCAGTTTAATTAATAATTACCAAATTGGTTTCACACCCTAAGTGCCTTTTTTTAGAGCTAAATATGAATTCTAAAGAAAGACCTGTGAGATTTTACAACAGAATTAAAGAAGCCTTATCACAACTGTGCGTCGAATGTCTGTGCATGGAAGAGATGGAGCATTTATTATGTTTTAGGTCCCTCTGCGCTAAATAACGCACTCTCTTTTCATGTGTATGCAAATTTACACAAATGCATGTGGTCAACTTGTGGGAATATTGATGCCAGCACAAACAACACTTGTACAGTAACCCAACAGTTGATGACGTGACGTTAGCAGTAAAACGGCCCCGCTGCACCAGCTTTCAAGTCGTTGTTCTTTTTATCTGGCATTCAGTTTAATGGGAGGCACTCTTGCTCTTAAACGTAAACGTAATAAAATAAGAGGTGAAGGCAAATCTCCCATAAGTGTTCATTTACTAATATCTCCATGGTCTCCTTGAATAATTCTAAAAGCCGCATCACACTTCTTAAAATGGTGACACAACTGCAATAGATACAAATCAATAGCCATAAAATGTAATTGAATAGGTTAGATTATTATCATGTTTATTGGGCTTCGGCATGCTCTTCAAAGAGAGTTATAATCAATATTTTGTCTGCCATTAGTGGGATCCCAATTGGTGAGGTAATGCTAAAATTTCACACTGCTACATTCTTATTTTATGGCTTCAGGTAATAAAGCTTTGCTCTGAAAACCTGGCTGCCGACTCTACTCTCACCATACTGAGTCATCAGGATGTTTTCCTGATGGTTATTAGTCTGGGTAGATCTTTTAAAATAAATGTGCACAACACAATGCATTATTCAAAGATGCCAAATCAGACCAGAGCAGGGTGATGTAATTATTTATAAATGAGGACAGTTTGATGAAAATATAACTCTACAACATGTTTGTGCAGAGTAATGGGCTCTACCCGCAACAGCCCAAAGACATTTGGCAAATACTTACTGTACCTGAGAGGCCTTTTCACATCAAGGCGGCTTTAATAGGTAACTGAAGACTGAAACTCTCCCCACTGCTTCAACCTCTCAAACCAATATTCCTGTTTTTCCCTCTCCTGACCGTTGTTCTACTAAACCAAAGCTATTATAATCCCTCTCCTGTTTCCCATCTTCCTGAGGCAAAGTCGATATGTTGGACGTCCAAACGTGCGCAGGGAGATAATGCAAATGTCTCTATAAATAGGGACAATAGTGCTGACACTGGCACACTCTCAAGTGTGATATCTCGGTGTAATATTCACTAACGCATCTAAGCACACACTCTTAGAGCTAGTAAATAATAACAAGGGGGAAAAATCTACTCGATTGCTCTGCGCTTCATCATAAAAACACTCCTGAAGTGGCATATGCACGCTTGAGTTGCAAAGCAAACACAATTCAGATATGTGCTATATGAAGCTCAAAAAGGGGGACTGCTCCACAGAAAACAGATCAATGTGCCCAACACTTTTAAACAAACAGCACACCGCTCGGGTGTGCAGGCAGACTAAATAGCCTGAATATTGAACTCTTCTGTGTTAGCCACTACGGCTCATGAATAATGGATCAACTCAATCCTACATCACCTCAAATCCATTTGGCGCTCATCCAGCTGAGATTTATGGTGCATCTGTTTGTAAGACACAACATACAGTATATTTCACCGTTTCTTTTTTTCAAGAAATCGACTTAAACCAAAAGATGGCCGCAACGCTTTGCAATAATCCTCCATGTACCTATCTCTATAGAATCCACTCCGGCATAATAAGGAGCAGTCATCGAATTATGCAGCACATGCGAGTATGTAACCCAAACTTTCAGAGCACAATGGAAGCCGAGGTAAAGACTGATGGGATGGAAAAATAATTGAGACGGATAGAGTGGAGGAGCGAGCCTCATCCCTCATCTCTGTCATCTTTTTTTTCCTTGTTTCTCACCTTCCAGCTCGTGATGAATGATATTGGAGAGTTTGGGCTCCTCGCCCCACCAGAAGATCCACAACTCCTTGGCATCCGGCTTGACTTTCCGTCGCCATACGCACAGCAGGTTGGCCTGCACGCAGCGCATGAAGCTGCGCAGGACCGGGTCGTCCTGAGCCGGAGCCGAGATCACAGGTCCGTACTCCCCGCCGCCGCGAAAGTTGTAGCAACGCCATTTAATGCCCGTCAACTCCGCCTGGGGGAGGAGAGTCAGGATTAGAGCATGGTAGTAAACATTTAGCCATTCAACAACCTTAAAATTACTCCTCGTTAGGCATTGTTATTTCTGTGGACAGGGTTTATTAGAACAAGGCGACTGTGGCTCGCAGCTGTGTTGCTATGATGGGAAAAGCTTGATTCTCCGCTGGGTCTGAGGAGGAGCGGCGTCAATGCACACACTTTCACACAGAACCAGACAGACGAACACACACGCAAAGACACAGCCCGTTATCCGGTTTTCAAAGGATATCTATTAGCTCTGTGTGCAGCAGCGCTGAATCAGATGCCTGCGAAGGATGTTTTATTAGTCTATTGATGTAAAGAACATGCGTAAATACTGACGACTCAACAAACACTCAATAAATAACAAAGTGGCAGCCAGATGCTTTCACTTGTTCGAGGAAATCCAAGCAGATTCTGTGCTTCGTTTACATTCGCTGAGAGGCAGGATTACAATGTTTATATGTCCCCAATTTTTGCTGTAAACGGTGGACGAGTCCCTCAGGAAAATCCCCGGATTCGCCGACTCATAGATGGGGCGTAAAATGATGTTGAACAGCTCACATCGGAGCCTTTATGCACTTGACAACTTGACATGGGGACAGCCTTGAGCCTTGAAGCACAGCTGCTCTCAGCATACCCCAAAGTGGGGCCCCTTCTAACCACTCTGGGATATGAAAGCTAAAAGGGGCCCTATCTAAGGCGGGGGTTTGGGGACGGGGTGGTGTGGAGCCATTATGAGTGTTTTAACCATCATCACACGGCCAGGTGGGAAATGCTCAAACATAAAGCCACATTTTTCTCCATTAGAGAACAGGAAACTTCTTTATGTCAAAATCTGAATCAAGGATCCTCTGCATTATAACCTGAAAAGCGAAATACACTTTAGAAATATGTGGAAAAGTAACGGGTGGAGAGGCAGGACTGATATTCCTTCCTCTGTGGTTAATTGCGCAGTCAATAAAATCACTTTGCTATGATTTCAGACCAAACGGGGCTAACAGCTATGTTAAAATGATTAGTTAACTGAATGGTAAGTCAATTAACAGACATTTTACCTGCTGCCATTCAGGGAATAAAAATATTATGGCCTCTGATACAAGACAGGACAAAGGCGAAGGGTTCCCTGAGTGACCGAAAGAAATAAACCAAAAAAACCCTCGTCTTCGTAACCTTGTCGTTTTACTCTTTGAGGATGAAAAGTAAATCGACACTAATTGACCAAAAACATGAATTAATTCACTCAGTGTTTAAGTATTGCTGCTGCAAATATTAATGTTTGATGTTAAGAAAATTCAAACAAAAGCTTCCATTCTGGTAAAAAAGTGTTTTTCAGCATGTCAGATCATGCTGATTTAACGCATAATACACTCGATAAATGGGCTTCATTCTTTTTCCCTGTTCCTGTTTACACAGATATGATCCCAGTGTAAATGTTTTAGATCATTTAACGTCTCCCTGTTGTGTTTTTAAGTTCGAGCCCTGCCAACAACGGAACTGCACTCCGCTCACATCTGCCGCTGCTGCCGGGGTAGACATAAAATAAAGTATCTGTGTGCAACTATTGCGGGGAGAAGAGGTTGAGACTGACAGCAAGACATGAAAGATGGCCTTGGGAAAAAAAGAAAAACATGAATGAACTTGAACTGAAGAGCAAGCATTGAAACTCACGGCTCACAAAGAGTGAGAGAGACAGGAGATGGAGAAATAGTTCTGGGGTCGATGGCTGGAGCTCGGCCCAAGAACTGGCACCTCTACAATGAATCTTAAAAGATGAGAAAAGGTCCTTGTTGCTCATTGAAGCCCTCAGTTTAATGGCTGTTATAAAGTCCCTTTTCTTCCATAAAAGCCAAATAAAATGATCTGCTGCATGTGTGTAAACAGTCAGTATAGAGAGAAAAAGACTCACTGATCGCCATGTATGTTTTGGAAACTTTTTGTCATGTTGGTTTGTGTCTGTGTATTTGCATTTGTGCATGAATGAGCCGAGTGGACAAAGGCATTGTTGAGCAGGAAAGAGATTTGGCAGGCGGGGGGGGGGGGGGGGGGAATCACTGCCCTCCTCCTCTCCTCTGTGTTCACCCAGCTGTGAGAATCATGTTTGGCACACTGGCCTGGGCACCGAGCCATCCAAGACCAACCGAAAGGAGGAAAGTACAGAGCCATTTTCACATGGGGACAGGTAGGACGTTAAAGTCTGTGGTCAGTATGGTGACATGCACCAAACATAGCTGAGCTATGGCTTCTACCTGGACCACCGTCTCTCTCCCAGAGAACTGCAGAGGAACAGAGACGCGTTTAAATGCGTTTTAACTGCAGTTAAGTTTAGGTATTTTTATATTTTCGTGTCAAATTTCTAACTGTCAACCATTCACTTGAACCAGGCGTTCAACCAACATGATGGCTGTGGGGAAAGTGACCAAGGAAGCCAAAGGGAATGTTTTCGCACGCCGGAAAATAACTAGGAAGAAATGCAAGTATGCAGTCAAAGCTCAAGCTCTAAAAAAACAATAATTCACTTCAGGTTTGCATTAAGCGACGCTGCATTTTAGAAGTGTGCGTAATCTGAGGTATGCACACGACACCCACGAGGTTCCTGCAGAATGCACCCATAATTACAAGCACGTCCATCCTATAATGACAGTGTGTGTAATGGAAGATATAAACATTGGCACTGCGATAAGCCCAGCCCTAAAATTAGCCCTGACAAGGTCAAGGATACTGTTTGTCCAAAAGCGAAAAAAAAGACATCTGCTTGCACTGCCTCGTCACTCCCGGTCAATGTCAAAAGTTCCTCCCCTGTTTGGCGCAGCTGTCGGCTGCTACTGAATATGGAGCGAAGATGAGGAAGAGCTAAGGTGTCAGAAGATGGATTCGTTTTTAAGGTTTCCAAGTTATGTTATCAAGTCAGAGATGCAGATGAGTATTTTCCCCAGACATGTTGAAATCAGAAAAATGTTCAATTTACTTAGAGATTTAAAGATTTTTTGGGACAAAAAGGAAAAAAGCCATGTTTTGAACCAAACGCTAGCATCAATATAGAAGTAATTGAACAATCTTTTTTTGCTAAAGGAGTCCATGAAAATGATAAACTGTTTAATAAAGCTGGCATTTTTACAATTCAGATCTTACAATTCATGCTGTAAATGTTTCATTACAGTATACAGGTGTTCCCATGATCTGCATTTGCTGGTGAAATTGGTGGCCAGAGGCTGTGCAAACACAGGTGCTGTTAATTTATTGACCATGTGGAAGGCAGTATCCTGACACCCTGCTGAACCCCTGTGAAGGATTGGCCGTGGCACAGT
Organism: Menidia menidia; assembly: GCA_907169785.1. Classification (NCBI taxonomy): domain Eukaryota; kingdom Metazoa; phylum Chordata; class Actinopteri; order Atheriniformes; family Atherinopsidae; genus Menidia; species Menidia menidia. Next base: position 11,281,972 of record CAJRST010003335.1, read on the forward strand.
TGTAGCGAGGGGAGCAGAGCCGCATGCTCGCAGGCACATCCCAACACATCCGGGCACACACAAACGCTAGTGCACGCCCACATCAGGCACAGCAGCTGTGAAGCTGTGCAGACCAGAAGTGCTAAAAAAACCTAACATGCTTCAGGAGGACAGACATTATTTACAGCTGATGTCCAGTTATGTTTCAGACAAGACGCATAAGAGCTGTCTATGTACTGGCATTTAAGTGGGGGATTCAATCGTGATTGGTCACATATCTGTTGCACGCTATGTGTTGTTGGTGTGTCAGAATTTAAAAATAAGTTAATAGTTGTATTTATTATACACATATTATCTCAACGTTAGAGAAAACCTGTCAAGTGTGATGTGAATTCAATTGAATCAACACAAAAACAGAACCAGTCTTTTTAAAACACAAATAACAAAACTACAATGATGTGTTGACACTCGAATCAAATAATATATATATATAATATATAATAATATTTATATCATTCAGTCTTGTTGGTAAAGACTTTAATCTCGGATTTAAATTGCTTTATAAAGTAGAGCTCAAGCCAGTTTCACTCCTATTAATCATGAAAAAAATGCTTGACAGAAACGTCTTTTTTGCAACATGAATAGTAACAGTGTGTTTGCTTCCAAAGATCCTCGCAAACATGTATCCAAAGCAGTAAATTCTTTATCATCCCCTGTGAGCGAAACAGCAAATCATAGATTATTCTCTGTCTCTTTAAAACACTACCACAGGGGTAAAAAGGCTACGGCTTCAAGAGAAAAGATGGTGGATTTTGTTTAATGTCTATAAAACCTGCACTCCTCTGAGCCCTTTGTTCTGTAGGTTGGCTGGTTTAATCACTGACTGAGTATGGAACCAAACACAAGAGCTTTTCCTTCAATAACCCAAACGGACCAAAGCTTTGACCTCACCCTCACCTCTATTATCTTCCTTGTCTTGTCTCTCCCTCTCATCTTGTCACTTTTTTGCTGTCAGGGATGAGTATTGAATGCACCCAGGCGCTCACTTTCTTTTTGGCCTGTTTTATTTTTCTCTTTATTCAACAAACCTAATAATTTGGCAGGTTTCACGAATATGTTTCAATTAATGCAAAAAAGAAACGGATTTACTATGTTAGGTCAAAATTACACTATATAGAAATCTTATGTGCAATTAGTTTGTTTCTTTATTGAGAGCTTTTCTGTGTTTGGAAAGTGTTTTTAAATCTGAACACTAAACCAGGGAGTTTTTTTATTTAAAAAGCATTTCCTGAAAGTAAGGTGAGCTGCACACAGGCTTGGAAGCCATAATCTGTATCCTCACCAGGGTCAGCCTCAGTGCACCGTCCATGTGCTTGTAATCAAAAGAAAACATGCAAGTCAGTACTTTAATCTCTGGCATACATTGCTCTAGCAACAAGTACTAAATAGAGTCTTAAGCAAGGGGCTTCAACAGAGGAGGAGTGAGAAAATATTTGTCATCCTGCAGCTCTGAAAGGCTGTAACATACATGCACCATATTGTTGCCTTAGCACTTTATAGAATAGAGGAACCCTTCATTACTTTCATAGCAAAGCTGAGAGAAAAGCATACTGACAAGGGCCTTTAAAAATGTTTTTTGCCAGCTGGAAATAGTTTTGCTTGTCTTGTTCTCCTGCTTGGAAACTTGTTTGACCTCTTGAATGGAGCACTTGAAACCCTCAGCATGCATCTAAAAGTATGTTTGTGCGGTCATTCCCTGCTGGAAAATACACACTGAAACTATCTCTGACTCCGCAGAGCACTTCATTTCACATTCAGCTCAAATGGCTGTTAATAAACCGGTTGAGTGCATAAATCAAAAGAAAAAAGCAACCTTTAAAAATACTTGTGGGCGCCGGCATGAGAATGAAAACTGCCATTTAAGAGATGTGCCACTTCTCTAGGAATCTCACATAAGCAACAGAGCCTCACAGTCAAACAGGGATGGCACTTTAGGCTATTGAGAGACAGCTTGTATCAGCAGTTTTACCTACTCTGGCACACGCAAAACACTTACTCTGTCAGAGTGATATCACGTTCCCATCAATGTCAAATCTGTTTAGATTCTTGTGCAGCTGCCAATATCTGGGGTGTGTTCAAGTCGGTTGCAATGCATGCGAGCCTTCAGATAAGAGTTGTTGTCTTTTCTTTGCTGGAGACACAGCACTATCCATCTTTCTTAAAGTCAATGTCAAAGGACAAGAGGGAATTAATTCTTGCAAACATTGCATGCGTCCACCAGATCATGTGTCTATACTTACAAACTGTGCGAATTCTGTTTACTCGTTTTCATCGTTCCACATTTCATGTTTGAAACTTGCGATTGCACGTTACCGACTCCATGACTATTTACACTCATATTTTAGGGGCAGTTCACAACACAGCACGTGAACGACATAGCAACTTGTCCATTTTATTTCAAACGAGACAAAAGGAAGTAGCTGTTGTTCCTCCCCCCTAAAAAAACATATCTATCTGCAAAGCACAACAGCAACGATATCTTAAATCTGCCAAGTGCAAGTACGCTGAGTGAGAAAGGACAGCAGTTTCTCACAGCAAATAACCAACTGCATATCAAAGCAACATTTTGTTTGGCTGCAATGAAGTCAGACACAGTAGTTTATCCTTGTCTCTCATGCAGGAGCTATTATGTGATGGGTTCTGCAGGATTATGCCGCACTGTGTCCCCAAAGTGACCATGACATCACACAAAAAACTGAACATAAGTACTGTCCCATTTTCCTTTGAATATAAAATACATACAATATGTATATATACATATACATATATAAAACTTTTTTTTTAAATACATAAGAGCAAGGACATTGTAAGCAGGGTGATACTACGTAATACTAAGACATAGGAAGTCACCAGTTAGCAAAGCCAGTGGCAGAAATCAGAGCAGGCTTTGACTCCCCCTTCATCAATTAACCTGCTGAAATCAAATTAACCCACAAGGAGTCGTACTCCCCTCTGGCATTTTACAACACAAATGAAGAGCGATGCACATTATCAGACTTGTGAGGTAGCGAGAGCGACGGAATAGTGCCAAACAGGTGTAGAAAGAAGGCCTCTGGGGCTGCAGACACTAAACAGATGCCTTTCCTCTGCCTTCTGCCACCCCCTTTACAAGTTCCTGCAAAACAAGGGGACCGTCATTTGATCTGTGTTCTGCTGCAGCATCCAGCCTTGGGAGGTGAGCAAGCCAAGCGACCTAATTAGAGCAGTGAGAGTCCCCGGGGCTGAGTGACGGATAGACCTGCCAATCACATCGCTGAAAGCCTCCACCGAGGCACGACTCCTCACCTGACACAAAGAGCAGCAGGAGATAGGAGCAACAGCACTGGAAGACCAATAAGCACGGGAAAAATGATGTGCAGGGGCACCGCCACATCTGAGGGACAAGATTCCCATCCATTTGCCAAAGAAAAGGAGGGGGGGGGAAGCACAAAGCTGCAGAGTCAGGCTGCTTTTATAGCGTTATGGGACAAGCTAAATTAGTGGTCCTTCTTAGCCTAAATAATTCACAGGGAAAGACATAAACAAGTCTCTGCTTTACTAGTGTCTCTGGTGTAACTTCATTAGCAAAACGCCACGAGGAGCGCAAATTTAGCAAAAGACAGAGACAAAGACAGAAAAACTGAGATACACAATGAAGAAAAACAGAAGACAGAGAAGTAAAAACAGTTGCTAGGCAACATACAACATCTGTAGGAATTCAGAAAGGTATTCAAGTTTAGAGAATTCTGTCTCCAAGGTTACTGTGGAAATATAACATTTCACGCACCTCCTTCTATGATTTCTACTGTCCCTCCCCCCCAAAAAAATCACCAAAAATATGATGTAATTTTATCTTTGTCTCTATTGTTTCTTCTGGGCAGAATTACACCTTCATTTGTTCTCTGACAGCTGGAATTCAAAGCCCAAGTTTGACTGATGATTATTACTTCATAGTAGGATTAATCACTAAGAGCAGTAAGAGAGTTATTCAACACGTACTGAAAATTATTCAGTGCAATAATTGTACAATTAGCTCTGCATGAAGGCTTCTGAAATAGGAACAAGCAGTTACCAGGATGATTGTTCTAAAAATTGGGCAAATGGAGTATAAGCTGTATGAGAAATATCTCATTTGGCTTGTAATTTCCTGCACTGATATTTCCCCACAGGGATTTTATTTCAGATAAAATGACAGCCCAGCGTAAGGCAGCAACTAGCTTTACTGGTCTAACTACCAGATAAACATTATATTGGATAGGGGGGAAAATGGTTTGCTAAGCAATAAACTGCATTTATGAGCCGGCGTGCATGCTGGGTGTAGACGGGGCCAGGCTGTAAACCTCTCCATAGGTTACACCTTGAACAGGTTTCAACTTGCAACTCACCTGATTGCTGTCTTGAATCTGTTTGCTGGCTAAACCGGAGGGGTAGCCAATCACAGCCATTTACACTAGCATACGTTTACACATTGCGACGTGGGATCCAGCAACTGTATGCTTTCACGATCAACACGGAGGACTTCTCTGCTGTGAGCACCTTGTCTCCGCTCCCTCAACCCTCCAGGCTCAGTCAATCCCAGCTCCTGGAAGCTCTATCAAACCCACTGCGACTCGCTATTGTAGCGCAACGTCCATTTGCTCTGTGAAGTAAGCCAGGACTGAAAATGAGCTGTACACATTTTCATTAGCATCTAAAAAATCATGAGCGCCTGCCTAATTCAAGATGAGAGAAGGCGCCATTTGGCAGAGCAGGGAGAATCAATGCACCACAAACGGCTGTGAATCAACAGTCTGCACATAATGTGTTTGTTCTCATCAAGTACCCGTCTGATTGGTCGCAGATAATCTCTCAATGGAACATGAACACATCATAATTAGAATTTGCAACAGCATGGCAGACAACATTAATGTTTTCTCTCTCCCCCCCCCCCCCCCCCCCCC
>CAJRST010003335.1:11295180-11305488 GCA_907169785.1 Menidia menidia
AGCGTCTCCTCCCGCCGCCCGAGGACTGATTGAATTGTTGATTTAAATCCTCCGACATGTGCGTGGTTTCCTCAGCCGCGGCGGCTCCTTCCTCATTGTTTATCTCCCGGAGCGCGTTATTGTGCTGGCGGACGGGCGTGCGCGTCGCCTGGACGTGTCAGCCTCTCCTGTGTGTGTGTGTGTGTTTGTTTTACTCTCTCTCTCTCTCTCTCTCTCTCTCTCTCTCTCTCTCTCTCTCTGGCGCGCGCACCGTCGTCCAGCCCACCACGCATTGTAATGTAATGGCGGTCGGAAGCGTACTATCGAGACTCGCCTCTCCATTTGACCAAGTTTTGGCTCACGTGACCAAAGTCTGGGATCAGCGTACTGTTGGGTATCTTTGATGAGAGGGCTGGATGCAACGGTGGAGAGAGAGAGATAAAGAGGGGGAGAGAGAGAGAGAGAGAGAGAGAGAGAGAGAGAGAGAAAGAGAGAGAGCAGGGCGCGCTGACACGCGTATTGTTCTCTGCTGCCGGATGACTTGGTCACGAAAGCATTTGTGGCGGAAATTTTTTGTGTGTGTGTGTTGTTTTCTCACTTTTTCCTGACGGCATGGGTATATTCTGTGATGAACTGGTTACATAATGTTGTCACAACAGAGGGTGTGACAGGATACAGTCCAGCATGAAGCTCATACTGAGCTCATTTACTGTTTCATAACATTATAATTATTATATATATATACATATATATGCACACACACACTTAAATTAAACAATTCAGTATTTAATTTTTTAAAGGATAGCCTGTATTTGTAGCTTTGGAGAATGTCTGAAACCAGGGCTATAAATAGAATTTCCCTGACAATAAAGTGATAGTTTGCAGCTTTTGAGCTGTTTAAAGATGTTGAGTTGCTTTTAAAACAGTTAGACTGACTGTAACTGTTTTAAAAACAGTTGTCAGTCTACAGTTTTCCCCCTCAGAAACGCCTGCTCACCTTTCTCCTCACTGCCACTTAACCAATTATGCAACTATTCATGGAGCGCACCGTGACATCCTGCTCAGTGTCAAAAGTGGCATTTCATTTTGAAAGTTCAGCTGCCTCTGTGCAGAAGCGCCTGTCTCAGGTTTCCCCACCTTCAGGTTGGACAGGTCGCTGCCGTCAGGGTTCTGAACGACACCGCGCCTCCCCTCTGATGAGCCGCCACACACTCACACTTCAGCAGGCTCTGACGTGTCTTTGGCTGCAGCTTAAACCAAAAAACCCTCTTTCTTTTTGTAGTCCAGATGATCTGCAGAGAGCCGGAGGGCCACTCTAACCAGAACCTCACATAGCTTTGGTTTATTTAGTTGTTTAAGTACCTGTCAGATAAGTTCACTTTCCCTACGTGTAAAAGACAAAAACAAATCTTATTTGCACAGCCACACTAAATTACTACATAAGTGTAATTTATGAATGGGTGTATTAGCTCAAATTAGTAAATGTTTTACACTGTACTTGAAACATGTTGTTAAACGTATTTTTCCACAAGATCTAACATAAATCAGAAGTCTATCAGCTGCTTGAAATGATAGCCAAACCATTTTTTTAATTTTATTTAGCTCAAATGTAGTCAAACTTTTGAAATTGGCTAACATTTATACTCAAAACAAATATTTGGATTAACAATACTCTCTCTTTTTTTTTAAGTGCCAAGGTGCTAAAAGGGCTTGCCATAAAGTTTTAGGAACCTTGGCTACAGCTCATTCGTAAGCTTGTGAGAGGACAGAGCCCCAGCGGTGAGTGTGTTCTGCTCCGTCTCTGAGTGGACGGAGGCAGTGCAGAGTCTCTGGGTGGTGCATGAGCTCATTCCCCCCTCGGCTGCACCTGTGAAGGTGTGGACAAAGCCCGCCTGGTGTGACTTACAGATTATCCCTTTTTCATGCCGCGCTTTTGAACTCGCGGAGAAAGAAAATAAACCCTGGCATTAAGAAAATAAAGGAGTCATCCTGTGTGACCCTAAACTTAATACTCGTCTTCACAGGTGCATGCCACGAGGCCAAAAAACTGAAGTCCATACCCGGGTCAATCAGGACGAGGAGCGGACATGAACCAGGCAGTCATGCTGTTAAACACGTGATCGAGTCAAAAGATGAACAGCTCCATCTGAAATGACATCCACAGTTTGGATCCTATGATTTTTGGTTATTGGGATTTGATGCACATATTGGATCACTCAGATACATCTTTAAATAGTCATTGGAGATTAAAGCCTGAGATTGTAGATACATGGATGTTGGACTGTCTGCAACCACTTGTGTTGTTAACTTAAAGAGGCAGAAATGCTTCTGTGGCATGTTTAGAGATTCCTGCACTGCAAAAACTAAAGCCCAAGGACATTCACCCCCATAAATAACATAAATGCGTTGTAACATTTCTCTATTCCCTTTGACTTAAGGAACTGATTATTCTGTTTGCCTCTCTGAAAATGATCATACAGTCATTGGGAAAGTATGGACAATAAAATAAACAATTTCCCAGCAAAACATTCTTTTATGAAAGTCATTTATTTTGTTTGTCTACGAGCAGTAAAATTGAAATCTACTGGGTCCAAATATAAATGAATCCTCATAAAAGATATGTGCCATGATTGGCATTTAAACAAACCCTGAGTTTGCAGCCACTCCAAAATCTAGCACGCTAACACATTTCCCAAGAAAATACTGGAAATGGCTTTAGTGCCCTCAACAGAGGCTGTTGCCTTTAACTGTCACACATTCATGCAACATTTATAGTACAAATATATTATCGAATAATGTTCTATCTACAGTCCTGTCAGCACTCTGCAAACCAGCTGCATCTATACTGAAAAGCACAACGCTCAAATGCTGGGAAATATTTGAAAATTGTATACAGACTCTCCAGGACTGCAGGAGGAGACTTTTTAAGCCGCAGAACAAAAGCGTATTAGCCAATTTTTCCTAAGATAGACTTCAGAGGTCATTCAGGAGTCAACACATCAAATATTTGTGCTATTGTTAATAATTGATAAGAGCTGCTCATTACATGATGCAATATTCAATGTTATTGTCCAGACTTTTTTTTACATTTAGCTTTCAAATGCAGCAGACGGCAATGAGCATGCCAAATTAATAGCAGAAGAATTCAGTGTAGGTGGATGAAAACACAGATCTTTACAAATAGATTCTGCATGAGGCTTTTAACAAATGAAGTTGTTTGTTTATGCAGCCGCTGAGTCTTTTAACACTCAGTCTGATTGTTCTTCACTGATTAAGAATTTATTTATGTGTTGCAATGGATTGAAAGAGCTTTACTTTGCAGTCAGTTATGGGTACGTAGACAGTTGGTATTCCATCCTGTTTACCGTTGTGAAGGGTGATGTTTTGAGAGAGGCAGCATGAGGACTCAGCACAGGCACCAGAGTGTCGCCTGAAGTTGACAAGAGGGAAATGAGTTAGAATTTTGTGCTACAAATGATGGAATATTTAATTATATGGTCTACGAATGGATTCTTTTGTAAGGCAATGAGATTTTGAAATGTCCTCATAGTATGATGACAGTCAGGCTAATGCACAGAACACACGTTGATGCTGCATCCTTAAGCACTGAACATTAATAAAACATTCAGGGAAGATAATCACACACTGACACATCCGGCCCGGTATGATATAAATAGAGCCCTCACAGAGTCACTTCATGCATCCTTACGTTGTGAAAAGATGGCTTGCCTCTGGTGAAAAAACTGCCACAGAGTTGTGGACTTAAGTCGGTGATTCCTCTGATACCGGCGAAAAGCAGGTAATGGGGGGGGAGTAGGAGTGTGATGGGCTGTGTGGAAGATATGAATCAGATGGATGAGCGAGGGCTTAGCCTGGCGGTTATTGATCCCTTTGCTCCAGGAATGATCCAGAACTCATTAGGACACTTTTGTCCCCCTTTGTTCGATACATTCTCCCAGGCTTTCAAAGGACTTGTGCACAGTTTGACACTTGGTGTGGCGCTGATAGGATGAGATGCTATCAGTTTGAGTAAATCTATTTCAATACGCCACGCATTTCCACTCATCAGGCCCCTGCTGACCTGATCTGAGTGTGAGGAGAAAAGATGCATTAGTATTCCGATTAAAGATAGTGTATTCGTCTGGGCCATTTGTTTGGACTTGTCTAGGCTGGAGGGGAGAGATATGTGTGTGGCTCTCAGTATCCATGAGCTTTTAATGAGTTATTTGTCATTTAACTTGCAGAGGGCTACACTATGGGAATGCAGTTTACCAAAGTGATTTGAGCTGGAACAAGTGTTTTTGGCAGCATTTAAAGTCTGTATTAAGTATTATCTGCTCAGTGTTCAAACTGATAAAAATATGTTTATTTTTCAACGTCAATAGAACAATGCCCAAACAGAGTTTAGAACAATTGGCAACTGCTCAAAAAGTGAAGAAGTTTTACAATTACAAAGAGTATATTTTTTCATATCCTTGAATATTATAACCTATAATGTGTCCTGTAAAATACCAGCCCTACAAGCTGTAAAGGCTATTGACAGCTTAACAAGCCACAAAATCTTTATGATTGGGCATGTTGTTGGCCGGGATGGGAGCACTTTCAAATATTCGTGTAATTTCAACCTTATATAGCCTAACCTCTAAAAAAGTGATGCAAAGTAATATCTTTTCCAAATCTGATGTCTTTTTTGGCTCATTAACAAAATGCTTTTTCTTTTAGAGTATTTACAGTATTTATTTACATATTTGTTTTTTATTCAAATTTAATCAATATTTCCGTCACAATTTTTACTGTGACTAAAATGAAAACAGAAACTATTCTATGTAACAGTTGTTGATTTTTTTAAACAAAGTGTAGAAGATCAGAGATTATACATATAGCGTTAAAGGTTTAACTCAGAGATTACATTTTAAGTCCAACATATGAAAACTTTTGAGCAACATGCAGTCAGTACCAGAATACCTCATTTCAACCTTCAGTTGTGTTTCATCACTGCTATCCCTGAGTTAGACTTCAGAATCAAAACCATCTGGTTAGGTTGAATGATCACGGCTGCTCGGTCATATTTGGTAAGAGCATCCTTGTAAAGAATTATTGGATCTTTAGGAGCCTACGAGCTTTAGCATTCTGCTAGAAAACTGCATCAACAAATTACTTTCTTCTGGTGTTTAGTAGCGTAAGACAGAAAATAAATGAATGAATGAATCATTCCAGGGTTAAAAAAAAGGAATGGCTGACTTCTGTTAAAGTTTGGGGCATGCGGGGAAATATATGCTTCCATCCAGATAAGGCCCTTTCCAGAAAAAAAGGTTTTGTTTTTTGCAAAAAGACATCAACAAACCAGCTCTGTGCTTCACAGGAACAAAAGTCTGGATGTTAAACTGTGGTGCTGACCTGTCTCACCCTAAGAGCACCGTGTGCTTCAAAAAGGGCTTTTAACTGTTGGATAACAGTAATAACACACCAAGCCAGGACTGGACATACTTACAGAGAGGTGAACATGCCTCTGTTATCATGCTGTGATTAGAGAATAATTAGATTTCAATAACAACTGCTAGATCGAGGGTTTAGGATATACTGAAATCGTAAGCGTCCAACAACTTATCTGTATTATCAATTCAAGATGAGCACATTTTAAGGGATGAAGGGCATCAGAGTCTGTTCAGCACTCACACCCGAAGAGGAATGTGTTTCTCTTGAGAACGAGCCGTACCCTCACACTGTCTTCATTAGTGATTGATGGATCACTGCGTGCTGACTTAACACACACCTAGCAGCAAATTCTCTCCATAAAATCAGATGGGAGTCTCGCCTCTCTTCATGGGTCCAATACCGCTCTGGCATTTCCTGGAGCGCGGAGAGTCTGGCTGAGAAGAATAGATGGTGTGCATTATAATGAACATGGGCTGACACCGCCTCATCCATCATTCCAGCCAGGAAAATTATAGCAGTGCCAGAGATAGAGGGAGAGAGAGGGACTTTAAATCACAGAATGTCTGCAGGTTGAACTCCTCCTAGACTGTCATCAGCTCATTGTTGTTATTGTTTCTAACTGCTCAGTACACTCCTGGTTTTACTCTGGGAAACAAGATAGACTAACTGTTTGTCTCCCTGGCAGGCAGCTGCATACACTCTGTAAATTCCTCAATGTATGCTGCATTAAAAAATCTGTTTCACCTCACAGGCTTGTTGTCTGTTTAATTGTATATTGATCAACTGGCTTTTTGATTATTTTTTTGACTGTGAAAATTAGACCATAATAAAGTTAATAAAAACCTTCAAATGCAGAAATCTCATTGAAAGCAAACGACTCATTTTTAAACCATTGTGAAGGTGTAGTTCACTCCACAATGTTGAATTTGGGTCAGCTTCAGTTATTGTGATTTCAGATATAAATTGTTTCTTATTTCATAGAAATTATTTTATTTTCCCCACAAGCAGTGGTTTACAGGTTCCCCCAGCTTGGGGCCTTCCTGTGTGGAGTTTGTATGTTATGTTACTAATCTTTGTGTGGCCCTATGGACTCGGTGGATACTCTTTGCCAAATGACAGCTGGGAACAGCTAAATATTATAATTGGTGATTTTCCATGAAATGTGATCTTGTCTCAAGGGGATTCATTAGAAAATATCTGACACCAGATTCCCGATATAAAGTAATGCAGGTCTGCTTTCCGGGCCGTGGCCCACTACTTCAATTATTTGTGTACCGATGGCTGGGCATGCATCTCTTTGTCTGCCTGTGTGTGCATATTCATTAAGACCCACACAATATTGATTTCACAATGAGCAGCCGATGTTCTCTATAGGATAACTCAAGAGAGGGAAAATGAGATGCAACCTAAAAACAACTACAGATTGGAAAATCAGATTGTACAATTATGTCAGACTCCCTGATACACAGATGATTTGTGTACTCTGAGCCTGTGATGGTGCCGAGAAAGATTATTACCCCACATAAAGTGATTTGCAATTGTAAACAAAATACCGCTTTTAATTCACGTGGCAAATATTGGTGTACAGTCTAGTGTGGCAGGGGAGAGCCTTCGGGGAATTGTGAGGGCTTTAATCCCTGTTTGTTTAAGCAAACACCCTCCGTGACCACTACAGAAAGCAGGTTGTGTTGCATATTTCAGCCCGCAAGCAGCCCGGGCCTTGTGCGGTGCCTTCAAGTAGAAAGATTACCACAGATATTGTGCTTTAAGTGACCAGCCAGCATTTCCACTTGGCTGCTCCCTCTGATGCCACCTGAACAGAATTCAGCTGGAGCCTTCAAGGTCCCCATACATAATGCATCAGAGAAGGTCTGCTCAGTTTTCATGTCCTCCTAATTCATTTGACAAAGAGGGAGAGCTCCACCAGCATGCAACACCCGCAGTCTGAAACGGCGCGGTACGGGGCCAAATCGGGAATTGTCTCTTCGAAACTGACATTTTCTTTTCTTCAACAAGTGCCATCATCAGGTTGATTTTAGTTTAGTGTCTGACTTAGCACGCGTGTGAAAGCACGGAGGGAACTTCTTTGAATAGACATTTACCAAAGCGTACTGTAGGGAAGTCTTTTCATTTCAAATCATTTTGCCCGGAATTTTATTTGCCCCCCCACCCCGTTCCAGAGGAGAGGCTTCGGCCAGATCAACACAACAGCTCACACAGCAGAATTCTCCCTGCTCTTTGTCTTCATGTGTCAGAGACACGGTGATATTTATTAGTTTAATGCTCGGTGACACCGCTCCGGCCTTGCCGTTCATATTTTTTATCTTCCCTTCCCTTATGCCTTTTGTGTTATGATTTGATGTGCCGTGATTGTCTTTTGTTTGTCTTTTGCTCTCGGCATAAAATCATTCATGAAAATCAATCCAAACATGCCCCCCTCCTATGTGTTTCAAAACGTAGCCTCGTGCTGACCTCAATAAATTCAACAGCGAACGCTAAACGTTTCAGTTTGTGCCCTCAAAGTGGCCTTTCCACAAACATAGTCCTTCACTAAAGGGGGTCATTTAGCTTTCTTTCTGCTTGTGTGTCTTTGTGTGGGAGTCGGTGTTGAGGGAGAGGATGAAGCATCCACTACTGTAGCTTGGCATAAATGCTGATGATGGATGACTGCGTGTGCGTCTCTATGTTTCTGATCTTCCAGGCAGAGACGCCCTGCTCTGTTTTCACCGCTGCTTCTGGTCTACCTGTAGGTGCTGATGTTAATGCCATTTGGTGAAAAACTTTCAACATCCAGTTGATGGATTTGAAATGGATTTCAAATAAATGCCAAATACCTCTGCAGAGCTTTTTTTTTTTATAGCACTCTTTCACACCTCTTTTTGTTCCCCGAAAGCAGATGTTATCCTCCAGCTGATTAGATCTTTGGATTTGTAATCCATGCTTAGCACAATGGCAAAGAAGAAATCTGATCTCTTTTTCTCCTGTGAATCACCTGTCAGTAACAGTGCCTTTCGCAGAGGACAAGTGCTTTAGAAGAAGCTCAGTGTGGAGAACTTGTTTAAGTTTCAATAGGTTGTTAAGAAAGTTGTCATGAAGGGTAGCAGTTCTCACGGTGGTTAATAGAGTAAATTTTCTTCTCTTTAACAGAGAATTGTAATCAGTGCAGCAGAGCTACACGTTAATGTTGAATCTACACAGGTTTGAAATGAAGGCCAGATGAATCAAACAAAAGTCCCAGTCGAATGTCAAGAGCCTTCATTTTGAACTTATAGGGACCTTACAGAAACAGCTTGGAAAGCGTGTTGGAAAAAAACCTTATGAAATGTCTTTTTCTGTCTGAATCACACATTTTAATGGAACAAAGTAATGCAAACGAGCTCAGATAGTAGGTACCACATGAGATTGTTTGAATATAGACTAATAACCTTGAACAAACAACACTGAAGACAGCTGAAGCCTTTTTAAAATGTATTAGAACTGTAAAGAAAGAAAATAAATGTCATATGCATTTATTTTCACTTTTATACAACTTTTTTTCTAAATTATATCTTATTTCCTTAAAAGTTAACTTGTGGAAAGAAAATATAATCATCTTTATACACACACATATATATATATATATATACACACACACACACAAAATGTGTGTATATTGAATACAGTCAGGAAAAGGCTGTGTGCAACCCTGCACACATGCATTTATTGTTAAGCTAGGGTGAGTGATATTCATGTCTGTCCTCTTTGAAGACTGTTTTAGCGCATCTGGTTGTGTGGATATTGCAGAGGTCATCATGGTGCTCTGGAGCAATTGAAAGTCTCTGATATGCTGACAAAAAAGAAAGCAGAGAGACGAGTGAGAAGGAGAAAGGGAGGTCCTTTGGCCACTTGTGGCCTTCACAATGCAGGCACAAATCATAGAGGGACATAGCAATTGGAGTGACAGATGAACAATGCTCCTATTTTCTAACCCCCTGTGAACAGGCCCATCCATCACAGCAGGGGAGATTAATTCAATTCATCAGCTTTTTGTCTCCTTGGGCCCCCTAATGCCACCTGATATTGCTCAAGGAGGATCTATAAATGTTTGTGGGTTTGATCTGTGCTCACTTGCTTGACACTGAATTAAAACATTACTCTTTACCCTTAGCAGTACACAAGCTTTGCCAACAGCCACTTTTCCCATAATTCTCTCCAAGATTAATTTGTATGTGGTTGAAAATGTTTGGGGGGCACTAGCAACTCCCCACAGTAGAGATTTGGTAACATGGAGTGGTTGGTTATAAAAGAAAATACTTGAGGTTTCACAATTACTCATGTGAAAGAACTGAAAGCACCTGCATCAACAGGGAATCGTTTCAACTGTGTTGTAAAGCAATACAAGGCTTTTGGCGAGTTAGTGTTAAACTTAAAAAAAAATAAAAATTTAAATAATGGTCCATCTGTTATGTTGGTTGACCAGGGAATACTTTAGTTTACATCTTTAAATGTACATTATGCAGCAATAAAAATCTACATATGCCATCAGCTGATGATAGGGATTCCTTTTGATTGAACTCTACAATTTAAAAGCCTAGCCATTATGCAACGTTATCCAAAGCCACACCAAGGTTCGCAAGATAACAAAGAACAGTGCCAGCATGCTCTGATGGGCTAGTTCAATGGTGAAGAAATTCTGTCCTTGAAAGCCACAGCATGAAGAAGAGTGATGACATCTAGTGGCCACCATGTTAACTGCCATAAAATATCAAATGCAGAAATAGATGCAGTTCTAAGATTTTTTTTTTGGGGGGGGGGGGGGGGGGAACATTAAGAGAAGACTGCTGGTTATTTTTTTTAAGACAAACATTCACTTCAATATTTGCCAAGAATCACCGAGCTGAAGAGAATTCGGAT
>CAJRST010003335.1:11305888-11317999 GCA_907169785.1 Menidia menidia
GCAGAGGTCATCATGGTGCTCTGGAGCAATTGAAAGTCTCTGATATGCTGACAAAAAAGAAAGCAGAGAGACGAGTGAGAAGGAGAAAGGGAGGTCCTTTGGCCACTTGTGGCCTTCACAATGCAGGCACAAATCATAGAGGGACATAGCAATTGGAGTGACAGATGAACAATGCTCCTATTTTCTAACCCCCTGTGAACAGGCCCATCCATCACAGCAGGGGAGATTAATTCAATTCATCAGCTTTTTGTCTCCTTGGGCCCCCTAATGCCAACTGATATTGCTCAAGGAGGATCTATAAATGTTTGTGGGTTTGATCTGTGCTCACTTGCTTGACACTGAATTAAAACATTACTCTTTACCCTTAGCAGTACACAAGCTTTGCCAACAGCCACTTTTCCCATAATTCTCTCCAAGATTAATTTGTATGTGGTTGAAAATGTTTGGGGGGCACTAGCAACTCCCCACAGTAGAGATTTGGTAACATGGAGTGGTTGGTTATAAAAGAAAATACTTGAGGTTTCACATTCACTTATGACAAAGAACTGAAAGCACCTGCATCAACAGGGAATCGTTTCAACTGTGTTGTAAAGCAATACAAGGCTTTTGGCGAGTTAGTGTTAAACTTAAAAAAAAATAAAAATTTAAATAATGGTCCATCTGTTATGTTGGTTGACCAGGGAATACTTTAGTTTACATCTTTAAATGTACATTATGCAGCAATAAAAATCTACATATGCCATCAGCTGATGATAGGGATTCCTTTTGATTGAACTCTACAATTTAAAAGCCTAGCCATTATGCAACGTTATCCAAAGCCACACCAAGGTTCGCAAGATAACAAAGAACAGTGCCAGCATGCTCTGATGGGCTAGTTCAATGGTGAAGAAATTCTGTCCTTGAAAGCCACAGCATGAAGAAGAGTGATGACATCTAGTGGCCACCATGTTAACTGCCATAAAATATCAAATGCAGAAATAGATGTAGGTGTCAGGTTCGGAAGAGCGTCGTGGGGGGGGGGGGGACATTAAGTGAAGACTGCTGGTTATATTGTTGAATACCATTACTCACTTCAATATTTGCCAAGAATCACCGAGCTGAAGAGAATTCGGATTTTTAGGGCAAACATTTTAATGCACACAGCTCAAGATCACGTCACAATATTGCCAGTCAAGTATAAGTCTTCTGAGGCTGATAGTGAATCCTGCCTCCTCTCCAGACACACATGTAATAGGCTGTGCCCAGAGATCCCACCAGAGACACCAGCAGGATGACCGTCACCAGGACAATTTTCCACACTTTTGAGTCTTTAACTTCTTCATTAGAACCTAATGGAGGGGAACAAGTAATTAGGAGACAATCATGTTCTAGCATTACTTTGAAAAATATTTCATGAAATTTAACAAAGATAAATACACACACCTTGTTCCAACACAAGATACGACTCTGGAGTGGTTTGAAAGTTCTGGTGCTCATCCGTCACCCAAGAACCTTCTGAGGAGTTTTCAGGTGACATGTTGTCCTCTATCAATGGTGAGTCTCCATTTGTGTCATAGTCCAAGTTGTCATTCATAATCCAGCGGCCATGGTCAAATTTAGGGTTATCTAGGAGTGTTCATATGTGAAGAGTACCAAGGTGTAAGAAAATAAAAACCAGCAGCAGAACTGATGACAACTGATCTTGACTCATAAAGATACAGCTCTCCTTAACATTTGCAGACAGATACTTCCATGCTTACCTGACCAAACAGCTGTAAGAGCCAGAAGCGCTAAACACACCAACTGAAGCACAAACATGACTGTTAGCACCAGAGTGTGTCTGCCCTTTGCTTTTAATTGCGGTCCCTCATCAGTTAAATTGGTATCAGCTGTGCTGTGACTTAATCAAGACTAATCACGGCAAATATGCTCCCATGACACCAGAGGGACATGGTGTCATGGCCTTATGAGCTTTTCAGACATATATCTCAAAGTCTCACCTTTTTTTCTCTCATTTGAGCAGTAAATAATACATTGAATGAATAAAGAGTTGATGTACACGGTGCCTTGGATAGTTTGTTCCTACTGGCTCTAAAATTTCAGAAATGTGTTCCTGTTTAAAGACATGCCAGAAAAGAACGTTGCTGGCGTTTTAACAAAAATTAGAACCACAAGTCAAATTCTCATATATTGTTTATTTCAGTACAGTTTCAGATGTCTAGAATATGAGAATTGCACAAATGCCCACTGTAACAAATGGAGCTTTGACAAAAATGAGGTCGCTGTCACATCTGAGAGAGAATCTGCGAGCAACAATAAATCACACAGAGTTTGGTGTTTTGCAGTTTCCATTCAGTTAGGACCAGAAGCATGACTCACTCTGACAGCCATGTTCAAAAGTGAACTGTTCCCTTTTCTTTACAGCATGCAGTTCAAACAGAGGGACGTTCAGATTGAATAGGACTAAGGAAGCAGCAATAAACTTTGCTGTGGTAGACATCACAGCAGCCATCACTGGTGACAATAATTGTGGCTGCTCGGGCTTGAAGCCCGTTTCCTGTTATGACTAATCAAACTCCTTTACTCTGAACTGCTGGTGTCTCATTTGACTGAAAATTACACACACACATACACACAGAGAAGAATGCAACATGTTTTTCAAAAAAATCCCCTCAAAACAAGTGCATATTAAATATGTGACAAAACATATTGGTGCATGGGTTTTATGGCTTCTAAATCAGCAAATCTCTTCATGACAAAGAGAAAACGGTGTAAGACGAACTGATTAAACAAAACCTGTCAATGATGATCCCTCTTAATATGTTCCCCGCTGCCTTCTGGTAACAGCTCATCACTTTTCCCTTTTTGTTTCACGAACATTTGAAAGACACATCGCTTTATTTTTTTATGTGGGGAACAATCTGCTATTCTGACCTAATTTTTGCACCATGTGTTTTTTTCCTTGCATAGCAATTCCCTTAAATCCTCACAGAAAATACTTAATTGCCTAACATTCAGCAAATTCCACAGTTAATGTGCTTGTCTGCATAGATAATGCACTGGCCTTCACAAGTATTTGAGAAGTGCAACATCAGATTTAATATGTCTGCACAGTGGAGAGTCTTACCTCATATGAATCAAACACAAAGCTGCTCAGTGTTCAGGAGTTTTCAAATTCAAATTCCCAATGTCTGTTTCTTTTTTCCCACCTGTTACTAACAGTACAGTGTATATACCCTATAAACTACTAAATATACTGTCTCTCTTTAAAGTGGGATCAAAAGCTCCTCACATGGTGCAGTAAAGAGAGCTGAAATTATTTTAATATATATATATATATACAGCATGAAAATATAAAGTAACATCTGCTGTTCGCTCAACAAAATGATGCACATTTTATATATGTATGTATATAAATATATATATATCACAGTGTATTTAAGCTGATAAACTAACCGTATTGCGTTTACTGGTTTTACAGAAACTTTCCTTTTCCAAGAAAGGAGAACTTTCCTTCTAAAAATTTAATTCAGGTCAAGTTAAGAACTTGAATTTAGATTATGGCAAAATGGCTTTTCTGGCATAATCACAGAACCGCTGAGGATGACTGACAAAAAGGTCAGATATTAGACATTTAGAGATAAAAATGACCCACCTGAGGACAACACATGAGGTGATGTTACTGACTAATTAACCTGCCATAGAAAAAAATATAAATTCTAAGTTTTAAGTGAAATGCTTATACGTTATGCTCATATGTGAACTTGCGATACAACTCAGTTTCCCCTGAGAGGGTCCGATTTCAGCATCCCCAGACGATGTTCCACACAGCAGGATTTCACATCCAATATCTGAATTGAACATTCACTGAATATGAAATCCTGCTCCTTTACACAGCATCTGGGTAATGCACACATTGTTTACAGAATGGACTGGCTTCTTTCCAGGCTGGAACAGTCTGTCCCGTGTGATCCCGCTTTATTTGTGCTTTTCCTCCTCATTGTAGAGCTTCCGGAGGCTCGAGTCTAGCAGGAAATCCACCGACCTATGAAGTATGAAGAGCGGCAGTGTTAGACACATGATGCATTACTTCTAAAACTATTTCATAAAACAGAAGCCGTGCGGGGCACACTTTATCTTTAGATGTCAGTGGTTTGTACTAGTGTCCATCAATCTGTGACAAAGGCAGTTTTATGTTTTCTTATGTTATGTGTTTGTTTTTCGTTTAAGAGAATCCCTGGAAATAAGAAAAAGTGAGCAACAGCTGCCACTGCTCCATCTCTCTTATGAAAAGGCTGAACTCTGTATTTGTTCGCTGATGTTTTCTCCACATGGAGGCTTACCTTCTTAACTACAAACCAAACCTTTCACATATTTTAGCATCGCTCAGTAAAAGCGGCTTCTATAATCATGTCCCATAACAGAGAACACACACAGTACGGCTTGTGCGAACCTGTCTATCGGAGTGATGATGAAGGGGATGGTGGACAGGCCGATGGCCGTCGTGGTCCACTTGCGAACGGGCAGGGGCCACTTGGTGGTCTTGCCCAGCAGGTAGAGCGAGCCGGCACACACACGGTTGATGGTGAAGCCCGGGATCATCACAGAGGCCAGGGCCTGCCACACAAAGGTGTCCACCACTGCTGCCGCCACACGCGTTGTTTTCCCTGGGTTTTCTCCGTGGGCCTTGAACAGGTGGAGGGTGAAAAAATGCTGGGTTACCGAATGGTTCTAAAGGTCACTGGATGCACAAACAAAGAATACAGAGAATAATTAAAAGGTAATATCTTACCAAAGCTGCCTTCTTCCCTTTGTCCACTGCATCAGCAGTGACATATGCAGTGGCCACAGCATAGCTGCCCCACACCAAGCTCACCGGCACCAGAGCACGAAAAGCCTCCCCGACCTCATTGGCATAGCCTGTGGGAATCAATACACAGATGCAGATAAGCCTTCAACCTTCTTTGTCTCCTCTAAACGCAATGCATTAGCCACCCTGTAATCAGATGCTACGTCTCTGTTCTATAACCCAAACCATTAGAGGAATACTTTTAAAAGAAAAACTCAGTTAGTGCATTTGGCATTCAAAAGCTGTTTGTCTCTGACCGCAGAGCGACAAGCCGCATGGTCCGTCTTTCCATTTTTCAGAGTCCGGTTTGCACAGGATGAGACTCACGAGGAGCTACTGATCCTCAGCAAATAATGGAATGTTCATTCATTTAGAGCGGAATGACCAGAATGTCCTTGATCCCCTATGAGGAGGTCACCTGTGCCATATGTCCCAGAACGTGTGCGTGGCAGGTACACCTGACTGCAGGCACACGGGGAGCAGCGCTTTTGCTTCAATGACAACGGAGGCAGCAGAGCGTGGCGGAGTCAAATTCTGCTGCCGCTGTAAGAAGCCATCATGAGTGCTGCTGCCAGCACTAACTGAAGCAGCATTTAGGAGACGCTGCATTTTGGTAAAAAAGGAATCCATGTCACAGCCTGTATTACTGCTCAGCAGCAGTTTCCCAGCTTCCACATTCTCATGCAGATTGTATGGATCCACATGGCAATACGGTGAACACTGCCTGATAACTCATAAATCAGAATTCAGATAAAAGTTTTGTGATATTTACTCAGAACTAGTTTTGAATGAAACATGATGAGCATTAGATCCATCTGTTCTATTCACGTGATGCTCTGTTGTTGCCCGTTACGTCATTTGAGCTGCCAAACTGGATTCTCCCCCAGATTTAGGGCCACACTCACAGCTGCAACTACAACACAAAGCATTCATGTGCTTTGCATTTCCACAGTTAGTCTGCAGGTGATAATGAATCTGTTTCTGGTGTCTGATGAGCACACTGGTATAGAAATGTGTGGTCTGATGCCATCTGCCTTCAGATCGTGGTTACAGCACCAATATTTGCCATCATTTGAATGCATTTAGCTCTCAGAAAAGGAAACACAAAAAACCTCAATCACAGGGTTTTGTTTACAGCATGTATCAGATAAGTCTTTCCGTCAGCAATAACTTTCCTTTTGATACTAATACCAAATTAATTCTGTGTCTATTAAAGCAACTTAAATGCCATCTTAAAGGATAATAAGTGATAACTCTAATAAGCAAACACTTTTCCTTTGCAAATATGAACATATGGATTCACACAATCCTTTTCTGGCTGACTTTCTAAGAAATTAGTAAGGAAATATCTGCAAGGAGTCCAGAGTAAATGTGGCTTTTCCACGCTCTGTTTCATTTCAATGCAGTGTTAAATGCATGGCTTCCATTTGCTTAGCAGAGCACCTCAGCAAAGGTCTTGAAGAGTCAATTATTCCCTTTAATCGAAGGATACAAACTATTTAATACAATGCATTGCTTTTTAAAAAAAATGGTCAGCATCGATTGCCCCCACCCCTTGCTCCTAAAAACAAAGCTAATATTATTGCCGTGTAGACACCTGCTAAATATGTAGTATTCTTTTTTTTTTTAAACATGACAAAGAGGTCATAGTTGTGCTATTTTTCCAAATAAAGTTATATATACTGCAGCAGAGCCCAAATCACTGAAAAGGCTGCATGAATTTCAGCTACAAGCAGTAGGTTTATGGTTTCCACAGCGATAAGAGCTTTATTTGTATAATGATGTCTGATAACAAAGGGAGCAGAGATAGGATCCTCCACCACCAAAGCATTTAACTACTGTGAAGATTTGACATCCTTTTGTGTAATAAGGCACCTCGTTCTTTACTTAAAAGCTGTGTTAGCATGTGTAGAAATCATGTGAAAGCTAGGAGAAACCATAGAGAGTAGAGATTCGCGCACAGAAAAAGAGAGTGGTGTGATGATAGACAAGTTAAGGGATTTTCCATGACAATAAAATATTATTAGACAAGGCAAGAGGCTGTGGTATGCAGCCATTTTATTTACTGAAAATGAATTTAGCCAATCCTCCAATACACTCAGAAATACTGTTTTAGTCTAAGACTGAGGAATGTCATCTTTTCCAAAACAGTAAATTAATTATGTTTGACTGGCTTCAGGTGGGTAGTTAAGTTGGTAATGGTATGTTCAGGTGGTGTTAGGAGAATTTAAAAATCTAAGTTTGGCATTAAAATATGAAGTGTCATTACACAGCATAATGTCGATAAATAGAACCTCGATATTTAAACTGATCTGTTTGGCTTTTTACCCACTCATAGGAACACCACTTTTAAACTTAGGTAACACAAATGGGTTGAAACGTAAAATTAGAAACAGATTAAGAACATCCCTAGAGTAGAAATGGAGATAATCCTGTACGGGCAAGATTTAAACTGGGGACAAATAGATTATGATTTTATGAGGCGGATAAACTGATTCACATGACACTACACGCTTACAGTTCCCCAGAGGAGGTCTGTGAAAGAGGAGGAGGCATAAGCCCACGGAGGGGTGCCCTTCAGAGGGGGCACACAGCCTGCCCTTCCTCAGCTCCCGGGCTGATCGACTCCAGTGTTAAAGCCACACCAACCAGGGGGCAGCTAATACAACAATTTATCTGTTACACTATCACAGCCTTGACTCAACTTGAGTGAGCTCATGCCTTTGGGTTTTTCTTTGTGGTTGTGAGTCACTCCCTCAACTTGCTCAACAACTGTGCTTACCGAAGGAGGAACTACAGGGACAACTCTACCCTACGCACACAGTAGTTTTTGAGCATAAATGAGAAAAGCCATGAAAAGCCTAGGTTACATATCATTGTAGGACACCTATAACGTCTTATACTAGCAAAATGTCCTTCAACACCCCTCAAAGGTGAAGTTTGCTATTATTGGACATGTTTGAAGCTGATATGCTATCTCCTCGTGAGCTAGCTCAAACCTCAAACCTCCGCAGTCAGGACAGTTCCGGTGTACTCCTGACGTGTTCTGTACAGATAATAATCCTAAAGGGAGCGCCTTGCCCACGATAAGAGTTTTTTTTAAAAAAATACGTACCCAAGAAACGAACCCATGTGTCACGATAAATGTCGATCGCTTTGTCTGTTTTGGCTTCACTTGGTTCCATACTTCCCTCTACTCCATCCCACAGTGATGTTCGGAACCTCGCGCAGCGTATGACGAAGCCGACGGCCGGAGGGGACCGTGAAGGGGGCGTGGCTGCAGCAGCCCGAAGCTGGACCGGCCAATCTCGGAGGGCATCGGCAGCATAGTCCGCCCAAAAGCAAAACACAATTATCATGCGAAGAACATTTTTTAAAACAAATGTGGGTATTTAGAGGGAAATGCTTCACATTTGCATTAAAAAATCATAAAAAATGGCCCACTTGATCATTTATTTTAGTTGTAGTTTTATCTATTTAACACAATCCTCTTTCAAAAGTATTGATATGAAAGTTTATTTAAATTTAATTCATTTCAAATTCCTCATTTCAATCGAACTAATTCGCCCTGAACAGAGTGCACAGATAAATGGATTTAGAAAAACAATACATTAAAAAGGATGAGCTTGTATTATGAGAGTATAGAGTGTGCAGGCCTTACGGGAACAGTGTGCCGTAAATCGTGAATATTAGGTTATTACAACTGTATATGATCTCGTAATAAAGGGCTATGTACAACACTTTAAACTTCAATTTACTATATCCAATAATAGGCACGTTTCCCGATTGACAAAAATGGTAACCAATGATAGTGACCAATGTTACAAGGTGGCCAGTAGGAGAGGAGATGTCTATTTGTGGAATGAATTTTGACCCACCATGGCCGCCGTATGCAGCAGTCAGCGGTACAGCCGCTCCAAATCATCGTCCTGTGTACATTTCAGAAGAGGGACAATGCCTTTTAAATTGTGTTTGACTTTTATAGCTCTTTTTCTAACTAAAAATCAGTGTTTTGCCGACGATGATCACGAAATGGAAGAGTTTCTGAAGCGGGAGTATTCTCTTTCCAAGCCTTACCAAGGTATCATTCGTACAGTAGCAGTGGCGGACGGGGGGCAGGCAAGAGGACAGATGTTTCCAGAATGATGCCTTTAGCATTCAAAATCACCCAGTGTTCGACTTGGTTTTGCCATCGGATTACTTTTTCTGTCCTTTTAATGTGGTCTTTTTCGTGATTCTGTTCTGTCTTAGGCTGTGACCTGCAGCTGTCATGTTTAGGACTCTGACAGTCTGTGTAAAATGTATTTTTAATCTACAGTCCCTCTTTCACCTTTGATGTCTTTATTTCTTCTTTTTACATCACTGAGCTCTTTAGTTTAGTGACTAGAATGAGCTGTGGTGTCTGGTTTCTCTTGCTGTCAGGTCTTCCTTCATAGTTTGGAGTAACCACATTGTGATTTGTGGTCTCAGGTGTGGGATCTCTGAGCTCCTCCCACTGGGAGCTGATGGGGGATGCCATGGTAACCACCGACCAGGTGCGACTCACACCCGACAAGCAGAGCAGACAGGGGGCGGTGTGGAGCCGTATTGTGAGTATTTTGTCATGATGTTACATTTATGTAGGCCTATAAATGCATGTGGGTCTGTCAGTTGAAGAAGGATACGTGTTGATCTTATCTGTTTTGGGCCACACCACAGCAAAGTGGGACCAAACGCACAAACATGACGCATTCAGTTTATGTTATTTTGCCTACCGGGCTGTACATAACAAACTCATTTGTTCATTCTAATTGAAAACCCCTCCATGGAGCAGCTTAGGTGTTGTGTCTTGGTGATGCTGCCAGGCTAAAAAAGAGCTGTCCTATTGAGATTAAAAGCCTTGAATTAGTCTGATATACTGGAGTCAGGTCCTATGAACCACACAATGCTGCTTCACATATTGTTTTTGTCTGTATTTGTGGCACGTTGTGTACTTTTCTGGTTTTGTTTTGCTTTGTTTTTCTAGCCATGCAATCTGAAGGACTGGGAGATGCAGGTACACTTTAAGATTCATGGACAAGGCAAGAAGAACCTGAACGGCGATGGGATGGCCATCTGGTACACTAAGGAGCGAATGCAGAAAGGTAGAAAAGATCTGACATAACGGTCGTTAATAGCCGCGTTTACATCGGTTTTTATGTTACTAACAGCTGTCTTCTCAAATGACTGCAGGTCCCGTGTTTGGAAATATGGACAACTTCACCGGCTTGGGTGTCTTTGTGGACACGTATCCCAACGAGGAGAAACACTTAGAGGTATGCTGCAGTATCTCATCAAGATCTCAGCTTACACCAGAGGGCGTCAGAAAAATTCCTACCACTGCAGGGGTGCTCTTGGAATTTATTTTTTTAAAGGGGGTCTTATTTGTGTTCTTTTGTGCAACCTTTGGAGAAAGGCACAGAAGAAGAGATACACTCCTCGCACGCAGGTAACATGGACGTCGTTTTAACCTCATTACCCAGCCTACAGCATGGTCTCTATATTTCCCCTTTGTCTGCATGGTTTGCTGTGTGTTTTACTCACTCTTGTTTTCTCTGGCCTGGACATGGTGCCAGTTGGATCTGCTTTTTGGTCAAGGTTTTTTCTTATTTTTTCTTTATTTTTTACAAAGAAATGTGGAAGCTCTGTAAACTATCCATAAAAACAGAATGCTCATTTGAAAACTGTTGAAAACAAGAATGGTGGTATTTCCAAATTCTGTTATTCCATTTTAGATGCGGGCACACCTGCAGACACAGTTTACACTGCATTCTGTTCTTATACCAGTTTAAAAACCATTGCAGTGTTTTTTTGGGGTGGGAGACTTATTATTCAGACCACATGAGCAACGCTAATGCTCCAAACTGGCATGCAAGAGAAAGTCCTCCCTCCATTTGCATGGTCCGGGGGGGTGATGTTTTTCTAGACCACAAAAAAACAAAGACACGCCTTTAAATCGAACTGCCCTCCTCATGTCCGTCTCCTCTCCTGCTGTGACCAGAGGATCTTCCCCTTCGTGCTGGCCATGGTGGGGAACGGCACCATCAGCTACGATCACGAGCGGGACGGGCGGCCCACAGAGCTGGGCGGCTGCAACGCCATGGTGCGCAACCTCAAGCACGACACCTTCCTCTTCATCCGATACGTCCGGCGCAGGCTCACGGTGAGAGACGCAGGGGGCCGGGCCGAGGGCCCCGGCCGCGAGGCGTTCAGGGTCCTCTTTTGGATCCAAGTGTAATTTTGTTGGCTTCCTCTGTTGAGCAGGTGATGATAGACATAGACGGCCAGCACGAGTGGAGGGACTGCCTGGACATACCGGGGGTGCGGCTGCCGCAGGGCTATTATTTTGGAGCGACAGCCGTCACCGGAGATCTCTCAGGTAAAAAAAAACAACAAATGGGCGGAAAATTTGAATGTAACTTTTCTCCCATTCAACATGGGAGACGTGTGTCTGTGTCTGGACTACTTTTAAACAGCTTTAAAAGATATTATTCCAACACTTCCCAGTTTAGACAAATGACACCCACCCCTCAAGGTGGCGGCCTCGGAATAAAGCTGGGAGGGAAATGCTCAGCCAAGGTTTTCATTGGGGAGGGTTTTTGAAAGAGATACACATACAGGAATTATTTCAAGCAAAAGGAAAAAAACAGCTTGCGGTAGCGTTTTCGTTTCTTCATAGTCCTGCGTGTTGGTACTTGAGGAACTTTGGCTGGTACATTTTCTCGGGCTGAATTTAATTGGCTACGAACAACAGTTTATTTTAGACTCTGTGCGGGATCCAGTGGGTTCACAGCCAACGTCCCGGTGCCAGACAGCATATGACACCCCGTCCCAGCGCTCCGGGGCGCAGGCCTCCGCAGGCCCGGCCTGTTTTGGCACCACGAGTGGGGACTCGCACACAATTTACGGCCCAGTGGTTTTGATATTGTGTCTGGCCTGTGTCATTTATCAAATGGGGAGCTGTGGTCCATGACTCCTGATAAATCTTTCTCTTGACTCGCTTCTTCTAACCTCCTGTTTTCCCATGGACAGATAACCACGATGTCGTTTCCCTGAAGCTCTACCAACTGACGGTGTTTAGGAGTCAAAAGGAGGAGGAGGAGGAAGAGGAGGATGTAATAACCATACCCAGTGTAGATAACATGGAACTCCTCAGATGTAAGACCCCCCCCCCCCCCTCGACCCCCCCCCCCCCCGAACTTCTACCCGCTCCCATTCCCCTGCTTGTTGTCCATCTTTCACTCTTGCCCCCCCCTCCTCCATTT
>CAJRST010003335.1:11318399-11332956 GCA_907169785.1 Menidia menidia
CACGAGCGGGACGGGCGGCCCACAGAGCTGGGCGGCTGCAACGCCATGGTGCGCAACCTCAAGCACGACACCTTCCTCTTCATCCGATACGTCCGGCGCAGGCTCACGGTCAGAGACGCAGGAGGCCGGGCCGAGGGCCCCGGCCGCGAGGCGTTCAGGGTCCTCTTTTGGATCCAAGTGTAATTTTGTTGGCTTCCTCTGTTGAGCAGGTGATGATAGACATAGACGGCCAGCACGAG
This sequence comes from Menidia menidia, assembly GCA_907169785.1. NCBI lineage: Eukaryota > Metazoa > Chordata > Actinopteri > Atheriniformes > Atherinopsidae > Menidia > Menidia menidia. The sequence goes on from CAJRST010003335.1 coordinate 11,318,639, forward strand.
TGGAGGGACTGCCTGGACATACCGGGGGTGCGGCTGCCGCAGGGCTATTATTTTGGAGCGACAGCCGTCACCGGAGATCTCTCAGGTAAAAAAAAACAACAAATGGGCGGAAAATTTGAATGTAACTTTTCTCCCATTCAACATGGGAGACGTGTGTGTCTGTGTCTGGACTATTTTGTGAAACAGCTTTAAAAGATATTATTCCAACACTTCCCAGTTTAGACAAATGACACCCACCCCTCAAGGTGGCGGCTTCGGAATAAAGCTGGGAGGGAAAGGCTCAGCCAAGGTTTTCATAGGGGAGGGGTTTTTTAAGAGATACACATACAGGAATTATTTCAAGCAAAAGGAAAAAAACAGCTTGCGGTAGCGTTTTCGTTTCTTCATAGTCCTGCGTGTTGGTACTTGAGGAACTTTGGCTGGTACATTTTCTCGGGCTGAATTTAATTGGCTACGAACAACAGTTTATTTTAGACTTTGTGCGGGATCCAGTGGGTTCACAGCCAACGTCCCGGTGCCAGACAGCATATGACACCCCGTCCCAGCGCCCCGGGGCGCAGGCCTCCGCAGGCCCGGCCTGTTTTGGCACCACGAGGGGGGACTCGCACACAATTTACAGCCCTGTGGTTTTGATATTGTGTCTGGCCTGTGTCATTTATCAAATGGGGAGCTGTGGTCCATGACTCCTGATAAATCTTTCTCTTGACTTCTAACCTCCTGTTTTCCCATGGACAGATAACCACGATGTCGTTTCCCTGAAGCTCTACCAACTGACGGTGTTTAGGAGTCAAAAGGAGGAGGAGGAGGAAGAGGAGGATGTAATAACCATACCCAGTGTAGATAACATGGAACTCCTCAGATGTAAGACCCCCCCCCCCCCCTCGACCCCCCCCCCCCCCGAACTTCTACCCGCTCCCATTCCCCTGCTTGTTGTCCATCTTTCACTCTTGCCCCCCCCTCCTCCATTTTAGTGGGACAGGTTGAAGAAGGGATGAGCGGAATAGCCATTTTCTTCACAGTGCTCTTCTCCATGCTGGGCTGCATCTTCCTCATCGTCATCGGCCTGGTAATCTACAGCCACTGGAACGAAAGCCGGCGTAAGCGCTTCTACTGAGGGAACGCTCGGGGGGGAGAGTACGACTGCAGTCCACGGGCCAAACAGCGAGGAGACGGAAGTGAGGCGCTGCCATTGGTTGATGACAGGCGATGGGGGACGTTACATTTCCCCCTCAGCTCCTGCCTGACTCACACCAACTCAGCCTTACCATCTTCACCTCTGTACCTTTTATACAGCAGACTTTTTTTGTTGTTTTTTTGTCTGTTTTCATTCTACTTTCACAGATCTTGACCTAATGGCTAGGAGAAACATTACATTTACAAATGGCTGAAGTATCCATCCCCCTCATGAATAATGTACCTGCTGCATTAAGTACTGAATAAAAACTCAGTCAGGAGGGATGCCGTGGAAATGTAAATCCGAGCACACCACATTAAATCATGATCCATTATCAGGGGCCATGCTGCTGTTTCAGCCACAGAATGTGTTTATTATATTTCAGAAACATTATATACCTTCCCTGAGCATGTCTTCCAGGTGGCAGCTTAAGTTGCTTTTAAACTTGTTTTTGTGCTTTTTTATTTTATTTAAATTATTGCGTTATGTTTTGTATCTATTTTGTATTTATTTTTAGAAGAAAAAAAAACTAGGTCTTTTATTTTCCTCCTGCCAAATGCATCTAAACCTATTGCTGCCAAACCAAATCCTCTTGGATCCCTGCCGTGCTGTATACTACTGCTGTGTAATGCACAATAGTGCCCTTTTTCTTTCTTCCACGACTTGTCAAAACTGTTTATGAAGAGCGTATGAAAGGCTGAATGTTCACAGCTGTTGCTGGCGTTATGACTACAAATGTGTTCAGTTTGTTTCTTTTGTCGGACGATGAAGCATGAAAAGGTCTGAAGGCCTTTTACCAATCCAGGCTTCCTTTGGCAGGCAGCCTCATCTCTTCCTCATGTGTTCTGGAAATGGCCGCGGGGCTAAAGGCGGCGTCATGTATCCTCTGTGTGGGTTTTTTCTTTTGTTGTGTTTTCCGGGATAACTTCCTTTTCCCTGTGGCCACTTGGACATTTACCTCACCATCTTATTTATTTAAATTATACCGTTTGCTGTTTTTGTATGAAACCTGAGTTCTTCTTTCAGGAAGCCACAAATTAACGTTTCCAAACATGAGAAATGTGTTCCGTTTCTATGTCTTTTTTGCATTGCCCCGTTGGATGTGTGAGTGAGCTTTGGGTGCACATACATAAAAAAATACTCAGTTCTCATAAAGTTATTTTTTCATGGCATTTTTCTCATTACCTCATGGCTGTACAGGAAAGGGTGCTCAACTTCCACCCCTCCTGTATACGTTTTTTCCTCTTGGCTTTTTCTGTTCAGATATGTACCTGAAACAGCTGAAAATACTTTTCTAAAGATGAACAGCCTAAAAATTTGAATTAGTGTCAAGAAAGTGATGACAGTACAGATTTATTTTCCTTCCTTTCTACTTGGAATAATGCAAAACGAACACACCAATCTCAGTTTAAAAGATAGAGTTCACTTAATTCATTATTTCAAGATAGTTCCCTTTAAAAAAATAAAATAAAATTACAGCAAGACAGTTGCTCACCGTATGTCGGCTCAGTCCTGCATTCAGTTTTAGTCGTCAAAGAGATGCTGAAAATTTTCATTTAACAAAACATTTTCTAAATGCAGATATTTGATGAGTGACTCAGACTGAGTACAACAAAAGGAGGACATTCATGAGTTCCGCTGCCTGGGGGGGTTCCTCACACGGCCATCCGATGGCCACGCTGACCAATACTGGACATCACAGGAAAGAAACTCAAACTCAAAGGCAGTCAGCAGAGCGCCAATGTTTGTTTTATTAAAAAAATAAAATACAAATGATGACCCAGACAGTACACGGCGGACTTGTTACCACAACCAAAGCATTTTATATCTGTCAGTGCTCACATTTTTTTTCTTTTTTCTATCCCTACTTCACTCATTTTGGCTTATTCAAAAGGTAAAAGGACAAAAATGTAGAAATAGAGTCTGTTAGTCGACACCTGCTTCCTTCTCAAAACTGAGTTTCTCATTTTTGAAAACAATAATAATAATAACAACAATAATAATAAGTACATCTTGCTGAACCATGGCACCTCAATGTCATTTATAATATCAATATTTGACTTGGGCAAAAAAGCCCAATCTGCTGAGCGGGATGAAATTGTCACACTGGATGCTGAGGGTTTAGTTTAGTTTAGTTTAGGAGGATTAAGAAAAATAGTGACACTCTGATGAAAACATTAACCAAATATGTGCAGGTTTGTGAGTCAACTGTGTTCCATGTTGAGGTCTTTCATGTGTATGATATTCATTACGGATGTACTAACCGAGGATTAAAGGTAATGGTTACATATTCAGTCAGTTTGTGAAGACCGAAAAGAATGGGAGCAGCAAAAATGAGAGAGTAAAGCAGATCTATGTTACCAAGCAAAAGTTGATCTATTAAAAAGAATGTGATCAACCTGTTCCTTGGGCAATGTGGTCTATTTGTAAGTCTGGAGGACTACGTGTTAGTGGTTGAGGGAGGCAGACGGGGGAAAAAGAAGAAAAGGGGGGGGTGAAAAAACATGTCTAAGCTAGAATGGCTTTTTCACTCAAGCATACATAGTCACCATAACCTTGTAACAGGACTTTTTTTTCCTTTTCTTTTTTTTTTTTACAAGTTTTCTTAAACAAATATATATACACAAACCAACCAAAGAAGATTACAGTACAGTGCAGTGCCACAAGTACTGAGAGTTCTATTGCTTGTACTGGTGCCCACAGACGGATAACAGAGAGGGTTCGCAGCATATAACAGTAGGTTTATGTTTTTGCATAGCCGAGTTGAGTAAAGTCACAGCGATGCGTGATGCAGACGATGGGGCGCAACCATGGAACAACTGCTTTGGCTTCTGGACACACGGGGGGTAAAAATGTGCTGCGGCACTGCTTATTGACAATAACCCTGAGAGTGTGAAAGCAAACAGACCATCGTCACCCCGACCACACACACACGCACACACACACACACTCTCTGCTCGGCCGCGGCACTGGCCGCCTGGACGCAGGGCCACGGTCCACGTCCGCACACGCAGCCGCTTACGTAAAAACTGTTTTACAAATCACACAGACGTGGAGAGGGGGGGGGGTAAGGGGGGGGCGGTTGTGTTGCATCACGCACCTCTGTAGAGGTTAACAGACAAGAAGGCAAAGTTAAAGCCTGTGAAACAAACACATGTGGTCATATACAATCAGCGATTAGATAAACATGAGCTCCAGCACACGGTTAAGAAACGTCCCGAGTCACTGAACCATGACGCTCCCGCTGGCCATTTCGTTTGTTGGGACGGACGAGGCCTCCCGTGAACACCCCGCCGCAGACCCATCCACCAATGAAATGTTCGGATGTCCATCAGAAATTCTTGACTGATATAGCCCTTACTCTCAGTAAACAAGTGAAAAACCGAGGAGACAGAGGAAAGGGGAAAAAAAGCTAAGGACCTCCGGTCGAGCACCAAAGAGCCCCCGCCTTTCCCCAGTCCTCCCGCTCGTCCCCTGTTCTGTTCTTCTTCTATACACAAATACACGTAAGAAAGGATGCACCTTGATCGGTTACAGAGCAATCTCTCGTCGGAGTTGGTTTTTCCTCCTCCAATCACAGACACAGACACAATGACCCATTACAAAGCCATAAAAAAGACAAACAGATTTTTTTTTTTCTTATTTTTCCTCATGCTTTCAAGGCGGCTCATTTCACAAACTAACAGCAACCAGACACGTGGAACCAAACTGAGCACGAACTCCACCATCTGCTCTTGACTAAACTTCCATCAGCGCCACGACGAACTAGACACGCACAACTTTAAATTCAACACAACCGCCTCTCTGTCACGGAGCCACAAAAAGCAAAACTGTTTTAACTCGCCGGCTTTGAAATCTTCGCAGACCACATCCTTTTCTCACAAGCGAGCACTATTTCCCGGAAAGAGTTCAGAGGCTACCTTCTACTGATACAAAAGCACTCGGCTGCTCCCTAAAAACACCACGCTTTGGACAACACGAATATTACTTCTTTGTTGTTTTGTTTTAAAGAAAAGAAAAATAACCACGGCAACTCCTCTAATAAGGCAGCATTGCATCTTTTTACCACATGCAGAGTTTCTGTTTCACTGTGCAGCCTCGTAACCAAAACATCTGCTTTACAGAGATGCAGCAAGGCAGCTTGTAAGTATTAAGTGTTGCTTTCACTAATGGCCGAGCGGTCATGCTCACGGGGCAACTGCTCCTCTCAAAAGGTCACTGCCGAGTTAGTATGGCTTCATGTTCAAGCACCTGCTCCACATGCACAACCGACACGTGCACGGGGCCTTTTTTTTTCCCGCGGCCCGATTGGCCGGCGCTGAACGGAAAGCCGATCGCGACGACAGGAGGAAACTCTGCCCTCACCTGCTTTAGTGACGGCACAGAGATCCCCGACCTCCAACCCGGTTCGGAGGGAGGAAAGGCTTCCACTGGCCGGCGAGCGGCGCGGTGCCTGGTGCTCTGCACACTTCTGGTCAGGGGTCTGACCAGCGCGGACGTTTCCATTTCGGCCGGGTGTGAGAGCAGAGCGCCCGGCTCCGGCCGTGTGCTTTTGTGAAGCGGAATGCCCCGAGTCTTCACGCCGTACCCGTCCTCAAACGCTCAATCAGGACAGGTGGATAAAAGCTGCCGGCCATTGTTCTGAAATCAAATTCTCAAAAAAGGAAAAACCTGCCGACTCATCAGTTAAGTCTCAGATCCAAGCAAGAGTTTAACCTTGTGGTGGCTTTCCCCTCTGACATGGCTGTTCTGATGTAGACAGAGGACACACCGTGGGCACGCGGCGCTGATAAGACGGGCAGTTAATCACCGCAGACTCTGTGGCCGTGCCAACACTAAAGAAGCTGCAGAGCAGAGCGTCCGATCACCTCAAGCTGCTAATGCCCGGGCCCTGTGCTGCCAGTGGAAAATACCGTTGCAAAGCCTTCCCCCTGCCAAAAGACGGCACCAGCTGCATGGCATCCGCCGTCCCCTGCAGCACGACAGAGCCACGGCCGAATATCCAAAGGTTCCACCTCTCGACTTGGAGCTGAACACCTGACGCCGAGCTGCGCCCAACAACATTGTAACCGAGGAGCAAACCGAGTAGAATAAACCACTAGAAAATGTCTAATGTACTCAAAGATCAACACCAAATCATGCCTCATGCAAAACACCAGTGCTTTCCATTTTTTGTTTTTTTTTCCTTTTGTTTTTTTTTTGTTACTTCACATCAGTGATTTCAACCAGATGCTGCAACGATGTAAAGGACACGTACACACACGCATACACAACTCACCCTTCCCCAACTGCCCTGTAACATCCAGTCACTGGGACACATTCTTGCGGCCCCTGCCAGGAGCTTTGTTGCAATTAATGGTGACACCTGTGGCATTTACTGAAGCACAGCTGGTTATGAAGCAGGAAAGAAGAAAAAAACTAAGTACATGTTTCCACATTTAACGTATGAACTATTTACCAAGTCCCACTGACATTATGCAATAAGAAGACACGCTGAGACGGAGCCACAAGGCTTTTCACTGCCTTAAAAAATGTTTTTAAAAATGGTGGCATAGACCGATTGTTATTAGTATTTGAAGGTAGGGGGGGCGTCACACTACCACACACACACACACAATCAATAAATCCCAGAAATGCTGAGCACCTCCTCAGTCATGCCAATTAGCATCTCCACAGCTCTGGAAGCAACAAGCCAGATATCAAACAGAAGAAGGGTTAGGCCAGACACAGAGACCAAACAACAGGCTGAAATCTGCTGCGCGCTGTGTTTAGTCCCCCCCCCCCCCCGCCTCACATCCCACAGCCTTCACATCAGAGGACACCAAACGCTGGTTGCCATGACCTCAGAACTGACATCAGCATGCAGCTGTGCCCTACATTTCACAGCACTCTGCCGGTGCTCCACGCACACATCGCTTTTCAATCCACCCGATGCAGGGAGTTTTCAGGAGGTTTGTTTTAGACTCAGTCAAGAGGGGGACGGGGGTGGGGGAGAAATGCTGTTGACCGTGTCGGCATGCTTCTGAATGACCATCCCCGCTGGAGGTAAGATTTCAGTTGCGAGGACGGCCGAAAACGTTCTGACCTATGAAAGCGGAGGACCGAAATGGAAACACGGCAGCAAAGCTGAAGATGAGGGCGAGGGGACAGTCAATCTGGACTCCGTCACAATCAACTGCTGTCTGTTCACCACTTACTGATGCTGCTGAGGAAATCATTACCAAACGTTTGCTGGTTCCCCCACCAAAGGAAAAAAAAAAAAAAAAAAAAAAAAAAATAAGTCAGAAGTTTGCCCACGCTAACAAACATTAGTAATAATTACCATTTCAATGTCTATGTGTTAGTTTAGAGGATTAAAGCGCAGTCAGTCCCTGGTGACGGTGACATGCATCACCCTGTGTGAAGCAGGAAGCTGCTCCGTTTGGCTGGTGGCTAATGCTTTGCTTCACACCATGTGGTCTCCGGTGCTGGTGTTGGCCGTCTGGCTTGGCAGCTCGGAGGTGCAGTCCTTCTGTCTGAAGGTCTCCTGCTGGTGGCCGGAGCAGCAGTCCCTGTCCCCGCCGCTGCACATCCGGCGCTCCTCGTCGCTCTCCTCCTCCAGACCTGAGCCCTCATCCACGTCCAGCTGGCAAACGCACACCTCGATCCCTGAGTCGCCGGTCACATGCCGGCGTCGAGTGATAAGCTCCTCGTCCTCGTCCGCGGCTTCTACATTCTCCTGGGCCTGACACTGCGCTTGGATGGCAACAGACACCGCCTGCTGGTGTGGTGAGGAGCCTGAGGCCTGGGCGCCCCCCCCCAGCTCTGCCTCAGGCAGGGGCTGTGGCACAGAGGCACTGACGGGCTGGCTCAATTGTGGAGGGAGTGCTGGCGTGGCCTCAAGAGGGTTTTCAGAATAAGGTGGAGGTGGGGTCGGAGGGTGACCTACAACCTCTTCATAGTCTGGAAGCTTGCAGTCATTCCAGAACCCTGAAGAGCAAATCAAAGACTTTACCTATGTCCACAGTCAATCTATGAACTGATTAAAAAGTATTCTTTGTAAAACACTGATCCACTACTATTTTTTTTATTTCAAAGTCTAATAATAAAAGTCCTTTTTAAATTCTTGACATATTAAAATATACAAATATATTACATCTAAAAATAAGTTGGCCAGCATTAGCATTTCTTAGATATCAAAGTTTTAAAGTAACGTTCCACATAACATGAGGCTGGAAGATTCTATCAGTGAGTCACAGTCTAACTATGCTTGCAGATAGAGTTGTTTTCTCATTCTTGACTTGAAGTCAAGCATGTTCACTTTGAGCTTCAGGCTCAGGACAAATGTGCACCTTGTCCAACTCCCACTTGTGACATGAGTAAACATGATATCCTGTTCCAGCTGAGATCCAGAGTAACGACTAACATTAGGGTGGCATCTCTGCCGTCTGTGGTCACTCCTCCAACTGCAGCTCAGAATGCAATCTTCAATATGCACTGGGGCCATGTGCAGCCAGGTATATACAATTAAAAAGGTAAAGACTGCTATCAGTGTTTGAGATTATGAGGTTAGGATTCTCATAAAAGGGCTGTAAAACAAATGGAACCTTATGGGTGTTGCAAATGTAAACAGAAAAAATGTGATGTAACACGCAGACATTGTAACACGAACATCCCAATGCTGTTCATGACCATCAAGCATCCTGGAAAAGGTTTCTGATTAGGAGATTTTCTGAGATTTTCTGTTAACATCCTGACAACAATGCTCGTGGCTCCAAATCTGAATACACTAAACAGACATTGGACTGAGAATGCCTTCTCCATCCGATACAGGGAGGCAAAGGGTCTGAATATTACACATTAGACATAATAATTAGGGACATGTAAGGAAGAAGAAAGTTGTCATAACAGACTATTCGGGAACTACTCACTTAAATTGAGAGGTGGGGGTGAAATGAAGGAACTGGATGCTCCTTGGTAGGCCATGAGGCTGATCTCTCTTTGACGCTGCTCCTGCTGCAGGCGCATTTTAACTCTCCGGTGTCGGTAGGCACAGCAGCAGCTAAGCATTATGATAAGAGTCCATACCAACCAGAACCCTGTGGAAGGGGGACAGTCCCAATGTCAACATATCAGCAATTAAAGACGGCCATCTAAATTCCAAGACATTTAGTCTAAGACAAAAAAGTACATCTGGGGTGAAGAGTCAGCACATTATAACACAACATGCTGCCAATCGACTTAAAAAAAAAAAAAAAATCTTGGACTTTAACTTACGTCATTTTACCTGTCTGTAAAGCAGTTCACTGATTTTATATAACAGAGAAAGACATTTATAACTATACATTAAGAATAAAGTTTTAAAAAAATTATCTAATGAGCAAAGACAAGCAAAGGGTTAAAGGAAAATAAAATAAAAATACAAGTGCACTTACACCAGAGCTCATAGTAGTAAGTGCAGCATTCTGTCTCGCCACAGCAGTATCCCATCTCACAGCGGTACTGTTCATTGTTTACCCCAAAACAGAACTCCTTCCCCTTAAACACACACAAGAAGTACGGAGAGGATGTGCAAAAGTCAATATAAGTCACACAAGTAAACAAGGACATGCAGAGGAAACTCATCTTCTCATTGTCACTTCAATGTCAAAACTTGTGTTTGCACATTTCTCTTTCTAAATGTTTAGAGGTGAATTACACTGAGATTTTAAACCTGATTTTTCGTTAGACGAATGGCTAACTCCAGCTGAATGCTGCTGACTGCAAGCACATTTAAAGCACCTTTTAAGAACAATACACAGTATTATGAAGTGAAAGCACAAAAGGAGATGGTACACGACCACTTTAAACGACACAACAATGAGTTATGTCAAGTGTTCAAATAACTCATTGTAGGTGTCAAAACATCTTGAAAATAAAATTATTGTTATATTTAAATTAAAATGCTTTGCAGGGCATATAAGGTGAAATTCCCTCTAGTCTTTCATCCTGTCGAACAACATCCGTATATTCTTACACATTACCAAAAAATTGGCACCGAAATTCTGTTTATCCTTATGTAAAACATTGAGACGAAATGTTAAAGAACTATTTAACCAGGGAAGCCAAGCGAGCTATCTGAGGCTAGTTGTTCAGTCGGTCAGATAAACATGAGCAACTAGCGATGGATAAATATGTCGTTATGCCGGCTGCCAGTTAGCAGCGGCTAACGTTAATCTTGTCACTTTCGATATAAACTGTAAAACGCATACGCATAAGTTGTCCACAGTTGTCACTTGCAACTGTAACCAAATTAATTCACGAGATATAAAAGAAAACTTTTGTTAACTGACGTCATCCACGGTACACCTTAGCGAACCGTGCCCAGTTTCCTTTGTCGGGAGACAAAAAAGATTGGTAAGAAGGCCTTCACCAAGCCCAGAAGCCGCGACCTCGGCTAGAGGCTGGAGCCGAACTATTGCGCTCCAGCGCGGGCTTACCTGCACCAAACAGGTCCCGGTACAAAGAAGACCTACAATGGACCCCAGTGCTTTCTGCGGCATCGTTCTGGGTTGTCGGCGGCTAGTACGACGGGAACCATACAGCAATGGGTCGAATCGACGGCTTGCTGCGGTGACAGCAGACAGCTGAAGCTAGAGACGGTTGAATTTGTCGAACTCAGACATGTTTTTGTTTGACCGATATACACTACAAGTAGGCTACTAATGTGAATCCCAGATGATTATCTCTCTATAGAGGGCGCTGTTTGAGCGTGTGTAGGGAAGAAAAAACCCAAAGCATCATGGACGTGACTGGGCCATGTCTACGCGGAAGAGTACAATGTGTAGGACAAATATTTAACATTAATTGAAATAAAAGATAAATAGAGGAAATTTGGAGAAACGTTGTTTAATTTCTTTAAATGTTTACACCGTATAGAGTTGTTCATAACATACTTCAGGAATGCACGTCCAAGGGTAAAGAAATCGTACAACGTAGCAAACAGTGACATTGATAAAATACCCCGAAACGTGATACAAATTCGTAAACAAGTACTAAATAAAGGTACAATATCTAAATATTGCAGACACCTTTTTTTAAGAAAAATTACTGCCAAAGGTTTCTCTAAACTAGCTTAACTACGTTCTCCAAGACACTTTAGGATGCATGCAACAACCAATCTCATACCACACGATAAAACATGAAAAAGAGGAGTCTAAATCGTGCGTTTTTAAAATACCCCCCCCCCCCTCCCGTTGTTTACGCCGACGTCATGGTTTCCCAGGCAACGACAACTTGCTTGAGTGCTGTTTACCCAAGACGCATGGTGAGAAAGATGCTAATCTCCTCAGTCTGCCACAACAGCCACAAAGAGCCAGGGGAAAAAACATGGTAAGTTATTACAATGCACAGCAGCGCCACACGACAGAAAAACCAGTTGTTGTTTTTTGCTATAAAAAAACGATGCGATTGCTTATGGCTGAATGACATGGAGCACTGTTTTAGGTTTAGGCAATTTATTACCACCAGTCACATCCTACTTAGTCTGTGATGGCATTAGTTTTTACAGTTGCGTGCCTTGTTCAATTTTCATGTCTATCTATTCAAGTGTATCGTTAACGTCTTTTTCAGGATACCTCTGAGTAAGGTTTGCACAAAAAATATTTATTTAACTTTAACATTTCCTTACTAAAGGTAATGGCAAGAAAAGTCCATGAAAGGGATATAGAGAGGTGAATTTGAGGAAACGCGTGTTCGAAATGTATGTACCAAGGCATTTTACATTAGATATAAAAATGAATAATGTTTTTTTTCAAATGGAAATAAAACCAATATATCCTGAGATTACTGCAAAATGTTTGTTTCTGTTGTCTGATATTTTAATGTGGATTAAGATCACAAACTTTAGTTGAACAGCTTTAGCTAAAGCCTTCCCACTGCCATTAGGGCACAAGCCTCTCACTGGGTAGATGCCTAATCTAAGCTGACTGCAGGGCGCTTTTGACCTGTTACATGTATAATTGACCTGAGAAGTCAGGAGTTACATCCTAGAACTCTAGATGTTTCTAGCTCTAGATTTTTCTAGCTGTGGACAGCTCCAGTCCAGTTGGCATCTGAGATTATTCACTGTTCATCACTGTGTCATCTGGAAAACACAAATTGGCCAGTGTCATGCAGTCTCATTAACTGCTGACCTGTTGAGTTTTAATCGGCTCTAAGGTGGACTGTGATCCTTTTTTCAGGGCCTGTTGTCCATTCTTCGGAGACTGAAGCAATCTCCGGAGCGGGAGGTGCGCTTACTGCTGTTAGGGTTAGACAACGCTGGCAAAACCACTCTGCTAAAACAGCTGGCAGCTGAAGACATCAGCCACATCACCCCGACACAAGTACAGTCACGCACCCACTGACACAGACACGCTAGTTTGGTCACACAATGAAAATCCCGTTTGTACACCTCAGTTCCTCATTTTCTAGTCAAACCGGCATTCGGGTTTTGCTTAAGGCATCAGGCGTTGAGAAAATGTCATCTTTTAACAGGGCTTTAATATAAAGAGCGTGCAGTCTTCTGGATTCAAACTGAATGTTTGGGACATTGGAGGACAGCGCAAAATCCGCCCTTATTGGAGGAATTATTTTGAGAACATTGATGTGCTAGTAGGTGTGACTTAATCCTCTCAGAAGTAGCAGATGTAAAAAAAATCTATATATATATTTGAGTCATCAGTGTAGAATTTCATCCACTGTTTCTTATGCTCAGATTATTAATCTCTATGTTCACAGATCTATGTGATTGACAGCTCAGACAGGAAAAGGTTTGAGGAGACAAGCTTGGTGAGATGCAATTCACCTAGTTTGTGTGTAGTTTGTGTTTACAGTTTATGACTGATCAGCCAAAAACATTATTTAAAACAATTACGTAGGCTACAGTTGAGCACAGCAAGCCAATATTTATAAAAGGTAACCAGTGGTTAGCACTACACACATCTGTCCCTCCAGGAGCTCGCAGAGTTACTGGAGGAGGAAAAGCTTGCTGCCGTACCGCTGCTAATCTTCGCCAACAAGCAAGACCTGATGACGGCCAGTCCTGCGTCAGACCTTGCCGAGAGTCTTAACCTCCACACCATTCGGGACCGTATGTGGCAGGTGCAGGCCTGCTCCGCACTAACTGCTGAGGGAGTGCAGGTAAGCGTCTCCAAACAGAGCATTACGGAGGAATCAAAGGCTGAGACTCAGCCGGCTGCAGAGTGGCTACTACTCCCTATGCCGTCAGATTCTAAACGTCACAGTATTAATCATATACTTCTCGTCTCAGTGAGGTAGACTGATAGACTACCTTTTGGCAAACGTTTGCTGGTTTGCAGCAACTGGTATTACAAGATTTACAAGCAGAGAGCAATGCTGAAGAGTGTTCCCGAATATATCAATGTTTCTGATACTGATTGACAAAGCTATTGATGCTCAACTGATCAAAATGTTTAGAAGATTCAGTTTCTCTTATGTAAGACATAATCTTCACTTAATACTTTTTAAAAAAGTTTAAATGTTTTCAATCTGGATTGTAGAATGCTAAAGGTGTATAATAATTTTGATTTTATAAGTACTATGTTTATAGTCACTTTGACTATTACTATTACCACATCTTTTAATTTTTTATTTCTGTTTCATTTGTGTAGGATGGCATGACCTGGGTTTGCAGAAATATAAAATTCCGGAAGAAATAACTCAGGAGCTGGAGAAACCTTGAAGCTGCACTTTCAAACTGAGCATTTCAACCGTTTTATGTTCTGAACGAGAAGACAAAGGATTATCCATTTACACTTTTTTCATGGCAGTATCACTTTCTTTCATTTAGTCTGGATTTAGCATTTAAAAACAACTGTCAATGCCCTAGTCCTGCATGGGCAAACTTCTTTCAATAACATCCCACATTGACAAGTGTGTAGCTTATATGTGCCGTCCTGATCCAGGTGCTATTTTTGCGCACATTTTTTTGTTACATTGATTTTATCCCAACTGACCAAATATAGCAACGTTTTGAATAAACTTGTGTTTCGAGTGTTTGAGTCATGAGCGGTAGCTGTTGTGGGCCTGTGAGTCTATCTGGTGTAAGCTAGAGGGCGACCTTGCAGTAGCTTTGTGCATCAGCCTGCCGCTCAACAACCCCCCCCCCCCCCCCCCCCCCCCC
>CAJRST010003335.1:11333056-11350238 GCA_907169785.1 Menidia menidia
CACTCACGAAGCGTCAAAGGCCCATGTTTGATTTCTTAATTTCACGATCTTTTATTCTCCCCTCTTAAGGTAGTGCATACAAGTCCTTATTACCAAACACTGGGTGGGATTTGGACGTATTGTTTTGCATTAACCAGTGCTGAATTGTTTAGTAATACTCAAAGGGTGGTTCTCAGTCACACTTATCACACTGTAAGCTCTGCTTTGGGCCAGGAAAAAGCCGTACACGCCGAACAAAATGAAAACAGAGACCCGCACTTGCAACAAAAGAAACAAACCTCAGCACATCTCTCCTCCTTACGCAGTAAAACGTATGGAAACACCTTGGCCGTTCAATTACTCAGATTCTCACCTTGTTCACCATGATTTAGCACAAGGCAATTGCACTCGCTGCCTGTTTCTCTCCTTTGTCTTTTGCAGCACATTTGCCACAAACTCCACTAATCTGAACTGGATGAGTGCTCCACTTTGGTCCTATATGGCATTTACATCCAAACCTTTTCCAGTACTAATAGCTCTCAGTACAATTTGCATTTATATAGCCCCCTTCATACCAACATGATTTGGCGCCTTTGCACATGATAGAAATAAACCTCCTTCTTTGGCCTTGACTTACTGCCCTGCTGTTGATGCTGTGTGTGCACTTGTGTAGTCCTCTTCATTTGTAAGCTTGGCTGATTTTAATATGCCGGAGCTGGTTGGTCCTCTGATGGAGACTTGAACATGTGTAGAGCCCCTCAAAATGGGCCTCGAAGAGATTCAGCCATCAGTCGGGGCTTTGGTCTCTGGCTTTGGTTATGTGTTTTCTGCTGCATTATATGAGATTTCTGTTGATACAGCAGTTTTAGGCACTTGGCCTGGACAAAGAGTCATAAGATAAACATTTAATCCACAAATAATACAAACTCAAAAATACATATTATTTTGATCTATGGCTGCTGTCAGTTTGATGAAGTTTGGGCAACAATTTAATACGTTATGATAAAACTACAAATAAAAGAAAATAATAAGTAAAGAAATAAATGTTCACTGTGTTCTGATGATAAAGGACCTCCTCTTTCCCTCTGGACCTCTTAATCATTAACATCTTATCCAAGTGATAATCTCTCAACCTGTAAAATACACCCAACTGCACATAAAAACAGTCCATTCAATCTTTCCTATTTAATATACCACTAGCATAGGAATCAGATGGTGAAGGCTGAGAAGTGCCCTTAAATCCCAAACGAATAAAATTGGATTTGCCAAATAGAAGAGTAGATTGGAGCGACTAGTCCTCGTTACCTCTGGCTCCATCATCAGAGAAGCAGTCAGGCCTGCAAAAGGCCATAAATCACAGGACTTTCCCAGCTACTCAGGCCAACACACCAACCTCCCACACAGGAGAAACGAAGGGCAGAGAACTCAATGACTGACTGGACCGATGAATTTAATTCAGATTTAGACTGACTGGACTTTTTTCTTTATAGTAGTCCAATGGACATACATTCTCATTAGTAAAGAAATGGTCTAACATTTTTACAGAGTTGGACGTAAGACATAATTAAATCTGTCAAAATACATCAGTGTAAGAATATTAATATATTCTTACACTGATATAATATAATCGCATTTTCTAAAACGAATTTCATCACACAAATAATAAAAAACGAGACTGTCTGAGCACTTCATGTAATTTGTTAAAGACTTCCTATTCGGCCTAGTTATGACTGCCAGCTGGAGCCGCTTTGTAGTCATCCAGTAAAGCATTTTCTTATAATAATATTCTGATTATTCTCCGTGATATAATTTTTTTTCTCTTTTAATTTTGTTCCCAAGTCCTTCAGGTGACCGAATGTCATGCCACATTACAGGAAGCGTAGTGAATTTGTGTACATTAGTCCAACACCGCTCAGTCTTACACGTCAGAAATACAACAAACTACTCCTTTAGGTCGTCTAAAGCTGTTACCGCACGAGCCCCTTTCATTACACTGTGCAGCGGTCAGTTTCACTACACGCTGAATGGGTCACCAGTCCATCAAGGTCCATCACAGGGCTCGCAGAGATGAGCGAGACAGACAACAATGCACTCACCCCTGAGGTCAATTAGGGGCAAGAGTCACCAATAAACCTAGCATGCCTGTTTTTGGATGGAGGGAGGTAGAACTTGGTGAGAACCCACGCACACATGGAGGGAACATGCAAACTCCCCACAGAAAGCCTCCAGCCGGGATTCGGATGCTTTTGCTGTGAGGCACCTCGACAATCTCATGATGATGTTTTTTTCTAATAACAGTGTTTAGATTAGTTCATTCCTTCAATACAGCACGGTTAACTATTAACTAGGCTGCTTGCGTTTCCTTATTAGAATGACTGTAGATATCCTTATGCATTTGTTAATAATTAAATACTCAGTTATAACTTGTTCGTCATACTTTTTATATCTACATGTGTAGTTAGAATAAATTATTAGTTTCTCTTGATATTATTTCATTTTAGTACTTAGAAATACATCTGACTAGTTGATCATTAAATGAATCATCCGATCTCCTAAACTTATTCTGTTCTATTGCAAACTAATGCAATTACTGTCAGGTTATTGACCTTTTAGTCATTTGTTTTTTTTTAAAGCATTTGGCTGCTTGCCTCCTACATCCATGTTTATTTCAACAAAAAATAAGTTAACTTATATAGATGTAGCGCTCTAATGGAACTACACAACCTTGTCTTTATCTCCCCTCTGAAACAATGCTCCTGGTAAAAGGATAAACATAATGAATCCAGCACGTCCTCAAATAGTAATTAAAGTAAGGAGAATAGTTTGGTAAGCCGTGTCTATCCTGCCTCATTCCCAGCCCAATCCTTTATGATTAGGTAGATAAGTGCTGGTACTGGATGATAAACCAAACAACAAATGCCCACATTCCTCTCATAGCTCCTTTGATGTGTGTATGTGTGACTCGGCAGGACTCTTGCCTCTCCAAGTCCCCTTTTGCTATCAAACTGCCAAGTCATAAACAGCGAGGGATGGGGACTATAAAAATGATCAGGGGGGAAAGTAGTTCACACCTTCGGAGCATGGAAGAGGGGTGAGCTGTCAGCCTTGGAGGGGGTCTGTGGCTCTTGTTTGATGCTATTAAGACAGAAAGCAGAGAGACGTCGTGTGGGTAGAAATGTAAAGCTTGTGTGGATGCTACCAGAAATTTTAACCTTAATGAGTCCTGTTTTTTTTTCTAGTAGATTTCAAACTATTATATATCAATTTTTTTTATTTCGGCACATGTGATGAGTAACTCCTGACTTTTCCACTCGAATGGATTTGTATTCCTTACGGGATGTGTTTATGTTTCAGGACTCAGTAACTGATTTTATACGTCGTACTTTTAAAAATGTATAAATCCAATTTAAACTGTGAAGTTACAAATGTGGTCAGCCATGTTCAGATTGTAGTTTCTACAGTTCCACTCCACATGTAATTTCTTGCTTCAGTGTCTAAGTTATGACAAACCCTGATTAAATATTACATTTCCCTCATATCCTTAAATGTTTGCTTGCATTAATGTGTTTCCCCGCATATTGCTGATATCGGACACAAAGCCTCACTGACACAGAGAGAAGGTAAATCTATGAATCAATAACTGCTGCACTCGCTCCTCTCTTGTGTAAGGTCAGAGGTCGCACTCTTGACCCCTCAGCGACCCTGTCGCTGTGAGGAAATAACACGTTCCATCGTCCCAAACCTTCCCAAATTAACTGATTGGCCTTATCAGTTGACAGCTCTGGTCCAATTGTCTCGCTCTGCCTCTGCTCCTCCCCACACTCTCCTGTCTCTCCTCCATACTCATAATTTGACTTTTTATCACCTCTCGCCGAAACGGAGAGCTAGCCCCATCCGTCATTACAGCACATGCTGACAGCTCCTCACACATGCTTGGATTTTTACATTTGACTCTATTCATGGGCTTACTTTACTGTAACCGATTCAATATTTCTCAAATGAGCCGGCCGATCTACATACACGCCACAGTGGATGGGATGATCTATGGCATCGCCTTAATAGATTTCCCAGGCCTCAGAGCCCAGCTAGTGTAGGGGAAGGGGGCATAATCTGTGCAATAAAAACACAATTATTCATTCAAATTGCTCATTAATTTATGTATCTCATGTTTTCTAAGGCATTGAGGTTCATTTCTGTGCGTCACTGTTTGGGTGCTTTCTGTTTGTTATTTATTCTTATTTATGATTGTTCACCAACGATAGGCAGGCTTGCACCGTACAAGATATTCCCCTTTTCTCTATTATTTGTTGTGAAAATGAGCTGTTAAGGAAAATTGAAAGACAAGTCATGCATACGATATTGGTGGATAGTCAAAAGATTTTTTCTGGGACACTAATCACTAATGAGAAAAACTATGTCAACAGAAAATATTGTTAAATTTTAACAATATTGATTGCATGGTAATTGTAAAAATCAACACAACCGAACAGGTGAGTTGTTCACATCCTAAACTAAAACCTACAACAACATCCTCTAAATTATTGCTCAGAGGCAGCTGAAGGTAAATATTATTCACATTTCCAAAAAGGATGAAAACACTTTATCAAACATTTCCTTTAACAACTTGCAAAGAATAAAGGTCAGAGTATGGCACAGTTATACCAATAAACTTAAACCTTGTAAATCGCCGGACATCAAGATGCAGCAAGCTATGTTCCATCAGCAGCACAACTCAGTCAAGAACTGCAGGAGACTTTTGGTCAATCCTTAAATGCATTTAGGCTGTGGCATAACTTTGTCACATTCAGATGCCAGAAATGTTTAAGTTAGGATTAAATTGGACTGTGCCTTGAAATGTCATATGTGATGATGACATATCAAACTGAAATGATCAGATATATCAACCTAACATCGGTATCACAGAATACTCATCTTGTTGATAATCTTGAAGCATTTACTTTTGTGAACTACAGAACTCTCAGACAAGAACTAGAGAACATATCACCCCTAAGCAGACAGTGGTGAATCCTCCCTAATGTCAAGACCCATGCATTACTCACAGACTAAATATACTAGTAATCTAGCATCACACATGTCATTTGGTGCAGTTATTGCTGTCAGTTACTGAGCATACGATTTTATTCAAACTCTAAGTAAGTTTAGTAGGCAGATTTAGTTATGCATAAATATCCACTTCAACTCAGATGCTTGTCGGGACTTGAGCTCGAACTGAGGACAAATTAAAAATGGACATTTTTATGTGGCTTTTCAAACGTGCATTATACTGGAATAGGAATACTGTACATTTGTGGGTGAAACAGATGCTATAACTACACCTAAGAGGAGTGCAGAGGGAGAGAATCTCTGCGCTTTCCTGTCTGACAAAAGGAGAGTGACTGCGCGAGGGAAGGAAAAGAAAACATTGTTTGTGTTTTTATTTTGTTTATATCTCCCCATCTTTTATGCCCTATACGCTCAAGCTTAGTGAGTGCCAGAGAGGGTAAAACGGAGAGAGAGAAGGAGAGTATTCTCAATTTCCTTCTAAAAAGAAAATTCATTTGCAGTTGCTAATGTAATGTCATCGTTGTGTTTACTGAGCGTGGATGATGTATAGGGGATGTTGCATTGAGTGAGACTGCTTAATGATGCATAGAATTAAGTCTGTGGCTTTCAGCTGAGCTCCCTTCTCTCTCTCATACACTCCTCTTCCTCCCTCCTCTCTTTTACCCACACACACTCTCCAACTCCCTTCCTCTTTCCTTTCCTCCGTCTCACCTTTCTTTTCGTTTAATCCCCACCTTCCTCCTCCTCCTCCTCGCTACCACGGCAGCCTCTCTCTTTTTCCCTCTGATGTTGGCTGTCTTGGACTGTTGGTCACACGTTGCTCTGTGTTCTGTTTTTCTTAACTCCATCAATCACTGCGAAGGGAGAGAAGAGTATGTGTGTGTGTGTGTGTGTGTGTGTGTGTGTGTGTGTGTGTGTGTGTGTGTGTGTGAGTGCGTGTTTGTGTGTGTGTTTGTGTGTGTGTGCGAGAGAGACAAAGTAATGAAAAGAATAAGAGTAAGATATGGTTGGAAGAAATGAAGGACATGAAAACAGACACTGGGCGCAGACAGAGTAAGGACTTGTTTTAGGAGGCTGGAGGGAAGTGAGCAAAGGAACGGGAAGAACAGAGCGGTTCTTACATTTAATGATTCGCTGTGCGCTGTGCCAGTCCGAATAACTGCCTGAAAACTGTGTGCGTATATGGATGCAATTGTACTGTTTCAGGCTCTTACAGTGCCGGGACCAGGGACAGTAATGATAATGATGATGATGATGATGATTATGGTAATGCGGTTTTAGTGCTTATGTTGACGGTTATTACCTGAGCGAGATGATACCTGAGTGGGAGGATTGGAGTTGTGGATGAGTTGCAATAAACCAAAATGAAGACGATTTCTAGCCCCCTACACTGCCGAGTTGACTCTGCGGTTGTCGGATTCTGTTTGCCGTTTATAATTACTGTGGAGCTTGCTCTGAGAAGAGCTAAAGCAACAATATCGTTTTCTGGGAACTGGCGTCAGCTGATTCAGCATTAGGTCCTGCATCCTTGGATGATCGCAGATCTTAAAGGTTGCCCCAAGAACCTGCAAACATCTGCGAGTGCATTTGAAGCTTGGCCTGATGTGTTTCTGTTGATGTGTCATGTGAAACATGCCACTTTTTCCCAGGCTGCTGATGGCGGAGAGCTGGTGGAACTAATTTTAAGGAAAAATAAGACGCAGTGAGCAAAACAACACAGATGACCTTCCATTTACAGGCAAAGAATTTCAACCATATGCATTTTTCTGTAAAGATGCTGTTTTGTTTTGTTGATTAAATGGAAAACACCACTGAACTGAACTGAACAAGCATTAAATATTCTGTTAGAGGAAGGAATTTTTTGATCAAACTAAACAGAATTACTTCCTAAACTGGTCTGATTAGTGTCTTGATATAACACAGTTATTAATCAGCTATGATAACATTTATAGGGATACACTTACTCACTGAATGTTTCAAGACACAGATTTGCTCACTCTGAGTCTACAAATACATTCATCTTGAGCTATTATCCCCCAAGCTACTGGCTAATGTTGACATGCTGGAGTTAGTAGAATAAACAATTAACTTATTTTCTGAGCTCGTTACCGTTTAAATAATCCTTCAGTTACAAAACTGGGATATACAAACATAAAATGTTTTATCTGCCCAAAAAATTGCTGCATTCCGAGCCACAAAAAAGTGTAAAAGCATACAGGCAAGCGACTGCTTCATAACATACATATGATTGATCGATAGCTTTAAAGGAAGAGTAAAGAAAAAAGAAGTACTTTCACTTATAAGATACCTTTTCAAGACTGTGGATGTTTGCATGCAGGATAGATACTCCTTTTTTGAATGACATGGGATCAAATTATCACTAAATCTAAATTCTACATTTCTTTCATACATGATTGTTTTCAGTTTAGCATGTTAAAAGCCACACAAAGTGTCTCCTATTCCAAACAACAGCTTGAAACTGTACATTTCCAGCTTGGTCCCAACTTTTTTTTGGACATAATGAGAAATTAGCCCGTAACTTAAAACACACGCATATTTTGGCACGTTGGCGGCGTTTTGTTTGTGTGTTGGTTTTTATACGGCTTCTCTTTCACATCTCACCGCTGCATATCTCACTCACTCACTCCATTGCTCCCCTGTGATCCAGCTGTCCGGCCCATTCATCATCCCGCCACTCTCACCCTCACAGAATTATTATTTCTTTGATGTGTTACTAGTTGAAAACAAATCCATTTTTCTGGGCGTCAATTCATCATTTGGAATGGGGAGTCACACTTGAGTTGTAGGGGCGGCCACGTTTCCCCGGCTTTCTCCGTGGGCCGTGTGTGTGCCGTGTGTGTGCCGTGTGTGTGTGTGTCTGCCCGTGGTGCACGTGAGCGCGCAGGTGAGACGCATGCATCCTGTTGTGATCAGAGCTGGACGCAGGATGAGCAAAATCAGAGGTAAATAGAAACAATAGGAGGACGAGAGGCAAGGGGCTGTCAGGGAAAGTGAGTGATGAGAGAAAGAAGAGTGTGTTTGGGTGGGAAGGAAAGGGGGCTTCCCTCTTCTTCCACTCGTCCTCCTTCACCTAACGTCTGTGATAATTTATCACTCCTCCTAGCTTGGCTGACAAACTATTTGCAGGAAAATGAGTTTTTCCGCCACGGATTTGTCCTCTGGGAATAGAAAGGGGAGCTGCTGTGTTTTTATACCGCCGCGCACTCGCACAACTCACATCCAGATGTGTGCTTGTTCATGTGCGCACACACGCACGCCCGTGAGATCTCCAGTATTTATTGGGGGGAGGGGGAGGTGGTTAAGATAAATGAGGTAAATTAATAGAGTCACTGAGGGAAAAGATCTGCTTCCACACCAGCAGATCTGCAACACAAGAGACGGGCGCACACACACACACACACACACACGCACACACACACACACACACACAAGACATGGACACACTCTCCTTATTCCCCCCTCCTTCACCTGCCTCCCTCCCTCTCACACCTTCCTCCTGATCCCTCGTTTGCCCTCCCACAGATGACAAATGTAACACTCAGACAAACAGCGATCAGGGCCATACAGCATAATGTCAGCTTAGATCAACACTGGGACAAAAAAACAAATATCACAGCATCAACACTGCATCACATCCACTCAGTGTGCGTGCGGGTGTGTGTGTTTACGTGCGTGTGTGTGTTTGTGTATGTGTGTGTCTGTGCTTTGGCTGCTGGCCCGGGTCGCTGGATTCCAATCTCACTTTCAACCTCATCAGCCAAGATATCGACAGTGTGCTTGACAGAGAATTACACGACAGTAAAGGCCTAATTACGTTGCTATTACCCTGGGCTATCCGTAATCGTCAAACACAAGACATCAGTGGGACATCGCGGCAGTAAATCTGCAGGCGCTCTCTCTGTCTCCCTTAATGCCCGTCATCATTACTGTATTAACCTTTCTTTCCACTTTGACAACAGGGGGAACTAAATATACTCAAGCCAATCACAACTGCTTTGGATTTCCTGAAATGACTGAATGGAAATGTAGGAGTCTGTGTTACATAACAGAGAGGATTCAGGGCTGAAGCATTTACAGCCGAGCACTGATAACACACCATGTTTACCACTGTGCCGCATTGCCTCTTCATGTATTAGTGGTCTTTAAATATCTGGCAGCTGGGAAGACCAGCTACTTCCGCTTTGGGAGAGAAATGTTTGATTTCAGATCCGAGCTGCTCAACGGCCTCAGATCTTCTTTGTCTTACTTTTTTGGGTTTCAGTTGTTGCCAATTGTTCACTACTGGTGAAAGAGCGAGAGTAGCTAGACTCCTTGTTGGAGTATAAGAAGAATATTGTTCAGTATTGTTCTGCTAAAGTATTCACACAGCTTACATGGGAGGTTAGGTTGCTCTAAAACTTGCATATTCCTCTCATTATTTTGTCTTTATGGTAAATAGAGTGAACTCTGATTATAGGGGGAAATTACCCTGATTAGTACTGTTTCCTTTATGACTTTCTGTGGTCTCACTCCCAACTTTTTCCAAAATGTGCTGCTGCCATGAATTTAAATTGAGATATTTTTTGTTTTGCTTCTATTCCATAAATAAAATTATGGTTTTAAACAAGCCCACTAAAGGTAACTTTGTCAGAGCAAAATTCTCAAATGTTGAAGGACACAATGAACAGGTGTGCTTGGGCTGTTCACTGATGCCTGTGCTGTAAGCTGCAGGCTACCAACAACCCAACTGTGTTGTTTTTTTCTCGGAGGACATGTTGAATCTTTTTTTCTTTTTTACTCATACCTTTCAAAGCTTAAAAATAAACATTTTCAGGGAACAGTAAGAATTCAGAAGGTGACGCAGTGGGTTTGGGGTTCTCTACGTGGACTTTCTAAGCTGCTCTGCTGAGAAAACAGCTGCTTCGTCGGCCGTTTGATCAACTTTCCGTCTCTTAAATTGTGAGAGGAGCACCTGTGCTCCCTTGAGGACACTTGACTCCACACCCCTCCAAACCTTATCGCCAATAGCCAACTTTGTGATGCTCGTCTCCATGGTGATCGCCTCTGACTGACAGGCATGACGATAAGGTCCACCGGCCGCTCTGATCAAAGTCTCCCGCAATTACTGTGTGTGAGTCTGTGGCCTGCGTCACCCGCCCCTCAGCTCACTCATGTAAATCATTGAGGTAATGACCACATGTTTTAGTGAATTCCCATCCCTCTGTGCGGCTTTGGGATGAAATTACGCCGGTATAACAAGAAAGGTATGATGAAACTTGAGCGTGATGTAGGGGAGCTTCCCTCCTGGCCGGGTCACGTCAGGACTTAAAAAAACACGGCTGAACATTCTGCTCACAGCGAGCCCCTCTGTTGCTAATGGCTAATACAGCCCTGTATGCCTTTGTGGGCCTCACAATGGCCATCATGCTGGGATTTTGTGTGGGGACTTGCTGGAAACAGTTATTAGTCCCCAAAAGAAAACCTAAAAGAGAAGCAGTCAAGAGAAGAGCAAGAAGGTTTGGGGTCCCAGTTGAAGAGTGGGGGTGGGCGGCAGGGCTGAGCGAGATGGAAGGAGGAAAAAGGGGGGGTGGGGGGGGGGAGGCAGGGAGCAAGGTCAGAGGGTAACACCAAAGCGGAAATGGGGGGCACGGGGGGAACAAAGGATGGGGCCGGACTTAAGACAGACGAAGCTGGAGGGAGGGTGGCCGGCACACAAAACACAGGAAGATGAGGAGAAAAAGATGAGGGGACAGAATGGAGGGGAGCAGCAGCAGATGGTAAAGGCCGGTCCAACAGAGAGGGGCGGCACCCGGAGGATGAGGAGGAGAGCCGGAGAAGAAAGACCCTACACCCAAACATGTCTGGGTCCCTTTGCCACCTCCGGAGTTCACATTTCTACCAACCAGTCCCAGATTGTCACATCCACTGTCACAACCACAAATGCCACGAGCAGGACGGGACCCTAAAAGACGGAGACTGGCGTTTTCAGAAGATGAAACTGATAAAGGAAAAACATCTCACACACTTAATGATCTATACTGTTGGAGAACTTCTTCAACAACATCAGCACCTGTGAAAAATCAATGGGCTCCTCAGTACTGAGCTCATCCTCCACGCAAAAATGACCCAATCGCACGGCTCAAATTCCCACTCGCTGACCACAAACGCACCTTTGATGCACAGTCACAGGAGCGTGCAAGAAACAATGCGTGGCACGGTGCGTGTGTTTAAACACATGTTTTTTTTAGCCCGTCCAAATCCAACGGGTCACACTGAAGATGTCCGATCTTTGTGGCCGGTGACTCGTTTGTTTTCGCTTCCACTTGGAATCAGAAACCAAACACTTGGCCCTACAGTATAAACAGGAAAATGTTTGGGAATGCACGATGCCTTATCTCTGCAGCCGGAAATGCTTTTTGCTCTGACCTTTTAGCCTCAGCTCTGGTTGCCACCTGTCGCCGCAGGTCACCTGCTTTTCTTTTTTCTCTTTTGGCGCAAACACACAAAAAAAATCTACCGCTGGAAGTAAATCCGGAGATAAACGAGACACACCCGGAGCGCGTTTGTTTTGATCGCCTGACAAAATGTTTCTAAGTGTGACGGTTTGACTCGACTTCTTCTGTCTGTGCTTAAACTCAAAATATACCGGACAGTTTTTAGAAAGTAAGATAGGAATTCCCAACATATTAAACCAAAACGTAAAGTGCGTCTCAGACAGAACTCTTTCAACTTAACGGGGTAGCTGTAGAATTCAGAAAAATGTCCCCCCCCTCTCAAACTGATTTTCTGCATGTGTCCGACTGGATGCAAATTTGTTTTCAGCGATTACTGTCAGATTGTTTTCCCCCGATTTTCAACACTTAAAAAAAAAGCCAACCGTATTGTCACACGTACCACAAGCGCCTGTTAAATTCCACTGATTTTCCTCCCTGTATTGTTCTAATATTTCTCATATTTAAGAAAGGTACATTTAAAATGTCAGTCAAATAAAGAAATGCTCGAATCAATGATTTTCCGGAAGTTTTCCCTGATACAGCAGATAATTTAGATATCAATGTGGTTTAGTCAGTCAGTGTAATTATCATTATTTGAGTTCCTAAAATGAAAAATAATAATAGATTCCTATTTCTTATTATTATTTAATGCGTTTTATTTAATCCATGTGCTTTACTTGAAACAATTGTGTCTACATTTGAGGGGGGGGGTGTGAAGTTGCCCTTTGGCAACGTGGGCCCATATAATTAAGAGTTATTTTAATTCACATTGGTTATCATGGGTGATAGATACCTATCAGGGGGTTTAATCCCCCGTTCAACTCTCGGTAACCTCTCTGTGCCACCTCTCCCTGCAGGCACTTGTCATCACAGAGGAGTGCCTGTTTCCAGCCAAACTTATGTCTCCTCTCAGTCTCTTTGGGGGGCTTATTTATTTCTTAACAGACTCATTTCTGTCCTCCTGGTGTTGGAGGCAGAGCTTCAGGTGAAGGATTTCAGTCATATGCAGGTGAAGGACTGAGGGTTTTGCTCTCGTCTTTCTTTTGTAAAACACACACACACACACACACACACACACACACATATAAATATTTATATATATATTTGTTGTCTCACAATCCTCTTTAAGGCTAGGAATAGTTTGGGATACTTGATAGAGGGCAGACAACGCGGTGCCAGGGACGGCTGTCATTAGAAGTGTTGCGTTTGTTTTACAGGCTCGTGAGAACAACGTTCACGGCGCCTTAAACCCACTCTGACACCCTGGTGTGACAGCACGCACACGCGAGGCCTGCGTGAGTCAGGGTGAGGACAGCCAACCCGGCCACTGCTTCTCATGTCTTCTGTCTCATTAAGGCTTTATCGGTGTGACGCGGGCCTACTTTTTTGTATTCATTTGTTTATGCCTTATCCTCTGGTCACCAAGCAGCAAAAAGAAGCTGAGTTATAATTATTATTATTATTTTACATTCAAACTTGGGCCGTCAATGGACAGCATGTCCTCCCTTTTTCTGTTTTTATGGTCAATCTTTGCTATTATGATGTATCTCGACGCGTTCATTTTTGTTACTTTTCTCCTGGAGAAAAGGAATAGAGGGGCTCTTCGTCAGTCTTATTTTCATCTTCAACATTTCAATATAAATAAGAGAGCGACAGGATGCGTTAGAGCCATTTTAGATCTTTTATAAAGGAGTTCCAATTCCCGAAAGAATCAAACTAAACTCTGAGAAAATGTTTAAAGTCTAAAGGATACTTCTGTATGTCAGAACAAATGGTCCTCTGTTATTTGATGGATCTGCTTTGTGATTCAAGTGTGGACTTCACAAGTGTGAATTTATCTGTCATTAAAAAAAAATTAAAAGTTGTGTGACTTTTTTAAAAATGGGATTTCGTTATCTTTTTCTTTCCAAATCATATGAGACAAATTATTAAATATGGTGGCATAAGTGAGTATTATATAATCTGAAAGAGAAGTTAACCCTCTTTAAGTTAGACGTGAGTCAAATAAATTTCTCAAAGACTAATCCAGGTGTCACTCTGCGCCTTTGGCCTCGTTTTGTGTTCTTTACGCACATGAACACCGGAGCTGCGCAAAACCCAGCTGGCTCCCTGCGCGCGTGCTCAACGCAGAGCTTTAGAAACGCAGCTTTCGGTCCGTGATGGACCTCCTGTGCCAAAGCCCCCGGTCCCTGTTCCCGGCCGGGTGTAGTTTACCTGTCAGGAGGAAACTTAACTGCGTGTGGTGGAAACGGTGTCACACGCCTGAGAGGCGCTGGATGGAAACAAACCGTCTCCCTGACAAGTGTTTCCGTATCGTCGCTCAGTTGGGTGCTGAGCCTACAAAACATAGGGTCACTCATTCTTTCTTTTTTTTTTTTCTTACCTTTTTGGGTGTTCTTCGTTTTTCTTGAAACCACACCTCCTCCCTGCGCCTCGTCCAATCTCCTCCGCGCGCAGTCCTCTGAGCAGCCCCGGTTGGATAAAACCTGCCTCGGTGTGGGCTGCAGACACACACACATACACACACACACACAAACGCAGGGCACAATACAAGGCTACAACAGTCTCCTGCAGCACAGCACGGACACACACGGCTTTAAACCGCAAGAGTCCCGTCGTTTGGATAATATAAGAACATCCACCGAGGAGCGGTTTTTTTTTCTCACGTGGAGCTCCGTCGTGGAAAGGTAAGGTCTCCTCTAAACCTGTGGCTGGAACCTATGATGGGCTGCGACTCTAACTGAGAATCAGGGGAATATTCAGTGACACAGCGGAGAGCTTAACTGTCCAGAAACATCGCAAAGAGCCGCGAAACGCAGGCAGCTGAGAGGGAGCATCGTTCTGTTTCGGTTAAAGAGAGAATAAAAAAACAGACAGATCGTGTGAATCATCTGGACTCTGAAGATGTGACCACATAGGCGCGAAGTTTAGATGATGAACAGACAATCCAGATGTTCTTAAAATGTTTCCAAAGGCTAATCCAGTCTGATTTCTTCTCTGAATCAAAAGAATAAATATATAACATTGATTACAAAAAAAAAAACATTTACCAGAATAATCATAAAAATCCAATGAGGTTTCTCTTGACCTAACTCTTACTTTGGATGTAAAAATCCATATTATTATACTTGTTGATCTGTGATGAGAACATTTTACAATTCTGCTGTAAATCATGATCACATTTTAAAGTTATATTTCATCAAGGACTTTACAAAAAAATTGGATTCCATAGTATTTAAATATTTCTATGACTCCTTAAATTTAAAGTATTCAGAGTTGCTGCTGTGATAAACTGTAGTTGTTTAAAAAGTTTTTTTTTTCTTGTTTTAATTTATGTCTTAAAAATCAAAGCTGGAGCAAATCAGGAAAAATATGACTCGTGATCTAAATAACTAGTGGAATGATGCTATTTCATTTGTTTTAGAGGTGTTTTAAACATGTAACTTCAAATAGCGTTATATTATCGTTATAATATAGTTTTTGGCAGATGTCAATCATGGAACATGACTAAATTTGTAAATTGATTTTAAGTTAAAATGTAGATTTCTATATTAAATTAGTATTTTCAACTCAGATAATTGAGAGTGACTTCTAATTATGCTATTAACAGTGACAGAAAAGTTAATTCACACAAACAAGAGACAATGAGAAAATGGGTTAAAGTGACAGAAAAATCTAAAACCTAATTATGAAAACTGATAGATGTTAAATATAATCCAAAATTAGTCTGAGGCATTACTTTGTGTCACATCTATCAAACGTTGTGGCAGCCTACTAATTATTAATGCTGCCACAAAACGGGGCATGACACCAGTAACAGGAGGAATAAAGAAAAAACTGAAAACAGGTTTAACAGACAACACATCCACAGAGACAACATGACAGTGGCTTCTTCTCCTAAAGCACCAGTGATATTAACAATGCAACCAGACTTTAATTTATTTCGTACAGAGACTAAACCAGTGTTAACTTTTGTCACGTGCTTGCTCAGAAAGATTTTTCAACATTTTCCAGTTTTGAAAGGAATCTAGAATGACCCTTCCTCCCCCAGAAAATTACAATAGTAAGACAAAATGAACATTTCAATTTATGTTCATGAATGAAATTGTTTTGTCTGTCTCGTTTGACATAAATTTCTAACTTAATTCAGCTGGAAGACTCTGCATGGAGCCCAAAAAGAAGGCCAGCCGCCACATTCACAGTTTTAAATTTCTGTGGAGTTAAGAGGCCAGATTTAGTCTGATCCCGCACTTTGTTCACCTGTCATTTATGCACATGCCGTCAGTGATCACAGATGAAACTCTCTTCTTGTCTTTCATTTCTTTCCACCAGCTAACTCCATCTATTAAACAGTAACAAGTTCTCTTCATAGTAAAATGACCACTTCAGCTTCTCCTTTCACAACTTTTTAGTTCAGGACCCAAATTACCAGCTTTTTATTGTTGTTTTTTTAAAGCTATGATATGCTTGAAATGGCTTACCATATGATTAATGACAACATTCAACTCTAATTATGAAGCCAGTGAATGGGGGAGTTGTTTTGTACAAAGTGAGCTGCTCCTTGCACAGCTGGAAGGGGAGAACATCTGTAACGTCTAACACAGACCAGCAGGTTTTGTCTACAGGCCTCGCAGCCTTCGCCTGCTGTCTCCCCAGGACAGGCAGGTACAGGGGGCTGGAGGACAGAAGCGTGGCTCAGCGCTTAAATCTCCTTCTGCTGTGCTTTCCAAAGTGGCATTTCCCGAGGACGGGCGTGATGTGTGAACATCAGCCGCCTGCCTGTTCTGTGTGGGGGCATCCCGCAGAGCAGACGGCCAGTTTCAATGTCTCCTGTCGTCCTGCAGCTTGCGAGCGACGGTGCACTCGGGAGCACACACATGCCAGACCAGGCAGGACGCGCAGTAAAAGCACATTAACAGGGACAGAAGCAAAGGAGAGCCTCCCGTTCAGCCGGTGGAGCACGGACCAGAAACTCAGGGATATGTCCAATAACACTGGAAGAGGTAAATAACACAAGCTGGCCTGCTGCTGCTGACCGGGCAGCTCATTTGAAACATTTAAGCCACTTTCTGGCAGAAACAGGATGTGAAAACAAACACAAAAAAAGCCTCAGGAGGACACTCAGTTTATACTCTTTTGCAAGCTTTTCAATAACTGAGAGGGGCCTGTGTCCATAACTATAACGCTCTAAGATCAACTTTTTCCCTTTTAATTTGATCAAACTATACTTCTGGTGGGAAATTATCAATGGTAGGCATTTACATCTGCCTCTCACCTTACAGGGTGACAGCACACAGTCGTTTTATAGAACTCCCTGAAAGAGGAACAGTGCACAATGAGATGTTGAGATGCACAGAAGTCTTTATCCATATTTCCAAACAGCTGCGCTGCTCTAATGTGACAATACGGCCAAATACTTCTGATAACACAGAACGTCTTTATCATCGAGGAAATCCAGCTTTCCATCCATCTATATTATGAATTAGTGCTTTGTCTTTCGCTGCGCGCTCGATCCCTGCGCGTCCTGCGCGTCAGGTCGCGCGCAGCCCCCTCGCACCCCCCCCCCCCCCAGCTTTTAATATCCTACACGTTGGTGAAGCTTGGCTAAGGGGGTTCTATGTTATCAGAAGTATTTGGCCGTATTG
>CAJRST010003335.1:11350338-11401702 GCA_907169785.1 Menidia menidia
CCACCCCCCGGTGGGGCGTTTAAGGGGGGCCCCCCCTCGGGTCCGCCCGCCGTTTGATGTGGAAATGAAAGCTGGGGTGTGTGTGGGGGGGGTGTGTGTGTGGGGGGGGGGGGGGGGGGGGAGGCTGAGAGAAAGCAGCGACTCAAAGGGTTAAGTCAGGAGCTGCGGTGTGCTGCTCAGGAGATAATGGATCGCCTTCTCTGTGGCTGTTTACAGCTGTTACATTTCTCTGGGAGCCGTTTTTGAAGGTGCACTTTGTCAGGGATGTGGACAAATCGATTAAAAGGCAGCATCCATTATGCATTTATGTAAATAACATACACTGACGGCTTTATTTCCCCAGATTGAAAAAAAAAAAAGAATGCACCGTGTTCTCAATTCGTGCCCTCATATTCGGTTTGAATTGGAAAAATATCAGCTTCTTATGGATTTTCAATACTCAAACTACCATTTTTAACCTTTCATTACAGGAAGCCAATCATTCTTTTTTACATCAATACATCTTCTGTTTGAACAAAGAAGTAGAAGTGACACATTAAACTTGAATTCATTATTTTAGATAAAACATCTCTAAAAAGAGCTTCAAAAAGGACAAAAAAAACTATGCAAATTATCATAAAATATTATTTGATATTATTTCTGACATTTGAGTTTATTTTAGCCTTGACTTTAAACAGGGGTTAAGGTATCAGAAAGTAACACTTTTATAACTAAATGTCACGTTTCCACAACAACCTCTTGGCTGTAAATCCCCTTTCGTCTCTGAGGCCACCGTAGCCTCACGTCTCAGCCCTCAAACAAATTAGTTGCTTATAAATGAAATTTTGGGAGAATAAGCTAGCAGGGATTGTTCACGATTAAGTGATTATCCTGTCAGTATAATCAAATTATTACTGTGAAAGAATGGCCTTTGCTGTCTGTGGATAATCTTGTAACTGGATCATTTGTGTTGTGTTTTTTTTGTCATGTTGAATCGATGCTGTGGGATTCCATTTCCAGCACCTCTTTAGCGTCTGACTCCAACTGAAATACTTTTATCGTTTCAACTCATGTCAAATCATTGCTGAAGGCATAATGTTATTTTTACCGAATGTGAAAAAAATATTTAAGACTGGAACATTACACTGACCACAACAGTCTTGTTTAGTTTCTCCATCTTTTTTAACCTTTTTAAATTCTGCTGGAACTGCTATTTTTTGACATCTTGTTTTTTTTTTTTTACATATAATTAGCAAGATTTTGCCACTTTGAGAAACCGATGCTTTCTGTCTTTGTGAACTTTTCCTTCGACATGTCAGTCAAAGGAAACGTCTACTGCTTCTGAGACTCGCCTGTGAAACAGATCCGTTTGAACGGTTTTTAAAAGACTGGTTTCACATGGAAGAGCAGGGCTGTAGTGTCTGTTCCCCGAATTCACAAATCAGATGGACTGCGTGTGTGCACACAGGTGAGTGTGTGTGTGATGAGGGCTGTCTCATATTCCATGACATTTATGAGTGTTCATCCCCCCTCCCCCCCCAGGTCATGGGGGTCTTAACCAACTAGGTGGAATGTTTGTTAATGGCCGCCCGCTTCCGGAGGTGATCCGGCAACGCATTGTGGACATGGCCCACCAGGGCGTCCGGCCCTGCGACATCTCCCGGCAGCTCCGGGTCAGCCACGGCTGCGTCAGCAAGATCCTGGGACGGTGAGTCGGTCAGCGGGCGCCTCTCCCAACCCATCCATGCGGCTGTTAATCAGCTGCTCGGTGTTCTTTGACCTGCTTTTGGTCATCAGGGCCACTCTTTGCTGTTGGCTGCCATAATCAACCGTTCCCTCTCTTCGCACAAACATCTTCCCTCAGCTACTACGAGACAGGCAGCATCAAGCCCGGTGTGATCGGCGGCTCCAAGCCCAAGGTGGCCACCCCGAAGGTTGTGGAGAAGATCGCAGAGTACAAGAGGCACAATCCCACCATGTTTGCCTGGGAAATCCGAGACCGGCTGCTGGCGGAGGGAGTGTGTGACAGCGACACGGTGCCCAGTGTGAGCTCCATTAACAGGTAAGAGAATTCCTCATGAATGATGCCGAGTACACCACTGAGAGCCTTCACGTTTTTTGGAAACCCCTGGGATTGATATGCTCTTATCAAAGACGGCACTTGATTGATAAACCTGCCTCTCACTTTTTCTTTTTTCTTTTCTTTCTTCTTTTTTTTTTTCTTCAGAATAATTCGGACAAAAGTCCAGCAGCCGTTTAATCTTCCCCTGGACGGAAAAGGCCTGAGTCCTGGACAAACTCTGAGTGAGTTTAAAATTGATCACATAAAGGTCCTGGATCACTTGTATCCTGCAAAAAAGTTATGGCTAAGAATCTGGTGATCAGTCCAGATAGGTATCCAAAAATATTTCTACTCTAATCTGTCTTTTTCCTTCTCTTTTTTTTTTCATTTTCAGTCCCCAGCTCAGCTGTCACCCCTCCAGAATCTCCACAGTCAGACTCTTTGGGCTCCACCTATTCCATCAATGGCCTGTTAGGAATCCCCCAACCCACCACTGATGGCAAAAGAAGTCACGATGACAGTAAGAATAAACCAATCATCAAACACCAAAGAAAGGAAAACAGGAATCTTATACCCACTCAACATAAAGTTATTTGTTGTGCTGTATTGTGCACTCGTTTCATAACACCTGTCTAGTTGCTAGTTTTCAGTCCTATTATCAGTAAAATATGTTGCCATGGTATATTTTTCTAAACCAAATATACTTATATGAAGATTTGTTAAACAAAGTAGACAGGTCGGTGTGTGACATATTATTGGGATGGTTTTTGGGGACCATGTACAGTAAACTGTTTATTTCTAACCCGACGGATAACACAAGTAAGGTCAATTTAATCTGAAGCCCGTTTCAACTGCCAGCTTTTCGAGTAAAAATGTTCCGGCCTGCAATTAAATTCTAGAAAGCAGTTGTGATGAACAGCTGCGTCAGTGTCAGAGCCAGGACCAGACTGGACCTTCACAGAGAGCTTTGCCTCGCTAATGCATCTGCTCCAGCGTTGCAGAAGGAATCCTTACCCAGAAAAACGAGCCAGTCTTCACATTCCTCCTCGGTGTGTCTCCCAGGTGATCAGGAGAGCTGTCGGCACAGCGTGGACTCTCAGGGCAGCGGAGGAGTCCCAAGGAAACAGATGAGACTGGATCATTTTTCGGCAGCCGCTCAACATCTGGACTGCGGGTTTGACCGTCACCACTACCCACCGGACTCCTTCAGCTCCGCCTCCAGCAGCAAAGCAGAACAGGTGCCTGCAAAGAACACGTCTGTGCATTTAGCAGTGCAGAGTTTCTAAATAGACATTTCTATGTCTGGTTTTCAATTTCTTTGGCCACTTTAGGCGTCTTTTTCATATCTTTGGAACAAATTACAGAATTTCTTAGTCGGCATTAGGCTCATGTGCACATTAACTTTTCCTCCTGTAAAAGCAATATTTAAAGCCACGGTCAATCCCTGTTCACCATCCCCAGACTTTGTACCCGCTGTCCCTCATCAACGGTAGCCTAGACGAGGCTAAGACCAGCCTCTCGACATCTGGCTCCGTTATTGGACGGAATTTGTCGGCACACCAGAGCTACACAGTTGTGACGGGTGAGACGCTTAAATGTTGAAGAAAGCCCTTTGACCTGCTTCAACTGAAAGAATCAAAGTTGAAGTTTTTTTATTTTTTTAAGCTGAACAGTTTCACTAGATGTCTCCACTCAGTCCTGCCTTATTTTTGACACTTCACTCCATTTTCCCTTCCTGTTTTTATCACTCACATTCACCATTTGTTTCCATTTTCTCATCCCCCCCTCCCTCCACCCCATGCTGCAAACCGGCTCTCACCGCTTTAGAGCCTCTACAGACCCTGCCGCTCTGTCTAAAACAGGAAATGTCCCCAGAAGTGACCAGTACAAGCCCTTCCCCAAACATGGCGGCGTCCAACCTGGCATTTGTAGAATTGCAGGCTCTGCAGAAACCCGTTTCTGTCAGCAGCAGCTGCAACAGCAACCACAGCTCCAACCATTTTCCAAACACCCTCAACTCATTCTCCCATCACGCACCAGTGTATGGGCAGTTCAGCAGTCAGTCCCTCATCTCAGGTAATGCAGCCATCCATCCCACTCATGTTCATCACATAACCAACACAGCCGCGTCTGACTGTAATTGGTCAAGAAACAAAATAATCTCTATTTATTTTGCAAAGATCACTCAGTCCTTTATCCTGTCTCATTTTGGACAAATCAGCATGATTAAAATCATTACTCATTATTATAGATGTAAACATTTATTCAGCCTTTTAAACTGTTCTGCTATTGTTAGTGATATTTAGCTTGGGAGCTGCTATACACTGTAAATCCAAATGTACTTATTATTCGGTATAATGTTGCATTCAGTGGTATAAATAAAAGAGTAAACAAACTTCCATCTTGATCTTAAAGATGTCTGATTGTGTCTGTTTTCAGGGCGTGACATGGTGAGCTCCACCCTGCCTGGGTACCCACCCCACATCCCCTCACCTGCCCAAACTGGATACTCATCCTCTGCCATCACGGGTATGGTAGCAGGTAAGATGGATGAACGGAAATAAAGGTTATAGCAGAAAAACGAGAAGGCAACAAATAGCTCAGACAGGTAGAAAGGATGGAAAATGATGGGCAATGAAAGCAAGTAGAGAAAAAAAAAAAAGCAGGAAGCAGGATGGCGGTTTGAAAATTAACAGGGACACAGGCTGAGTTAATCAGTAGCCTTGCCAGGGTTGGTGAACTGAGTGTATGTGTGTGCGTGCACATGTGGGTGGGTGCTCACGGGCCCAGGGGGTACAGGGAACAGGCTGGGGGTTCCGCCCTGCTGCCCACATCCCCCACCCGGACACCTCTGACCACATATCACCATGGGAACCAGGGGGCCCAGGAGGGAGATGCAGGGGTGGGCGGGAAGGGATGTAAAGTCTGGATACGGACGAGGAGTACTGTGGCGTGTGTGTGTGTGTGTGTGTGTGTGTGTGTGTGTGTGTGTGTGTGTGTGTGTGTGTGTGTGTGTGTGTGTGTGTGTGTAACGTGCCTTTTTTATTTGAAGTCTGCCCTCCGAAGCGCGAAATGAGAGGGTCTGATTTATTATTTTTCTGGTGGCCTCGCTGTGAGGAAGCGTTGATACACAATTACTGAGTGAAGGGGGGGGGGGGTGTTGGGAGGTTCAGGAGGAGGAGGAGGAGGAGGTGGGGAGCTAAGGGATTCATTCCAGCCAACATAATTACCAATTAGATATTGGAATGTTAAATATATATATATAAAGAGGGGCAGAATGAAAGGAAGAGGAGTGTTAGAGAGGCTAAAGCAGGAAGTGCCAGACGAAGAAAGGGGGAGGAGGAGGAGGAGGGCATTTCAGAGGGCAGAGGCTGAACGATGTGAGGGGCCAAGCGCTGGAGAGGCTGGCCGTGTGCACGCACCACTGAGCGGAGGGATTTTACCCTCAGCCATCCACCTGCACAGCAGATTAATGGTTTACATGCTGCACTAACTGCTGGTGAATTATGAGCTAAGGCCCAGCAGATGCTGGCACACAGACAAACTCTGCCCAGCACACATCTCAGCTTTTCGCCGTTTCACAACAAACGTCTTGATGACTTTTGGCCATGAGACGCGTGTCCTCATGTGCTGTTTCTTTCCGCAGCAGGTGCAGACTACTCGGGTCAGTCCTACAGCCATTCGCCCTACACCTCCTACAGCGAAGCCTGGAGGTTCACCAACTCCAGCATACTGGGTGAGCAGCAGAACACTGAAGCTAGTGACGGGGGTTCATGCTCAGCCCTTCTTTTTTCATTAAAAAAGACTAAGCATAAGCTCCACATAAAAAGGCAAAGTATTCAGGTGTTGAAATTTTTCATTCATTCAGAAACTTTCTTCCAAGAATTTAGAAGGACTCACTCCTGCTGACCTCGTGATTCGCAAACATTTAATCATGACTTGAATTTAAATGAACAACTGCCAGGAAACGGAGTGTAAACTCTCTCCCACGTGACATGTATAGTGCCGTATTTGTTCCCTGTACAAACCATCGCTTTAGGCACTCTGCTCCACATAACTTTAAACGTACTTTGGTTGCTCCGTCTTATTTTGTTCAACCTCCATTTCGCCATTAAAAACACATTAATGTGGTCCAAAGCCTGTGCGGATGCAGACAACAAAACAAAAGGAGTCAAATGGCAGAACAGAAATGGTAACCACTGAGGAGGCAGTTGTTAAATCAGCAAGCAGGTACTATTAGGTTCATGAAAATATTAAATACTGCATCAACACTTACATAAATAAAGTTACATAAATACAAATAAAGCTAAAGGAAATGGTATATATTTAAAAGGGAGTTGCACTTTAGAGCCATTCTGGCTGAATTCTTCACTGAAACCTACTAAAGTCCTTTTCAAAAGGACAATTCTGCATTCTGAGGTCAGGAGGGGAAAGTCAGATTAAAACTAGTGGAAGTCTGAACCTCCAAGCTGTTTGGACCATGAATCGCTTCCTCCTGATGACCTTCGCTCTGCATCTCCCCTCACAGG
The DNA here is from genome assembly GCA_907169785.1 of Menidia menidia. Lineage (NCBI taxonomy): Eukaryota > Metazoa > Chordata > Actinopteri > Atheriniformes > Atherinopsidae > Menidia > Menidia menidia. Next base: position 11,356,909 of record CAJRST010003335.1, read on the forward strand.
CTCACCCTACTATTACAGCTCAGCCTCCCGTACGGGGCCCCCATCTGCAGCGGCCTACGATCACCTTTAGTCCCGCCTGCAAGGACAGTTTCACCAAGAGTAGATCCGCAGACCGCCAGCCAGGACCGGACAAGTCAACATCAGCTGACAAACGGAGGCGCGGCAGCGAGAGCTGGACGTGAACTTGAGACTCTTCTAAAGAACCAGCGGCGCATTCTTTGTACTCCCTGTCTTGGGCCTCTGTATCCCCCCTTCTGTGTTATTTATTTGACATTACTGTTAGCATTCTGCAAGGTGACTCTTTACACACTCCTCCAGGGTCTGTTTCCACATACTTTGCCTGATGGCTCACATGCTGCATTCCTTTCATTTAAATATCTTTAATGCTTCTTTTGGCCAAAGAGCTTTTTTTCCAGGCACACCCGCAATTTGACCTGTTTGAGTGAATGGGCTTTTTGCAACTTCATTATACTGAACTATGCCCGTTTTGTTTACAGTGTATTATTCTTATTTTTTACCCACTCTCAACAAGCACATTTATATCTACTGATTTTCTTATGCTTGGATATTGAAAACGTGATGTTTTCCTACTGCATTCAGATTTTCTGTGATGGCCGCATTCAATCAAAATTGCAGAAACAATGTGGATGTACAAATCGTGCTCACTGAAGAAAATTAGAGGATGGTCCAGCAAAATGTACATACTGTAAATGATTAATTACTTATGGATGAAGGGGATGAGGGTGATTAAACAACAACGCTTGAAATACTTTTGTTTTTGCTTCAGATTAATTTAGTTTGTTGTCATGCTGATGTTCTGATGTTTGGTAAAAATGGTGACTATTTTTTTTATACTGTTATTAATATTATTCCAGATGTAAATATCAAATTTCTAAAGAATTATTTTAATTAAAGCATGACAAACTGACTGATGTTTCCTTTTTTTCTAAAATCTATTATCATCACCGTTATTATTATTGTTATTATTATTATTATTATTACTACCATTATTATTATTACTATCATAAGTATGAACTCGCTCGCTGCAAAGCCTAAAATTAAGCCTATTTTTTGCGGCTCTCAGCATTTTTAAAAGGACGAGATCAATGATCCTGAAAGCGCGCGCATCTGTCTAATTTCTTTTTTTATTTTCTGCATCATGTAGTTTTATTCGCAATCGTTTGGTCGCTCTTTGCGGCCTCATTATGGCGGCGCGGTAACGAGGCCACGGTTGGGCGGCGGCGCGGCCCACCTGGTGCCGGCGCGCGCGGGGCGCCGCGAGGACCGCGGAAGGGCGTTTGTGTGCTGCTCCAGTTTAACGTCGAGGCGGCCGCCCAAAAAAATACAGAATGAGTATAAGGTCGGTTGGGGAAAAGTGAGAAAAAGAAAAAGCAGGAAAGCGTGATATCCAGATAAAGCTGAATGTGCTCATAAAATAAGGGCTTCAGAGAAAATGTGTTCACAGCTTTCCTTCAGTTGTTCTCACTAGATGAAGTCGCTCATTTAAAATTATCTTTTATCATAAAGCGAAACATCATTTCAGTTTGAGTTGTTGACGTTTTTAGTCCTTTCAGTCCTTTAAAAAGCGAGTAAAACGTCTTAAAGGTCTTAAAGTTCTGTGCACTTTGTCACCAAATTGATCTTTAAAGAAACACTCAAACTCAACCGTTCTTGAATATTGTCTAGGCAATTACCCAAAGTACTCCACATCAGGAATATTCGCCCTGCAGTCTCCTCATCTACTCCCCTGAGTCTTTCTGACTCTGACTGCTGTGGACTCAGCAAACCGCCATGCAAACTTCAAACAATGGCTGCTCTCCACCAACCGAGCCGTCCCACTCCAGACGGCCCTTCAACTGACAGGACACTCTCTTTTTAAATGTTTTTTTTAACATCCCTGATCGGGCATGAAGAAACGCAAACATCCATGTACGTTCACACACACACAGAGGTGTTCTGGTGCATGTGGGGGGGGACGAGGAAGGCGTCTCGAGCTGATCTGCTTCCAAATTCCTCAGGTAGAGACGGAAAAGCAGCAAACGTTAGGCACCAACAGCCTCGCAGCCCACAGAGTTAAAAAGGAAACATCATGCTGCTACACAAAAGCCACAGCAGAAATAACTCCTCGCTGTCTCTCCGGGCCTATTAGGGGAGGAGGTTTAGGGCCACAGTGCTTCTGGTAATGAGCCCGGCAGCACAATACAGGCAACGGGCCGGAACAGCTGAGAGCAGACAAAGCAGGATGAGGCAACTGGGACTTACAATATTTAACGCGGAGCCGTGCTAACGCTGTGTCTGCGTGTGTGCGCGGGGCGCAGAGACAGAATGTCCATCTACTGTATGGGCGTGTTTGTGGGATGAATCGGTGTGTGTGTGCGTGTGCTGGAAAAGGCATGCGTCCCATTACCATTATGGGGACGAGCCAAAAGACAGGAGCGAGGGGCCTCTGGAGAAACTGCTGCCAAAAAGGCAGCAGAGGAGTGTGTGGCAATCAGCGGGATGACGGGTCGGGGTTGTCCTGTGCCAGTCATCTGGAAAGTTCTCCACTTATTTCTGCGTCCGAGATGCAGGGCCAAGCAATTCAACCCAGCAAATAAGTATTGTGTAGGCTGACAGACGTCTTTCCGTCCAAATGAGCCGCAGCGCCGTTACTGTGAACGGCAGCGCTGCCGTGTCGGCCCCGCCCGGATCTGGCTCCTTTTTTTTTTTTTTTTTTGGCCCTGGAGAAGATGCAGATTGTGTTCATGAACTGTTTTGGAAGCAACGCGTCCGATTATTAGAAACTTGTGTGGTCTTTCTTTCCCCACAATAAACCCCAGTTGAAACTCTTACTGATACTACTCTCTCCCATTCTCATTTTGCTTTTGTTTTTATGGGACGAATAAAAAGGGTTATGTGTTCCCCTGCAGCTTCTCTGGCAAGCGCTGTGGTAACCATCGAGCTAAGCACCCAGGAACTGATGAAATATTTTAGTAGAGCCCGAATATGTGGCTGTTCAGAAACAAGTCAGCTGGGTTTGTCCCCTAAATGTTCCAATTCTTTACGTACTTTAAGTTAACATTTCCCACACGGCTCAACGTTTCACTGTGTATTGGGAGCTTTTCAATAAATGTATATGGATAAAATAGCCAGGATGTGTCAAGATTTTTAGAAAGAGGGGCACTTTTTTTAAGTTCAGATGAGTTAGACAAAGAATGTAGACACATATACATTTGGCTTTTACCGTTAAAACAGAGATTTTAAACCACTGTTAAATATGGATTATTATAGTTTATAATGGCCAAAAAAATCAGAATGGTATTAGTGCTAATGCGGCATTTTGAGGACATTTTTGCAGCTATTAGAGTCACAACTGCTAATTCCGACTATATAAGGTTTCTGTAATACTCTGCATCAATAATTGTTATTCATGCAAACCAAACTTGATTTAACTATGAGTCATTCTATGACTAAAAAACTTGTTCTGCCATACCCCCCATGTTTGACGTTCCCGGTAACGGTGGTTCCTTCCTGTTCGCTGTGGTTATGTTAGGAGGGTTAGGATGCGTAGTTTGCAAGGTAAATTATGGGATGCGTTCCGTAGCATCTGGGCCTGTGAGCTTTACCTGGGCAAAGGTCAGTTCACACCGAGTACTTCTGTTTGTTTGTACAGTTAAATTGTGGAACGCCGACCCCTCTGGGTGCATCATGAAACACATGGCCTCAGATGAGACTTCTCTGCCACAGACGTGAAAGACATTTACCTACTGGAGGTCACAAAAGCCAATAAATCTGTTTTAGCCTCACTCTTTGCGTGCTGTAGTGTTCTGAAATCTGGTCGACGAAAAGATGATCCAATAAAATGATTCACATTTATGACTCGGAGACCAGCCGACCCAGACACTTCATAATGACCCCCTAATGCAAGTGGAATTTATTCTTTTCTGAAATCCAAAACATTTCCCGGGACACTTCCCCCCCCCCCGCGTGTTTGTTTGGGGTTAGTGTGTGTGGACATGTCAGTACATACTGTGTAACTGCTGTCACATTAGAAAAAGTTTTTTAAAAATTCCTATCTTTGACGCAAATATGAAAGACAGTGCCTCAGTGGCTCGTTCACACTGCTCGCCCCTTCTCTGGGACACGACAAAACCACACAGCGCACACTTAAGACGCCACTCGCATGACCCGATAAAAAGGCCCGAGAACACACGAGTGAACTTCAAATGGGAGCAACTTCCTCGAATTTCAAGCGGCTATCTAATCTCCCCCCACCTCTTCACCATAAAGCACATGAAACAAATGTGCCAGTCAAACAGAGCAAAGTGGCCAAACAGAAGGTTTTTCTGTGCTGGAACAGGCAGGTGCCCTGTGTCAGGCCGGCCTATTAAACAGCACACAGAGCCTTAAGGCAGGAAGCTACTGTTGACTGGGAGACATCAAGAAAAACGCACCTTTGAAAGCGCACACACACACACACACCCAACACTATACACACACTGAGGTGGATAAAATCTTCAAGGTATCAGGTACTGCCCTGAGGGAGGGAGTTGACCTGTGGAGGCCCGGGGAGTCAAACGCATAGCCGACAAACATCTCATTCAGCATCACGCGGATCTGGTGATCGTACCGATTTATCTGCGAGTGGCACGGCACAGATTAGAGATTACTCAGTAAAGGACGATCTGAACAGAATCCTCAAGGTAAAACAGATTTCTGTATGAGTTTAAAAGATCAAAGGCGATAAGATGAAGAAGATTAGACCTCTGACATTCGCCCTCCACTCTATTTGTCGCATTAACCCCCATGGAGCCCTGGCTTTAAGGTCCTGCCCGGCATGTTTGTCCTGCCACTAAAAAGCTGCTGAGTCTGAGCTCAGTAAGGCCAGTCAGAGTCAGGAGTGTGTGTCCAAGCAAGAGAAGAGGGCAAAAAGAGGTCACACGCTGAAATGCCCTAAAGCAAGGCACTTGTCTTAACTCCTCCATTGAGAGGCTCATTTTCTGGAAAAGGTACACATTGATAATGAGTTACTGTTGCTTGGATCAGCAAATAAAACCAAAAAAAAGTCTGATCTGGTAAAATGAGCGCAGGAAAAAAAAAAAGCACCTGCTTTTGTGTGCTCAGTTCATCTGTAAAACAAGGACAATTTTTTCCTCTTGAGAAAACATATCGTCTACGTCTGCATGCAGTGAAAGCACTGGGAGTCTGGTGTAAATGGAGGCTGGATAAGAGCAGGAGAGAACCAGAGTTGAATGTCTTCTGAAGAGGAAAGCGGAGTCCGAGTGGAAAAACAAAACTCCTGAAAGGACCACAGAGACACTTCAGGAGATCACAACTGCAGAAGTCAAGAGCACAGAGTGATGACAGAGAAACAGAGAGCGAGTGGGGGGGGGGGGGGGGGGGGGGCACCAGGGGAGGGACAAAAATGCTTTTTCAATAGCCACTGCAGATAAAGGGAAAAGTAATAAGTAGAGCAAGCAAGGCAGATGGAGAATGAGCATCAAGAGGTGCACGAGGGAAGAAGTAAGCCAAAAGATGAACGTGGGGGGGGCATACAGTTCATGTTTCACTGTTTGCAGTTTTATTGAAATGGGAATTTCAGGGCCATTGTGGAAGTCAAGCAATGCTCAAAGCAGCATTATGCATAACGGGGGGGGCAATGGGGGCTGTTCTGACAAAGAAAACGAAGAAGAAGTGATCTGACGCAACAGAGATCTGTTTTAGAGCCCACACCGCACCAGGCTCTAATGATCACTACTTGAGCTGCTGCCTTTTCAAATATCCAGCCAGGCCTGACTGAGCTGCACAAAGCTCAAGAGTGAAGTGGCGCAGATGGAACAAAAACAGGCCAGTCTTGAGAAGGATGCCCTCTGAACCCAGCAGCTAATGCAGCCCCTGCTGCTCCAGCCAGTCGGCATTGTTGGTAGTGAGGAGGAGAGAAACGGCCCTCCAAAGAAACAAGGCCACCATCGCTGCCGAAGTCATGCTCCACAGGCCATGTGAGAAGCGCTTTCGCTCCAGAGCTCCTCCGTCACGCCGGCCCCAAACGAGCACCTTCAGCACAGTCTGTGGCCAGAAAGGCTATTGGACGTTTCAGTCCGAGCCGAAAAACCAGGGCGGCTTAATGGCTGCCTATGGACGCAACATTCGGTCACAGGCCTGAGAGCATGTAGGTTAGCCAAAATGGCGTCATCTTTCCGCATACCGGGCCACCCCTCCCGCCATTCGAAAGGTTCTGCGCTGGAATGGCCCCGAGCCCCCGTCACTCATGTGCCCAATCAGTCACCCTAATCTGCAGAATCTGACTTTATCTCAATGAGCTGTTGTTCCTCCCATGAATGGATGGAGGCCGTTTCCATTACCCTGTTACCTGTGCACGGGGTTCCTCCTGATGGACAGCGAGCTCCAGCTCTGGCTGCATCTTGGGAGCAGCCTCCCCAGACAGGACAGTGTGTCCTGGATTGTCTGTGCTCTTCATTGTGTTTCTTGTTGTCACATCACATTCCTGTGTGGTGGTGGGGGGTCATTTTCTGACATCCTGCTCTTATTGTTGGTCTCCACAGGCCGACCGTTGCTTAACAAGTTAGAGCTGAAAGACCACAAAGTGGGACCCACGCCAACAAAAGTGCGATGGCTCCCACAAGAACACACAAACATTAACACAAGAGTACAACAGTACACACCTCCACCTCTGCTAACTGACACACATCCCGGTTTCATGAGAACATTTAAAATATTCCACATAACTATGCTTTCTTTGGAGTACCACTGTCAATTGTAATTAAAACGTTTGTCTGTTTGTTTTTTAAAGAACAAACGAACGAAGAAACAAACAAACAAACAAAAAACGACCAAATGACCAAAAAACGACCAACAGTTCACCAACTTTAACTCTACTTTTTTCACTTTGACTGGTGAGAATCACTCCGTTGCACTGGGATCGATGTTTTAACATTTGTACATACCAGTCCTTTCCACTGGTACTTACTCTGTGTGACCTAGCTTGGCTTTCTGCATTTCTGTCAGGGGCCGGTGCACCTACACCGCCGGGCCGGGGTTTAAACTACCTGTGTGATAGGAAGGATTTGCAGGCCTCTGATTGGCCAGGAAGTCATGTGACTGGGTGAGTCAATAACGCGACACCTTCCGGACTGCCAGCTAATTTTAAAAAAGACAACAGCAAACGTCCAATGTTTTATTATTGCGGTGCTAAGCAACCTTGTAAAGGCCCAATGCACGAAAATACCACGGTCCAACCACAAGTTTATCGTCACTGGGATGTCCTCCATTGTTGTCTCGTGCATGTGTCATTAACAAATGACGTCACACGTCTTTCGCGCAATATTGCTGTTAGACCTCATTTGAAATGAGGAAAAAACAAATAAACCATGCCGAGGCGAGTTGAGTTGAATAAAGGGGACCACGTCAAAGTAGGACAAAAGTACATTTTGGAATACACACACAACATATTAATTGATGAAAAAACTACAGACAGAAGGCATTTAATGTCTCTGTTTCTGTCTAATAAGACAAAAAAAGGCCTCTTTTTTTCATATACAAAACTTTATATTGTGTATGTGTATTCAGTGTACTAGATTAACCGGATGTTTAAAAAAACAGGATCTTAAATAGCAAACTATGGAAAGTAGGCCTTTTCATTGCAGCATTTCTGACTTAAAACCTCAGAGAAGTTGAACTTGAGGTGCTTTAAACTTCTCCATGAGTTATTTGTTGTGTCCCTTAAGGTGAATAACAGAAGCTGGACCTCACTTACATTTTATTATAGAGAAATCCTTCATTTGACCAAACAAAGCATGTAACAGAGACATTGATGTCATCAACTTCCAAATGCAGCAAGTCAACATTTTGTTCGCAATGTAAAGAAAAAGAGAAGTGCAAACTGAAATGACACTCAGAGATTGTCTGTTCTACAGCACCCTCTTGTGGTTTATATTTTAAAAGCACGTTTGGTCTAACGTAGAACTTTACAAATGTTGGCTCTGTTTTCAGAAGTAAGACTGAAATACAAGTAAGGTCCTCAAGAAATCAAAAAATAAATCAGGTTTCTCATCCAAACTGAGATAGGTTGTGGATTCGTTTATGTAAAAGTGCAGAATATCTTTTTGAAAATGGACGGATGCCTCAATGTGTATTTTCACTCTTCATATATCAGACCTCTTTGTTGAGACGGGGAATGATGGTCTTACGATAAGTCCGTCTCTCAGAGATATTGCGTTTGACTTTGATTATTGTGGGGGGAGCCACTTCCAGTTCCAGAGAGGGACTCGAGTGGGACTTTTTGAGCCCGCCTTCCTCCTCGTCTTTGTCATCCACTGTGTCTGCATACACCGTTTTGTCGAAGAGGCTCAGTTCTCCTTTGCTTTGTATGGCCTGTCCTGCCACGCTCTTCCAGGCTTCCAGCACCTCGATGTAGATCTCATAGCGACACACCTGTGGTTGATGGACAGAATCAGCTGCGGGTCTTTGCACATGTATTAACAAACACACACCACCGTGATTGCAGTACCTCATGATGTAGGTACTCAGTTCTAATGTGATGGTCCTCTTTAGCTTTCTTGCCCTCGGGAGGGTTTTGCTCCTGATACAACAGGTCTGCTTTGAAGGACTCCAGCATTCCTGCATGAGATTGTAGCTGCCGTTCCTGTACAGAAACAATGACTAAATATTAATCAAAATGCATATTTTGACACTTTCACTTTGTTATATTGAGCATTGTTGGATCAGTCAGTGGAATTGTGATGAGGCATAAACAAATAGAAAAGTTTGACCAGTCTTGTACCAGAGTGTGAGCAGACTGAGAGGCTGGGAGGATCGGTCTGCAGAACCTCCTCTGAGAGCCCACAGCAGCCGGGAATGGAGGCGAGGAGTGAAGGGCCGAAACCAAGTTGATGCGACTGATCCATGAATACATCTCCACTTTGGATCTGAAAGACAAAAAATAATAAAAAATTGACACCTGCTTTAGATTAAAGATACACATTTGTTGAATCACACACACGGCTGCTGTGATGTGACTTACGAGGCCTGAAAGAGAAAGATCCTCCAATCGGCAGTCTGCAAGCGAAATACGTGTGGCTTCTTGGTGTAGTTGGCCGCCTGCTCAGCTACAGAGTGATGCACACTCACCACCTCCTCACTACTTTGGTGATCCCTGCGATAATTGTCCTGACACGCAGATACACGCACACAATAGGGGGACATTTTAAAAATTCCCCTTCATCCAAAACCAAAGACATGTTAACAGGGGGCTGAGTTACAGACCTTTTGTAGGTAAAGGACCATGCCTTTCAGCACCCCATAGAAAGTCTTCCAGCCTCTTTTTCCCCATGGAGCTGCAACCCAAAAGTATTAGTTACAGCAAATTTTTGTGACAAAGTTAAACTTCTTCAGAACATGAAAAATTATTACTGAATTGTGTTCACATGGAAGGTTTACAACATCCTAACAACGAAATGAAAGTTTGAAAAAATAATTCCTAGTACAAAATTTTAAACAAAGCATAGAATCTTTTTATTTCTGACATGTATCCTGTTTTATTTGACCACTAGATGTCAGTAAATAGTGCTCAATGTGAAAGTCAGCTAAATGTATGTGCCTTTCACAGCGTGACACATGCTTGACGGTTCTTGTGGCCAGCTTCTCCTTTTGGCAACCGTGTGGTACCCAAAAGAAGACCCTTCAGAAAACCCTCGAATCACCCTGCCTTAAAGTTCCCCGTCAGCAAATCACAGCTAGATTCAATATTTGGGCGTAAACGACCGCCTGTGGGTAAATGCTGACGCGGGTCTGTGCGTGTGTGGCACTCACTGCGTTTGCCGTCGATGTCAGCGTGCAGCTTCCTCTGCAGAAAGCCCTGTTTGACCTCACAGGCTTTTTTGTCGTGAGGCACGTCCTGGAAGGGGTTGGATTTGGAGCGCAGAGGTGCATCTTCCCCTGCGTCCTCATCCACCAGCACAGAGTTCTTCAGTTCCTCCTCATCCCTTTAATATCCAGAAGATGTGTGAGGTGAGTTGGGATATGTGAGAGAATCGTGCATGTAAGGTATGTTTTACAACAGGTCACTTACACGGCCCACTGCAGAGGTTCGTTCTTTATGGAATTGTAAAGACTCTGTAAATGTATATGAAGAGAAAAGAGATTTAAGATTTGAACTATTTAGCCTTGAGTTTGCATTCACTGTCTGATGTCTTGAAAATATTTGTGGGACAGAATTACTTTCAACAGCTCCTTGTTGAAGTTTCCTTCATCGTTCATGCTGTCCAGGTTGGACACAAACTTGGAGGACGACATGGGCTTTCCTACATGCTGCAGACACACACGTAGCACGTGAAAGACTCACAGTGACCACCTGGCTTTAAAACCGCCGTGCCAAAACTAAAATGTGTAGTTGTCAACACTTTAGTCATACCTGTCCGTGCAAGTCGGTGTTGAGAAGCATCAAAGCACACGTCAGAGCCAACACGGACCCTGAGGATACAAGAAAGATTCATAGTGTGAAACACATCTGGATGGATCTGTGAGCTCAAACCTCTCGCACTCAAGTAAGCAGGATCACCTGAGGAGGAATAGGAGCCAGGGTTGCACTGGTGGAAGCGGCAGGAAAAGTGCTCCAGCACACGCTCTCTCTCTTGGGTTTCTCCAATCAGAATCACCACTTTCAGGAAAGATCTGAGGAATAAAAGAGAGAATTAAACGATTCCGAGATGATTTCCCATCGTGGTTCGGTTAAGATGTCAGTGCCTGCAATTCAAGGCCCTCTTTTACAGCTCTCACCTGATGGCTTGATCCAGAGTTTGACCGGTGAAGTCAAAGAATTGGAGGTATTCCTCTCCAACAGCGTGACTGAAGGCATTACTAAACAGGGAAAATCGATTTACAAAAACACTCTGCATAAGTGCTTCTAAACATGCCCCAACCTATCAGTATAATTCTTATTACGAGAAAACATCTGGGAAACTTGAATTTTACTTCATCTAAACTGAAACCAAAAGATGACAAAAACAGTCTTCTTGATGAAAAATTTCCAACTATTAGGAAGTCATTTATGTTTCCTGAAACTACCTAAACAGTCCAAGATGTTGCAACATTTAACCAGTTAATGTAACCATAGGGCCACTGCTCCACATAATCACAAAACAATTTCCACTATGACACTTTTTCTGTTTTTATGTCGCAAATCAAGATTCTCATCAAATTTAAGGGGATTTTTTTTTTATTTCTACCTAAAAATATATATATAATGAAAACTGTGAAAACAGGAGAAAAAAAACAACTGACATCTGACCCAAATTCTAAAAACTCCCCGGGTAAGATCATTCCAATAATGAGACACTTTACTCCTTCCTAACTATGTAATAAATAATGTTTTATTACAATATGTCAGTAAATGGGTGTCAAAGAGGTGCAGCTCCACAAAACCTGATGTAACAGTTAGCTGCATCCATCTTATTCAGAGTAGGGAAAGGTGGAATTGTATCACGTTTTGTGACACAGCAGCTACTCCAGACTGACAAGGATTAAAACAGCTGGACTTTTTGGACTCAGGAAGCAAGAGTGTTAATATCTGCTTTTGTTTTTGTTCTTTAAAATCCTCTGAGGGCGTCATAAACTGGCACTTCTCAAGGGACGAAGCATCAGTTTATGCTGCTGTATTATGGCCTCCGGGCTGCTTTATGTAACACCTGAAGAATAGTGTTCGGTTTTACATAACAGCAAGGAAGTTTGGCATCTGAAGGTCAGATTTCTAAACTTTACAAATAAATTAGAAAACAATGAATGTTTGCGTATTTGTGATTGACTTGGGTAAATTCCCTTTGTGTGGGCGTTCCTGTTATCAGACTTCAGTAACGATAGAATAAAGCACAAATTCACTTGATGGAAATATCTGAAATGCCTGCATGGGTGCTTACTTTTTGTCCAAGTGTTTCACCACATCTGCGCGATGGATCCCATCCAACTTAAAGAGCTGCTCAGCGAGACGGCGGGCTTTGTCTCTGTCCACCTCGCCGTTCATGTAAGGCACCCCCGGGTTTGGGGCTTTGTGTTGCCCCCCGTTTGCTACGAGCCTCTGTTCGTCCCCGCCGCCGACCTCCCCGACGCGGGGCCCCGCCGTGGCCTGTGCTTCCACCTGGCTGCTGTCGGCCCCCCCTGTCTGCAGTGGGACCTCAGTCTCAGGAGACAGCTGCTCTGTCACGTCTGACTCATTTGTCTTCTCTGCCTCCGGGAGCTGCTCAGAAGGCGCTGGCTGGGATGAGCTGGCCGTTTGCAGTGACTGCTCGGCCCCCTCTGGGGGCTCCTCTGCCTGCTGTCGCTGCTCGGTGGCTCCAGAGTCTTCATCTCCAAGGCGAACCGCCTCCTCTGCCTGAGCAGACCCTTCCGGCTGCTCCGTGTTTTCGGACGGAATGGTCTGGGTTGTCAGTTCCATCTCTGGTGGAGGGTGTAGCTGTTTAGCCTCCTCTGCTGACATCGGTTCTGCCGTCTCTGCCACCTTAAGCTGCTCAGGCTCTCCGTTCTGCAAAGCTGTTTGGTCACACTCTTGCTGCTCTGAATGATTCGTCTCCTCCAGGTTCTCAGTCGCCTCCACCGAGTCTTGTGTGCTCTCTATCATCGCTGCGTTCTCCGCCTCCTGCGTCAGTTCTTCTTCGTTGATGACTGCAGCCTCGGACTGTTCAGGCCCATTCTGATCTACATCCTCGCACGTTTCTAACCCTTCATTGTGAACGGGGAGGTCCTCCTGTAACTCTCCCGGTGTGCTGAGGCCCTCCTCACCCTCTGAGCTAACACTGTCCTCCAAAGGCTGTGGCTCTGGCAGATCAAGGAGTTTATCTAAAAGTTTGGTTATTCCAGGTTCAACTTCCTGTGGTGGAGCGGGTACCTCCCTGCACAGAGTGAGTAGCATTTCAATTGTAATTATTAGTCAAATAACACATAACCACAGTATGAATAAATGAATAGTGCCCTCTCCTGATAGCCCTTTTTTAACTGTACACTCAGAGTTGGATTAACAGTTTGTGGCAACTTCAGTAGTTGTAAACGTAACTGAATAAACCAAATAAGATGTAGAAGTAGCTTCCCGAGGAATATACTTTGTCAATGTCTCAAGACAAAGAAAAATTCAGATGGTTACAGAACACTTTCTTCAGCATTGTCCTGGTAGATAAAGTCTACTTTGTCATATTATGTCACGAATAAAGATAATAAGTAAGCCCATCATCAATTGCAGAGTAATGTGAGCAATTTATAAGAAATAACAGCCTCAACTAAACAAATCTACAGTGTTTTTTTTGCTATCCATTGATTTTTCTTCCCCATTATACACTTGTATGTGCTGCATATAAATTGAAGAGAAACATTTTCTGACAAAAGGGTATGAAATATATCACTTCTTCTTTAAATACATAAAATCATTCAAATTTATTCTAAAAAAGCTAAATAATGAATTAATAAGCATATAAGAATTTACCTTAGGCTTGTCTGGGCCCAAAATATAACACATTTGAATCCATTCTTAATATTTCTACACCCACACCTCATAAATCTTTTATCACCCACTCATCCACACTTTACAGAGGGAAAGTACGATGCCTTCAAAACCATTCAAAATTAGGACTACATTTAGTTAAATACAATCAGATTGATGTAGAAACCATGGATTTAAAGATCAATTTAGCTCATTTTATATTAACAGATTTATCTGACCATGATGTTTAAAACGTCATTTAAAGGCAAGTTCACCTAAAAAGTTAAGTTTAGTCAATTTTTTGTTTGTTTATAGGTATGGTTTTGGTATTTACTGTTATGCGTGTTTCCAGTTCTTAAGCAGGATGCAGTCCTAAGCGCCCCTTTTAATAAGAAGTGAAACAATGTGGGTTAAGTTTCTGTTCAGTGTGTTCAAAGCGGACCACTGAAAAAGACATTTTTATTTGGTGGAGATCTGTTCCTATAATATATTTAACTATTAAGTCAGTCTCGTGTTGCTCTGTGTACTCACTGTTAACACCAACTTCCCCTTCCCTTTTTCAGCCCATGATACTCACACTTCTCTCACACAGCCAGCAGTTTTTGCCTCCTCGCCTTCTTCATCGCTGAACTCCTCGGCCACCCTCTCCTCTTCCTCAGCCTCGCTGCCCTCCTCGACGTATTTTAGAGTCTCAACACCTGGAGCTGAAGTTTGTTCTCCCTCTGAGTCTTCCTGCCCACCCGGCTGATCACAGACCTCCTCCTGTTCCTCTTCTGGTTTTACATCCACAAAAGTGTCCGCATCATTTCCTGGGTCTTGAATCTCTTCGACGCCATAAGTTTCATCTGCAGGTTCTGCTGGAGCCGGTGAGACAGAAACGTCCTCGTCTCCTTCTAAGTCTGCCCTCTGTATGATTTCTGGAGGATATGGCAAAAACGGGTGAATACCGCAAGAGCTCCCACAGCAAAAACAGCTGTTGTTTTATTTGCTCTGCCTCACACTTCACACGCAAGTCATTTCGGGTAATACGTACCATACTTAGAATCTAACAGCTCATGCTCTGGATATTCCTGTTCCCGCGTCTTCGGTTCTGTCACATCTGCAGCATCACATGGCTGGAAATTGCAACATAGGCAATAGAACATGAGTTTTGAGAGAAAAACATGTGACTGCCCGTGGGTTTTTGAGGAGGAGGCTGCACCCTAATCATCATCTGACCAAATTTATGTCTGCTCTATTCCTCCCTCCAAAGCTAAGTTTGCTACATTTGACAGAACAAAAACAGAAAGACCGAATGAGCTCACACACCCATGAATGGATAGGATTAAAAGAAATTGCTAAATATACCTCGTTTTGTGGTTCTCACATACCTCAGATCCATTTCCAGTCCACTCGTCTGAATTCAGAAGCGGGGAGTCTGATACATCTTGTTCTTCAGTGTCTTCCTGCCCGAACAGCTCAGCTGAAACATCTTGAAGCTGGTAAACCGATGAGGAATCGCTGCCTTGACCCGCCACACCCCCAGAGTCCAGCTCATTGGCCAAGCTGCTGTCCGTCATGAGTTGAGGCGTCTCCTGGGAGGGATCGGGCATGTCCCACTGCACCATGGCCGAGGAAAACCGAGGACTGGTGCAGGTGATGGGGCGCGTCGGCCATTCTATCTGCTCCCACTCCTCTGCCTCCCTGGACGTCTTGTGCTCAGCCTTTGGGGAGAGACTGACCCGGGCCGGCTCGCTCTGCTCCTCTGTGTCACCCAAGCCGACGGCCTCCTGGTGTCCTCCGATGCTCTGGTCATCTAATGAAAACTGCGAGTCCAGTTGAAGCGCTGTTTCTCCGACATCTGGGAAAGACGTGCATGGGCCTTCCTCCTCCATCAGCGTCTTTCATTTAGTTTGGTTGCGGGTATTTCGTGGGTTCGGGGGCAGATGTTCGAGTTGGCGTACAGCTACAAAATGTCCTCTGTAGCTGAATGAGGGGTGGAGGCTGTGTGATGTGCCATCAGTCTGAGAGTTGAAGTCTGCCACAGCATATAGTGAGCCTATAAAAAAAAAGAAAGTGAACATTTAAAAAGAGAATTACTTACATTATTAAGAAATAGTTTTTTTCACAGTGTGTCCTGTAAAAACAATAACAAAACAGTTTTTAAACCAATCTGTAGCCTGCTTGGGGAATCTCCCCAAACAACGTCTGAGCAGGATCCAGAAAAAACCCTATTCATGGCACAGCTCTATTTGGCTGTGTAGCATTTGAGAATGTTTAGAAATACAGCAGTCGTACATTTTTGGACTGTATTTGTGCTAAACAATTCATTAGAAATGCACGAAAGCAACATCTGAAATAAGACTCACCACCTGTGCAGCAACCTTATCCAGTTTTTGTCTTTCTTTTTTTTTTTTAGCCCATCTTTTTCATTTGACAACTGTCTTAACTTCTTGGGGTTTCACAACAGATGTGCAGCTCGACAGACTTTAAGTAAAATGTCGCAAAAGCACAATTGAACTTCCTGACAACCGAAAATGAGCTCAGCAACCGAGCAAGACAAACACAAGCAAGCAACAAGATAGAGGTGTCTACTCTAATGGAGACAGGAGGAAAAGGGTGGAGTCGTGGGGGTGCTTCTGATGAGCAGTTTAACTGTCTAAGCCCTGATTTTATCACCCCACCACACTGTCACCCGGGCTTGTGGATAAAACTGTCTTAAACATGATTGTGAACTTGAATTCACAGGTTGTTGTCACCACAAACAAAAGGCCTCTCAACCCACAACAGCATCACCCAGAAGTTAAACACCGACGAGAACCGCTGACGTAAATCAGCTCTTTTTCTAAAGTTTCAGTTGATTTTCATTTTAAAAATCGTCCCCTCTCTCCTGCAGAACGTTGTTTCTTAAACTGTCTGTCTTCATTATTCACTTCACGTCATGTAACCCCAGCATCCGGGACAGACATTGACCACATTTCCTGTGTGGGTGCTCACTTCTCAGTTCCTGTCAGGGTGCAACAAGCGCTACAGCACAAGTGTTAACAAAGATTAAAAAAAGAAGGGCCCCTTTTAAAAAATTCTATTCAAATTTTATATAATAATATTCACAGACCTTTCTATTTACCTATTTCCTGCAAATAGAAATGTATTGAGAACTTAAGCAAATAAAAAAAAGAAAAAGAAGACTTAAAAGGGAAATTCAACACAGGAATTATAAGCGTCATTTGAACCATTTGTAAACCACATTGATCTGATTTAAATCTTCCCCAATCTATGTTAAGATGTTAATTTTTTGATGTATCAAACACAGTTTTACTCTGGGTTGGACGCCATCTCCACTGGTGACAAATAAAACTGCAAAGGAAAGCCTCCGAAAGTGAATATTTCTCAGCTTTAGAAAAGAGAACACAAGCATGCAACAAGAAAAGCGAGTCATCTTAGAGCTGACATGCCACTGCAGCCCGCCTGAGAGCAGAACACCTAGAGAATCTGCTTATATCGCATGGGAAGTTTCCACAACCCCGTCGCAGTCTTAGGAAGTACAAAATTAAGAGTGACTCCGGAGTGAACAAAAGAAAAAGGGGAACAGGAGACGAAGGCTGAAGTGAAAGGTGTTAAGTCAGTTGTGTTTATGGAAGTAACATAATGACAGAGCAAGCCTCCGACAGTGAAAAAGCTGTAAGATCTATTATCCAGACACCAGTGAGCATGGCACAGTCATAAACATGAGCAAAGATTTTTGAAAAAAAGGACTATTAGTAGAGGCAAACCATTCAATTATGAAGCATGACTTACCCCCTCCAGGCGCTTAAAAGCAGCATCATATGATCAACCAGCTTGTGAGCTTTTAAGTCAAGACTTGTGGGAGGGAAAAAGCACCACTGCGCTACACAGGGATTGTACCGCTCTGAGCTACGCACTCACAAACACATTCACTTAACAGGCTCACTCTGTTTGAGCGTGCTTCACTCAACAAACAGACTCCACATCTGCTCTCTCTAAGCCCGGCAACCTTTTAGCCTGGTTCGTCGCATAGAATAACATGCAAGCTCTAGCCCTTTGAGCTTTCTGTCCATATCGGAACCTCTGTCTGTCCGTCTGCCTCTCTCCAGTTAGCCTGTCAGCTGCAAATTACAGGAGGGATAGGAGGAAGCTTCTGGTAACAAAAGGGGAAAGAAATAGCCATTTTCTGATTGGCAGATGACTCAGGTGTAGGCTGAGGCCTCCCAGACACCTGAGAGGCCTCAGCCTACACCCACAGCCCTAAAGGCATGCAAGCACACAAACACAGGTGAGCTGAGGGGAGTGGCTGGGTGCAGACACACCACAGACAATGTGGTAAAACCAGAAGGCGCTCTATTCAGTCAGCACAGTCGCTGGCTGTGACTCTTTGGCAGAAAAATGTGGTTTAACGCATACACCAAACCTTCCTGCAGGTTTCTCTAAAATGTCATGATAAAATTTTCCTTTAATCAGCTTTAAATAATTTCTGATAAACACCTTGCAGAATTATACATTAGTAGTGAAAAACAATACTAGTTATCTGCCTTTAACTGATAAAATCATTAGGACTGACAATACAATACAATACAATACTTACAATTACGGAAGTACACGTTTGTTTTGCTCAAAATAAAGCTTAGCGTTAAAACGGAATAGCTTTCATTTCTTTTAACCATTTCATAAAAAAAACATAAAAATAAAAACGAGTTAGCCTCATATGCTACGTATAATAAATGTTTCCAGCCATATGATGCTGTAGATGTGACAGAACCGAAGACGTGGGAAAATGAATATTTAGATCATGAGCCGTTAGAGTCTAAGTATGGTACGTATTACCCTAAATGACTTCTGTGTGAGGCAGACATTTAAATATCTATTTGTAACTTGCTATAAATATGATTAGCATTACCAAGTGTCATTACAAAAGAAAAAGTTAACATTACTTAGCATTTATGTGGACAGCCTGCAGGTATGGAAAATGGTTGCTGATGGTTACAGTAACAGTTTTGTGATTTAGCTGGTTTTAACGGTCTGAGCAACGTCTGCAAACCAGTCCTAACGGTTCTCCTCCACGTCAGCAGGGGGCGCCCGTGTGTAAAGATCTGTCGACTTCTCTGTGACGTCATCCTTGCGCGACTGTGTTTGCATTGTTTTTTTTCCGCACACGGCAGCAGAGACACACCTACTTTATACCTGCCGTAACTTTAAATTGTGTGTTTTAACCCAGAGTTGAGGTGCTACCCGGGGCTGCCGCTCGGTCAAACATGGCCAAGTCGAACCACCTGAAAATGATCTTAGAATGTTCTCTGAATGAGATTTTAAAAGCCGCTGTGAGCGACATTCTGAACTCAGTGGATCGGACGCTGTCCGAGTATCAGGGTACGATGCAGATAATCGAGTCCGAGAACGAGGACCTGAAGAGGTTGTTGCTTTCACAGAAAAGCACAGAATCCGCTTCTGGAGGTTTGTAAACAAAAAGTCCGTTCCCTTTGCATGTTTTTGTGTCTTTAACTGAGTGTCGTAAAGCCTTTTGTCATTATCCATAATATAAGTTGAGTTTAATAACATGTTGGGTAAGTCATCTGATATTAACCGACGACATTTTAAACATCAAATAGAGTAGACTTAGGAACACAAAATGCTGTTAAAGTAGTAACTGAAAAAGGTGAAAGGTGAAAAAAGCAGGCATTTGCGAAACATGTCTGAGCCTTTGTTTAAAAATGTACCACACTTAGCATAGCCCATTACCGGTAAAACAAGTTATTACTTCAAGTTAAACCAGATACATAGTTAAAACATGGGTAAATAAACAGTATAACCCAATTTTGTTATATGTTTTCAATCATATAAAAAATAACTCTTAAAAGTCACTACATTTTCACGATGGCGGTTTGAGCCTGTGAATAACTGCATTATGAGGAAATATTCATTTTCAAATAGCTTTATAAAGCATAAATATTTAGTAACATTGGTAATTACAGTGGTGTGTCATGAGTTACAAATTAAAATCCTTAGCATTGTTCTCTTCTTCTTCCCCCCCCCCCCCCAGAAATTTCACAGCCATGTGAACAAGATACCACTGACGGCTTTTCTGCTCCAGAATGTGCTGATCATCCCACTGAATCCACCCTGGGTTTGTTCAAAGTGTCCATTTGTAGCAATGACAATAAGGGCTCCAGGACGAGGAGCAATGGCAAGGTGAGGGAGAGCGTGCCATCTGCTTCCTTTTTTCTGCAGGCCGATCAAACGGAACACCCCAATGCGTCGTTGTTTGTTGTCAAAGCAGAGCCTGATTTGGAAAGTGAAGCCGTTGACCTCTCTCAGCCGTCGCTGCTTCTCAAAATGATGGTGAACCCCATAAAAAACGAGAGCTCAGAAGTCAGTTGTTCCGGTCAAGATGCGCATGCACACGCGACTGCTTTTCCCAGCTCCGAACAGGACCTCAAAGGCGGTGATGTTGAATACACTCGTGCCTCTGCCGGCTGTCTGCAGGACGGACATTTCATAAAAGAAGAGGAGGAGAATACCGAGCTGCCACACAAAAAAAGCAACAGTTTGCCGGAGCGAGAATTAAATCACGAAGGGAGATCTTTTGGAGAGCCAGGCGTGGATCCTGAGGGGTTGAGCAGACAGGATGAGCAGCGTGAAGAGATGCCCTCTAAGGAAAACCAGCCCCCTGCTACAGCTGCCGATGAGCTGGTAGTCTTACAGTGCCCTGCCTGTCCCAAGACATTTAGGCGAGAAACCTCTCTCAATTCCCACAAAAAGACTCACAAAACCAAGAATGCACACGCGACTGCTTTTCCGAGCACCGAACGGGACCTCAGAGGCGGTGGTGTTAAACTCACTGTTGCCTCTGACAGCTGCGTGCAGGACGGACGTTTCACAAAAGAAAATACCGCGCTGCCGCACAAAGAAATGAACAGTTTGCCTGTGCGAGAATTAAGGCACAAACTGAGATCTTTTGGAGGACCAGGCGTGGATCCTGAGGGGTTGAGCAGACAGAATGAGCAGCGTGAAGAGGCGCCCTCTAAGGAAAACCAGCCCCCTGCTGGAGCTGCCGGTGAGCTGGTAGTTTTACAGTGCCCTGCCTGTCCTAAGACATTTAAGCGGGAGACCTCTCTCGACGCCCACAAAAAGACTCACAAAACCAAGAAGGTCCACGGCTGCAACCTTTGCGGGAAGTGGTTCGGCCGGGCCGACGCGCTCCGGTCCCACCAGTACACGCACACCGGGGAGCGGCCCTACAGCTGCGACGTGTGCAGCAAGGCGTTCACCCACCGCAACCTGCTGCGCAACCACAGGCGCCTGCACACCGGCGAGAGGCCGTACTGCTGCTCCTACTGCGGCAAGCGCTTCAACGAGCACAACCGGCACAAAATCCACCTGCGGATCCACACGGGGGAGAGGCCCTACGTCTGCCGGCAGTGCGGCAAAGCCTTCACCAACTCCAGCAGCCTGCGCATGCACACCAGGATCCACACCGGCGAGAAGCCGTACGCCTGCGCCCAGTGCGGCAAGAGGTTCAACTGCGGCGGCGACCTGAAGACCCACAGCCGCGTCCACACGGGAGAGAGGCCCTACAGCTGCAAGCTGTGCCAGAAGACATTCAGCCAGAGCGGCCACCTCAGCGTGCACATGCGGGTGCACACGGGCGAGAGGCCCTACGGCTGCGGCCAGTGCGAGCGGAGGTTCACCATGGCCAGCAGCCTCAAGGTGCACCAGAAGGTCCACATGGAGGAGAAGGAGTTCGGCTGCTCGCACTGCGACAAGACCTTCCGGAGGGCCGCCCACCTGAAGAGGCACGAAGTGGTGCACACCAAAGCGGGGGGCTTCCCCTGCGGCCAGTGCGAGAAGACCTACATGGATCGGTCCTCCCTGAAATCGCACCTCAAGAAACACGCGGGGCAGGAGCAGCAGGCACAGAGTAAAGGGAAGACCAGCAAGGCCCAGGGGAGGAAAGCCAAGCAAGGCTCAGGCAGGCAGGCTCTCAGTGGTGACAGAAAGGCAGGAAAATAGTTTGAGGTGAGGAAGTAAGGATAGAGAGGGGGAGACCTGCGGGAAAGGGCCATGGGCCGGAATCGAAAACCCAGGCCGCCCGCATATGAGGAGGTCCTCACACATGGTCCGCCCGCTGTAACCGTTAGGCTACGCTGCGGCCCGGAAGTAAGGATCTTTTATACAAAGCTATTTTACACCAAGGGACATTTTCTAGCTTTTAAAAGAGCCTTTTCCAGATATTCTAATTTTTCATGCAACAAATGATCAAAGAGATTTGGTGGTGAGGCATTAATCTGTTTCTCAAAGTTCGTCAAAGCTTTATTTTTTTTCTCTCCAAAGATATAAGAGTCGGTGGCTGCAGTCTAACTTTCTGAATTCTAGTCCTAGTCGCCACTCTGATTGTAGCCATCAGGCACTGATGCACATGTCACCATTACTTTTTTTGTTCTATTATGACTGTTTTCTTTCTCTTTGCATGGTCACTTTTGAAGCCCTAGTACTACTATGCAGCCAACACACACAGTGTCCAATTTTCTGGATGACATCCAATGCACAAAAATGTTATTCTTAATGCAAACCTACCAAAAGCTAAGCTGATACTCGGCTCTTTAACAAAGCACCGAAAAGCAACAAAAAGCTTCTGAATGAACCGGGAGTCCAAATCATTTTTTGGAAAGGAGTTTTTGATCTCAAAGATGTTTGATGTTTGTGGAACATTACAACACGCTGTTGTATTTGCCCTAAGCCTGAATGTTTTTGTAGTAGGCCTGAATGTTTGGTAGCCATATACAGGTGATCATTGTGATCCATTATAGGCTTTTGTTCCAAAGTGGGTGTTAAACAGGGACTAATATAGTTATTACACTATGTTGTCAAGATGTTGATAAATCTCCTGAAGTCCCCTATGGGGATGATTTTGTTTCTTGTGCATAGCCTGGCCACAGCAGACTAATCTTATATAAGTAGACATGATAATGAGCGTTTTACTCATCTCACATCTTTCACAATGGTTGAATGTCACAGGAATCCCATGTTTCTAATAGAGCTTTTCTACTTTTTTGTAATGACATCATATTAATGTATGCCTGTCTTCAGCTGCACATCATCTGCCATCTGCATTTTCTTCATTGTTTATTTACATATTGTATGTATACATTTCTTTGCCTAATTCTTATTTCTTTGCACAATATAATTTTTATGGGATCAAGGACTCAAAGTCAGTTAAAAATTTCGTGAATTGTGCTGGTTTGAACAAATCTTGATTCTCTCCACGCTGTTTTAAGCTGGTTGATATGTGTGTGTGTGTGTATATAACTGTGTACGTAAAGCAGTGTACATGATCACACATAGCAACGTGCAGTCTTTACTGAGATTATACTGATAGATTTTTACTGGGATTTGTGTCTGAATTAAAAAGATGCATTGACAAGAAACGGTTTCATGCCTAATTTATTATTTATGTGTGACCTTTTTTAACCACAGACATCATGCTGTTCATGACATTTTGCACCTCTCTGACATCATTAAAAAAAACAGGACTGTGGATGTTTTTATTTGATTAAAAACTTGGTTGTCGCTCCTTTTTAAGGTGCTTTTTCCAACGTTTCAGTGATGAATTTTAAAATGCAGTGATCAAACCGTTGCTGAGAAGCTCCACGAAGGCCGAGTCCATCCAGATCAGGGGTGTCCGGTCCTCGAGGGACCACTGTCCTGCAGGCTTTAGACGTTTTCCCTGCCACCACACACCTGATTCTGATTCAACTGGATCTCTCTCTAGACATTGCTGAGCTCTGCACAGGCCTGAAAATGGCACGATGTCAATCAGATGTGTTGTAACAGGAGAAACCTCTAAAAACCTGCGGGACAGCGGCCCCGGAGGACCGGGGCTGGACGCCCCCTGATCGAGAAGATGTCATCGTTTTATCCTCTTACATTTAGAAGCGTACATCCACATATGTGGATCTGACTGATCGGGGGCTTTGTTCAACTGAACTCTTATGAAAATGTTTGTTTGTTTTTTAAACAAAAGAAAAAATCCGTAGTATCTCTACTGGGTTTGACTCTCGCTGGTCTGGCAGCAGCTGGGCCTCCAGGTCAGCCTCTCTTTGGACAGGTAAAGCACGGGCTGAATGGTGCTGCTGAAGTCCATCAGGCCGAACGCCACGTAGTGAACGTAGCAGCGGAACACGGCGGGAGAAAAGTAGCTCTGGAAGGGAAAAAGCGCCACGGGGGGGAAGTAGTTAAACACGATGATGGCCAGGATGATGAGGACCATCTTGAAGGCCCTCCTCTTCACCGGGTGCATCTCGTCCCTGCCGGGCCCCGACTGCCGCAGGGCCCACAGGATGGCGATGTTGCAGAACACCATGAAGGCGAACGCCGCCAGGATCATGGCCGTGAAGACCCTGTCGAAGTGGACGATGGTGCCCACGCACTTGGCGGCGGCGTAGGCCAGGATGACCAGCCAGACCGCGCCGACCAGGACGGCTCTGTGCCGGCGGTCCTTGAGCTCGGCGAAGGCCAGGGGGTGGAGCACGGCCACGTAGCGGTCCAGGCAGATGCAGGACAGCAGCAGCGGCGAGGTGTCCTTGATGCCGTAGAAGAAGCGGAGGACGTACCAGGTGCTGCTGGTGGTGAGGAAGACGATGTTGGCCAGCTCCAGAGGAGGGATGAGGCAGAAGAGGACGTCCAAAACGGCCAGGTGGATGATGAAGATGTCGGAGGTGGAGGAGTCCCTGCTGTTCTTGTGGATGAGCCACAGCACCATGATGTTGGCCGGGATGCCCAGGAACATGTTGGTGAACTGCAGAGCCAGGTACCAGATGAGAACGGCCGGCATGCCCCTGCAGCTGTGGTAGATGGTCTGCTCAGGGCCGCTGACGTTTTGAGGTCTGTGGGAGACGTAGAGCACGGAGGAGTTGAAGTATAAAACCTCCATGTGCCCACAGGATGACCACGATCTGTCAGGTGAGGAGACGGGCAGAGGGAGAGGTTCAGTTGTGAGGGGGGAAGATTGCAGAAGTTTGAGGAATTGAATAATGTTTCTTTCAAACAAAATTAATTTGAAAAAGTTATTTGTCACATTTCAGTAATAGATTTCACACTATTGTTCCCTTCTTTTTTTAATACTAAGTTGTGCCCTCGCTTAGCATGCAGGTTTAATAGAACAAACCGTTAATAGTGAGGCTTCACATCTAAAAAAAGCTACAAAATAAAGCAGTTTCAATTACTGACACATGGATCAGAAATAGCCCACAGGAACCACTCTGTGTATATCGGTAGTAATATTTGGACTTTGCTGCTTTATAGCATATAAAACAGTGGGGAGAAATTTACGAGTTGTAAAAGCCAACCACATCATTTGTTATTCAAACTTTTTTTAAATGTAAGGTATCTAAAATATTTCTTACCAAAGCAATAATTTGATGACTAATATTGATATGTTTTTCATTTTAAGCCAAACCTACCTTTTCCTGGTTCCTTCTTGCTTGAACTGATCACTTTCCAAATGTCTCTGCAAAAGCGGACTCAGCCAGAACCCTGCTGCCTGCCGATGTGTTTTTACAAAACTAAAAAGACAGTACATTTCCTCATGTCAAAACCACAGCGTTCATGGGTCATATGTAAATGACCCGCCTGCTATGAAAAGAGCCTGATATGCATATTAATGTCTGAGGTGGCAGACTGCTAAGTACTGCCCGGTTAAAAAAAATTCATCAAAAGGGATCTCTGAGGTTAAACCTTGTAGGTTTTTATAAAATAACACTCACCTGTTGGATCGGGATGCGGTCGCTCTCCTCCTTTGACTCAAGTGTCCTCGTCAGTTTGGGCAAACAGCATACACCCACCTCAAAATGAATAGATAACATCTTTTAGAGAGTGAGTTAATACTTTAGGGATCCATTTGTTCATCCAATCCCAGTGTGGGGGCAGAGGATGTCCCCCTGGATGCTGCTGTGTCTTGTTTGGCCCCTGTGCATCCGTGACACTTTAGAAATAACATATATAATAACTCAAATGGATTATCCCTCAGTCCTTCAACTTAATTTTAGGTAGGAATGTATAAAAATTTGACATCTAAATGACTGCAAATGGAGTAAAAGAGAGGGGGAACAGATCAGGGGGCAGGACGTGTCGGGGCAAGCCGTCATCCATTCACACTGATTGGCAGTGATGCAACGAACCGATGGTGCCTGACGGAAAACCATCAGTAAACAAGTGATGCAACAGTCCTGAAAACTATATCTGATTAAATCAACTGTAACAGCATGCAATATGTTACGTGAGGCCGATTCCTCAAAATGGGATGTCTTTCAACAGGCTACTCGTTGGGATTCAGGGGACCTCCGCTCTTTTTACTCCACTCTAATTAACTTTCAATTTAAAGGACCTTTGTGTGCAGGAGCCACTGTGTAAAGTGCATCAACGAGAACAACAATGGAATCACTCATTAAACCTTTCAAAGCAGTTAATGCAGAGACCAGTAAATGATTCCGCCATCCATCAGTTCTTTGGCGTCTTGTTGGTTTTGTTGCGTTTGTGTTGGTATTGTGGGAAGTTTCGGGGGGTGTTTAAGGCTGTTTGCGCCCCTTTACTGCCAGAGTGCGACCCTGGTCTGTTTACCTTTGTGTGTGTCTGTGCCTGAACCTGTTTGCACTCGCTCAGACGAGCTGTCTGCCTCCCATATGGCAGAGGATTTTCAATGGTTTTCTAAATCCTGTGTCCACTCCAGCAGCTACCTGTTTGACCAGTTCCAAAGGTCATCGGCTCTCTGTGAGATTGAGACTTCACAACACGAGATGTATTTAATAATTGACCTTTAGCACTTTTAGTTTGGATCCCTGTAGATCACAAAGCAAGACAAGAACATGGCTCGTGATGAAAAGGCATCAAGCTGTTCCTTCAGCGGGGTAAACAACATTTTCACATTTGAAATTGATCTCACCGTGCTCCCATCTGCACAGGTCTGTCATGTAGTTCTTATTCTTTCCCTCATGATTCTAAATAAAAAACAAACTTTCTTTGCTAATTCGTTTTGTACTCGATCTTTGTTCACTGAACTGTCAGCATTGCAGTGAAACTGGACAGGACATTCCGAAAAATCCCCTGTTTTGAGTTCAGTGTTTGTTTATTTTGATAGTCTCAGAACCTTCTGCACATTTTGCTTAAAAAGTACTTGAAAGGCCATTCGTCAAAATGTGGAAGAAGGAAAATACAAGTAATCAGGAAGTGCTGTGAGACACAGAGAAGAAGAACCAGAAAGCACACTGTCTATCACCTTTATTTACACGTTTCTTCTGCTGATTTGAAAAGTCTCAGCGGAAAGCAGAAGTGTGCCACACATAATGTCATCTGAGCAGCAAGAAAGTAACACAGTGCAGACATCCCATGAGTACCATACAGATCCATTACAAAGTACAACTGTTTTCTTATCTACCGCCACCCACCCACTAGATACTTGAGTAAACTTGTGAATGGCTTTATATGTTTTATTCTAAAACCGCTTGTTTCCAGGCTGTTGATGGTAAAAGGGAACAGGCACAAGGTCAACACAGGTTTTCACAATCGTGAGAATGTTTAGTCTCCAGGATTCACAGGGAAATCTCTTCAGAGGATAAGTGTTTTGACCTGTAAGTAGGACCCAAGCCACAATTTGAACTGTAAAGACATGCCGGGGATTTCTGTTCCAGCTAGCTAAGAAATAATCTCTGACCACATTTGCCATCTGCTACCCTCATCCTCCTGAGCTTTCTTCCACATGCAAACTTCCAGGTTTCTCTCCTCTGTCCCTGCTTTTATATCTCGATGGCTTTAAAACTGTCCTCGCGATTATCTTTTTTTTTTTCTTTCAGTAAGGAGCTTTTTCACTTGCACTGCAGCCCTTTAAGTTTTCGGCCTGACCTGCCAGGGTTCTCAGGTTCTGCTAAAGTGTGTGAGCAGCTTACTGTCTGTAGGATTCCTGCTGAGTGAGCGTGTGTGCTGATGGTGTCTGCTGCTTTGCATTGTTTTTATCATCTGAATAGGCCAGACTTCTGATCAAACAGCCATAAGCAGGACGCTGTAGAACACCGCCGATAAGCTTAAAATGCACACTCTTCTGATGCACACATCAGAGTATTTATTGTGGAGTGTTCAACCTCTGACCTCTGAGTGCATTTCATGAGTTGACAACAGCTTTGAAAGAAGAGGTACTTAAGAAGGGTCAACTAACATAAATAACAAACAGTTTTTCTGTCAGTGATTCCTCTCTGTGTTGGACAGAAAATGCTAGAAAAAATGGAAAGTGTTTTAGGTAGACTGATTATTGATATTAATGTACATCGAAAGGGGAAAAAGACCTAAAGTGAGGACTATTTGTCTCTTTAAATTATTATATCAAAGTCTACAAGTCTTTTTTGTGTGTGTGGGTGGGTGGGGGGGGGGGGGGGTTCTTGCAGATGCTTCAAGAGATCAGTCTTCAGCGGTCCAGTCTTTTCAGCTTAGTGTTGATGCAGAGAACGTGAACGCAGCTTCTCTCTGGGGTCAGGAGTGTTCACATTCAGGTCGTGTGCGGTTCGATTCGGGGCTGGAGTGGTCACACTGTGCGGTTGAGGGAGTGTTATGGCTAAAGCTGCATTCCTGCCATGCGTGGTCAGCTCAGTAAACAAAAGACTTCATTTCAGTATTCCTCCAACACCCAACACGGATAGGACACGACACCCTGGCGATTCCTGGCTGACGCTTGGTGTTGGTGTTGGGTGGAGCTCATCTCCTTTCAGATGAAGGTGGAATCCATGGTGCTAGCGTCCTGTGCGCTGCGGGCTCGAGCCTCGAAAAGCTGCTTTATCAAGGCCGACTTCTCCTGCTCCAGCTGGGCGATTCGCTCGCTCTTCTCCGTCACTTCCTGTAAGAGCGGAGTTGAAAAACATTAAGTGACAGAAAAAAAGACAAGAACAGCACATTGGGTGAGCATTGATGATGTGATGGATGCAGCGGGCCAAGCTGAACCTGTGTCAGGAGTCGGTTTTGGTCCTTCAGTCTCTGGATGGCCTGAGGAGGAGCTGGGGCTGGAGGCTGGGAGCTCACTGAGAGAGCGGCCGTCTGAGCCCCGCTGGAAGGAAAACACTGCTGGGAAACAGAGAGGAAGCACCCGTAAAGCCAAAACCAAACATGAACTGTGACGTGTCGGCTTTGTGTACACGTAAATTAAATGTCAAGATTTGCACAACTTTGGACAACCAGCTTCCCCAAATTTTCTCACTGCTATTTTCAAAAACTTTCACTTCACTTACCTACAAGCTCTTTCTGTTTTTCAAATGTGACAAAAAAATGTAAAAAAGGAGGGAGGGAAAAAGCGAATGCGCACCAGAGAGACACGGGAGAGGTTGGACTTTATTGCTGGGAGAGTGGAAAGAACAAACAGCGACAGACGCTGCTGTCAATCACTAACAGCTGGTTGCCTCTTTTGCTCCTTGTTGTTTTGCATTGCTTTGAAACTTGAAAAGGCTTAAACCCTTCACCCACTAATTAGTCTGTGTCTCCCTTAGCTCCCATCTAGCTGTGAAATAAAAATAAAAAAATCTCAGAGCTATAACGCTTACCACTCCAGTGCAGGAAATCAGGTCATTAAGGCAGCGGTTGACTTCTTGTAATTTCGGGATGAGAACGTTCAAGCGAGTTTGACTGGCCTCTGTGAAGAAATCCTGAGTAGAAATAACAGAGAGAGTAAGAATAATTTGTGTGAAACTCAAATACATTTGCAAAATGGGATAAAGGGCAGTGTCTCCATCCAAAGTGCTCCAAGAGCTTTTCCTGAATGCATCCATCTGCTTTTGCTTAACGTCTGATGCTAAAGTTGGTGGAGAAAAATCCAGGAAAGGTCTTTTTCCAACAGCGCCTTAATGAACAGGAAATCTAAGCGAGTTTCCTCTGCAGTCCGACCGGCTTGTCGGATGGCGTGGGTTCAGTGTTTGGACTAACCGTGGAGTGGGAGCTTTTCCCCACTTGTCGCTGCCTCTCGGTGACATTATGGATTTGTCCCTGGTACCAGTCTCGGGCTCGCTCCACCACCTCCAGGCCCGCCAGCAGGGAATCCTTCTCTTGCTCCAGCTCTTTCATTTGTTTCAACTGCATGT
The DNA here is from genome assembly GCA_907169785.1 of Menidia menidia. Taxonomy (NCBI): domain Eukaryota; kingdom Metazoa; phylum Chordata; class Actinopteri; order Atheriniformes; family Atherinopsidae; genus Menidia; species Menidia menidia. The sequence goes on from CAJRST010003335.1 coordinate 11,386,468, forward strand.
CGGGACGTGAAGGAGGAGAGTGGAGACACCGAGATGTGCAAAAGGGAAAAGAGAAAAAATGGATTAATACAACTTTTAGCCCAATTCCAAACAGAGGCACAGTGTTGCTAAGATTTTTTAAATGGGCGCCATGGTCAAATCTGACCACACACTTTGGTCAGCCGGCCGTCTGCCTCATGGACAAACTCTCATCTTTTCACAAGGGCATCTGCAGCACGCTCTTTTGTGCTGGTTGAGACAATGGCGCCACACCAATTGTGCCCAACTCTCTCCCATCCTGAACAATGTCAGAGGAGCAACGAGCCCGGTGTCATAGCAACCACACAGCAACCCCAAGAATGGGGCAAACACTGGATCCACTTCAACTATGGCCACCCCAGTGTGTGGGTGTGTGAGTGTGTGTGTGTGTGTGTGTGTTTGTGAAAGAGGGAGAGAAAACCTGTGTATGTGCAGCCCGGCAAGGCTGCATTGAGTTGTGCTGACCAGGCTGTTCACAGCACACACCGCCACAGTCCAGGGCTCACTGCTGGCATTCAGCCACCTGGTGTGTCATCCACCGCTCCATCCCTCTGACACTCACAGCATTCCAGTGGCCATCGCTCATTCACCGAGAGAAATGTTGCAAACGGAGTTTGAAAAGAGCCCCAAAGTCTGGCGCCTTTCTGTTCTTTCCAAGCAAGCTTTAAGAGACCCAACGTGGGGCGAAGGGGTCGGGGGTGTCCAAGTCTTGAATAAAGCATGACCCAGCCTCTGGCAGCACAAATGTGTGGTGGTGGGCCACAAGGAGGGAGGAAAGAGGGGGACACAGCGAGCCAGCGGGCTTCGTAAAACTGTACATACGTGCTCCTGTGTTCTTTTCTGACTGAATGAGCAAAAACTAACGTACACAACAACCCACTGACAACAACAAGGCACCCAGCAAACTCCCTGACAACACAAAGCATGAATGAGATCGGCAAAGAGCAGCCAGGAGCTCTACCACACGACGGCACATCCGACAACATTAAACAACAATCACACATCCTTAAAAGTCAAGAAAAAATCACCTGCACCTCTGACATTAACTATCACTTTTCAGAAAAGTTTGTGTTATTATTCTGAAAGCAAAGAGTGTTTGGTTTACCTGATATGCAATATTTGATAAGCTTTCCAGTATTTACAACCCAAAAGTATCAGAATCGCACACACCAGTCTATTTACCTTAAAGGGTAGAAATGAGAAGTCCCATAACTGCTTCTAAGATACTGTTTGATCAAGTTAATCCATAAATTACAAACCAGTAGTTATCAATGTTACCTGATGCAGCCACAAATCCTGAAATAATACTCCCTAAACCCACATGAAAACCTTTAAATGCTCTCCCCCTACAGCTGTCTCTCCTCTCACCTCCCTCTCTCCCCCTCATCCAACTCACCCACAGGAAAAAATGCAAGGCCTTGCTGCTGTAGAGGCTACTGCTGAGAGGGATGAAGACGGTCGTGTAGGCAGCCCACACAGCCGTCCAGGCGGGGCCGGGCGGGCCAAAGGAGTCCTCTAGTTCTACCAGGCCCCTGGGCCCGGCCCGGCTCACTACCATCAGGGCAGCAGCGGGCCAAGGAGGCCTGGGGGGGAGGGACAGGGGAAAGGGGGAGGAGGAGAGGGGCAGGGATGGTGGGAGAAGGAGGGGAGTCGGTCAGTCTGCCTCTCCAGACAGAGGCCAAAGGGAGAAGAGACGGAGACGCAACACGGAAAGAACGAGGGAGAGGAGGTGAGCTGTGAAGAGGGAGAAATGGTGAGGCAGGGGGAGAGACGGAAAGTGAGAGGAGGCAGCTCCCGAGTGCAGGGTGGGAGGGGCAGAGTGACGGGGCCCCGGGCGGGACGGCGCGGGCCAGACGCAGGGGGCCAGAGGGATGGGAGGAGAATGATTGGGCCAATAGGAGGTAGATTAGTCTGCATCGGACATTCTTCTCAGTCCTTTTTCCAAGTTTTCTGGTCTTGTCCAAATACACAGTAGAGTAACACTGCAGCAACACTGACATTTCTGACAAACCTCCATCTTTATTATCACCACTCAGACTTAAAAAGTAGCTTCCAGATGGGCCTCAGAGTTTCTCAAAGTCTCAAGCATCTTCTCTGTAACCCTGTTCTGCGAAGCGGTGTTCTTGAAACGGTGACAGACGCAAGAGCCGTCCTACAATGTCAAAGAACAACATCCTGAAGCAGTAAACAGAGGAGGCCTCACGCCAAAGCAGCCACACCGTCTTCTTACACCTCATGCAGCATCATCTGAAGTGACGACTGGTGAAGCGAAAGAAAAATAACAAAATCCCCACACAAATCTTAAAAACCTTTTCAAACCCTGACGGTCCAAAACAAAAAGCCACATGTCATCTTCTCCTTTTTTTTACTCAGACTGACAAACATACACATTAAAATACATTACTGTAAATCTTCTTTTCAAAGTTGGCAATCACTTTCTACATTGTGAAAAATCCTTAAGGTTTAAATGCTAAGAGTTTTCCTTTCACAAAGATACTATAAAATGGAAAAAGGCCACCAATAGGGCACCAGCACAAGTGCCAATCAGGCCAAACGTTTGGTCTCCATGAGAGAAAAAGACTAAGGTGCAACCTGGGTTCAGGACAAGCTTTGGAAAGTGACATGAATTTGCTTTGGTTACACATAGTTTAGGCTTAGCCTTCCAAAATCAATGAGTGTCAATACAATGTTCAAACAACGACAGCAATGAAGGCTTGTGTGAGTATTTTTACACCAACCATTCCATAATCCACTCCGTTGGAAATGGTATGCCTCCTCTGCTCTTCCCGACTCCGCCTATGTCGCCTGGAGCCTCCGGTAAATCCTGTGGCTGATTCACTTTGAGATCTTGGTAAACCTGATTTCATAACATCTAGAAAAAAAAATAGAAAAAAAAGACACATATTGACAAAGACATTTTCACCTTAACAGCAGTCTTGAATGAAGTCTGCAATCCCTAAGTAATATTACTGGAACAACACTTTAGACGAAAGGGAACAGGGGAAAAAACAACAAAAAAATGCAAGAAATTAAAAATATTTCTGATCAGTTTGTAGAAACTTGGTTAAATATGATCCTAATATGTCCCCTGTAGGGACATGCTTACTATAGTCACACAGTATGTCCTCATGTCCAGCAGTCAAACTGTCCTTAAACACATTTCTATCTAAATTTAATATAATGGATATGAGTGCTAGGATTCTTAAATGGCTGGCTGATGTAATATTACTGAATAAATAAGAAAATTGGGACAAAATATTAAGTTGAATGGGGAACATGTTTGCCTTTTATACCACAGGAGGGAGCTGCAAAGAGTCAAGGAGAAATAAGTACTGCAATAGCCAAGAACTAAATACATGTTTCATTATGTTGAGTGTTTCTCTGAAACTGTGCAATTACATCTGCAGCACGCACAGATATGAGGAGAATGAGGCCAAACTGAGCGTGTGGAGTTATGCATCTTATCCAGCTGCCGAGGTATGTTATCTCTGTTGGATTTTTAGCTTTAGACACACGGCACCAGTCCTCTCCACAAACCAGAGCATTTTGAAAGAGAGAGAAAGAGAGAGACATTGGGGCTGCCATGAGCTGGTCTATGTGCTGTAATCTGGAATAATCCGACAGAGTTTGGCTGCACGTGAAAGATTATATCATAGTCACTGATGTCCATGACAGTTGACCTGCTAGTCAGCTGGAAGCATCCTAAAGCCGTTTGTTGTAACTGAACATCATTATCACAATAATAAGCCTTCAGCTAAAAGAGGAACGCTACAGAGATGAGATACAGCAAACAAACTTAATCTTGCCAAGAAGCACAAAAGGGGATGAAATTATAAAAATAAAAAAAACATTCACATGGCAGAGAAGATTACACTGAGAAGAAGATATTTTATTTTGGGGCAACTTGAAGTCAATATCTAAAATTGTGGAAGCATTTATTAAGATAAAAAACCTAAATCATATTTATATTTTAACTTCTTTGTCAGAACTTTGAAGAAAGTAGGGCAGGGCTGTCACTGATATCTTATCTTATTATCTTAGCTAACAATCTACCCGTGTGAAGACTAACATTGTCCTTAGAGCAAGAGATTCAAGCAGTGAAGGACCAGAGGGCTCAACAGAAATAGTGAGAGTGGATCTAACATCATAGGTCCAGACAGGCCTGACTTTATAGAGACGAGGCATCCTTGGACAGCCTCGAGCAGGGTGTATTAATATGTGCATATCCGAGTCAGAGGGAATCAGTGCCAGCAGCAAAAAGAGTGCTAGAGCCTGCACAGAAAAACTAGATCATTATTGAAGAGTTGATGAGGGATTTTAGCAGATTTTTCTCTAATCTACTAAACTCACCATCACCAGTTCCACAGTTAGAGCCTCACGTCAAGCTCTGACTGCTCTCTCACTGAGAGAAAAAAAAACACTGGAGATGGATAAATCTCTGCAGTTCCTGACACGACCTCTGACCCTGCCTGAGGTTTACAACAGCAGTTATTCAACTGGGGCTCAGGGCCTTTAACCGGGGCCTGTTTAAGCTGTGACATAACGCTGATATCCGAGAAGTGTGCTGTCAAAAATCCAACAGCCACTCGAATTGACCCTCGCTGAGATTCATTTAAGGACCTCTCACTGTTGCCGCTTTTACCCGGCATAAAACTCCAGCTGAGTGATTCACACTGACACGCAAAAACTCTCAGTGCATCCAATTACTTTATCATAGAGAGGAGGGGGCCTGCAGGAGTGAGAAGGAGATATCATCTCAATTATGCAGGCAATGCAATGATATCTGTTAAGAACAGCACGCACCATGTAACACACTTGTTTATGTTTATGCATTTCACAGCGGCACTTTATCCAAAGTAACTTACTAATGTTACAGTTATCATCAATTTGACAATACATTTTCCCCTATAGGGGAACTTATAAGCAAATTCAGGATAACTGTAACATTGTGTCTACCATAAACAAGTGTGTTACACTGTATGTGTTTGTCTGACACAACAGCTTTTTGCACTTTGAGGGGTTCATTCCTCATATCAACCCTTTTAAGTTTAGGTTTTAGTGACAGTGTAAACATTTAGGCTCACTATTGCATAAAATGTAACTCTGTGAGTGCAGAGTCAAGTTACAAATATCCCAAATGTAACACAATCTTGGCATTTTTGCGCAAGCCTTACTAAAATGCGAGTTGTATTCATTTAGTTTACGTTAATCATATGTTATCTGACGTAGCCTACTCAATACGAGGGCTTTCGTTTCAAACAAGATTCGGGGTCATTCATGAACTTAGAGCCTACTTGGGGTGCGCAGGGCTGCAGGAAGTCTCACCTGGGTTCTGGAGCTGCGGGGACTCCAGCGCCAGCGACTCGATGGACCGGACCCCGCTCTGCTGGGGCTGCGCTGGCTGGGCAGCGTGGCCCGCTTCGGCACGGTAGCCCCCGCCCTCCGGGACGGCGGGAACTCGCTCCAAACTCCGGCCGGACCGCTCGAACCCGGCGGCGTAGCGCGCCGGCCCGCCCGCGGCGTACCCGGAGCCCTCCTCCGCCCGGGCCCGGCTCTGCTGGGAGGACACCCCCCGGCTCTGGAGGGAGGACGCCCCCCGGCTCTGCTGGGAGGAAACCCCCCGGCTCTGCTGCTGCTGCTGCTGGGTGTTCGTCACGTTGCTCAGCGCGAGCGGGCGGACCTTGTTCTCGACCCGGGTCCCGACGCTGCATGTGGAGAGCGGGGCGGATTTCGGCGGCTGCTGAGGCGCCTGCTTCTGAGGCTGCACCGCAGCCTGGACCTTGAAGTGGGAGCCGTTCTCCGGGTTGAGCATGGAGTACCGCAGGCCGGCCACGAACCGCTCAAAGGTGAGGCAGCCATGCGGCGGCGTGACCCTCCTCAGGCAACCCAGAACCCCCCCGGGCAGGTCCCGAGTGTCCGCGCCCTGCCAGCGGCTCTCAATCTCCGATATGTGGACGTAACCCCTATCGGAGTCATCCAAAATGTCAAACAGGGTCCTTAAGCTGTGCAGGAAGGCTTTGGGCAGCCCATCTGTTGAATACTCTGTTTCCTTTGGCTGCATTTTGGCAGCTTTAAAGCCGTCAGCAGGGCCTTGAATCACGTCCTTTCTCGGCCCAACTCTGCCGTAAATCATCGAAGTCCCGTTCAGTTTGCAGCCCTGTTCAGTCGCTATCAAAGCCATGAAGGTATTGATAAGTTCCCCGAGCAAATATTAATATAAAACACACTAACGCCGACTTTATGTCAGTACAGAGCCAAATAAAGAGATGAGATGAGTTACCGCTCACTCAGAAGTCACAAAGGCATCCTTTCGTGAATTGTTTAACCCTCTGAATTCCCAGGTTAGTTGCTTGTTACATCTGTGTAGTCCGTTCTGAAACTGATCCATACTTTCCTTTTTCTGTCCAGGACCGCCCTTCAAACGGCTGTGCTCGTGCATCTCGTCATCAGCGATTGGCTGAGGTGTGCACGAGCTCGGCGCCCATTGGTTTAAACCCGAGATAGGCTCCAATTTGAGTTGTGCTTTTGTTATTACTAGTACTGCCGAGTCGTTATTCATAAAGCCGGAATGTTGTCATGTCCCGCCGCTTAATCAGAAAAATCTGTTACTTTGGAGACAAAAGAACGTAACACTTTTTATCTAACACCTCTAAATGTCCCTGAACTTTAAATTGACAACCTTTATAATTCAGAATACGATTAGAAAGTTGTTTTTTTGTCATTTTCTTAAAAAGGTTGTACTTATAATAAGGAAAAAAATAGTTAGCAATATAATCAGACATCAGGTAAGGCCTATTTTTTCATAACTCACAATGAGGCCCACATCCCAGCACATAGCTTACACCCAGAGTTCTTGAGCCTCATGGAGAAACCCTCTGCTCAGACACATGCTTTACTCTGACCTGCCTAGACACGAACTCTCATCCTGTCGTCATCTGCAAAGCCTGTACCGGTGATTAACCTGCTGTCACAAAGGACTTCTCCTAATCATTGCCCAATGCAGACTTTTCTGTTTGTTTTCCAGTCAAACCAGATTTTGAAATGAAGTAATCCCCTGTTGTACGTGTACAGTTTATCTGACTCTATGAGAAAAAGTTGAATCCTTATGTCTTCCCAAAACAAATGGACGGACTCCTCCTGTCAGTAAATCACTCTGCTTGTTCTTGTTGACATAGTGGAAATGATTATAACTGCAAGGTGCAAAGAGGTACCAAGTAGGTGAAGGGTGTTTCATTCTTCCATGGAGAGGTGGGGAGTTGAACAATTTCTTGAACCTTTTTTGGACACAGCATGGCTCAGTTATGTAACCAAAGATTGACGAAAAGTTGATTTTTTTATTGGTAGAAGGAGACACTGGTGCTGTCCATTTCCTGTTCAGCTCACTGTATTTGTTCAACTCACAGTCAGACAGCTGAACACTCCCTCCTGCTTTCATGCTGTTAAAATGTGCAATTCTGCCAAAAAGAAAAAGAAAAAAGAGAGAGAGGGAGCCAAACATTTACACATCCTTGTCAAATACTGGTAAAGCATACCAGTGTTTACCAAGCACACCGGAGGCCAGACCATCCTGCCATTGGTCTGTTGGACATGCAGGCTGCTTCTCTGCTCTGCTGCCCAGTCATCCCACACAACCTCTTGCCTCATTATCTCCAGTTTGCTGACTGTTTCTCTACATCTTCTCCTCCGGCAGTATTTTGAAAGGGAGTTCAACCCTTTCATATCTTAGAGGTGTTGAATCAGATTTGAATTACAGTGGGAAGACGACAGCAAAAGGAATTAAGGGTGGGGGTGGATTAAGGCTGAATAGAGACAAAGCGAAAAGCCATATTCAAACAAAACACAACCCATTTTTATGTTTTACTGCCATTCTCCCTGCGGTGCTGTGAGTTGGTAAGCAGTAATCAAAGGCTTGGACTTTGGTTGCTGCGTTTGCTTCAGGTATTTAAGCTCGAAAGGCTCTTTTGTCTTAACATCTTGCACTGCGTGGTGCAGAATTTCTATTACTAATTGCTTTTCGTACATACCAGTCGAGCTCATGGAAAAGAAAAAAACAACAACAGAGGGCTGCTTTAAAAAAGCAAATGAGGTCAATCGCAGATGTAATTTGGTACTGGACATAGTCCAAGAAATTTTCAATTCTTTATTCAAACTTTCAACATCTTAGAAAACCAGATTTAACTTGCAACAGTTTCTTGCCGTATCCTTTTTACTTTTTCCACACTGAAGCTACTGTTTAGGTATGGTGTTCCTCAGAGCCATAAAGAGGGCATCTCTGCAGAACACAAGATGAAATCAGTGAAGTTGATTGAATCTGTGTCTATGGGGTCTCCAGTATTTGCATCTTTATGGAGGTGGCAAATGGGGTAACACTCAACATACTGTTTCCCTTTCTGTTTTAAAGATTTAAAGAAAATTCTTTGAGCCAAGGAGCAATGTGGGTTTAAAGGACTGTTTTCTTTTTATATTTTCATCATTTTGTTTTATACAAACAGTTTCTGCATCCAACATATTAGTACAGAGTTTATTTCCTCTAAATCATTAAATGTACAAGGATTTGGAGCTAGATGATGTGTGACTTTTGCAGCTGTTTTAAGAGGATATATGCATTAAATCCCACATTAATTTTAATACGCACATAGTGTGTTTGGCATTTGCTCCGTTCTGAGAGCTGTTCATTCCCTCTCAGAGTATGTTGCCCCATTTTTTTCCCTCTCTTTTTTTGTCAGATTACTACCCACGAACATGTGGGCGTCTTTGTTTCTGTGTGAATGAAGAAGGGATTAATCTGTGGGTTATTTTATTGTTCTGTAAATAAGCTGCTGTCTTGATTGGCAAATGTTTTGCCTGTAGAATGATCTTGCGTGTGCAGAATTGGAAATGTTATGCTTGGCCTATGTGGGTGCCTAAATAACTGTTTGAAACTGGAACTTGCTTGAGGTAGACAGAAAGTACAAAGATGATTTGTTAAACTTGGGTGATTTTTAATTAAATCTGTGTCTTATATTGACTACAATGATGATGTTTGGATGTTTGTATATCAAAACAGTAGCTACAGTGACAGAATGAATATTTAACTGATCCTCTGTAGTGATGTAGTCTACAGTGGATAAGGAAAGCAATGCATGTCTTTTAGTTGATAAAATATTCCTTTTTATCTTGTATGTGTATTTAGTTTGAATATCTAAGTCGTAAAAATAGTATGACAGTATTATTTTCAGTCTTTATTTAATATTTTTACAAATAATATGACATAAAACAGTTAGGCTGCCACTAGCTTCACATGTTGAAGAGGAAAAGTCAGCAGTAAAAGGCTCAGGTTAGTTGTTGGATGAAGGCAGAGAACATATTTAGTATGGCACACACATATTGCCTCCTCCACTGAATTCTTCAGTATCTGTGGACTTTGCAGGGCTTATTTGATGACAGGTGGATAAACCTCAAGTGGAGGTATAAATCGCAGAGGTAAAATGGTTTGAAAGAATTTCTCTGCAAAGATATGCTCTTCATAGTCCTGACATTTTTGTTTGCATTCAAATTATATCCTTCAAAATAGAAACTGCTCATTAGCTGGTTCGACTTCTCTGTGACCCAAAAAGGGCGTCAACACACAAGTCTGCATATCCCATGAGGTCAACAGTAACGGCCAATAGCTGTTTCAGTTAGTTTAATTCTGTTGCATGACAAACCAACACATCCACACAACAACATCGGATCACAAGCTTAATGTAGGATATCCCAAAATAATTCCTGACCTTAGATTTAGGGAAGCCATTTTTTTTTATCCACATCTTAATGCTATTATGCAATTCAAAACCTCTGCAAATTCTTAAACCAAAATATAATAATAATAAGAAGAATTCTTGTCATTATAATGATAATAATAGAAATTGACACTTGAGGTTTACATGAAAAAGAAATATGAAAAACATTCCAACTAAATACAGAATGAACTTTCCAGGCAAACTTCCTCCATGTGAACTTTCTGAAGCACAGGTTGAAGACGTCTATATTCATTCCATGACATCACCATATTTTGTCTTCTGAGGCTTTTCTGATTCCTCTGCTTGTGGTACTGAAAAGGCAGGAAAGACAAGTTTGAGACAATCAAGACTGAGGAACAGAGCCCGTTCTGTTCAGCATGTTAAGATTAAAACAGAACACTGTCCCATCATGACCTTAAACTAGCTCTACCAGGACCATCACTACCACAAAATATTCTTAATGCCTGCTTTGTCCATGAAAATGTTCTCACCTGGTGGTGGTGACAGCCTGTCTGGAGTCCTTCCGGTCTCTATCAACAACCAAAGGTCTGTGCACTTCTGCGTTTCCCAGCGAGTCACTGCATAGCTGGCCAATGAAGACACCACTGAGAGAGGACATGGGGGGGGGGGATTACTAACAATGCAGGCAGAGGCTGCAGATACAACAAATGTATTTTCTTTTTTTTTTTGTTAACGTTTCACTCGTTACCGGTTGAAATGAGTAAATTCCACTGAAGAGGGTAAGGAAGCTTCCTCTGTAGAGCCTTCTGAACGGCAAATAAACCCGCAACACCTGTAACAGCAGCAGAGCCCCGCATCCATGAGCAAAGGGAAATATTCAAACACCTATTACAAATGCTTAAAAAAAGGACAGCATGTAAAGCTAAGTAAAGTCATGTTATGCCTTGATTTTACATATTTGTAAACTCTACGAGAAGATGGGACAGTATCCTTCCTATTCCTTGACTTTGTATTGTGGCTGTACAGAGTGTTGCTGGAGAGAAGGAAGTCCATTATGACTTCGGCTGTGTGAAATATGGTGATGGTGAAGACTGCAGCTCATGATTCCCCATCAATCTCACACTCAAAACTATTGGATGGTCTCTGGCCCCCTATCTGAAGGAGTTATTGTCATACAGAAGGAATAAAACAAGTTTCATTACAAGATGACAAGATGCATCACTGTAGCTCTCTGCTCATTTACTGATTTAGTCTTCCAACTATTTTTATTGTGGAATGGGATACTCATATTTTGGGCAATCAACAGTATAGTTAAAAATCAAAAAGAGAAATAGTGAATGAGAATTTGCAATACTATCCAAACGTGTTGATGATCCATTTAGGTCATTGTTGGTTGTTTATACAAAGACATTTAAAGAATATAGCTCCCTCCTGTGGCACACATTAGTAGCAGATAGTTGGTCATCTATTTTCCCTTTTCCGTAGGTGTTTGACAGTACGATGGTCAGTAAAGCATGTTTGCTGATTTAGGCACGTTGGGAATGCGATGCTGACATTACCCAGTATAAAGCTCCCAGTCCCCTTCATGAAGGCATGAGACTGACAAGCTGTGTAGGTCTGCAACCCCTGAAACACAAACACATCACCTAAAAACAAAGTTCACAACGCGACCAAACCTGGAACGTTTCCCTTTATTATTCTGGTATATTACACAGATGTGATTCATTTATCCGTGTTTAAAAAAGTGAATGTCCTCCAGAGATCAGCAGACTACAAGAACAAAAACTCACCGGATGTTTAGCAACTAACTCGTCGTCTACCTTCGTCAGCCCGATATTGACCATGTTTACAAGTACTGTGAGACTGAGGTCAAGTCTTTGGGGGGAAAGCCACACCAGCTCACATCCAGATTGTGTACATAACCGTACTGTCTGTTCTGGTATGACACTTCCGGGACGATGACCAACAAACCCAGAAGAAGAGAAGAACCGTAGAGGTACAAACTAGAGCGACATCTAGAGAACGGAAGGCGGTACTGCAGCTCAATAAAGCAAGAGTCATAGGACAAAGATATAGAAACGGCTACGTAAAGAGAAACTTTTAAAAAGAATATTTCAACATAGAAATGCAAAATCTAAGTTGAATATTTTGTCGAATATTTCCATTTTGTTGGATGCACCCCACGTACCTTTTGTTATTCTTTTGTTTGAAAAAATACAAGGAAAAAAAACCTTTTTATGAATAAAATATCATGTCCAAATTAAAGAAAAAAATTAAATCCAAAGAGGCCAATAGCTACAATAGCCTTGCATTTTGGCATCCAGGCTCCTGACCTGACATTAAAAAAGGCTGAAGGGTTCTGCTGAGTCCAAGAAACAGCACGAAGAAGCAGATGGTGAAAATCCAACCACTGCTGAGACACAAGTAACAACACAGAGGATATAATTACAAGTGTCACAGTTCAGCAGCACATCTGTTACTTGTTACACTCAACAAAGAACTAAATCTTACAAAGCAGCAGTCGCTTGAGACAGTGATGACACATTGACATCTCATAGAGACTATGCTAATGCATATGCAAGCAGGTTTACAGTCATACCTGAATACATGTCCTAATTTATTATTCTGCCCATCATATGTTTGGAAATATTTTTTTATTATGTCACCTGATGTGGCATTTTCGGCATGTATTGAAAAAAAGGAATTAATACTGTTCTTTTTTTTCAATACATGAAAAGCACTGAGGATAAAAGTTTTCCAAATATTTTAACCAAGACTTATCGGCGATTAAGAGACATTAAAAACTATGTACTGACCAAGCTTTGCAATGCCTTTTCCTGAAATAATTATCTACTTTTAATTTCTCAGTCGTTTGTCCTATCTTGGACTAACTTTAGCTGACTTCAAGCTGAGAAACTGCACTTACGAGTTTCAACGTTTGAAATACTTTGCATTCCCTTTTGTATCCATTCCTTTTTTGTTTTAAATCTTATCATAGATACCTGGCTCATGTTCTCTTTTGGCAGCCGACTAGTGAATCTGGTCCAAAACTCTTCTAACATCCTCGTCTAAGCGAAATTCAGTATTCTCTTGGTATAAAAATGTGTCTGTTGAAAAATAAAGAAACATTTCCTGTACCTCATACAAATACTGGTGTATTCTCAGTCATCCAGGTCTTTGTAATCCAAAAATCTTAAAAAAGTAGCAGTTTTAGTCCCAGGTGACGGGCGGAAGACAGATTTCTGAGCTCCATCCATTATGAACCAAAATCTCAAACAGGTAGGAACTCGGATCATCCAGGCTTTTAAAAGATTCTTGAACTTAAAGGCAACAAGCACAGGATTTCTCCTGTTAGGACTTTACTGAATGTGGGCCAAAATACCATTTTGGTCTCACATGAATGAGCATCAGCATCAACAAAAACTGAACACACCCAAACAGTCTCTCTTAGCTCCACGACTGTGGGAACTTAATAAGTATACGGCAACAAATCAGGTTCATTTCATTTTTATTATTTTACAATGGAAAAGCAGTTTCCCCACCTGTACTTCCATTCACATATTGTAGCTCTTTATTTCTAGGTGATTAATGCTTATATTCTTAGAAAAAAAGGAAAAAACAAAACAGATTCAGACAAACTGTACACTCAGTTCAAAAAGCACACCCCTCCCTTCAATCCATCTATGACAAGAATGCTAACATGGGATCCAAATTTTAGTGCAGTGTTGAAAACCTGTTCTCACTCACTCACACACAAACACACACACACAAAGGAGAACAATCGAGCCGCATATACATGTGTGACCTCCACGCTAAAGTGTTCGGAGTCCTCAACTAAGACACGGGAAGACACCAGCTGTAGGTGTGTGCTGCAGGTCAAACAAAGAAGACAGGCAGTTCAGAATCAAGTTGACAAAAAAATAAATCACCGTCATGTTTTAAGAAGCAATAGCAGACACAATCACTCCAAAATAACACTTCTGCTGAAGGGAGGGGTTTCAACACCTACATGCCCCTCGCATGGAAGATTTTTGCAACAGTGGCGCCGTGCAGTGTTTTTGTGGAAAAATATGGAAGGGAAACACTGAAGAGGACCTGCTCATTCATTCAGCATCAGGAAAGTACCCCAAAAAAAAAAAGACAAAAAAAACAACTGAATAAAACATTCAGTTAACCCACACTGTACACGACAAAAAACAAAAAATAACGATTATGTCTCATAATGTTCGCCTTCAAATATTATCAACAAGTTTCACAATCAAATGTTTTAAATAAATATAGCTCCATTGATAGAATTTCTTCAAAAATAACCCCTTAGAGCCAACTCTGACTAAGGAAACCTCTCGGACCGGCTCACAGACAGACCAGTAGCCTGCAGATGCTGAACTACAGCTGGAAGAGGCATCTTTAGAATAGGAAAAAAAAAAAAAGTAAACTGAGACTGATGGAGGGATTGAACCAGAGGACAGCGTCATGCTACAGGAAGTGAAAGCAGACTTTGGTAAAGACAAATCTTACATTTTGTTTGTGTGAGAACACCAGCATGGTCTGACGTGCAAACATGAAATAATTATTTGTGATACTAAGTTTCTCCTCCTGCCATCAGTGCTTTGTCTAAACAGGGAAATGAAAAGGCCTGTTAGAGTCGTGTCAGGAACAACTTTTTAATAACTAAAAAAAACAAAAAGGCAAATATTTAAATATGGAACAGATCCAGCTTTGAATGGAGAAGTAAACAACAAAAACGAACTTGATCAAACCAATTAAGAAAAAAAAAAAGTCTCCTAGTACAAAATTAAGCATTTGTTTGGCAGCTACTTTATTGTAGAGCTGTGAAAATGTTTCTAAACCACCAATTTCTGGTTAAATAGGACTTTTAAAACTGGGAAATGTGGCCCCCTTTCAGAGGAAACGCATACATTAACACAGCATATTAGCTGACCATTTCAATGTCCTTCAGCATACGCGCCCACACACACACTCAATACTGTTAGTGTGATCCAATCAGTGAAACCGTGTGTGTGTTGTCGTTGGCTGCGTGAGGAGCACGGCAAGACAGGCAGGCGGGCCGAGGAGCCAATGACCACGAACATAGCAGCCGCTTTGCAACGAGAGGTCAGAGAGGGAGCGATACAGTGAAAAGGTCCGTGTCCCGTTGTACCAGCTGGCCGGCGGAGCCCCGAGGTCCCCCGTTAACGCGGGCGTGTCGCCACGCCCGCACAAAATGAACGACAGCGATCTGTCGAAGCGTGTCCGGTCCGTCAACGGGACAACTTTTAACCCGTCACTTACAAAACCATAGCAGCAGGTTGAGCTCGAGGTTCTCCTTCCTCGAGACCAATACAGAGGGGGGAAAAAAAACTAAAAAAAAAAAAAAAAACACTTTCCAACATCCACATTAAAGCAAGCTATGGAGAATTGCGAGTTCTGGGAAAAGGCAGATGTCTTTGCTTTATTCACTTTCCCCCTCCATCTTCTTATCCCTCCCCCCAACT
>CAJRST010003335.1:11401802-11467991 GCA_907169785.1 Menidia menidia
TCCGAAACTGTCCCCCCGTCCGCCCTCCTCCCATCCCAGTCGAGGACGAGGGCAGATCACCGTTCGGGCTCCGACTCCAGGGCCAGCACCCGCTTGCGCTCGCGGCACTGCTTCTTGTGGGCGGGCCAGTCCCTCTGCTGGCACTGGGAGCCGCAGTAGCGCGCCACCTGGCAGCGCCCGCAGATGTTGAACTCCCGCAGCTGGGGGAGAGACGGAGGGGCGAGGTGAGGCCGGCGCCCGGTTTGGACGGAACGCGGCGAGGCGGAGCGGCGCCGTTGGGACGGAGCGCGGGGTACTTACCCTCCTCTCGATGAGCGAACAGGGGGGGTAGTGACACTCGTAGTAGGTGCACGAGCACTCCTCCTCCTCCACCAGCTCCCCGTTAGCGTTGTAGTAGCGCGTGCGGCTCAGCTCCAGGTACTGCTCCTCCACGGGGTCGGCCGGGACCTGCTGGATGGCCAGCCAGTAGAGAGACTGCTCTCTGAACGGAGAGGGAGAGGGCACACGTTTAAATGTGGAATAAAGCAGAGACGCCACTAAACACTGTATTTAACCAAGACCAGCTCTGGCCCTCGGCTCCTTCCGTGCTTTTACCCTTTCTAAGAGGAAGCCGTACGGTTGCCGAGGCAAATCTTACCTCTGCTTGCTGGAAATTTCCTCTGGCTTGGGGCTCCAGCCCACCGGCACCAGTCGAAGGTTGTCTAGCCGGTTGTCCACAGTCACCGAGTTGATGTGAATGACTTGAAAACTAGGGGCAATGCCTCCTCTGTGCTTCTCCCTGGAATAAAGACGGGCAAATGAGACCTTCTGACACCACAGCAACAAAAACAGCCGGTCTAACAGCCCACCGTCAACAGCCTGAGCTCATGCAGGAGGAGCCTTAACTCAGAGGAGTTCTAATCAAAGCCATAATTCAGTTTATTGTGCAGATAACTGGCATTACACCTGTATTTGCTTGTTCTTTACAACCTAATAGGTAGACAGTCGTCCCAGATGTTCAGCGGCCATAATAAGAGTTTATCGTGGCTTCTAAACACTGGACTGTCGTTCTTAATCTTTGAGAGATTACGGTATTTACTAATACCAGTTAAATTAACATCAATTTAAAGGATAGAAAAAATACAAAGACCTGAAGACAAGAAAAAGGGATAAAAAATGTTTTTAAAGTTCCCTAATTGGTAATTTGAGTTACATGCAGTGAGGAGACACTGGAAGGACATTTAGTTGGATTCTCATTTAATATTAATTCCCCATTTTCTCTACACAAAACCTATTCCTACAGAGACCAACATAGTGTTTAATCTTTTCCTGATAATGGAGATTTATCTCGCACTTGACATTGAGTGAATCCCTTACCAGAGCAGCTCGTGGAGCGGCCTTCCTGCCCAGCGGCCTTTGCCGATGTCAAAAGCATAAGCAAAGATCTTCGCACCATTGCCGTCGGCGTCCACCTCCATGCGCGCCTAAAAACGGAACACAAGACATCCTGTCAAACTGGCACGTAGAACATCAGAAAGGTGATGCAAAGAAAGTTTAAATATCCAAAACACTTCACCTCAAAGGCATAGTTTTCCACAAGCGGAATGTCCTGCTCGTCGATCAGAGTGTACTTAGTCTGAAATGAGAGACAAGCAGGTTAAACCCCAAAGTGTCACAAATATTACAACAACAAAAAATCTCAATCCGCCAGCCTCTTTTCAGGGGGTCAAACACCGGAATGGTGTGTCAAACGTCTGTTTGGAAACTCGCCCTGTGTGTGACGTTTGCAACACAAACAGAGGGAATCTATTCCGGGAGGAGGTTTTCTTGTCGCCGGGAGGAAACGGGGAGACCAAACAGGTCAAATCCCCACGCCGACCACCCACACTTTGACCCAGTTTGGGAACTATCTGAGCTCTCTCTCCCAGACGCACGTGACGGGACAACACCGACAAAGCAGAGCCGCGATGCCATGGCGGCGTTCCTCACGTGCCGGAAAGTCCAAGCAATCAACTCCACTTTCTCCCCTCCGACAGGTTGCCCGTCTGAGGGAGGGGTGGGGGGTCGAACTGGAGCATAAAGAGCATCCAAATAAACTGCCAATCTGCGTACGTCTTGCCCGCGAGCCCTGTCAATCAGCAGCAGGTGTGCTGCCGGATTCGTCCCAGCTCAAACAAAAACCGTCAGCACAGTTTATCCCGGGTGTCTTGTGACACCATCAAGCTAGGAGCGGTTCCACACCAACACTCAACCACCCAACCCCCGTCACCACCCCCTCCCGGTCCAACGTCAGCCCTCTGGAGAACACGCTCCCGTCGCTGAAGCCAGGAATAAAAACATAAAAAAAACTAAATATACAGAAGCTTTGGCCCAAAACGACCCAGTAGTGTTGTCCTGTCGGGTGCCTCGTTACGCTGCACCGGGGTCAGCTGATAAAGCGTGGCGGCGGTTTCTTCACTAGCCGACACATCAGTGATTCAAATATCACGGCTAGCATGTTAGAGCTAACTGGACTGCCGACAAAACAGCCGTTAAAAGATTTAGACACCAATTCAGCACGGGCCACAGCCATGTCGACCACAGTACTGATACCAGCAACCCATTTATCGTCATATTTGTGCCACACTTGACCGTTTAATTGTTATCCTGCTAACGTAACCCGCTAAATGCTAACGGGGGGTTAGCTTGAATCGGGACTTGTGTGATAGCGGCAGAGTTCAGGAGAGCAGTCTGGCTCGACACGGCCGGCTTCTCTAATCCGCTCAGATGCGGCTAAAACGGTAACGCTCAACCAACTCCCGCTTCTACAGTGGCTTATCTATCACCGGTGCTGTTGCCTGGCATCGATTAATCACCGCTAGTCGTTTTTCTCGATTCGCGATTTCGATCCCCGGCGGGCCCACCCCCGGTCCGCACATGGCAGCCTCCGGGATCCAGCTCACCTTCCCGGCCACACGGCCGAGCCGTACGATCCCGAGCTTGAAATCCGACATCAGGAGGACTGTGGCGGCAGTGACTCAGAGAGGCGTGGGATCCGACCGAGACAGTCTTTGAGTGATAAATTCGCCGGGGCAGCCCCCCCTCCTCAGCCCCACTGCGATGCCGCTCTCGGGCTAAGCGATCGGTGATAGCCCCAGTGTCCGGATCTCTCCGGCCGCAGCCCAGCCTCGGTGACACACTGCCGCTGGCGCAGGAAAGCCAGGCGAGCTGCTGTGCGGGAGGCGGGGCTCTACAATGAGCGAGCCACCAAATCCCACTGACCAATTAGACTCCTTTTTAGTCCGATACCCCCTCCCGGTTTCGCCCAATTGACAATAGTGATATTCAAAGACCGCCTATTTCAAAGATTACGTCACGACGCTCTCGTGATCACTTCCAGCACTTTTCGCGCGAAATGTTTGACGTCTCTTTTTTTCTACTGAAGCAACATAATATTAAATGTTTTCCCCAGGTAAGAAATATATAAGGGGAAATAAATACTGAAAGTTACAGACCACGCAAGGGACACGTTCCTGTGAGAGTTGGCTAGTTTTAGAGAAGGTTTCTCTATATTATAGTTGGACTATAAAATGAAAGGCCACCAAGTTTAGATAAAATATAATTAGGAATAAAGTTCCATAGTCTCTCATACAATGGGATTTTCATTCAATGTTTGATCTTGATTTGACCTCTGCCTTTCCACTCTACAGCTTTGGTTTTGATTGTTTTTAAAGGGCTTTCAACAGCTGTGAGGAAGTGCATTGATTACAACTGCTGCACATTACGTTTTCAGGTAGGCTATCTTCCAGTCCAGTGTTTTATTGAAACTCAGGATATCAGTAACATGTGCTCACCTAAAGAAGGCACCTGCAAATAAATAAACGAGTAAAGAATGTGCTGATGAAGAGCAATCTGAAGCCATTTTAAATAAGTCTTTGACATTCGTCCCCCTTTGCATATTCATGGCTCAAAACAATCTTCAATTCCTCTTATAGCGGTGGCATTGGATATGGTCTTTTCTTGTATTTTCCTCATCCTCAGTATTAATCTTACCCCATCTGTCCTGTCCTGTGATGAAAATGACATTCGCTTTGTCAAATAAAGCAGTGCCCTCTAGAGCCCACAGGCCTTATTACAGATATATCCGGCCAGCAAGCTGGTTGCTTCAATAATGCAGACCAAGTTTATACTGTATTAAAAAGGTGGGTGGAAAAAATGGTTGAATCTTATATTCTGAATCTTCAAAAGATTTAACTTTTTCTTTTGAGTGAATAGAAATTTTGCTTTGGTGTAGGAAATGCTCTTAAAGGTCTTGGGGCTTTGGATTAAAATGCACAATCTCTCATTAATAATCTTATTCAACAAGGTCAAGAATGACCATCGGACTGTATCTAATGTATCTAAGAATGCACCACAGGGTTAGGAAGTCAAATTAAATTACTCCAAGGTAACGAAAAGGAAGTATCACTCCTTTTATCACACAAACTTTTTGAAATTCTCCCCTCTGGCAGAAGGTTGAGGACCATCAGGACCAATACCTCACACCATAAAGACAGTTTCTATCCAGCAGCGACTGGCCTCATCAACAAGGCCAGCGACCCCCACCTATTCTTCTCCCACCCCCCTCTACCTCACTAATTTACCCAATGCTACTGTCAGCATTTTCTGGTCTGTCGTTGTACATCAACATTGCAGATTTCAATTGTTAATTTGTACATTCAGATCTATATTTTTAAATATTGTATTTTTCAGTTTTATCATTTCTGTTCTATATTTTTATTTCTACATTTTATTTCCTTCCTTGCTTCTCATAGAAGTGTTGTGCACCAAAAGTCTAAAAACCTAGTTGGCAATAAACCTTATTCTGATTCTGATTCTGATTTATCAAAATACATTTTTTATTAAATCAGACTTGACTCTTCAAGCATATCCGGATACATTAAAAAGAAAAAAGGAAGAGTTTGTCTATTTTTTTTCTGAATATTTAGTCATGTGTTTCGACCTTCCTTAAACCACAAACTTAACTGACATTAAACCCTTTCTCAATTCCTGATGTAAGCATCTCTTTGTCTAGTGGTGACTTGTTGCAGTAACCACACAACAGCTTTTTCATGCTGGTATAACAAAGGCAGCCCTGTGCCCTGCTGCTCTCATATCAACGTGAGATGTGTTTAAACCCACCTTGTCTCAGCTGACGCTCCTCTGTCAATCACCCCTATCCAGTTACAGACTCAGTGGAGTGCGAGGGGAGTTCTTTCTTTTGGTGGTTTGTATGTTTTTAGATTGAATCTTTTTAAAGTCGTCTTGGGGTAATACTGGACTCAGACCTGAACTTTAACAGCCACATTAAATTAATAACATCAGCAGCCTTTTACCATCTTCAAAACATTGCTAGAATCAGAGGAATAGTGTCTAAATCAGACCTAGTAAGACTAATCCATGCGTTTGTCTCTAGCAGGTTGGACTACCGTAACAGCTGCTCACTGGGATCTAAACCAGCTGTGGTCCAGCTGCAGAACATCCAGAAGTTCTGACCTGAACCAGGAAATACGACCAAATCAGTCCATGCTAAGGTGTCTGTCACTGGCTTCCTGTCACTCAGAGAATAGACTTTAAAACAAATAAACTTGCCTTGCCTGGCTCACTATCCGTAGGTGGATAAACAGATCTTTCATTTCAGAGCAGTTTAAAGATGCCAAACGGGTGCACACATAACACAATGCAAGTCGGATTTGTATAAGGGATGTTTTCATAAGAAGGTATAACTGATTCAGTGAACGTTTGTACTGGTTTTAAGCAGTTTTAATTCCAGATATAAAAAAATTATTACCAGAGTACTCATTTGGCAACAACTCCAGACTAGGTGGTGACATTTTCACTCATTTGAATATTAAGACAGAATTTCACAATGTAAATAAGGTCTTCTTTGATGTTGTTAAAGCATAAGAGATCCTCAAAACACTGGGTGTTGCTCAGTATTTCCAAACCGGGCTGTTTTTTAGGAGTGGCAGCTCCTCTGATCCCAGGGCATACATTTCACCCATCTTCCCTGTGAAATGTATGATGACATTCTTACACTTAAGGCTATCGCACACAGGAGCTTTAGGCTACATGTTGAATGCGACAAATAAAACACCATAATTATGTCCACATAACTCAAGCAAAAGAAAATAAGTCCCCAAAACATGAGTAAAGATTAATTTGATCAAATCTGATGATGAAAACATTGCTGTTTCATGGGCTGATCTGTCTTAAGCAAAGAAAAAATATTCCCACTAATAATCAGAAAGTGTTTTAGGCTTTACAACCCCAACTTCCACCATGAAGCTGGCTGGATGGATGTCTGTAAGTTGAAGAGCAACATGGTTATTAAAGAAGACAAGGATTACAATGAATACAAATTAGTTCCAATATTTCCTTAGAACAGTGGTTGGACATTATAGCTGAGCAAGAAGGCAACAAACTGGACATAGGGGATTGACAAAATTGGACCTTTATTTAGCTGAAAAGTAAATAAATAAAAAAAACAGATGGATAAATACTTCACATCGATGCCACCCATTCTGAAGGGAAAATCCATCACGTGAACGATACCGCCCTAACCTGTTTTAGGGCTCCCTATAGCTGCTTGTACCGGATCGATGACACAGTGTTCTGACACTTCTGCTGACGCCCCACACCGATCCGGAGAGAGCCGGTGGGGCAGAGCGCTTTCACTCCGGCTCTGACCTCTCATGTGAGCGCCACTTCCGCGTTCCGCTCACCTGTGTTACACCTGCCCTCCACCGCCGGTGCACCTGCTGCCTTATCGTGCCATGAGCGACGCTTTCACCGACTGCGACCTGACGTGCTCGTCCCCGCCGGGGGCGACCACCGCCGGCCGGAGGAGCACGGACTTGGAGCAGCCCATTTTCTCCGCGCTGGCCGGCGGCGTAAAGGCGCAGCCGGGGGGCGACGCGGCCGGCTCTCCCGGAGACTGCAGCGGGGGGACCGCCTCGCCCACGGCCGCCGCCATCTCGGACTCGGAGTCCGGGTTCTTCTCCGTGGAGAGCGAGCTGTGCGTGGAGCACGAGTCGGAGCTGGACTGGTTCTGCGGCACCGAGCGCAAACTGGTCTGCGGCCACTGCGCCTCCGTGGGCTCCTGCCACGGCCACAGCGTGACCCCTCTGGCCAGCAGAGTGTCCGCGGTCAGGGTGAGTTATCGCCTGTCGAACAGCTGCCTGGGTGTGTGTGTATGTGTGTGTTTTTCATCGTAATAACGTTGAGATTTTATACTGCTTTTCATTAAAGTTGCGACGTAAGTTTCAGTTCAGTAAAAACAGCCAAATGCTTCCCAGCAAAACATCAGGAAAGTTGTTTAACCATATCCAGTGCTCCTCAACCTCTGAGTTGGATCCACACTCCACAAACACTTCTAAAAGTGTCTATATTTTTAATCTAATATGTATATAAGAAAAATCACTCCCTATTTTTAGTTTAACTAAAGGGAATAATGGTACTTAAAGGCTTTTTAAAAATCATTAATAGCATGTTTATTATGCCACTTCCAAAGGATATTATCTAGTAATAGACCAAAACCCTTAATGTGCTCTCATTCTTTCTTGGGAGTGCCACAGAATTGTTCCTGTGTTTCTTTGCTGTTTCATCTGCATATTTCAGAGGACAGGATTTTCTTGTTGCCTTTAAAGATGTTGAACTGCCATCTCGTCCAACAACCACAGAACACGTCTGTGTGTGTTTCTCTTACCAGAACCAGCTGGTGGACGTGTGTGAGAAAATGCAGCTGCAAGCGCTGAGGATTGAGAGGTTTGTCGACCAGACGCTGGCAGCCAAAGAGCAAAAGCTCCAGGTGAGAAACCCCCAACGCACGGACATAGAGCTGAAGTGAAGCTGAGCCTGTTTCACAAGTGTACTGTTGTGATGTCGGCTGACTCATGTCTTCACACAAGTTTCATAGTCTCTTTTAAGTTTCCTTGCCTGAAGGGAGCGACTAATGTAGATCAACCCATTTAATCTAATTCTGCTGACCGATGTGAGGCTCAATGATCGTCAATGTGTGTGATTGAAGGAACAGAGAGAGATTTTTATGAAAAATGATGCCAGTAAAGTCAAATGAATAAAATCCATTGAATATTAATGTGGTACATCTTTTAGAACATGGCTATTAATAGTCAATATGCAGATGTCAAGCTTCTTTTGAATATTAAGAGATTTTTTTACTAATAAACGTCTTTAGTATATTCATATTAGCGTTTTTATTACTTATTATGTGAAAGATGGAGTTTACATCCTTCATTTTAAACAAATACATACATAGAACCTTTAGAAAAGAGTAACAAAGGGTACTTTTTACAATTCACTTAGTTCAACTTAGTTCACTTAGTGGAAATGTAAATTTAAGAAATGAATTAGATCAATCTAATTCAAAATGGTAGACGCTTTCGTTGATCAGTGAAAGAGTAGAGAGAGTCATTGATGGAGACTTTGGTCAGGGAATCTAACCTGTGCCGTGTTCGGTTTCCGAAAGAGTTGTTGGAGTGTCAGGTCTGATGGTAATGAATTCTGTGTGACTATGCATCCCAGTCTTGTCCAAAAGTGGTTAATTTACTGGATATGTTGTACAAACTAGAACTGCAGCTGCTTATTTAAACAGAATTTCCTGTTTCCTTGAAGGGGGGGGGGGTTCCACTGTGTCTGAGATCCGCATGTATTTATGATGTCATCATATTCAGGATATAGCCTGACTGTGTTCTCCCTAATTTCCATTTATCTTTTTGTTTTCATCAGTGTTAAAACATTATAGTTTAAGTTATTATTATTTACGTTGGAGAATGAATGAATCTTGGTGAATCTTGATAGTTGGAGCATGGTTGAATGAAGAAAATGTGAAACCGAAACATGATTATTCTAATTAAAAATGGAAATAAGCTACTGGCCCTGAGGGATGTAACCCATGCCTCTGCCTTTCACCACCTACAGAAATCATTGACAGAATTAGAATGTATACAGCCAGAGGATTTCTTTTCAGGAAACTTAAAGGTTTTTCTCACCCGGGGACTAAGGTCCAGTTATGGGGGCCAGTGCATGTTACCTACTTGTAGTTTTGTCATAAAGTTCACATGTTATTGTTTTATTAAATCAATGTGTCTGCTTTGTAGCAATAATTAGAGCTCTGTCGCTTTGTTCATTCTGAAGCCCTGAAATGAATCTCCGAGAACAAAGGTTGCGTTTGCAAACCCAAAGCTTCATAAATTGATGAAGGATAACGCATGGGCTAAGCAAAATGGAAACGTTTAAGTAAAAAACACATGCTTGACAAATCAGAAGTGGTCAGCTCTTTAAAACTTAACACAGAGGTTAAGAAGAAGTACCCTCCTCTTCAACAGTCTATTTTGAAATTCCTCCTCTGCTTTTAAGCCCCTACTTAAAGTCAGTTAAGGCAGAGGGCAAGGACACCTCCTAAAAACACTGGAGAAGATACAAATACAGCCTTATAGTTAGATGTGCAAACATTACAAGACTGACCATTTCATAGTGTGTTTTTCGTCCTTTTATATGAACTAAGAATAATTTGATACCACACTGATATCAGGGAATTTTGCCAGGCAAGTTGGATTATTAGGTGTGTATTAAACAAAACTGTTAAGGTAAAACAGTTTTAGGTGTTTTATAAATGATTTACAAGCTGGCAAAAAGGCAGTTCAGATATAAGTGACAACAGCTTATGAGAGCATTTCCATGGCTAGTTGATATATATATAATGGAGATGAGTGGAGACTAATCAAACTATAATAAAATATAGCAAAAACAAGCTAACACAAAATAAAAGCAATTTAAATCAACTGGAGAGATCTTTTACGACAAAGCATCTATCACAGACCTCCTCTAGTTTTTAGAATAGACTGTACATAACAGAAATACATGTAAACCTCTAGGTTCTCCTCCCGTCCCCTGTCCTCTGTGGCTGTGCAGGCGGCGGCGTGCAGGGCGAGGGAGCGAGTTCTGGCTCAGGTCAGCGCTGCGCGCGAGGCCCTGGAGGAGGAGGAGCAGCGCCTTCTGGAGGAGGTGCAGAGGGAGGAGGAGCGGGTGGAGCAGTGCCTCCTCACGCAGAGAGCCCACTGGAGCCAGGCCTTGGCCAGTCTGTCGCAAACCCGCTCCAGCTTGGTGCACACGCTGACGCACTCTCCAGATGCACAGCTGGTGGTGAGGGATGGGAGGGAGGGGGGTGGAGGGCTCGTGGGAATTTTTTTTAATATAGAGGAACCTGTTCTCAAATAGTTAAATCTTGATAACGGTCATAAATCACTACAGTAACCACCCGCTTTCTGCCTCTGCTTTCAGACGGGTGTCCAGGAAATAGCTGAAAGGTACATTTTCCTCATTTTGAACGTGTTGATTATGAAAAAAAAGAGAAGAATTTAGGTCTCTGATTCATCTGTTTGTTGGTGTCAGAGTGGAGGAGGCAGAGGGAGTCGGGGAGCCCTGTGACACAGACAAGCTCAGCCTGAACCCAGTCTGCGGGGACAGCAAGCTGCTGAGAGGCCTGTGGGCCACGGCCATGCTGCTCGGGCCCAACGGTTGGTAGTTTTTAAAACATTTGTACATTCATGCCGGGGCTAAGGGGGAAATGGATACACTGGGGGTGGGAAAGAGCGTAGCTGAAGACTTTTGTAAAGCCTTGAAATCTGTTTTCGTCCACAACTGCTCCTTGGACTTTGTGGGGGGACATATCTCAGAGAAAACACTGAACGCATCCTTTTCAGTCTTCCATTGGTGTTTACATCCCTCCATCACCTGGGGTAAGAACCACCCGAATGAATAATTGATCATTTCTGAGGGTCCCCATATATGGAGGTAAAATTATTCTAGATACAACACATTTTATACAGGGGAAAGAGTTTCACATGGGAGGCAACGGCTGCTTCTTTAAGGTCATTCCTGATGTTACAGATGTCTGTCCATCTTAACCCACACCTGCTCTGCATTTAACACTGTATCTACTTACCAGCAGCCGTTAGCAGTGTAAACACCGGGAAGATTATTGCTTATTTTTTAACCACTGCATAGACCTAATTGATCTAAATAAGTAAATCTGCGAAGCACCAGATGATATACTATGCTAACCTCTATGCAGAACTAGAGAATGAGAATAATGCCCCTTTCTTCATTCGCCCCACAGCTTACGGTCCATCTGATCTGAAGTTTGACCAGCGCACGGTGAGCCCGCTGCTCTCCCTGTCCGACGACCACTGCACTCTGACCTTCCTGCACAAAAAGCCCCGCCAGTCCCCGCCCTACGACCCGGCGCGCTTCGACTGCTGGCCCAACGCCCTGGGCTCCCTGGCCATGTCGTCCGGCACCCACAGCTGGGTGCTGGACGTGGGCGGGAGCGGCGCCTTCAAGGTGGGGGTGTGCTACGCCTCCCTGGAGCGCAAAGGCTCCGGGGACCAGGCCCGACTGGGACACAACGCCCAGTCCTGGGTGCTGTGCCACTACGACGGGGAGTACTCCTTCTGCCACGCGGGGAAGAAGCTGCCCCTGCAGGTGGCCCGGAGGCCGCAGAGGATCGGCCTGCTGCTGGACTGCTCCAGCCAGGCGCTGCTGTTCTACGAGCCGGAGTCCTGCGCCGTGCTGTACTGCGCCACGCAGCGCTTCAGCGCCCCGCTGCTGCCGGCCTGCGCCGTGACGGACCGCAGCATCACCATTCTGCACTGAGGAAAACATCAAGGCCCGCTCACCTCCGCAGGGAAAGAACTGTCTCTGCCCGATGTCCATCTAAGGGGGCAACTCTTTTATTTATCTTGTATTTATTCAGTTTGCCGATTTCCTTTTTTCTAATGATGAGTTTCAAGTCTTCTCATTTTAAACACAAGTGGTACAATGCAATAGTTCTGACTGACAATGATTGTTTTTTTTATTATAAAGAATGTTTTGTGTAATATGACCGTACAGCACCAATCACAATTGAGTCCTGGCCTTTGTAATGAAGATATCTAACTTTTTAAGGAAACATCTGTGTCACTGGTTGATCCAGGTTTGAAATGTTATGTGGTAAGAGATGTCACTTCCAAGTACTTTTTGATAATTTTGTATTCAAATTTTTTGTATAAGCTGAATAAACACGTTCCCATACTCTTATGGGTATTATAAATTATATTTTAAAAATCATTCTAAAATGAAATATTTGAAATCAGAAGATAAAACCAAACTATACAAAACACTTAAAATGGTATGAATAAATCAAATCAAATAAAGCTTTATTTAACCCAAGTGGGCAATTTAAGGGAGTCAAAACAAGTCTCACGTGCAATGAAATGAGCAGGAATTACACTGCACACAAGGAATGAAAATGACAACAGAACATGTCAATCCACGTCAGCAAAGTCCTGTGATGGATGTGTCGCCCTCAGGGCAGGAACTCAGCAGGAGCCCCGGTCTTCCTGATTGGAGCAGGATGAATAGGCAATCACCAGAATGAATGGAGCTGCACTCCGTTCACGGGAGTGTTGGATTTACCTTATAGGTGTCTTTTCATGTGAACCGGCATTTGATTAGTCCACATTGCATTGTATTCCAGGAGAGGTGTGCATCTGGACACTAGCATTTAGACATGACCATGTGAATTTGCGAAAGATAGCATTTGCTTATACTTATAAATACATCTGACAGTGACAGAGAGGAGAGATGACTGCATCTATCCTTTTGTCATTGATGTTGCACTTTGTCAGTACACCACTTGGGGGCAGCAATGTCAAATGTAGCCTTTAGTACCAATCCTTTCACCAAAAGAAATGAGCAACACTGCCTCTAAAGGTTCTCTTCATTTACAGGCTGAAATACGTGACCAAACACAGGCACCTAGTAAGAGCTATCAGACAAAGGTTCACCAGAGCTCTTCAATCAGAATACGTAGAAGTAAGAATGTATGATTAGATTTATTAAATCCTATACAGAGTTTAGATAAATGGAACAAAATGAGCCTCAATGCAGCCTCTGTTCATTCAGACTGGTGTCAGAACAGCAAGCACACAGAGCTGAACCATTTCAGCAGCTGTCGTGAGTTGACAATTAAAGCAAAGCTTTATGAAAGCTTGGACACGCAACACGTTGCTAAGAGCTAAACGTTCCATTTCTTCAGTTAAATATGGTTTGTCTGTTCTTCCGTCTTTTTTTTCATGAAGCCTCTGCCGGCTCTTTTTCAAGTCCGACTCTTCTGCGTTGCACCGGGTATGACAGGTGGAGGCTCGATGTTGAGTTCTTGTCTGAGTTCTTCGAGGCTCTGTTCCCAACGCCTCTCGTAGAATACATTAAGGACACAGCGGGCTCGCCTGCCGTTCTGCACAGCCCAAGGCCCCAAAGATGTGAAGAGTGACTGTAAACGGCTGGGGGAGGGATTATAATGGAGGAAAAATGTTAAGGAGCAATCTAGAAAAGCTTGCTGATCTGGAAGATCTCAAAAAATCTTTTTCCAGTGATTCAAAAAGGAAGCTTGAATAATTTAAAGGTGAATGACACAGTTCACTGGTTCATCACACAGTTTTCTAAACTTCAATTGGAGTATAAAAGGAGCCATGAACTTTGAAAGTTACTGGTAGAAATACCACATTTTCATTACAGTAATAATTAAGAGTCACTACAAAAAACCTGGAAATCTACAGTGCATGTTTACATGTCAGAATCAACAGTTTAAGCATGCAGTGCCCTCCTTCATGTTTGGGACAAAAACACATTTTTCTCCCTCTGCTCTTTAGTCTAAAACTTTTAACCAAACAATTCAGATATGGTTAAAGGGTACTTTAAAGAAAAACTAAGAGTTCTGATTTCTGACTGACTGGTAAAATGTCAAAGGCATCAGCTTAACATTCAAACTCAAAACTGGGCACCGTTTGAAGACGCTGTGACAGGTCCTTCGCATTTCAACTAACTACACAACCAGGTAACTTCAATAGCTCTACAGAGCTCACCACAACTGTCTCTGTGTTCATGTACTGTGGAGTGGAACCGCACCTTGCATTGAGTCTTAGTGGCCCCAGCACGGCCCCCAGAGTGCACATGGGCAGCCCCGTCTGAGCAGCCTCAAACCATTTCACCGCTACTTCACCTGAAACAGGGGGAGATCCAGATATAAGAAACAAAGATGCAAATGAAAGAAAATATAACCTTTAATATAACCTTTCTGCTGTAAAAACCTAGGTGTGAAAAATAGTTTCTGTGGATGCATGTCGCCAGCTGAACTGACTGCTTTTATTCATATTTTACAGTATAAGGCCTCTAATTATGTGAATTCTGTGAGGACTGAAAAGTTGAAAGAAACTAAAAGATGAGCCCAGCTGTGATTAAAAAACAAAAAACAGAAAAACTGTATATTCAACAGTGCATTGTATGAGTCTGAGAATGGGACCAATTGACTTTCCCAGATGCTAATGCTTCTCAGCCTTAAATGTATTCTGAGGAAGGCCTGACTCACCCAGCATGTTAGTGGGCATGCCCAGTAAGGTGTGCAACAAGTCATGGACCTCTCTGTATCTCAGCATGATGTAAGCTAGTTCCTCACTGTCCACAAACTTCACCTCTGCCCTTGAGTCAGGGGTGACTTTCTTTTAGAAAACAAGACAGAATGAAGCAAAAGTTGATGGGCAGATATAGACATAGAGAAAACTTTTTTACGTAACAAATTAGGACATGAACATGTGAAATATTTGCACATTACAGTTTCCTGAAATCACGTACATTGTCCTCCAGAAAACGGAGATATTCTCTCCCAAAAGATCCGTCAGGGAGCGAGGCCATCTTTTTAAGATCGAGAGTCGACAGCCGAATCCTGGGCCTTTCTCTGCAGTCAGAAACAAAGCAAGACACTCATCATCTCCCTGTAAGGGAAGTTTTTAAAGAAAAGAGCTAGACTATAGCTAGACCTATACTGTAAGGGGACTCACGTGAGAATAGTGTGGCCTTCAGGGTCGTTTCTCATCCTGTCTCTTAGTTTAAGGAGAGCAAATTGTCCGGTGGTCTCGCCGAGCACAGCAACCATATCTGTTCATATCAATCAAAGCACACGACATTAAACTTCAATAATGACATTTTCCAACATGTGATGTCATAAAAATTCAAACTCATTTAATCTTGAAACATTTTCAGATTAGCTCCACTCACGGGTACTGTGCACATGAGCGATTTGTCTGAGAATCTATAGTTTACATGCACATCGTGTAGACTCTGTCCAGTATTGGCAGTGTGTCAATCTGTTTATTTAATAACAATGGAAATAGACATTTTGGTTTAACCTTAGAGATGACCTGTCCTGTTGACTTTAAAGGATTGGAATTAGAAATAGAAACCCAGGGTGTGGTCTTTACAAGAAAAGGGCCACGGTGGTGATAGTGGTTTTGGTGTATGGGGGCGGGAGGTGGCAGCGAAACTACTACATTGACACCTGTGGTCTAAAATTGTGACCGAGTCTCAGCTGACAGGTGTGAATACACTCATCTTTCGTGTTTAAGTCTCATTTCCATTGCTGACATGCATGAGAATGGTCTCTGGAGAAAACTAGCTTGAGAATGATCAGAGTGCTCTGTCAGAATTGTAGGGAAAAAAATGTGGGGGGGGGGTTATCCTTTCATCGATTTAATCGGTGATAGCTTGTGTTATAGGGGGAATGGAGTTTCACATGAAATCCCCATGATATCCGCAGAGCAATATAAATGAGACATCCTCAAGAGAATCAATGTTTGATAAAAGCAACACAGCCCCACCGTGCCTGTAGGGGTCCTGAAGAGCTGCCACACCAGACCCCACAGCCAACAGGGCTTTCTGAAAGGGGGTTGTATGGATGTGTCCAGGGTAAATGCCATCATAGTAGCTATGTGCAAAATCCACACGACTGGTACAAAGCTGGCGAACACACACTGCAAAGACAAAGGAGGAGCAGAATTATAAACTTGACTAAAGGTGACATTCTTGCTCTTTCACTGCCATATAGATAATGGTGAACTTGATTTAATCTGCGGGTTAACCCCGAGGATAATTGGACCAGACCAAGATACACACATACATACACACGTGTACACAAAGATTTCACACCTACTGATTTGAGAACGTTTGGGGGGAAAATGCAGTCTGTATGACTACAGGTGCTTCTCAGATCAGATGCTGTGGTCACTCAGTCGGGAATTCGTGGGGATTTTTATCTCTTGTGCCACTGTATAACATCTTAACTAAAGCAAAAGCCAATCTGAGTGCGTGAGACACTGCTGCTTTGTGGGAAAGACCAGGGCCTTGCCGCTGCTCACAGAACACATCATCTAGGGTCAGAGCGTTCTCTGTCAAGGTGATGGCAGAATATGTAGCAACAAGCTCTGTCACAGTAGTGACGTATGCACAGAATGTCATCAGCAGGGATAGGAGGACCGAACAACCGGCCTCTATTAAAGCAAATCTGTAAATAACCTTGTCTCAATGATGTTGCCACAAGATGCGTACAGATGGGTCAGAATCAGTGTGGACAGTCTATCTTCAAAGTGAATGTTTCCAGTAAGGTGTAAACCCCCCCCCCCCAAAAAAAAAGATTCAATGGGGTTAAAGCATCAGTTCTATGATGGCCAAACCAGGTATGAAACTTATGTCTCATGTTGCTTCACTCACTTTTTGGGAATTTGAAGATGATTATCTGTCACACTGAGATCTTAGTCATTTAGCTGGCATACACTCTCAGGTGCACATAGTTACTTCAACATCAATCTCACCATATGAAGCAACTCAAGATTAGAACATAACCCCTTACAATAGCAACAACAAGGCATGTTAGGTGTAGTTCTTTACGCATCACTCATCTGAGTGAATGCAAGTGTTACTCATGGAACACTCTTTACTCATGAGATAACCATTTCAATGGACCCTCTATTTCAGGAGACTTAACGAGTCTTGGTCACTCATAATCAGTAAAACACTGAATTATTCGACTGAAATGACCTTGTAATATAAACAATTTTAAATTACATGATCTGATTGAGCTGACAAAGTTGCCCTCTATATTTGACAAATGTAAGATAACTGCTGCAGTGCTACATAGCACGGCATGGTCAAAAGTACACGCTCAGGATTCCAAACATCTTCATTAGTGCTAAAACGAGCAATTTATCAAAAATAATTACTTCTATAAAAATAAAAAAAAGTGCTTAGGACACCAGTGCAATGTCATACCTTTAGAGGTTAAGGTGAAAAGTGTCCGTTTTCCCTTCAGCGACTTACACGACCGAAGCCACATTATGAACCTTATCGCGCATGCGTGCTTATGAGTGACGTAGGTCCGTTGACAGGGGGAAAGAAAGCGGAAGAGAAACACAAGTAAAGGGCGAGTTGCCCTAGCACTGCAGCATTTAAGCTGTTTCGTTTCATGCTCTTGCTGCTCACGTCCACTCGAGACGCCAAGGTCGGTTGGCTGAATGTGTTTGTAGCAAAGAGGTGCTAACGAATCTATCCTAAATGGGCTTTCACCATTTTAGTTGTATGTACTAACCTGAAAATAATGAACTAAACTGTAAGTAAATACGTATAAACATTTAAGCACCGATGAATTTAGCTTGAAATAAAGTTGCGCACTTACACACAAAAACTAAGGCGCGTCGCTCAGATACATTTTTCTTGGTTTTCAACTTCAAACGCACATAGAAGTAAAAGAGAAATCAAACTTGCAGATATGCAATGGCTTTAAAGTTCACACGATGATGTGGAGAAGATTAGTACACGCTGCTGTTTTTATACTGGGGTGGTGACGTGTTACAGGGTGGAACTAGTGTAGTGCTCTCTTAGAGCATAGATTTTAGGACGAAGAATCACTCTTGGCGTGTTCGGTGAGTACGAGCTCTAGTTTGGTTTCTGTTTATGGTCAGAGTGAGGCACACGGTGTTGTCCGGGCTGAGGGAGACACATTGAACTAGAGCAGGCATGTCGCAGGGTTTGTTTCCAGACTTTAAGCAGTTCGCTCAGCTCTGTAGCAGCTGCTGGCAGTTTGCTTCCGGAGCTTAAGGAGGCGATGTTGTGTCCTGTTTTTCTTATTTTTTTCCCGAGGATGTTTTTCTAGTAATGCATTAGATGTATCTGCATTAATTCTTTCTCCTTTGTACTTGACATGAAAAGGCAGGGTTTGAATCTTAAATGGGCTGACCTTATTCAGTAATTATCCTCACAGGATAGGGACTTGGTATGATCTGTGTTTATTTGTTGTTTCAATTTTTTGGCACATAAACAGCTTGCATATTATTTTGTGCTATTTACTAATGGGGCAAATGTCGAATGCAAGTTTGCATTTTAGATGCATAGAAAAAGTATTAGTCATCAAATCTTTATTTGGCATGCATTCAGAGTTTCTTTGGTAAGCATACTTAGTTACATATTTGTGGCTTTCCCGCCTTAAACAAATATCTGCTATCAGATGGAAAACATCATCTGATCATTCTTCATGTATTTATATTTCACTCTCTGAACTGAATCATATTAATCTTTTTAAATTTGGGATTTAAATGACAAAATTTGAAGCAGTACATTTTTAGCAATCAACAATGTGATAGTAATATAATAAGAATTAGTTAATTAACTATAATTCATTCTTTTTTATATTGTAATTACAATATGTTACATATATGTCCTGATTAGTTGATTAATTTGAAAATAAAATCTGATAAATGGTAGTGGTATTTAAGTTTATAAACTTGGTTTAAAAAGCGGATAAAGCATTCATTTAAAAAAATTAATTAATTTAGAATTGATTACCTTAAATGGCTTAAATGAAATAGTTAAAAGTATGAATATAACTTAGATAATAAATATTAGATTTTTGTTTTTTGTCCCTTATCACTAACAGCTGACGTGTCTCATGATGAGCATGTGGCATGATTTAAGTCTTCTGGTGACAAGTCATGTGGGGATTTAGTTTGTGTCCTGTTTACTTTTAACTTTTTTATTTACATTTATGTTTTATTTCTATTTGATGTTTCTATAGCTGTGCTTGTTGTTTTCACTTCTGCACGTGGAATATTTGTGACCAAAAGGTTCAACTGTAATGTGATATCATCAAAAAAATTCGGGTCAACAAGCTGTTTTGGGGATTTTTCAAATGTGGTTCTGAGAGCTTTTGATAAAACACATACTGGAGTAAAGAACAAAAAGTGCCAGGCATGACTGGCTCTGTTTGACTGCAAAAACTACTGACCTTTGGTTTGACATTTATGTTTTGTGTTGTATTTATGCTCTTGTTAGACCTGTTTTTAAAAAAAGACAGGGTGTAGACTTTTCAGAACTTGTTCTCCATTTATGCTGGTCGAAGTCAGATGTTATTGTTAGCTGAGTTTTCATCATTTCAGCTGAACTCAGCTAGACATCCGTAAACTTAAAATACACTCCTTGGAGGAAGCCAGTGAGACAGCAGACGAGTAGAAAGGCAACAATGATGACAGTGTTGGTTAAGGAAATAATGAAAAACAACTTTCCACTCTTGTCTCACAAGGATTTATTTCCTTTGACATATTATGGTGACTCACCTCTGACTTTACTTTGGACTAGATTTATACGTTCTATAATACATATCCTGGTTCGCTTCCAAGCTGTTGTACCACTTTATGGTTTCAGTAACTTAACTGGCACATCCCCAATTTTCAAATTTCATTGCGTAATTCCATGCGATCACGTGTTACTTCCTATTTGTTTTGAAAATAGATACTATCAGAAATACAGATACAATCTTTTTCCATTCATGCTTTGTGGATTCTAAAAAAAGAAAAGAACTGAGCAAGCCTTTCACCAGAATATAAAGAATGCAGCCATTCCTCCAAAGAAAACAGGCTTTTGGTCAATGTGAATAGCTCTCCTCATGTTAAACCTGCACGCTGGGGTGTCAACGGTTGTGCAAATTTTGAGTTTTATGTAAAACTTTATTTGCTTAGGATGAAAGAAAATCATTTTGATAGCATTTGCCACCCCATGTAAAAGAATGTCTAACTTGCTTCTGCAATGCAACTTGGTGTTGCAGTGGAATTATCATTTTAGTTGCTCAAAGGTCTCACATAATGAAACTCCAAACAACCAGACAAGTGTGTAATTTACTGGGTAAAGGTTAGTGGTAACAGAAAACACCGTGTTGTATGAGATTTGTGTCTTTTGTGGCTGGGCAGTAAAGCGTCGCTTTGCTGATGCCGGCCGTTTTTCTGTTGCTGCAATTCACAGGATCCAGCACCAGATTGATGGAGAAAAATGGCCCGCATCTCATTGGACTGCCAAAGCTCTTTACCGGGGATCCCCCTCAGTGTGCTGTCAGTGCCCATGGAGAATAAATACAAATGTCAGCAGTGTCTTCAGGTCCTGAGGAAGCCTGTCCAGGCTCAGTGCGGCCATCGCTTCTGCGTGCACTGCTTCAAGCAACTCACCAGGTAGACTGGAGGTCCTTAGACCACCCACCATCGTGTGACATGCAACCCCCCCTCTACCTGTTATGCTTCCCTTCTTACTGGATTTGCCTCAGCACATCCTGTGTTTTTAACTGCTCGCATCTAGGGACTTTTTGCACTTGGGCTTATGTGCTTCATGCAGACTCATCCTTAACACTGATGTCACAGAATCACAAGGATCTTGCCGTGCTGACTAATTTTACTGGACTTGCTGATTCATTCAAGGTGTGCATTGATAACGAGCTGCTGTATATCTCCTTTATACTGAACGACTCCTTCACAGTATGATTAAATGTCAGGAACAGAGGTGTAACTCATTTTAACCAAATATTAGAAGGTATGCCAAAGTCCACAGCATCCTTTTGTTATTCATCCTTTTTTATGTGCTTGTGTTGGTCAATTATTCGGTTTCAACCTGTATGATGCTGCTAGCTTCTTTCACTTTTGTTTCACTGTTCAGTGAGCTGTGAGCTAGATATGTGTATTTGTATTCCATACATTCTTGTTAATGAAGCAGATGAATTTTTCTGATGTGCGGGTGTTTTTTTTCTCTCTTTTTCCTTCACTGTTTTTTTATTTTTTCATTGTTAACTTGTTTTGTTTATTAGCTCGGGGCCAAAGCCTTGTGAAGCCTGCCGCCAAGAAGAGATATATGAGGAACCTATTTCAATCCTCAATAGCAATGAGGTTAGTTCAGAAACATGCAGTTGTGTCAACTTATACTTTATGATTGCCATCCTGGAGAGCATAGTTTAGGCGCATCCAGACAGGGGGTTTCCCTGACCACATAATGGATCCCTTTCTGTTTGCATGTTGTTTAATCTCTCACTGAGCTATTTGTTCTTTGCCCCCCAAACCCCCACCAGGCATTCCCAGACAATGCTGCAGGGCGAGAGATAGCAAGCCTGCCTGCCAGGTGTTTGAACCGGGACTGCACGTGGACTGGCTCTATAAAGGAGTATGAGGTAAAGCATGAAGTTATTCTTTGTTCATGTGGGCATTGCTGCTTCCTCTTAAGAATTTTTAAACCCCATGCTAATTTCTGTTCTTACTCAGTCTAAAATAATCTCAGTGTGATGTGACACAAAGTAGTTTGACTTCCCTGGCCATGTTATTCCCCTGGTTAAGTACTCTGTTCTCATAATGGCGGAACAGCTGCTGTAATCTGAGAAACAGGAAGTGATATTCACAATGTGGGCTGGAAAGTCCCTTAAAGTCTTGGCTCATGTAACAACAACGCTCTGTGGAAAGTACCACCAGGGAAGGTCATTGCTTTCAACGTTACTCATTGGCTGTAAGAGAATAGATAACCATGAATGTAGATAAAACTTGTCATTCTATAAGGGAGGTTACGATGGTACAGGAAGGAGGATGATCATTGACCTGTGAGAGATTTGCAAAATATAAAAAAAGCACCAGCAGAATTCTATGTTAAATTTATGTTTTGGTTTCTATTTGTCCGAATAAAAGCCATCTGTCTGGTTTTGCTTTTTGTTATGACTCACATTGGTGCTCTGTTTTTAAAAGATTTAGTTTCCCAATGTAGATCTTAAATAAAAAAGTTACTGGCAGTTTGTATTTGTTGCTGCTTTTATCGGCCAACTGTACAATATTTTGTCGGTCTGGTACCACAATACCAATTTTAAAGTGGTGGGTCAGCATAAAATCTACTTGGTTCTAATGACGAAGAGCTGTTTTGCATGCTTTGCAAATGGACGTCCGCCTTGAGGGATGCTGATCCTCCCAAAATTAGATTGGTGTGGTGAGCCTCCACAGCCTTGGCGTGCCACAGTTTCATCGCTGAAATGATTGTCATGCAATGTTGCACACCCACGTTTGTGCGAATGTTGATGGGTTACTTTTACACTTTGTCATCTGGATAGAACCGCCTTGTTGTTTATAGCTAATGGTAAACACCCGAAACAGTACTTTGCTAAAATGGAAAAGAAAAAAAATGGCTGACTGTGGTGCACACGCGGCATCCTGAGAGCAGGGAGCTTTCAACACCATCTACTAAGGCTTCGGTTGTGATTCATTTTCATTTGTGCGGTGCGGTTTTAGATGTGTTTCGAAAAAGAGCAGTCAAATCGAAAAACAGGGACACATACCTGATCTTCCAGCTCTGTGGTTCCAGCGTGGCACCTCCAGTCATTCTGAAAAAACCATCTTCCGAAGTAGGCGGCACATCTCATTTCGACGCTGCCCCCTCCCGTACCCGGAAGTTTTGAATCTGAATAACCCGGAATATCTAACCCGTTAATCTCCATAATTTCTTGTTATTAGTCCACTTTGTTTTCTTTTGTTTTATTTTAGCTTCCTCATTTTTCTTGTGTTCTGTTATTTTTGTTCCTCATGTTGTTCTCTATATGTAAAGCCACACCTAAAAAGACAAACAAAAAACTTTTGTTCCCAGAATATTTTTTCTACTTGACTACAGAGTGTATAAAAAGAAAAAACAGATAATTTTTACATCTCTGACCGTTAATTACGCCCTGTTTCATCACAAACAATAAACCAGCTGCTCCGGCTCTTCCGCGTTTCAGATGTTTATACACCCCTTTTAAAAACCACACCTATTCACTTCTAAAAATCGGTTGAACCGCTTTTCAACCGTTCTTGAAAAGGTTTTCCTTTTGAACTTTCATAACCCTGACACAGAAAAAGCACCTTCTTAAATTCAGAGATATTTTTGAAAGGTCACGAGTTGCTCTGCATGAGAATAGAAGACTGTTTAATGACTTTAATGAATTTAACATTACTCCTGCCTTTCCCTTTTTCAGGCTCAGCACGAAGGCCGCTGTGAGTATGAGCAGGTTCAGTGTGAGGCCTGCCAAAGCCAGGTCGTTCGCAGGGATATGGACCGACACAATGAGAGAGAATGTGAGGCCAGGACCCTCAACTGCAAGTACTGCAAGTTGACATTCAACTTTAAAGACATAAAGGTGAGAAAAGAGGCGGAAATAGAGCATCTGTTTGTTGCGTTTGAACAAATGGACACGCAAAATAACATTTGTCTGCTTTATGTGATATTTTAGGCTCACGATGAGATTTGCCAGAAGTTTCCCTTACAATGCAAAGACTGTGGCAAAAAGAAGATCCCAAGAGAAAAGGTTGGAGATGATTTCAAACTGCTTACTTACTTACTTACATTTTATGCAACAGTGTGATTTGGTTTTAAATCACTTTACCAAACTGTCAATGGTATGAGGCACCAGAGCTTTTAAATATACGCTATATGAAAGGAAACAGAAATATTAAAGGCTTCATGCTGACGACAATGAGCAGGTCACATTCCTGTTTTGAAAAGTGTTTGACATGTTTGACATGTCAGTTTCTTTTTGGTTTCCCCCTACTGTCATTTTGAATTGATTGCCTGATTCTAATAACTCAGCTAACTCTTCCACTTTCCATTTGACCATTTTGCTTTCAGTTCCAAGATCACGTCAAGTCCTGCGCCAAGTCAAAGAACGCCTGTCCATTCAGCGAAGTGGGCTGTAAATCCGTGGTATGTCCAGTAAACTAATCCACAGTAATCATTCCATTATGTTCTTTTCCTTTTTCTTTTTTTTTACTATTGACAAAAATAACTTGTCTATAACATGAATTGTATATTTAGGATTGTTTCTCTTATACCAGAAGTCTCAATGAATTATTCAAATGCATTGTCAGTATAAAAGTATCAAAATATAATACAACATATATCGCATTGTCTGTTAAAAACACATTCTGCTATAATCTGATTAGTTTTACCTATAAATATCTGCATATAAAAACCCAACCATCACACCTACAATTCAATTATAATTACAATCAATGAGCTTCATTTAAAACTACATTTTCCAACTTGGCTAAAATGATTTTATAAGCGCAAATTGGCTTTGAAAATATGTTCTTCACCTGCTTTAGGTTCTTTCAGGATATTTGTTCTTGGGTTTTTTTTCTTATTCAAAGTGGGTGGGGATAAGTACCAGCAACCTATCAGACATAAGCATAATTTGAATCTGAACGTACGGGCAGTTCAGAAGCTCTTGTCTTCCTTTATGTTATCAACCAGATGTTATCAAAGCACACCCACACAGTTCCAACGAAACATTTGGACCGTTATGATTAGATGAAGAATGTTTTTTGAGATAAGGAAGTGGTTAAAATTGGAACATGGCCTGGTTTCAAGGTTTCACACACTTAGGGATCTCCCCGAAAACTTAAACCCATCCCACTAAATCAGTTAATTCTCTGACTTTAAATTTTAGATAATCAACCACTTTCAAATATTGTTGTAATGTTAATTTTGTATAAATAATAAAAACATGTATAAGCTGCCTCAGCTCAGAACAGGTAAAAAACGCTTTTTTAAAATCCTTTTTTTAAAAACTTTTTACTTTATTTACTTTTTATGTACTTTTTCTGATCGGCTCCTTTTTGGAAAACTACTCATTTTATTAAGTGATAAATCTGAGCTATGTTTGGCCTGTGTCTCCTGCATGCTCTCAGATAGAGAACGGGAAGCTGAGCGACCATGAGCACAGCAGCGCCATGGAGCACCTGCGCCTGCTGCTGCCCACGGTGCTGTCCATGGTCCGGACGCGCGCCGACGGCTCCGGATCTGGCGAGTGGCAGGAAGACTCTGGCCTGGGGCTGTACAGGGCTCCCGACGAGGGCAGCGGAGCCGCCGCCTCCTCCCAGTCCGTTGACCTGGAGAAAAAAGTGAGCCTCCTCGAATCAGACGCCATACCTGTCAGCTCGCAGATCGCCACTACCGACCTATCACGAGACCGGGATCTAATTTTCCCGTTTTCCGACAGGTCTCCGCTTTAGAAAACATCGTGTGCGTCCTGAACCGGGAGGTGGAGCGCAGCTCCCTGACGCTGGAGGCCTTCGCACATCAGCACCGTTTAGACCAAGAAAAGATCGAAAGTTTGTCCACCAAAATACGACAGCTGGAGAGAATGGTGAACATGAGGGACTTGCAGCTGTCCGAAACCGAGCAGCTGGTACGGGAGCTCCAGCTCTGCACCTACGACGGGATTTTTGTCTGGAAGATCACAGACTTCTCGCGCCGCAGGCAGGAAGCCGTGGCCGGGCGAGCACCGGCCATGTTCTCACCAGGTAGGACGATGTGATCACCACGCATCTATCTTTTCAAAGGTCTCAGATAGACTAGAAGGGTATCGTTTGACCTCAATGAAACATCTACAGTATGCGAGTGAAAGTGATCATGTGCTCCTCATGATGTTGGCGTGAAGACGAGGGAAATTCCTACTCGTTACACCCTTGTTGCTCTAAAGAGAGTATCCAAGTCACTCCTCCTCTCTTGTGACTTTTAAGTCTATATTTAAACTCTGGGGTTTTTTTCTTTTTCTTTCCTTTTGCAGCGTTTTACTCCAGCAAGTACGGCTACAAAATGTGTCTCAGGCTGTATTTGAACGGCGATGGAACGGGGCGAGGAACGCACCTCTCGCTGTTCTTCGTCGTCATGCGGGGCAAGTGTGACGCGCTGCTCAAATGGCCCTTCAGTCAGAAGGTACTCTTTTACACGGACAATCACTCTGAATGTTAATAAACCAGAACCAAATTAAACGGTGCAAAAAACCCCAAAAAACTGATGTTTTCCAACTTTCTTCCCTCCAAGGTGACTCTGATGTTATTGGACCAGAACAACAGGGAGCACATTATTGATGCTTTCCGCCCCGATGTCACCTCCACCTCTTTCCAGCGGCCGATCAGTGAGATGAACATCGCCAGTGGCTGCCCACTCTTCTGCCCACTGGCCAAGCTGGCCGGCAAGAGCCCGTATCTGAGAGATGACACCATTTTCATCAAGGCCATAGTGGACCTTACAGGCTTATAGGGGACAGACTGTGGAAGTTTCCCCTATAAATACTCATTATCTCAACCACTATCTAGAGATAATCACAATAAATAAAAGAAAACAATAAAACAAGATAATATATAAGTGAACTATAACTAAAATAACTATTAAATATAACAACTACTGTTGTAAACAACTATATATCCTATAAAAGATTCAGATGGCCATGTGTTGAGTCATCCTATGATGAAAATATAAAAACAACCTTATATTAATTATATAAATTATGAATAACTATCATTATGTATAACCTTATCACTTAGATGTTGTGTGGGGTGTAACAGCTTTGTTTTACAGTATTTCTGTATGTGAATTCTTTAATGATTCAGAGCAGTTTGGAAAAGCTGGAAACAGAGTAAGTGATGTATGTCACTTAGTTTTTTACATACAGAGCTGCCCCATGCCCAACAAGTCCTTTTTCCTGACCGCAGTGTACACGGACATGTTGGGTATCGCAGAAACGAACCCTTAAAGTAAACACAGCTAAATCTTAGGGAAAGGCGTTTTTTTCGTGCGCCGTGTAGCATCAACATGCAATACGGCTTCATTAGAACATTTAAAAGGCTTTGCTCCAGTAAAAGAGGTTTCAGTGGCATGATTACATAACATTCAACCAAGTCCAGTGAAATGGAATGGTTGAGGTTGCTTAGTGAAAGCTAAAATACTGAATCTATTATATATTTATATACATTTATATATGTACTTCCTTGGAGAACGTAATTTACTTTGGCAGGAGACTACCACTGGCCTGCTGAAATACCCTGTAAACAGCAGCCTTTGATCAGTTCTGCATACAAGCTGTTCAAAATGGATGTTTAGTGTCTGTAACAAGAGTGAAAATCTGGGTGAAAGTCAGCTGGCCTTCAAAGTCAAACCAGTTTTATTATTTAATCTTCTAACCATCAAAAAACTCTCCTATGAGTCTGCGTAATGGCATTTAATCGTTATCTACTCAAATA
This sequence comes from Menidia menidia, assembly GCA_907169785.1. NCBI lineage: Eukaryota > Metazoa > Chordata > Actinopteri > Atheriniformes > Atherinopsidae > Menidia > Menidia menidia. The sequence goes on from CAJRST010003335.1 coordinate 11,429,027, forward strand.
ACTAGTTTAACTCCAAACTTTGAAAGTTTATTTGTTGAACTTTGGAAGTTTTCTGAAGAAATGTTACTTTTTCTTAACATGATAACAGGGAATTATTGAGTCTTGTACCTTTAATTTATTTTCCAATTACCCTTATGAAAGAAGACTGGGGATATATAGCACTGTGTTTGTAACTATTTCATGCAACATTATTACTCAACATAATCAGAAACTTACGCCTTGTGTAAATACAGTAAAATGCTGCAATCAATTTAATCACCGTCAGTAGTAGTTTACAGAATCAGCGTTGGGTTATTTTTAACAGTTTGAATTATGTGAAATAACATTTTCTTTTATTGTAAAATACTTACTGTATAGGGCTACGAAATAACTCCATTTGTTGAATGTTTAATCCGAAAATGCCTTCAGTGAAATCTAAGCATGCAAAACCTTGATACAGAGAACTTATTTCTCCATTTAAGTCCATACCCAGTGAACCACTTCAAAACCAAGGTGGTCCCATTTTGCCTGTGCTGACTGCTGTATAACGTTGGAATATGTATTTAAATAGGTATCATGTATGTAGTCTATTTTTCTACAAGATTAATTTAACAGTCAAATTCACTATTTTCTTGCTTTGAACATCATTTTCCCTAATTTCACTCAGTTAATAAAAGTGTGAACAGACTGCAGTTAGTCTTTATTGACCGCAGTCAACATCAACATTTACAGTAGAATAGAGTATATTTGTGGTCACTGTTAGAAGAACTAAAAGCAGTTTTGCAACTGAAAGCTGACCGTGGAGTCATTTCTACCCGGCTTTAAATGGTCCACGTCTCCATGAGTCGTCTGTAAACGTAAGCATGTCCTCTGAGAGGAAACAGGCTAATAAATAAAGCAAACACAACTTTTGTTTTCCGACTCTGTATCCTGGATATTTTGTTTGCTACAAACCCGGGTAATACGTGTTCTTCCACTGACACCTTTACAGGGGGACTCCCATCTATTTTTAGGCTGAGGTTATTTTTGTTTAAACTGCTTGTTTAATCAAAAGAGAGCTGGCCAAGCCTTTTGTTTCTCAACCAAATTATACATGTGCATTGTCATTAGGCCACACTTTTCTCCACAAACTCCCAACATGATTCACTAACCAGGGAATTTAAGTTGCAACATAATTTACTCATCGTTGGTGAAGCATGAGTGCGTTTCCTCATCAATAGGGTGGAGATACTGTGTCATAAAGCCAGAAAGCCAGTCCTGTGACTCAGTGGCAGCTTTTAATCTTGTGGTCTCCCAGTCGTGATTCACATGAGAAAAGATGATAAAAAGAAAACTGTTCTTGATTCTGTTTGAAATCTGATTGAATTTAAAATTCAAGTGAGAAAAAAAATGTACCTGGATGATGCTGAATTAATGGTCAAAAAGTATATATGTATGTGTGTGTGTATATATATATATATATATATATATATACACATACATACATACACACACACATTGACCGTTTCTACCCAACTCTCATTTTGTGGCATGGCCAAAAAGGTTTCTTGTTTCAAAAAGCAAGTGTGAAAAAAGCACCTTTAGTTTAGTTTCTTTGCTTGTTTTATTCCTAAACGTCAAACGTCAAACTAAATTCTCCTGGGAAACCACCCAAATGAATGAATGAAAAACCTCTGAAAGTCCATAATAACTTTTAATCCAAAGCTTCCCAAAAGTAGAAAAAGGACACTGACCGGACAGGACATGCTTTTTATTTAAGGGGAGCTATGACAATAACATCAGAGAAAAAGAATCACAATCAGAGAGATGGAAAGGGAAACTATGGAGTCAAAGGGAACCCAGAGTAAAGTTCATGACTTGTTACACACGTTTCAAAGAAACGAAAGTACTGGTCACTTTGACAGAAGTGATGAAGCTGACATCAAACGTACAAATTAAAAGATTAGAATGACTGAAAGCAAATGATTGGATCACACAAACACACACACACACACAGAACGGCACCGTTTCAGAATGAGCACCAGAAACTCCCCAAGCGGTGAAACTAAAACTAATGGGGCAGTTTTGTCGTTCTTTCTTTTTTCTTCAGGTGAAACTGGGAGTTCACAGAAAACGGAACTTAAAGTTAACGCAAATAAAAAGCTACACACAAAGTTTCAAGACAAATGTAGATTTGGGTTTTAACGGTCGTCACAGTCATTTTTAGATGACTGAAATGGATGAGCTTCTGCTGCTTGAAATGTCTGTCAAATATATATATATATATTTCATTCTTATTGCTCAGTCCAAATTATGACAATGGTGGGTGATGTCTTCTTTCAATTGGGTGGAAACAAAACAGACAATACCCTGAAGATACTTGTTTTTACAGCCAATCAAGGATTTTAAAAAAAAAGATTAGTAATTTAACATTAGTGTAAAGGTAATACAACTCTAACAATACATATCAAGCATCTGCTTAAGGTTTATAAATAATAAGGGTAAGGGTAAAAACCTCTGAAAAAACCCTGGGGCTGGCAAAAGGTTACCAAATAATCAGGCAGCAAACTCTCTCTACATTAGGATTTCAGAGTTTTGGGGGAGTGGGGGTGTTCTGTTTAGAAACTACACAAACCATCTGTCAAGTGCAAGTACAAGAACATTTAAATATGTTTTCAATCCACAAAAGTCAAACGGGCATTCTTTTTTTTTTTCTCACCCCCCTCTTAAAATGTGTCAGGAAACCATCTGACCAGATGAAGAGCTGCAGCTTTGCGCGGCTAAACGGGGGGGCTTTAAACATTTCCACATTACATAGGTACTGGAACGGTCAGCTAAAGGAGAAACTTTTAGATGAACCTGTCAATGGACATAATACACCAACCACGGATCATTCCTGTGGGATGTGACATCGATAAAACCAAAGGAAACCACATTAAATACAGCTCAAACGTTTTTTTTTCTCTCCCTTTTTTTTCAAACTGTTTTATATTGCTCTCAAAACAGGGTTCACAGAGATTTTAGAATCAAGACACCAATTAGATATTTTTGTCAATAAGGAAAAAAAAACCCAAAACAAATCTCAGTTACTGCACTTTGCCCATGAAAAGAAGGACATTACAACCATGATCAGAGGTGTCTCTGCAGTACTCTTGCACACATTTACATCTCAGGTCCGGGGTCCAGAGTCTGGTCTGATGAGGAGGTAACGGTATGGTTTTTTATTTTCTTAAAAAAAAAGAAAAGTGGGGGGGCAACGACCGTCTTATCGGGACACTTCAGGTCTTCCATCCTGTGCATTTAGGTGTCATCTGTGATCTAAGCACCTCTGCTAACTCGTCCTTCCTCTGACGGCGCCTCGTCGCCCCCTTGTGTATGAACCCTGAGACTCTCGTCTCTCGCTGGCTGAAGACCCCTGACCACTACTCCAGGTCGCCGCGCCACGAGGTCGAGCGAAAACCACTAACTGTAACCGCCACGCTGCAGTGAGTGCTTCACCAGTCACACCACAGCGGAAATCGCCCACCTCTCCTTCCCTCCGTCCCCCCCCCGGATGAAAGGCCAACCCCGCTCAGGGTCTTCCGTTCACGCTTCCGGGGGACGGGGGGTTCCTGTTTCGGCTCAGCCAGGACGGCAGGAGGCCGCGGCTCCTCAGGGGCCGGGGGGCGGCCTGCGCCAGGCGGACCATGCGGGGGGAGCGCCACACCTTGATGGTGGAGTCGTCGCTGGCCGACAGCAGCAGCTCCTGGTCAGCGGGGCTGAACGCCACCGAGTTCACCACGTCGTCGTGGGCCAGGCGGGCCAGGCAGATGTTGTAGTGGCGGTCCCAGATGTAGCCGTGCTTGTCCTCGGCTCCACTGCAAGCAGAGGACTCATTCGTGAGCACTGAATACTTTTTAGGCGCTATGCCGTTGTGTACTAGACTCCAGATTTGTCTGTATTAAAATAGAAATGCTACCTAAATAGTGGTGAATAAACTTGTAATAATTTCGTGGCAAATCAGGTTTTAAAAAGTTGCATGAGTGACCTCCATTCCAGCCCACTCACCTGGCTACAAAGTCTCTGCTGACGTCGAGGAAAATGAAGAAGCACTCGTCGTTGGGCGTGAAGGCCCGGTGGGCCCGCAGGCTTCTTCTCTCCTCCCGCAGACTCTTCAGGTCGATGACATGCAGGTCTATCTCCTCGGCGATGGGAGGCGGAGACATGGGGTCAGAGATCACGCATCCCGCTGGCCAAGCCCGGCTGTTCACATACAGGTACCTGAGCAGAGGAGGAGGAGGAGGAGAGTCCCGTTGGAGCCTGACCTCACAAACAGTCTGCACAGTTGTTTGAGTCCTTTAAGGTTTGTGGAAAACGACAGGAAGCTATTCCATGCATTTTCAGAAGGCTAAAATAAAATACATGTGACATAGACAAAGCGATTTGCTCCCGTTCAGGATCCGACCACCTTGGAGAGAACGGCTGAGTGAGCAGTATTTGCAGCCTATGTCTTGATGCATTCACCTGTGATCTGGAGAGAGGCCCATGCCGATGATGTGCCCGTGGATGTCTATGACATGGTCCAGTGAATCAAAGAACTCATCAGAGCTCCGCTCTTCTCCAAGTACAGGACCGGAGGTGGTCATCTGGTCGGGCTTGATTCGTTTAATGCCTAAAGAGAGAGAGGAGCAGCCCCGTGACTCTGACATGCTGTCACGTGCTCCAGCGTTAGCAGCTCTCCAAAAAATCCTACCTATCTGGTGTGGTGAGTATGTAAGGCTGCCGGTGGTGAAAAGCAAGTAGGTCTTATCCTCTCCATCCCCAGACTCTGAGGGCTCAATGAGGGCGGGGTCGGGGGCCTTGGTGTGGGCCCTGCCCATCACCTTAGCTACATGGGTCTCAATCTTCATCTCCCTGGTCCCAACATTTTTAAGACTCTACGTGTGAGGCAAACAGATAAAAGACGTGAGGCAGAATGAGGGGGGGGGGACATACCAAGAGTCTTAAGAAGCGCCTTACATGGATAACGTGGTCCAGGCTTGAAATGGTGGGTTGGCGGGCAGAGGAGAAGCTGCGACCCTGTCCTTCCCTCTGAGCCTCCTCCTCCTCTTCCTCCTTCTCCTCCTCGCTCCCCGAGGTCCCCAGGTCAAAGAGGAGTGGCTGGTGGTGCTGCTCGCCTCTCTGCCTCCTGGCCTGAGACTGAGCCTCGTAGTCCAGCAGGAGGTCGGGGTTGTCGTGGCGACGGCAGTGGGCCACCATCACTGTGCGAATGGTGCTGGCGTTGACGTTTTGGATTTTGAAGAGGCGCTTGACCACGTTGACGTTCTCCGATTCGATATCCTGATGTGAAAAGGGGAAACGATGAAGATGGCGGAGTTGTGGAAGTCTTTGGCTCTACAAACAATCAAACTGTGCATTTGAATAAGGCAGTAGTCAGACCAAACTCTTTTCTTTCATATCTGACGTGTCTGAGTGGCTTTAAGTGTTCCAAAATAATTACGTTGATGATAACTAGTGCAAAGGGAGCATTCAAAGTGTCTTCCAGCAGCCTGCCAGCTCACCTGGAAGGCTTTGTTGAGCCACAGCACCGAACAGGACGTCATGTTGCCGATCCAGTGAAGGTTACCAGAGATCAGGTGGGTCTCATTCAGCCAGCAGCCAAACACGTCGTATGGCTTGTTCCTCACCCGAGACAGCAGCGTGTAGTTTTCTGTATTGTGTGGAAACACAGTTTCATGTGCATACATTTTGTAAACTTAAAAAAACTGTTAGTTAAATATGAAAACAATATCAAAGTGGCTGCATATATCATCTCTTAAAATTAGTCATTTAAATGTATCTCATTCAGGCCTGTTCACAAACAGTGGTTTGTGTAGGAAGAAAAGAAAAATCCAATGAAGGAGGAACCTTAAAATAATCCTAAAGACACAAAAACAGGAAATGACTCATTTTTTCGCACACCCACCAAGACTAATGACGGCAATTTCCCCAGACGATGAGTGGTGCGGGCCCAGGTAAACACCAGAGACCAGCAGCAGGCTGTCGTCAGCGTTGAACTGGGAAAACTGAGTGTAGCCCCAGTTAAACTGACGCATGCTGGAGCTGTGCACCAAGGCGATGTTTCCATCGGGGCGCTCGGTGTCCCACAGCTGCACAGAAGAGAAAAGAAAGGTTTACAAAGAAATGGGAGGATGGCTGTGTGAAAAAGAGGGGGGGAAAACACTTTTAAAGTAATCTGAAAGAACAAATACAAGAGCCAAGAGATTCGAGATTCTAATAAAATCCATCAGAAAGGCTGTTTTGCTGATGGAAATGTGATCCAGAGGAAAGTCCTTGCCTCAGGATGTGTAAATTTCTTAGAAATGCACACACACTGAACAAAACTCCACTAAAATTAGATTCAGCTAAACTGGAGGGGTGATTTAAACCTGTTCCGGTTGGTTTAATTATTATGTGGCTGTGAGAACAAAATAAATAGAAAAATAAAGTGATTTAGTTGCCACAAAATGAAGTGTCCGGCTGGCAGAAACAAATCAAGACAAAGGATGAAAGTAAAACACGTAAACGCCCACTCCTTACTTTAACTGTGCAGTCTTTGGAACAGGAGGAGAAGCGGTGACCCCTGTGGGAGAAAGCCAGGTGGAGAACCTGGTCACTGTGCTCCCTCAGCGTCTGCACCTCCACACAGGGGATGCAGTCAAACAGGCGCTTGAACTCCCTGTACCACGACACGGACGCTGTGCACAGGCGGACACAGTTCATGACACAAAGCCCAGCTTCATTAAACACATCTGCGGAGGCTAGTAGCGAATTTTTCTGCGAAACATGATTTGAAAATATTTACATGGGTGCCGGGGCACGGAGCGTGGGATGTGGTAGTAGCTGTAGAACAGCTCCCTCCACAGGAACTCATCTCTGGAGACAGCCAGCCACTGTCTGCACACCAGCCCCGCTCTCAGCACCGCATCGTGGGGCAGACGCAGGAAAATCTCCAACACCAAGCTGTCCGGCAGAACTGGACCACACTCCATCCTAACATCCTGAGGAAAACATGAAAAACCTGGGTGTGAGACTCCTGTGTGCCTCCACTTTTATGTTCTGAACAGGTCAAAACACTTGTCTTTTATCTATGAAGTTCAAACAAGCAGAAACTACTTATTTTTGCACGTTAGGTCGATTTATTTCCGTTGTGTAACAGTTTCTTACAGAACTTAATCAATATAACTAAGAACTGGATTCATTCCAGAATCAGCTGGTGCTAAAAACCTGCTGCTGCAGTATTACAGACTGGTCACATAAAAACACCACAGATCTTCACATATTTCATTTTGTTCCAACACATTTGGATGTACACTCACATTTACTCAGCTCAAATGTTGACCATCTCTGTTGGGAAAACAACAACAACAGAAATTATTTGCAACCACAATCATCTCAGATGTACAAAAAGAAGTAAATAGAAGTTATTATCACCTAGAGGGGTTATTAGTTTTCATTTGGTTCAAATACTTTTGTAAAATCTAAGATGAGCAACAAAGCTTTAATCATACGGCCCAAATGTGTACTTTTAGTGATCTAAATATAAGGACTGTTTCATAGGTGATTTCCTCCTTTGAGGTCAGCTACTCTAAGGACTGGAGAAAAAGAAAGAAAAAGAGAAACACACGAAAGGAACAGCACCTCGCCACCTGTTGCAGTACACACACCCTCAGTATGTGTCTGTATTGTGTGTCTGTGTGTGTGAGATGATCGTCTGTTTATAGCAGCTGTAAATTCAGAATAAACCCCATACAAAATATAAATGTGAAACCCGTGACACTCAGAAACGCTACCGTGTTCGTTTTTGCGATTTGGGCTTAAATAATTCAAACGTATCGCTCTGGAACTATTTTTACAAGAATTCAAGTTGCACTTTTTTATGATTCAGCGGGATTAATGTATAATTATGATAACAGCCAGATTTTCTGGCACACATCTCTGCTAACTGGAGTCTGCCGTAACAGACCCAAGCTAGCCTCCAATTTCCTGAAACACAAGATAAAGCAGCGTAACATTCAACTAATTCATATGAAATTCTTTTGAAAAAACATACCCCCACCTCTTAGTTTAGCCTGTCAAATTTTCCTGAATTGCCTTGTCACCTGCAAACACAAATTTGACCTAACATGGACATTTTTTTATTCTGAACATATGTAAAAAGTTACTGTTTACACTCAAAGAACACCAAGCTGGCCTCCTTACAGGCAAATGATACATTAGTCGCCCCGCTATGTGCACGAGTTACGGTTTCCGTTAACCAGAAGTACGAGTTTATGTCAAAGCTGAGCTATAAAGATTTTTCTGTCATGCTAGCGTTAAACTAGCTAACTTGTTAACGAGACAGCTAGCTGTTAGCCGACGTTTGCTTTCAACTTTTGGCTCCCGACATTTAAATTAAAAGCAGGCCGCTTACTCTTATAAAACAAGGCGACTGTTGTACGAGTTATTTAGCGTGGTGTCGTGAAAAACTGTTCACATAAACTGACACCCACCTGCTGGATCAAAGTGTGTTGGGGAGAAAAACCGAACGGCTGGCCAGCGCTAAAGGCTAGCCACAGAAAAATGACAACAATCCTACTAGAGTGGTTAACTGTCGAGACCCGGCTGCAGATGGCAGAGTCATCGCTGAGCCAGGCAGACTCAATCAATGAAGCATCGATCATGTTGGTTAAAGACTTCGCAGATATATTTTAGTGAATTGGCCATACTAAATGTAAGTGAGCAAAATAAGACACATCTAAATGAACATGGTTGAAAATCACAGTGGAAATATTAATTTCAGCATGAATGTGTTTAATGAGGCGTTTATGGAAGTATGTATTATTTTTATGTTCAGATAATCAGGCTCATAACAATATGAATAACGTTAATGTTTTTTTTAGTTTTTTTTTTTTTAGCTATGATGAAGATGAGAGCCTAAAAGTATCAGAGGACCAGAGACCTGGTCTCCAGAGACCTGGTGCTCCCGGGTCTCTGGTAGACGACCAGAGCTGTATGTGTGAGTATGTATATCCATAGAGTATACACAAGTGTATAGACACATGTACAGTCTATACGTACAGCTCAAAATAGGTAAAAATAAAAAAAACAACATTAAACAACACTATACCAGTGAATTAGACTAATAAACATGCCACATGTTACTGTAATTCTGGGTAAGCATGTCTGTTAGTAACCGTATCCTTCTGTGTGTGCATGTGGTTGTGTGTGTGTGTGTGTGTGTGTGTGTGTGTGTGTGGTAGCTCCAGGTTAAATGATCCCATTGTGGGCATCTGTCGGAGGACCAGGGGAGACAGTGAAACTGCTGTGTCACTGTCTTCTTAGGAGCACAAACAACAAGTGAGCAGACTCATATTTGAAGAGTGAACCATAAAGGAAATTTTAAAATCAGAAACTATGCTTTGACAGATATTTTCCGGTAAGTTGTAAACTCGTGTGCGTTACTTTTGTCGGCAAAACCTTGACAAAGAAATGCATTGCATGTGAAGCAGACTGTTAAACCTGACGTTGATGGGATCAGGTTGGCTGATACATTATCTCAGCAGAACAGGCTTGGAGGCAGCAACATATCTGATATGACAAAGTGTTGATAATGCTCTCTTTCAGCTCTGCGTCATGCAGCTATCAAGATATTTTCCTGCTGTCGTCCCTCCGTGGAGAATGGGACACGTTCAGCATACCCGTGTAGAGGTGAGCTTGGTTAACTTGTCTTTGGTTGATTTTTGAGAAGCTACAGACATCTTACTGAAGCTTTTTCTCACTGTGCAGCACAGAGGGTGTGGACGGTCTGCAGTTATGGAAAATCTAAATCCAAAGATCTTTCATAGAGGCTCCCAGCAAGATCAGACACCCGTAGCATGATAAGCTCTGCTCCATGACAACACTGTGTTTGTTGTACTTGTTTTAATGATGACTTGTCTGAAAGCTCCTTGTTAGGAAGCTGGATATTGTCTGACAGCTGACAGGTACAGTATTCACTCTGTTGTATCATTCACTGAATAGGTTAAAATAAAACATGTTAACCTTCTTAACTAAAAAGCCTCTGAACGAAAATGTGTTTCAGTCACGTCATTACTCTCTTTTCCTGAGTGACCATTATGTAGGAGCTAACGTTGTCATCTTACTTTTGTGGAATCTAAAATCTTAAAATGACAACAATGAGTTGGCAGGCACAGAGTATGTGGAAGGCCTTGGGGCAGTAGAGCAGCTATTGGTTCCTTGACCCCTATTTCCAAACATTCTTGCTCATTTTTTAATGTACTTTCATTTTCATCTCATTCACAGACCTCTAAAGCTAAAGGTATTTTGTGCCAATTGTGGCACTTGAATCTGGCTCTTAACACGCTCAAAACATTAAACAAAACCAGCCACACAGTGGCAGCAGATGGTCATTTTCAGTTCCCACAAGTTGTCTCTTCCTGTTAAAATTTAATATGAGATGCACATCTACTATAAAAAAGAAAAAGAAAAAAGTAAAAATCAAATTTGTTCATTTTTTATGCAAGCATATCCAATTGTGTTGAAAACATCTTTTTTTTTAATTGCAAACAAAAAGCATACATGCATAGAACAATATAGAACATGGAAACGCACAAATACTTCATACAAAACCTAGTTCTGTAATAACTAGACTTAGTACAGAACATAGAACAGGTAGGTTAAAATTTAAAAATCTGATCGGTGCTCAAAGGTTGACGTTTTTCAAGGAAAGTTATCATTTGAATGGCTTTAGGATTTGAACTTAATTTTAAAGATTATATATTATATATTCAAAGAATATTTAACATCTGGAAGTTAGGCGTTTGATGTAAATATTTGGAAGTGTGAATGTGATATGTAACATAAATACTGAAAAAGTTAACAACATATGAAGATTCTGCATTTAGGTCACATTTCCTCAGTCCAAGTAGAAAACTCTTACCTGTTAAAGTAATATTCATATTCTTTCAATTGTATATAATAATTATAACCCTTAAGAATGTTTTTGGTATGACAGCAACATATTTGCTAAATTTTTCGTGAAAATGTGATTATGTCACTTCTGGTTTCTTTCGCGTATGCATACCTTAAGGGTCGGTGCGATGACGTCATTTCCGCGTTTTTTTCTCAGTTTCTGATTACCTCTCAGTTCAAAATTATTTTCGGATTTAAACTTTTTTTCTTCGTTTTGAGTTTTAATTCTGTTTCTGGTTGTTTTTTCAGTTACAGTTACAATCGATTAAAAAAATGTGTTGTACAGATTTTTTTTAACATATTTTCAGTATTCATTTAAGTTTCTGATTATACTCACAGTTTCAAACCTTTCCTCTTCGGTTTGTTTTTCAGTTTTAAAATATTAATTGCCATTTGAAATTTGTATTACATTTTTTCATCTTTTTTGTCTGCATTTGAAGTTTTTAATATATCTTCTAAGTTTGAAATGATTGGGAAAAAAAATTCTGTTCGAATTTCTTCTTTCAGTTTATGAGTTATTTAAGGTTTAACGTTTGTTTTTGTTTTCTCCAGTTTTGGAATTTTTTTATTTTAGTGTTCAATTTCTGTTTTCATTTAAAATATATTTTTTTGCTTGAAATTCTGTTTTCTTTCAGTTTACACGTTTTTGCTTTTTTCCCCCGAATTTTAATGGGATTTAACCGTGAACTTCAGCTCTTCTCTTTTTGTGCCCTTTGGAAAGACAGTGAAACTAAAATCTTCATATGTTTTATGTTCACTTCAAATAATTTTTGTGTCTGTTTCTTTTTAAAAGTCTGCTTTCTGCTGAGTTATTTGACCTTTTTAACAAGAACTCTTCATCTCTGTGTTAAAATGTTCTTCAGCTGTTACTCATTTACAAGTGAAACAAATATGTGTTTGACCTAAATATGTTTGTTGGAATATTTTTGAAGCTATGCATTTTGCAGCAAAGCAAGCCCAGAAAAAAGCAAAGCTGCAGTCATTCTTTTGAGGTGATTACACATGTGTTCTTCAAGAATGTCAGAGGAAAATGTATCTGACACGCAGGAAAGGAGGACACCAGCTTCAGACTTAAAGGTTGGAAACATTTGTCTGCCAATTATCCTGTGTTATTGAATACCACCAGGGTGTGGTGTATAGGAAGCCTTCAATAATCTTTTGTCTGGGTCTGAATTGGGTGCCTAAATCTGGGTCACCTGATACCTTCCTCCTCATCCTGTGCGTAAACACTGATGATGTAGACCACAGGACAGCTGAAATCCAGCATATCATCTTATTTATTTAGAATAGAAGAAAGCACAAATGTATTTACATTCACATGTACAAATACACTTTTACAGTTACACAATTCTCCAAAGAGCCCAGTTTGTACATGTTTAAAGTGACAATTTTGCTTAACGGAGTGGAGCAATGCAGCTGGTCCCTTACATCTAATGGCTGTACAAAGCTTTGACAGAGGACGCTGTCCACCTGAGCTGGTGAGAGTTGTGACAACAAACAAACAAAAACAACAAAAAATAAATGTACATTTGCTCTGTGCTGCCATTTTAACCAAAGTATCAAAGGACGAAGCAATACGAATAAGGCTAAAAATATGAACAGATGCTTCACAATCATCTCCTCTGTCTCTCCCCCCTGTGAGGGCTGTGTCCTGGTTGGGGTGGGGGTAAGGGGGATAGGGGGGGGGGGCACCCTGGCCTTATCCACTAGGGCTCTACAACTAAAGTGCAACGTTCCGCGCCACGGTCCCTCTCCGCGTGCCCCGCCTGCCATCATAGCACCATGGTGGGGATGTGGTGCACCAGGGGCAGTTGGTGCTGCATGGCTGCCAGCTGCGGGGGAGGGGGGGACGCCTGCGGGGGGGCGTCCGCGCTGAGCGCCACCGGCTTGTGCCGTGCGCTCTTCTGGTGCGCGCGGAGGCCCGCCAGCTGGGAGTAGGCGCTCTGGCAGACGTGGCACTTGTAGGGCCGCTCGCCCGTGTGCAGGCGCACGTGGTTGCGCAGCGTGGACGACTGGCTGAAGCGGCGGTTGCAGAAGCGGCACACGAAGGGCTTGTCCAGCGTGTGGATGCGCATGTGCGAGCGCAGGTTGCTGCGCGAGTTGAAGCCGCGGTGGCAGATGACGCAGCGCATCCGGCCCGCGGAGGCTGAGGAGGACACGGAGGAGGAGGAGGAGGGGGGGGAGCAAGAGGAAGGCCCATCACTGGAGTGAGGTTCATCTGGGGGAGTAGACAAAAGAGAAAGCGTTTTGAACATTGCCTCGGCTCATGTCAAGATTTCTTGGTCAGAAAAAAAACAAAGTTAAGACTCTTTTTTAAAATGGATTTTCAATTTTTTTAGATTTAAACTTACCAGTTCTACCTTTCTTTTGGTGTTCCTCATCAGTTCCAGGAACTCCAGGGATTCCCAAGAACGTGTTGTGTGTATTTCCATACCAAACTAAAAGTTCCTGGTCTGGTGGAATGGTCTGAGGAGGGAAGGAAGCAGGAAAGTGGGTTATTTAGGGTGTGATTTAAAATAATTTTTCCGATTATATATTTTTTCAGGACTTTTGATTTTCCATTTAAGACACCATCTATACTGGCAGAAGCAGAAAATATTCCCCTAGGTGCAGGGAACTTGTGTTTCTGTCTGTATTTAAGATGTTCACATGAGAATACCTTAACTTAAAGGAATTTAACTTAAGTAATCAAGCCTAGGTGAATGATTTTCCTGATAATATAGCAGAAAAGGTTGAGTATAGGATATTTAAATCTTTAAAAGTCTGATAGGCCCAGAGGCCTGTTTCTGTCCTCACCTCCACGGCCTTGTAAAAAATGCTGCTGCCGATCTGCACCACCTCCAGGTTCTGCTCCTGCTCGTTCCGGGCGCATTTGATGTAGGTCATCCAGCTGCGCTGGTCCTCCTGGCTGGCATCAATGAAGTAGCGCACCGTGCCGTCTTCATTGAACACCTGATTTGGCGCAAGAACACAAACCCACGCGTGAGAAAAAAAACTAAAAAAAAAATCTAATCAAAGCCCGACTCCCACTGGACTCTGTGCTCACCTCCCACATCAGGTTGTTGTTCTTGAACAGGTCCACGTGCTCAGGGGACAGGAGCCTCCCCGTGAAGGGCCCCATCTCTGTCCCGGCTTTGATCCAGGTCTTGGAGAAGATGCCCAGGCCTTCTCCGGGGATGGAGCTCTGGGCGATGATCACCTCGCTGGGCAGCACCAGGCTGGACAGCTTCTGCACCTCTGCAAAGACGCACGGGCGGACCGTCAGCGAGGACCCAAAGCATCCACACAGAAAAATACAGCCTCCATTCACCAAAGTGCTGCGCTTCAAAAGAGACGTTTTCTGTTTAATATTCAGCCTTTTTTTAAGGTCAGAGTCTCAAGAAACAGGATTCCTTGAGAAGTCCTGAAAGCAGCAAATGAACTGGATGTTATTTATCTTATCCTCCGTTTAATTCGATTATCTGGTTGGATTGAAAGTTTTTGTTGTGCAAACCCCCCCCTCGGGAAGCATTTTTATTCGCAGCAGAAAAGAGGCGAAAGAAAAAAAAGGTGCTTCTTTAATGTCAAAATCAAAGTTTTTTGTTGTTTTTTTTCAGATTCAGGCAGTGAAAAACACCACCGAATAGGGGTTAAATGGTCCTCTATTGCTCGGGGTCCAGCAATTTGTCATGCTTCAGATGTGATATTCATTAAAGTTTACTGGAAAAGGAACGGCTAATTCCAAATTCATTATCCTTTTAAGAACTTTGTAGCAATAAATTTGCGCTGAATGAAACCAAGACTTGTTTAAAAGACTCAGGAATTTCTTCAACAAAAAAATGGAAAGGCGATTAGATGGTTGACATGCAATGAATAGCATTAGATTTAGCCTTCACGGTGCATTATGCGAGGAACAGCAAATCTTTTAAGGGGAGAGAAAGAGAAAAGCTCCGGAGCCCCATAGCTGCCAAGAGAGGAAAAGAGACTGTCCGGAGATTGATGAATGCGGGATAAAAACTCGGGACATCTCAAAGAAAGGAAACCTTTCTCCGCGCGAGGTTTAAGTGGAAACTTTCCCAGGTCAAGCACAAAGTTAACCAAATGAATTTAATGCTCTGCGTCTTTCAATCAGCGGCAGTTACACGCCTAACAAGCTTCTAAACGCGGGGTCTCAGGGCTCTGAAGGGGTTAATGCGCTAAATGGATCGAAATAAAAGCAGCAGAAAGAGAGGGAAAAGCGCCACCGAATCTCCGGGAAAACTTTGAAAGTTGGGGGAAAGTTATGTTAAGTTCTAAGATGCTGTCCAAAATATATGTGTGGGAAAGATGCTTCCACATGACAGCAAGAAACGGGAGCTTGGAGGTGGAGATTTGTTGAAACGTTTGGTTTCAGAAACTTTTTTTTTCTTAAATGTTGGCAAATAAGGATGAAATACGGCGCCATTTACGCACATGTGATCTTAAAAAAGCAATCAAATCTCTAAGAAAAGCATAACAAATCTGCAGTGAGGACTTCCGAGAATCAGACAAGGATGGGAGCTGAGGATGAAACGCGCACCCAGAACCTACCTCCGGCGAAGGACTGAGCCAGGACCTCGGCCGTGAAGGCGGTCCGGGGGCTGCTGCTGCTGCCCTGCCGCTCCTCCGCCAGGTGCTCCCCCAGCACGTTCCTCCACCTGCCGTACAGGAAGCTGTGCAGGATGTCCGACGTGATCACGTCCGACAGCGAGCGGCTGGGACACTTAAATCCAGGCTTGAGAGCCAGAGCGTCTGCTGGAAGCACGGAGCCCATGCCGCACGAGATGGAGATAGATAGATAGATAGTAACAGAGATAGATAGAGAGAGAGAGAGCCGCGAGACACTGGAGGGGAGAGATGGGTGCAAGCGGAGTGGACACGCTGAGCCGCTCTGAGGTCCGTCCTCCTGCTCCAAACTGTGCGCGCAAAGCTGCCCGGCCTGGCTGCGAGGGGGTCTCTTTATATGAGCGGCGGTGTGACCCCTGTCTAATTACTTATTAATGACACACCCCTCGCCGTGTGGACCAGCCTGCTGCTCTGCTGCACACACACACACACACACACACCTCAATGCGCATGAAAGGGGGCACCAAACTTAAGTAACAGGCATGCAATTCAACGTCTTTAGTCCAAACTGCAACGAAAAAAAAAACTCTTAAAAATTTTATATTCATGGACCCTGTTTCTGAAAAGAAAAAAGGACACGGAACATCCAACATGTCCAACATCCCAAAGAGAAATACACTTTTCCCAAATGCACTGACAGCTCGCTGTGGCTCTTATGAATGAAAAGTGAAGCGTGCGTGAAGTGCGTATAGCTGAAAGGGATGCAACAAGGTGTTGAAAAGAGGCCGAACAGACGGAATAAGAAGGGAGAGAGGAGGAAAAAAAGAGAGGCTGCTTTCAGTTTGGGTGATAAGTTGCGTTTTTCTGCGCGCAGAACTGGGTCAGGGAGTCTGGGAGTTGCTCGTCCATTTTTTTCTCAGGCATTTGGTATTCATGTGCTCGTAATATTAATTTTTAGCGCGGGAATAACAAGAATGGAAACAAGCCCCCCCTTTTCTCCACATTGTTCGCATGCAAAAAATGCAAAGCTGCTTTGACGTGCTGCACTTTTTCAAGCCCTTGTTGAGGTAAGCGGTTTAATATTCATGGCTGTTCGGAGCCCCCTCGGTATTGTGGCGACGTTTAGATGAGTATATATGCCCCCCTTTCTTCTCTATAGCCGCAGTCCTCTGTGTTTTTTCCTCTCTTGCCTATTTTTCGGGCTTGATGGACTAGGGCTAAATGGGCAGTTTTCCTTCTTTTCCAGCAGAGAGGACATCTTTATTCCCTCCCCGGCTCACAGGTTTCCCATTCAGCTCCCCTCCAAGTAATGTCAGGGCCCTGAAAAGTGCTGCAAATCAATCTTTCATGGTGTTTTGAGGGCAATTTGACATCCATGCACTCCTCTTTTCACTCCAACAACTACAAGGGGGATTGTCCGAAAAAAAAAAAAAAAAACGGGCAAGTTGTGCTCTCTCTGTTTTTTTGTTGTTGTTTTTGTTTTGTTTTTCTTCTTCTCTCCACAAGAATATGGACTGTGTGGCAAAGTAATGGGAAAGAAGATATGGCAAGTAAACACAATGGCGTTTTTTTTTGAGCAGCAGAGATAGTGAAAAGGCAAGGTGAGTGACAGGGCACGAAAAAAGATTACTGTGAAACAGCTGCTTTTTATGAGCGGGCCCCTCCTTCGTTTGTCTCCTTTTCCCAGATGAAATTTCTCTGCTCTTTCAATGGGATTCTTTCTCATCTAGATTGATTTACATTTATAGCATTCATTGCCGAAATCCGACGGTAAATGGCGGGGGTGGTGGTGGTGTGGGGTGGGGTGGGGGGGGGACAGGGGGGTGGGCCGCTTCTTTATTAAAGAGGAATTAAATGAATTGAATTGGGGTAACGCATGGATTTGATTTGCTCATTTGCGCATTAACCTATGCCATTATCTGCAGCTAGTAAAGCCGCGGGCATGTCAGCAATAGCAAATCATCCCGCTTAGCTGTTCCATTGTAGGACAATTTAAGCCATTCTTCTGTCCATTTAAAGCCTATCAATTTAATGTGGATGATTGACAATTATTGCACAAAGAAATGCGGTAATGGTTCGATTTCAAAGAGATGGTGGGAAACCTATGAAAGAAAGGCGTTTGGTTTTCTTTTTTTGGGGGGATGAACGGTGGAGTTTTACGCTCATCAGGGGGAGAAAGCAGCAGCCCGGGGAGAGACCGAGAAACCCCCGAGCTCAGCAACAGATTGGACATTCAAAGTTTTTTAGCGAAACAATAGCTGGAAACAAAGAGGAAGTTATGAAAAAAGGACAATGGAGGTTGAGTTCGTTTGGTGTTTTTTCTCTTTTTTTTCTTCTTTTCTTTTCTCCAAGTGGTGAAAAAAAGTGTTGTTGGGAGGCAGGCGTGCTGGTGGTGGTGGGGGGGGGGGGGGTCGCTTTCATTGACACGTTTGGAATAACGAGACTGTCAGGTCTGAAGGAGGAGAAACACACACACACACACACACACACACACTCACACTCTCATGCATATATAGTGCGCTCGTCCCCGGGGACCGTGCGCAGTGTCATTAAAAGCAGATTAAGGTAGCCGCCACAGTGGGCTGGATACTCGGGATCGGCTTATCTGTTGCAAAGGTGAGAGCCGTGCAGTCCTTCCTCTCCCTAAAGATCCCATTTTGTCCCTCCTCCTCCTCCTCCCCTCCGCTGACGGACGGGACGGGACAGGGTGTGTGTGTGTGTGTGTGGGGGGTGGGGGGGGTGGGACACCTGCTGGACGCGCAGGAGGTGGAGGTGCACCCTCATCCACGCTGAAAAGAAAACAGTTTTTAAATACCGTCGCCCCCTCGCCCCCCCCCCCCTGTCGATGGCAGAATTGTCACAAGAATGAATTATTAAAAGGCCATAAGCCG
Organism: Menidia menidia; assembly: GCA_907169785.1. Classification (NCBI taxonomy): domain Eukaryota; kingdom Metazoa; phylum Chordata; class Actinopteri; order Atheriniformes; family Atherinopsidae; genus Menidia; species Menidia menidia. The sequence goes on from CAJRST010003335.1 coordinate 11,447,410, forward strand.
GTTTAACTGGAAAACTAAATTAGACAATTTGCCTGTAAACTTATTTTTAATTGAGTTTCTTTCGTCTTTAGAATATATATATATATATATATATATAAAAAACTGACACTGGAGTCTATTTTATGTTGAACTGAGAATCTGAAAAGGAAAATGTATTCATGCGTATCCGTGAGGAGACCCAGGAGAGTCATAAAATGCTGTTTGAGATTTAGTGGATAAATCTGAACGCAAACAGTCAGATTCTGCGTTTTAGTAACTACACACACCATTTTAAAAAGAAAAAACAAAATACACAACGGGGACGTTTCCTGACGACGAAAAAATGAGATTCAATTTGAGGCTTATAAAAAAAAAAAAGTATTACAATAAGTTCGTCTTAAAAATGAGTTTACAAAGCAGCTGGTGAAGTCTCTTTTAAATAAAGGTGTACATAAAAATAAAAAAAACTTCAAAGAAGATAAATTAAAACATATTCAAATAATGAAAATGCATATTTTATAACGAAATTTGGGATTAAAAAGATTAATCCTCTCCTAAAAGCATGTAAAGATTTCTCTTTGTGTCCACTTCTCTGAAAAGAAGTGGACACTATTACTGTGAAGGGTTTTTACAAGATGTGTCATGTTCTTTTTTTTCTGTCTAGTTTTGTCACAGAATTAAATGAATTGCCCAAGGATGAAAAACACACCTCAAAACACCAAATAAAAAAACATACACACCCAGCCAAAAAGAAAACACAATTAGGACATATTTAAGGACATCACTTTTTCCAGTTAAATCAGAGCAACACAAAATAACTCAAATGTTTTTCACAAGAAACATTTGTGAAAAATAGTTTGTCCAAAGTGCTGCCTAAAAACTGTCTGCTGAGCAGCTTTGAATTATTTTAAATGGTGTCTGCTTTTTTTTTTTTTTTTTTTTTTTAAAGAGCCCTGAAATGTTTTGTTTGTTGTGCATTGCACACGTTGGCACTTATGTCATATGGGATTTCCAAATCCTCTTTTCACAGGGATGAACTCCTTCTATCACCTTTATTACCATATAAAGCCAGCCGTCCTCTCTAAACCCGGCGCACTGCATGAAGTGTCAAAACGCCGCAGCAGAAAAGGAGGCGCACAGGGGCCGGTGGCTCTGAGAAAGGCCCGTGCTCTCCAGAACCACTCCGCCAGATGAAACGGAGCAAATATGAAGGCGGCCACAAAGGACCAGCGGGTCTGACGTGTCCACAGGGACGACACGTTTAAGTGGAAGAGGATCAAAATTGAGGGCTGGATTTGGAAACAGCTGCACGGCATCAAAGCGGGAGCCGGTACGGGGCCAGGCAGGATCCACTGTGGCAGGAGCCTCCCTGCTGGGGGCAAAGATGTGCAGCGACAAAGCTGGAGGGGCTCTGGTGAGGGGAGGGGGGGTTTAAGGGGACCTCTCTGAGGGGAGGACGTGCTGCAGGCAGTTAACAGGCACACTGGAGGAGAAAAAGAACTTAGTTAGGATATGGTGAGAATCAAATCATCTGGAGTTAAGTTTTAAGACATGGAGGTTGTGTGTAGAATTGTAAAAAATCTCTAACCTGAAGCAGTCTTTCAGTTCAGACAACCAAAAATGAACCAAAAATTAAAGCTAAAAACAACAAAATTCTTAAAAAAAAAAAAAAAGAAAAAAAAAGTAAAAACTTGATCAAAATCAATGAAAACTCAAATTTCCTCTAAAAATCGTCATTTATGTGAATCTAAAACCAGGATTTTAACATACACGTCTAAAGATGCGCAGGCTCTCTCCTCTCGCAGCTTACTTTGACAAGTGAGCAGCCACTAAATGACAGTAAAAAGCCCTTTGAGGTTAAGAAGGAAGGTGAGATATGCAGCATGGGTTGGGAGTTGGAGCTTCCGCAGTAAGGATAGTACAAGCCAACCACAAGAGAGGCTTGCCGAACGTTTATTTAACTTTGAGAACTGGCAGTTTGCGATAGAAAATATAGATTATTTTGCTTATAAAACATGAAAACATACATTTGGCTGATATATTCTCTATGTTTCAACTGTTAGTACACACAGTAGAGCAGATTCAACACTTCAGTAGCAGAATACAACAAAAGACACCCAATTCTTTTTTTTAGAATATTTATCGAACCAAAGAAAAATCAGCTTAACAGTACACATAAAGGTAGTCTGGATGTTTTTAATACATGGTTAACTGTACACACGAAGAAAAAACAAAAACACCATAATTAGACATTTTGAAATTATATCCCTTTTCATTAAGAAATGACATTAATACCAGAATCATTCGCCATAATGGTGCAATTATATCATTCATATTAGATCACACAAAGAAATAAAAAATGAATTAAAAAGTTATTAGCATTGGACTGAGTCCAGCGACCCACTGAGTCCACGAGGAGGGCTCAGTGGGCCGCTGGTGAACTGGAAGGTACCAAATAAGACAAAGTTTCCGATAATACTTAAAACATAAAAATACTACATTAATTATTACACAGGTGCGAATCGCAGAAGCTTAGCAGTCTTGAATCGTTCAGAGTACAGAGTATACACAAAAAACGACTACTTCTTGTTTTTCTTCATAACAAGATGCAACATCAAATTTCAAATCACACATTCACAATCTTTGAACATTTTCAGTATGAAAACAGAACAGAAAAAGAGGGACAATTTTCCTGCAACACCGATCACAGGAAAAAAAAAAAAATTATGTGTATTTATATATATATGAAACATATATATCTTAAATTAACAGTCAAATATATGAGCATATATACATAGTTTTACAAGGTAGTAAAGGCAAAAAAGCTATTTGCAACATCCCCCTAAATCCTATCATAATCAGATCACTGTAATAAATTATCCATGACATTTCCATTTGAAAAAAAGAAGGAAAAAAAAATTCATCTTAAAACTACAAGTTAAAAATCTGTCAACATATTAGAGAACTCATCTTTGTTTCAAAAGTGAAATAAGATATTGCACCTTTTCTTTTTTTTTCTTAAACCAGAGCACAATAAAATGACAATGAAAAACAGCATACAATGCACAACAGGAATTAAATCAGAACTATTGCCACTGGCTGACATTAATCCTTTTTTTTTTAACCTTGTAACAAAAATACATTTCCTGTAACAAAACATCACAGTTTAATTTCAATGAATTATGTAAAAGAAAAACATCTGAACACACATTTTTATGACATGACAAAAATGATTTGGACGTATTCAAGACTGCTAAGCACATAGTCATGGTTTCATTTCCACAGAACTAGAAAAAATAGATCATATTGCCTTTTGAAATGTTACAGCTCTCGGGTTCATTTTGGCGTTTATAATCCGAGTCAAACAGGAAAATATAGAAAAACAAAACAGCTCTCTCAAGTCCAAAAAGGGATCCCACATACTGTCTATCCAAAATAACAGTGTACATAAGCATTTAGTAACAAATAAATGTTCCTGATTTTAGAAATATTACTTTATCGTATAAGTCATTCTACAGCTAGTGTTTCTCACTAAGAAAAAAAGTCTTCAAGGCGTTGTAAATCTAGAACCCCTCCGTTAAAAAAAAAGGGCTGTTTTCATCCACTCAGTGATTCAAGTCTTTAACCTGGCCATCTTCTCTAGTGATCCTGCGGAACACAAACAGACTGTCAGTGTGTGTGCCGTTGAAGGAGGAGCAGCCTAAAAACAGCCTCCTCCACACTGGAGGCTGCCGTTTAGCAGGAGACAAAACTCCAGCGGTTGGTGTTAGTGGACATTCACGGAAACAGAACGATGTCAAACTTTACAAACAAGTACTGGAAGAAAAACATTAAACGGTAAAGCGAATTCCCTCCACTCTTCTGGTTAAAATTCCTTCGGGAGAAAAACGCCAATGGCGTTTCTGAAAAGCCGAACCGACAGAGACGGGGCGCCTTAGTGTGGGGGCGGGGTCTCACCTGAAGGCCCGGGGCTTGTGTCTGCTGAGCGCCCTGGTTGAAGAAGGCCATGGGCTGTCTGTAGAAGTCGATCCAGGCGTTGTAGTCAGGATTGGAGGTCTGCTGAGATCCAGGCCCAGCGGTCTGCCCTGCAGGGGAACAAAGCGGCGCAGCCCGTTAGAGACGGGGAGCGGCCTGTGGGGGGTCCGGTTAGGAGAGGCCTCCAGGAGCACCTACCCCAGGCTTTGTTGTATTCAGGAGCGGTGCTCTGGGCCTGGGTCTGCTGACCTGATGCAAAACAAGAAAGTTTCACACGTTTCAGCCTTTTCCTTTTTTGACACAAAGCTTACATTGAGCTTTCCTACTTGCTGATTTTAAAAACCTGTCTCAACCAGGCGCGCCAGGCAGGTAAAAACTTCTACCTTAAAACTGCACAAGCTGCCAGTAAAATCTGAAGCTAAACTTGTTTGGCAAAGGCAGGGGGAAAATGAAGCTGGAGCTGAGCGCTAAATATTCTTTTGTTCCTGAGTGACACTCGCCTAGCTTTTTATAATACTGCTCCCAGTCCATCTGGCCCGTCTGGGATCCATTGTGACCTGAAAGCAGACACAGATAAAGCCAGAGTTACACAGAGTGGATCTGACTTCTCCCGCTTTCTACCTTCTGCCCTCATCTACAAGTCTGCTTCCAAATGAGTTCCATTGACAGAGAATGTAAAAATGTGTCGGTACAGGAAGGCTGTGGTTAGCCACGGGGGAAGTGCCCGTCATCACTGAGCGCTTTGAATGCTCAACAGCTCCTCAACAGCTCCACGTTCTGAGCTTGGGCTGTCAAAGGCTGGTTTGAGGAAGCAAACGTTTTAAAATCTAGTTCTGTTTTCCTGTCCAATCCGGCAGGGTATGGTCAGCCTGATAAGGGCAGGTCCCAGCAGCACCTTGGCTAAAATACTTACTGTGGTCCTGCTGGCCTTGGGGTTGCCAGATCTGAAAACCCATCCCTGAGCCCCATCCTCCAGTCATGAATGTCTGAGGCCCACTTCAAGCGAGACAGAAGTCATTTGATCAAGATAACGTTTCAACCACAGAAAGGAAATCACACTTTTTATAATAATTGAAAAAATAAATAAATAAAAAACAAAAAACACACTTTCAACCCAAAGATGCACAGAAAATATATGGGAAAAAAAAAAAAAAAAAAAAAAACAAAAAACACACTTTTGAACCAAAAAAGCAAAAAAAAAAAAAAGGAAAAAAAAAAAAAAAAGAATAGTGGCATGTGAGGAGCAGAGAAGTTGGGCTTTACTGCTGAGGAGGCGTGGCCGGTCCTTGGTTGTAGGGATTCATACTGAAGCTGCTGTTGCCCCCCATCCCCGGACCCTTAGGAGAAAGAAGAGGAGGCGAGTGAGAGACCACACTTGTGTTTAAAGGGAGCCAACAGGCAAGGTCAGAGGGCATGGGCGAGCGCTGATGCACTCCATTAAGTCCATTTGATGGATTCTTCATGTTTAACCTCTGGTGACATCCTGCCGGCCACCAGGACCACGGCGGCCTAGCTCAACTCCAGCAGCTCCGTGCATTGACATGTGCGCTCATGAATATCCGGCCAGACAATAGCATTTTGGGGATGGGGGGGGGGGGTTGGGGTTGAAGTCACTGTGGGGACTAAGGCCGGACCACCTACCCCAATTCTCTCGTCGATCAGCTGACGGGCCTTTTCCAACTGCTGGGGGGTGCCTCGGATGGAGAAGATGCGCACGTTGGGGTCGGTGTTGGGCGGTGGGTTTCTCTGCAGCTCCACGTGAGCGCGGGACTGCTCCTTGATGTTCTTTATGGTCTCTCCACCTGGACAGAGCAGGAAAAAAATGGCTTCTAACAGGCTCCTGTACCCTTTTCCCCAGACTCGTCGGGTCCTTTTTCCCCCCTCCGGACGTTTTTGGGGTCGGATTTGCCTGAAGCCCGAGATGTGGAGCGCGCAGCGAGTCGGCCTCATAGGGGGCCCTGTGACCGGCCCCCGGACCCTTTGGGGGACTGGAAACACCTCAGAACCGGACAAACCGGGCGGCCCCTGCCTGCCTAGTCGGCTGAGCCCACTTCTCCCCGGCGTGACAATGCTACCTTCTGGAAAACACCTGACATGCGTCTCCCCAGTCATCTGCCTTTATCTTCAAACGCCCGTACAAATCAGGAAACAAAAGGTGCCCGTCTCCTGCATGCCACCCCCCCACCTTCCCCCGCTGGGCTGCCCGACGTGTGGGGAGAGCAATTACATCAGCGGGGAGAGCTGAAACATAGCTGGCAGGAGAAAAGGGACAAAATTGAAGCGTATCCTCCGTCGGGGATATCGTTTGTCTCTTTTAGCCTTTTCATTCTTGACTCTGTGTTCTCTGTTATGAGAGGAGGGGGTGAGGGGCGGGGGTGGAGCGGCGGGGGATGCTGGGGCCGTCCCAACATCAATTACACATTTGTTCACATGTGGCTGACACTCCGATGACCCTGGCTGACCCCTGAATGAAAACGCTCATCAGAAAGCTCTCCTCCTTTGGTAGGCCGTTTCTTGCTGCCAACAGACTGCGCAGGGGCCATTAACCCATTGTCAACCAAATGAAACTTCTGCCTTAATGAAGCCATTATGATCTCTTCTGGTCAGACAGCAGAGAGCAATGAAGACCCCGACTATTCATTTCATGGACTGGGGTGTCGCGAGGACAGATAATAGTGGCCTTATTAATGAGACTGGTTTAGTGGGCTGGAGAAAAGGGGAGCAGACAAAAAGTGCAACTGGTGACAGCATTCAGAGCAGAGCAAAGGGCCTGGTTAGCTGCTGGGCCGGGGAATAAAACCCCTGTAAGGCCTCCAGGGGTAACAACACCACCAGAAGGTTTAACAGCAGCTTTGCGCCAACCATATTTCCAGAATATCCATCAGTGCTTAACAAGCAGGAACGCAGGAGGACGAATCGACGTCCACGTGAATAAAAGCTGCCTTCAAAGCCTCTGTTTTACCATGGTTACTATGCACTTTGGACACGTTTGTGCTGCGCCCGGTCGCATATTGGAAACATTCAATCAAAGCCGTCGGCACACAAGCATGAGGAGGACAGAAAAACAACAAAAACAAACCAAACTAGCTCAGTAAACAGAAGCTCTTCATTTATTCAGGCTTTGGGAGAGTTTTTTTGTATTTCTCATGTTAGATATAATGAAGAGCAGATTTTCACAAAGCACCTGTAATTTAACATCACAGATGCTTTAAAGCCGTCTGCCTGCATCTTAAAATCTAAATGACAGGGATTGTTATGGGTAGAGTACATCTACTTACACAATGTTTCACTCTTTTTGAAGGCAATAAGTTCGGATTTGACCTAAACACAGTCTATTAAACATCAGAGGAACATTGATAATCTGACTAGATATATTAATGTTCCTCGATTTTTGGGACCAAGCCAATATCAGAACAAACTCATCAGTAAGAAACTCAGAAATACAGCAAGTGCAGGTCAGATTTAGAAGTTTCAGGTCGGAACAGGAGTAGAACTCTTCAGTGCTTCTGGTGCCTCGCAGTGAAGTCACACTTGTAATAAAGTCTGGGCAGATTGGTGGGTGGCTTGATTTATCAAGCTCGGTGTGCGAGTTTGTGCATGTGTGTGGGGTCAAAACAGAGGGGCAACCGGCTGCATATGGCATCGTAAAGATATTAATCACCGCACCCTTTAAGGGATTGCTGACAGCACCCAGACCCACCGCCATCTCCGCCATACTGGTCCGCTTCATATGCTAATGGGGAGAGAAGGGGACGCAACGCCCAGGTTTATTTGTTTCCCTCGCCCCACTACATGCACAAAAGCCACTTGACATTTCTATTGCCATGTTTTTATCTAAGGTAAAGAGGCCCCCTTCGATCCGCCCACCGCTGCACACACACACACTATGGCTACACGCATGCCACTATACTGCACACACACACTCACAGCCTCTTCCAATGCAGTGGTCAATGACTTTTAAATAGCTGCCAATAGAGTGGGCATGAATAGCCAATAAGCTAATTCCTTCTATTCATTCCCTTTCTGCACTCTATTGGACTGAAAGACCCTCATTAGATGCCAGGCAGCCTTCCACATGATTGAGGGCTGTTATTATGCACCTTTAACAATTAATGTCACATTACACGCATTATCCCCGTCATTAAGCCCTTAGTGAAGCCAATGAATGCCACTTGTGGTGTATACATGAGCCCTGGTGGAAGAATGGGAGGGTGGTCACTCACCCCCCTCGCCTCATCAGTTTCACGTTGCGGCAGAACACCAAACGGCGCTCTCTCTTTCAAACAAAAAAAACTGCAATCTGGTGGGTTACATTCTCTTTTAATAAGGCCATTTGTGTGGGTGAATGCTAAGTGGTATTAGTATCCAGCACAAGCGAGACGGAGCAAGACATTTTAAGGCAAAGGAAGCTTTGCAGCAGCACCCCCCCCCAAAAATAGCTCACAGCATCTTCAGAAACCCCCCAAATGAAGCAGGGTTCTTACCTTTGCCAATCACAAGGCCGCACTTATCAGCTGGCACTGCATAAGTGACTTCCTGCAGTCCTCCAGATGCACCCATGCTGCAGTCGCCTCGCCCTCGACGTCCCATAACGCCACCAAATCCGTCTCGCTCCTATCAGGACAGAAACAGAAAAATAAAAAAAAGAGATTAAAAGGTACTAAAACTGTAACAACTGACTCTGCCGCTTTGCTGCATCTCAACCTTAAAGGTTGATCATCAGCCAGTAGATATAATAATTTTGTTTCCATCTGAATGAAAGCAGAGACAGACCTGGGCAGTCTGAACCAGCTCGTTGATGAGGTGGACTGCGTGATGGCAGTGGTCGGGCTGCCCCATCACCTGAGCAACACGGTCAGGACTGACTCCATCATCTGGACAGCAGCAAACAGCGATGAATTAACTTTTATCTGCTCTTCGACTAAGCAACAAGTGAGCATGTTGACATTTTGTTATCTTTGAGGCCTTTAGGAGCAGGGCTCCTGTATGTGGCTGGCACACAAACCTCACACTGAACTGTACAACCCAAAAACACAAAGCACGTCTTTAGCTGATCGGACCTTGTTTGAACTGGATTCTGACGCCGGCATCATTCTGAATCTTCTTGATCATCTCTCCGTTCCTGCCAATGATGATGCCGACTGCAAATCTGGGAACAACCACCTGGAGAATGGGGGTGGAAAAACAAGAGGGGGTGTGGGGGGGAGTTCATGACCTCTGAATCAATGGTGCCAAACTTGGCTGTTTAGCTTTAAGAACTAGATAAAATTGGCCCTTACATCCAGACTGCTTCCACCCATTTTGGATCCAAAGTCTGCCCTGCCAGCTCTGAAGTCTCCCTGGTCTTTGTCCCGGATGAGCTTCACCACAAGTTCACGGGCTTGCTACAAAAAGGGATTATAAAGGATGGAAAGAGGTCATCAAAAGCAACAAAAAAAACACTGCACATGAAACAAAGCTGACATCCAGCTGAAATCCTCTGGATGGACACTGAGCGGACATCACGCTGTGAGCCCCTCTGGCACTGACCTGCACTTTGTGGGGATCCCCAGTAATTCTCAGGGGCTTGTCTGCTCCTGTGGGCATGGGGTCATCCTGAATCATTATCATCTGCACTCCTGTTCTCTCCTGCAGGGACACAATGACAGGGGAGCAGAATGAGCCGCAGATAGCTGGGGCCCAAAGCCCTACTCACTCAGGAGGACATAAACTCTGTAATAAGAAATGCCCATATCCAGACTGACGGTGAGGAGGTGAATGCTTTCTGAAAAGCTTTTTTAAAACCTGTCACATTAAAAATGTTTAATCTAACCAGGTGTTAGCACACAGAGCGGGCAGAGTGGAACGATCGGGTTCGATGAGATAAAACGAGCCTGGACGCGTGCTGCCGGAGGACATCGGACATAAAGACAACAAGCACACTGAGGTGTGTCCCCCAGTGCTTCCTGTCTGACAGACCTGCAGCTGTTTGATGGTCTCTCCTCCCTTGCCGATGACCAGGCCGACTTTGTTAGCAGGGATGAGGATCTGCTGGATGGAACTGTTCCCGTCCATGTCGCTGTGGAAGCCTGGGCCATATCTACACTGCTCCACAATCTCACTCAGCAGCCTCTTGGCCTGCCTGTGGGCCAGAACAAGGAAACATTTTTGTCATGCACAATAAATTTGGATCGATGTTTTCTGTGTCAGATGTGAAACACGAGTTCAGGGGATTCAGTGATTGATTGAGCGGATGTGCTAAAGCAGATTTGAGTCTGCGCCGTCGACACGGCGACGTGGCACACGATAAACCAGTAAATCTGTCAAAACTCAGACTTACTCGATGTTCTCTGGGCTCCCAGTCAGTGTGCAGGGCCGGTCCAACATGCCTCCGCTGTCTGCAACAAAACAGAAACAAACAAGAATCAGCCTCACAATTACCAGAACGTGTCTTTACAGTATACACCACCCCAGAGCCCAGTTCAAACAACTCCACCCAAAAGTCCTGAAACAAGGACACAAGAGACTTCAAAAAAGGCAACAGGGGAGGAATAAAATGAGAAAAAAATGGAGACGTCACTGAGGATTCTGATTCGACTACCTAAATGCCACAGGACAATTTTGTTCAGGTTAATTGATAAGGTAAAAAAATAAAATGAAGTATATATATTTTAGGCAAGATGGCACACAGAAGAAAGTCCGAGTAAGAAATGTGACTGGTACTCTGGTTTGAATAATTATGGAAGAGCTTTGTTTAATATAAAGTGGAACTTCAATGGTCAGGAAATAATACCAATGTGTCTTATATGGAGTCTAAGAACCACGTTTACCTAGTATGTTTTCACCTTATTGCTTCTGAAAACTCCTTTCAAATGTGTGAAGTGGGATTCTTAAGCTTACCTGAAGCAATCTGGATCTTGCAACCCGATTCCAGCTGAATTCTTGAGATCTGCTCTCCTCCTTTTCCAATGACTAAGAGTAAACGGGGGGATGAGAATTTTTATAAGCCTTTTTGAACTGGGACAGATGCCTCAAGCAGTGACCCAAAAACCGAGTGGAACGTCAATACCGATGATTGCACGTTAATGCTTGATATAATGAAGGAGGGCTACTTACTGAATCCCACCATTTTATCAGGCACTTTGAAGTCTTCTGTTGTTAGAGCCCTGTGACAAACATTTCCAGCATAAATTTACATTTTGTAGGTTAGGTATGAATAAAAAAAATGCTAGAAAATGTGTTTAAAATGTTTGAATATCGATACATGTTGACAGCAAATAATGTGACTGTGACAACAGACTACTTCTGCTCACCTTTGATGTACCATCGCACCAAGATGGTTCCCCACTAACGAGAGAAAAAAAAGGGGGGGACGGGGACACACACCAAAAGGATTATTATTAAATCGCAAGAAATCATAGATAAAAATACATAACATCTTAAATATCTGCTAAAGTTATATCCAGTGAAGCAGCACAATGAGAAAGGGGGAGTCTGCTGGAGGAGATGGGAGCAGATGGGTGTGAGGTCGCTGGTCCTACATGTCTGCGGCTGACCCACAGCGGGGAGCTTTCATCGGCATGGAAATCAGCCCCACAAGTGCATGACTGAGCGTTTCAATCAGGGACGCTCAGAGCGGCCGCAGCCGGGTCGGGAACTGCTGGTCTTGCACCGAATTCCGACAAGTAGCAACCAAGGGAGGGTCTTGCGGGGTCATTGGAGGATGTGCTGCCGTGACTGAACTCGTATCTTGTGGATTCTATCGGTTTTATGCTTGTTTGCACTGATTTCACTCCCCAAAAAATAAAAGGGTTATCACTTGGGAACGGAACAGCTTTGAATGGAAAAACAGAAAGCAGAATGTACAGACATCATGCAAGGACAAGACTGCTTGATAAAGCCTGAACATCGTGTGAGAATTTGTAGACTTGTTGGATGATTAAACGCTGAGAGCCGACTGCAATGCTACACAGATACCATTTCTGCCATGTCTCCCAATCTGTGGTGCAACCTTGACTGAGAAATCTGAGGACAAATTGTTGCAAACAATCACAGTGCATCAAACAAACCTAAACTCGAATTGCATACAATTTTCCTATCCATGCATTCGAGGCTGAACGTCATATAAAAACAACTGTGACAGGATAAGAGGAGGACAGGTAAATGACTCGCGTCTCCCCGGTGTGGATATGAAATGGATCAAATCTTTGTTGTGAGTGCAAGGCACGGAAAAATAGGACATTCTTTCCACCACACTGAAGAGTCAGATACTTAATACCCCACACAAACAGCGCAGATTACAGTGTAGCTCAAACACGCACTGCCAGTTCTACAACATCCAGAGAATCCCAAACATCACAGAACCGACTCGGGGTGTCTCAAGGCTCCTTCCACACAGACTTCAGCTGTTGGATCAAAGTTTGTGAGAGCTAGGCAGACAAAGTATAATGAACTTTTCAGTTTATTTCGTACAACAACGCCTTCTTTTGCAGTTGCCGTCTGTAGCTGAAAACTTTCCGTGTTATGTGACACGGTCAGTATCAAAGCCTTAGGACATCAGGCAAACAAAGCCTTTCGATTCTTGGATCAACCAGATTCACTATCTCCCTCCATCTGAAACACAATGTGCTGCAACACAAACCATGGGGAGGAGGTTGAACCCTGTGTTCCTACAGGCTCAGCCCAGGTGCACAGAGAAGACCCTGTATGACAAATGCTATACAGAAGAACTGCACAAGTGTGAGGCTGACCCCTAGCACGACTCCCGCTGCCACTGGAGAACAAAATGCTGATGCAACCGCCACCTCGACAGACAACTTAAGATGTAATTACAAGTTCAACAAGCATCCCAAATTAATCAATGAGCAGAACCACATCAAAAACAGAGGGAAAACTCCCCTTAATGGTGAGAAATATAAAATAATCTAAAACTGAAGCATGCTTTTTCCTGCTTTTGAGAAAAGCCTTCCGACTAAAAATAGAGCTGACAGTTAATATTAAAGCCGACTCTGAAGTAAAGGATCTGCAAACATCGCCCTGCCACGGAGGCTGTTGGAGGAAACCTGGCAGTTACATGAGGGGCTAAGTTTTACTTAGAATCATTTTGAGATTCTTTTATGAGCTACACTGATTTGAATGTACAAATTCATTTCAGTTTGACACAAACCTCCATTATCCATAGAACGTTTCTGGCCTCCAAAGCCATACATAGAGTGGTCTATGACCGGAGACGAGCTGTTCATGTTGGGCATCTGCTCTCCTCCCATCTTGGCTGCCATCTGTAGAGGAAAACAGGATGGATGGTATATCAGTCAGAATGGGGTGGGTTTAGACACCTTTAAATGTACATTTCTATTCCACAGAGGCATAAAAGGAGACCGAGCGCTCCATGTTAAGTGTGGCAATTCTTTCAATTCTTGGCCTTCCGTTTGGCCTCAACAAACCTGCAAGTATATGGAGGCTACCTTCTGTTAACTTAAAACGGTTACTTGTATCATATTGAAGCAGGTAGATTTGTTGAACACAGATGGAGCTTCGTTGTAAAAAAGATCTAGTTCTGGCTTCCTAATGACCTCAGGACAAATAACACAGATGAAAGGAAATATTTAAAAGTTACAGAAAACGACTAAATATTTAAAGTATTAAAATATTCTCAAATTCAAGAACTGATTTTCACATTTATATCTTTATAATAAAGCTTTATAATCCTGTACTACAACAAAAACAGGAAGCACGTATAGCTTAGAAATGCTATATTTCCTAAAATAGAAACCAAGGCCTATATTTACATAAACTGCTTAGGATGCCAGGCCGGTATTAGGGGCAGGCCTGTATTAGAGACCAGCCCTCATTTCTAATTGTCTGCATCATTGGTATGACTTCAATGGCTGATTTATTCAATACTTTCCTTTGTTTGCGTCAGCCCTGCCCCCTGTTATTCTGACAGGCACATTTTTAATTGAATCCCCGGTTTTTATTTGTGGAAACATCAATCCATTCATCTCCCGTACCCTCTTAATCCTTTTCAGGGCGGTGGGGCTGCAGTCTGCCCCAGCTGTCATCGGGCAAAAGGCCCACCAGTCAACACAGACCCAGCAACGCACGCACGCACGCACACACACATCCCAGGGATTAATTTGGGGCTCACCCACACCTGGACAGGCCGCTGGACTCTGTTGGACTGGTCTGTTGCCTTGTCACTTAAGTTTGGTTTACGGCCGAAATGTGCACAAAGAAGAAGAGAACCCTGCTCACCGATTGGCCGGGGAAGTCCCCCCCCCCCCCTTCCCATTCAGCTGGCTTGTTCACAACACAAACAGAGGAGCAGTAGCCAATGTGTGCAGTTTCTCTGGGGTTTTTCTGTTTCTACGTTGATCTTTAAACTTAATTGATTTTCCACAGCACACTTCCCTTTTTCAGGAGCAGGTGAGGCTCTACGGCACGGCGCTCTGTACGTAAGGCCCACGCGGCGCTACTGACAACGACGGAGGCGAGCCGATGTGGTTACAAAGGCCCTAAGCGAGGTAACTCATGCCACCTCCTCTCTGGTCACTGGACGGTGTGCATGGATTTCTCGCTGCAGGCGGCCTGTGTTGGGTGGTCCGGTGACCAGTTTTCACACTTGCCCAAAGCCAATCATTGATAATGCCTCTACGTGCGTTCCAAATTCAAATTACTTTATTTCTATGCTCTCATTTTTTAAAATATTTAGATGCATAACAAATGAACACAAAAAAAACAACAACCCCAGAACAATTCAAGCAATGAGGGGGTAAAAGCATGTTTAACTGTTTAACAACTGATTTGTCTAATTCTTATATTCTTATTTCAAAACTCTTAATCAAATTATCAAGTCACTTTTTGCAATGTGTATTTGATCTAGGGATCAATAACCAACCAAACACATTTCCAGAGAGAAGAGTTACATCTAATGAGTGTCTAAAAAATATGATCCCCATCAAAAACATTTCTGCAAATGCTTTTTGTGAAAAGTCTTTACCCACACTCCCACCCCCCCACATAAAACTGAACGCGGAGGAGAGTTATTTGACTTGCATCCGACTTGAAAATCTGTCCACTTTCAAAATGAGCCACTTGCAGATTCTTACATTCAGAAGTGACGGCCATTTAAGCACCCTGTGCGAGAGCTGCAGCAGCGTGTTCTCCTCCGCGTTAATCTGCCACCTCTCCTTCCATACAAAAGTATAGCATTTCAGAAAATTACACTAAATTGACATGTGTGCCTGACTGGAATTTTTTCACAATATGAATATACGCTTTTGGAAATTGGAGTCTCCCATCACCTTCAGGGACGATTATCTACTTCAGAGCCCTGCAATGGAAATAAGGAGGCATAAAAGGAAGCAGGTGTGGGGTTGCTTGTAACAAGCCATCTTTGCTGCCATGTACACGTAAGCCAAGAGTAAATGCACTGTAAATGAAGTCAAGAAATCTAAAAATACTTGAACTTTGTTGGGTTTAATTTGTGACCATTACAAGACTTCTACTAGTATATCTTTCCAAACATCTGGCCATTTGCTATTTGTGTTCCTCACTGATTAGCATAGTAAGAAAAAAAGTTTATCATTAATTTTAGTTGTGACATTTGATACACAGAGTTTCTTGCCAAACAAAAACAGTTCCAAGTGAAGAACCACTGATGGAATTTCATAGCCACACCGCTAAGGTTTGACATAAAAACACCTTTTTCTTCACTAAGCAGGTTCATTTCTTCATTTCAACCCACCAACTGAGTGTGCGTAAATAAATAAATAAATTAGAAATATAGAAAACTGGCATTTTGCTGTCATGAACTGTAACTGTTTATGTTCCATTAATTTTTTTTAATAGTTTTTGTCAAAAAACAAAAACAAAACAGGCTATATGATGTGGAAACAAGCACATTCTGGCTTCTGTAACCTCTATTTAACAAAGTTTGTCAGTGATTCATCATTGATGGTTTTATTAGTTTCAGAGGGTCAAAGTTCAGGTTCCTGTTAAGTAGTTCCAACTATTCAGATAGGTCTCTTGCTAAAATGGACACCGGCAAACAAGAAACATTATGCACAGGGTAAATTAGACCAGGGATTGATCAAACAAATCGTACTCTTGTTTGCAGTTAGGTGTCAAACAGGCCGCTGGACAAGCTGAAAGGGAAAGCAACTTTAGCTTCAGCTTGGAGTCAGGAGATGCAGGTAACTGCATCTGTGGTTAAAGCCCAATAACACAGAACAAAGACTCCACCTCCTACATGTTACCATCATATGATTTCCTGAAAGTGACAGGATGACTTCTCTTTTCAGAGCGACTGGTGCCACTCACATGTTAACTAAGGGGAAGGTAAACTGCAGTTTCACATCCGTAAACAAAATCCAGCAGATGCAAACAGCTTCTTAAAGTTTATGCCACGATTTGTTTTCATTTTCACCAGCTACAATTGCCAGGACTGAGGCTGGCTTCTTCCATTAAAACTTGTTCATCCAGCTTGTTGTTACTCTGAAATCAGCGCACAGCAAAAATTATCATTTTCTGGATGTGAATAATTCTGATGGAATCCAATACGTCTACAAACGTATTAATTAAAAAAAAAAAAGAAAAGAAAAGAACGAGGGGCAAATCACTGAGGAGCAGCAACGTGAACACACCAGTCGGCTCCTCCTTGTTACAACTGGCTCAGCCGCAACACACACACTACAGTCTAGCATCCCAAGCGAAAGCAACCTTGATTGCAACATGGGTTTCAAACAAACAAACAAACAAACAAACAGGAACCAAAATTCAAGAAACAAATCCAAATGGATTTCAATCAGGTAGAGAAGTTAGGAGAAAAAAAATTGTCCGGGTACCAATCTGAACCTTTGTATAATCAGACAACTGTTTACAGGCAACAAGGTGTTACACTTAGTTATGTTTACTGCTTTTTGACGTTCCTCGTGTGACCCATTTATGAAGCCCAAAACTCCATTTCTGCAGAGACTTCAGGCTCCGAATACGACTTCACCTCCACTTAGAAAAACAACATACCACACAAAGGAGAACCAGATGAGCAACAATCCTGTTTTGAGGATAAGATTTACTGTCGACATGAGACGCATCAGTACAGCCCTCCCAAGCGGTACTATGTTTAGAACCGAGCGCCCGCTTGCCAACACTTGTACTATGTATCTGGAGTCCGGTGTGACCCATGTGCAACCACTGCCACAAGAAAAAGTGGTGGACCAGGGGCAGGGGAAGAAATGACCGGTGAAATATACTCACCAAGCAGGAGTCGGATTTTACCCAGTTGTGGGTAAAAAATAAAAATAAATCTCACAGGTGATAGGAATTCATTCATGCTCAAAGTTACAGCTACTCTTCAGCTAAAAGCAGCTCCTGTGCAGCATGCAGGAAGCTTACACAAACATGCATCAATTTCTTTCCTGGAGAAGGCTTACAGTGTGCCAACTGTCGTCGTCTGTACAGGCCGACGGCTACACGCCAAGATAGAGACAGACGCTTTTGATATGTACTTTAAAAGGCATAAAAGTTGTTCGGGTTAGAAGGAGCTATTTAGTTAGAGGAAGGTGTTGAAGGATAATTAAAGGTTAGAATTAGACAGCCTTCAACATGTAGCTGACATGTTATCGACCCCATGTGTATAAATCCAATACATGTGAAACTAAAAGTAATTTAGCTTGTGTATCTACTTAATATTATAGTAAATGTACGTACAATGAGACCAAGTATTAAAAACTGATTCAGTGAGATATCTAAACAACATCTTAAATGTAGAAAATGAAGAGTTAAACATGAGGAGGCACAGCTAAGGTTATAGTCTACACCGGAGGCAGCTGCTGCAGTATCTGACTAAAGTCCAGTTTATATACTATTAAGTGTTGTCAGTGGTACACAAATGCTCCACCTCAGAGTTTGTTTAGTTTGTGTGGTCATTTCTAATGATGACAACATGTACAAAAACAAAAAGAAACGCACACTTTACAAAACTGCTCTAAAAATATGATTTTGTCGTGTTTTTTTAAACATGGTACTGTAAATATATTTTGTTGTTAGCAATGGAAAAAACCCTGTGTGCTTAGCAGGAGTGGAGGGGGGCTTATTTCAACAGATGACGTTACATTATATGGCCTAACTCCAACGCTGCTACGAGGACATGGTACCACACAGGCTAGCAGGCTAACGCCAGCTCTGCTAACCGACTCCTTTATATAATCATAAGCAACACGCGTCATACGTGTAGCACAGCAGCTTACGGAGTTAAATATAAAGAAGGTAAACTGAGTAGCTCTGAGGTCAGTCCTGCCAGCAAGGAGCCTTGCTAACTGAAGAAACTACCTAGTTACCCTAAAGCTAACTTGGAAGTTAAAACAAACAGCTGTTGGGGCCCCATGTCTAAACTAAATGTTGTGTTTGGTTACGTTGTCGGTCAAGTTGCAGGGTATCCAACTTAAAGTACTTACTTAGCCAGCTAACTGTAACTTCTGTGAGTTGACAACAGGTTGTACCGTCTCAGCATAACTTAACAAAGTAGCATAAACTTCGACACGAGCAGATGCCTCCGTGTTATGTTGTAGATATGATTTGTGTGGTCCCTTTAACTGTACTGACACCGAGTTAGCGAGTCTTCCGACCGCTGTAAACTCTAATCTGTCCGCTCAGCTACGCTTTATCGGCTATTTACTGTTAGCTTGCTAGCTCTAGGGGAGCATGAGGAGTGTTTATAGTAGTGAGTCCAGGTTGCCTCGACAGAAATCTTGGCCTGCTCAGCGTGAGAGCGCGCTGCTCGTGGCCTGAATAGGTCCCAGTCATGTTCGACGAGGATCGTTTTACCTGTCGGACTCGGCGTATCGTGTCAGCAAAGTCATCTTTCGTTCCAGGCTGAGCCACCGAGGCCTGTCCCTGAATCAGCTCCGCCATCATCATCATCCCCCTCGGCAGCTGAGAGCCACACTTAAAAAAAAAAGGAAAAAAATTGCACACGTGCTAAGCCAAAGCTCCGCGAGCCTGACGATCTCGCGAGTTGATGGGAGAACACACATGTAATGTAGGACATGGAAGGAATGCTGACTCTTATGTGTGCAAAAATAGGTATTTTATATTTATGAATTTGATAAAAAGTTTTTATTATATATATTAAGCAAAGGTGCAAAGTCCGCTATGATGAGAAAATAATCAATTAAAAATTATTTTATATATTTTCCATTTGAAACTAAATGTTTCAGATTGACCGGGGGAAGTGACTTCGATAACTTCTATAACAATTATTTTGGCTAATTGATTAGTTGGTTTCCAATTTATTTCCTGCCAAAGGAAATGTGCAAATGCTGCAACAATAAAAATTCTTTAAAATATTACCATTTTTTTTGTATCATAATTTGGTTATACTGTTTAAGCTTTTAAACATTAACAGATTACTGGGACCATCAGCAAGCTCTTCTTTATACTAAACTATAGAAACTAACTTAAGTTCTAAATTTACTACCATTAACAACTTTAGTAAGTTCTTAATGTTAGTTTGAGCTAAATTTAACTGCTCCCTCCATAGTATAAAATATAGTAGAGATTTATATTCATGTAGTGGTAGATTTAATGTATTGCGAAAGTGGGGGAAAGATCCAATCTTTCCAACAAAATGAAATTTGAGGATTATTGGTTTACCGCCTTACTGCACATGTGGAAACAGCTATTGTTACACATCTGGAAAATGCCAGAAGCCAGACAGAAGAAAAAAAAATTGCTGCAAATTTCCAAACGCTTTATGCAAATCAGTTCCTGCTCCACAAATTGTATCCAAACCTCAATGGGCACCATCAGCCAGAGAAGGTCAAAATGGATGTAGCCCTATGGAGAAGAGTTGCAGATTGCTTTCTTTGCTTCCCTGTTTTTGATGAAGGTTATCTTGTCAGTATGCAGCTTTTCCCCGTACTTAGTTTTTTAATTTTATTAGCTATCTGGTTGAATATTATATTCAAAGATATAAGACGATACACACATGCCTGAATATGACTTTTTCCAGCTATGAGTTCAAATAGATTGCCTAGGATGGTCACACACAATCAAAATACTCCTGCAGCTGCTGAATGCTCAACTTCACATTTAAGCCGGGTACACTGGCATGCTGCTACCTCCGCACATTTATACATATATCGGTTTCTCTTCCTCATCAGCCCCTGGGCATGTTAGCACCTCCAAAAAAGAAGCAGAGGAATTAAGTGGCAGCTGAGAGCTGTTCCCAGATCAGTACCCCTCGATGAAGACCTCCGATTTCACACGAGTGAAGTCTGATCTGGCCTGCATGTATTGTAACCATGTGCTGTTCTGCCAATCCAAACCATGACCCGAATGAAGCTGGGAAATGATTTTAATCGCCTATATCAAAGACTGAGTTAGGTGGTGGTCGTCATATGCCGCCAGATGATGTGAACATGAAAGGCGACTCAATCAAATTCACACAGAGACAGTAATTATGACTTCAGTTCCCATCAGGTCTTGAAAGTTTAAGTCGTTAAAGAATTGTGGGTCTCTGGAGTCCTGCCAGTCAAACAGTTGTAGAGAAGAATAAGAATTTGTTTGGAGCTGTGATTACTGCGGCAGGCCGGTCAAGTCTCTCTCTCTCTCTCTCTCTCTCTCTCTCTCTCTCTCTCTCTCTCTCT